>VSWD01000002.1:18855437-19581699 GCA_033119305.1 Pinctada imbricata
CCACAGCAAAACACCAAATGCGAAAACACAAAGCAGATGCGTAAGGGACAAGAAACGTCAACGCACAACATAGAAACATCAAACACAAAGGAATACACATAAACCAACGAGACCTGCAGGTCTGCAGGTCTTTTAATAACAAAAGTCACCTCGTTTTCAAGATTTTGAGTATGGGTCCTGTCCTGAATGAGGTTAAGAAGATCCTGACGATAATCTCAACAGCACCAAGTGTTTTGAATATTTCCCCTGAAATGGTCGCCATAGCACTTTCTGTATAGATATAATTACAGAAAGTGCAATGTATGTATTCTATATAAGGTTTTTATTTTCGTGCATGAACATCGAAGGCGGGTGCGGCTAGCCAACAGGGGATGTTTACTCCTCCCGGGCACCTGGTCCCACCTCTTGCTTGCTGAGCGTTAGTCGATGGTCAATCTGGTGCTCTATTGTCAGTGCTGTTAAGATTATCGTCAGGGTCTTCTTCAACTCATTACAATAGAGCACCAAATTTAGCATCGACGGATCTCTAGTAAGTAAATCTCATTAAAACTCGTTCCATCACACTCCTATTTTTAGTTTTGTCGTTGTGGTTGATCTCAACACTCTGTGTAAGAGGTCGTCTCTGATTAACCGTTGGTAGAAAATAACTACCAAACGAAATTGCTAGGTTCACAAGGTATTCTCCCGCGACTCGTCCAATGAAATTTGACCTTACAAACACGAGTTTGGTAAACTACGAAAGAAACCAGAAGTCTCTGATGAGACTGAAGCTCTCCTGGTTGTTTGCCTAAATTTAAGTGCAACACTCATTTTCCAAGACCCTGAGATCAGGGGTTCAAACAAAATACAAGACCAGAGAATGATTAATACAATGGGAAAAGAATTAACTCTCTATCAATTATACTTTTTTTTAAATTGGTGTTCACAAGATTACATGATAGAGTAATACATGCATAGACGAAAATAACCATATCCATTTTCCATGAACCTGGGAGTCAGGGGCTTAAACCATAAAAGGTGCATATCACAAGTTTACAGAGTTGTACAGGAGAAATGACCACACCAATTTTCCAAAACCCTGGGGGTCAGGGGCTCAAACAAACAGGTACACTCTATCAAACAGCGTCTCCGCCGATCAAAAGTGAGCAAAATCGGCAATAATTCCTGTTCATTTAAGAATGCAATATGCAACATAATTATGATAATCTTGACACCTGAAATGTAGGAGAAATATAATTTACTATATTTGAAATTACTTTATTGGTTTTACGATCACCATCGTTCGCATAGCTCTTAGACTGAGAATTCATTGAAGACTTCGTTTTCATTATATAATTCATTTTTTGGATCATATGAAAATATTGAGATGATATTATGGTCATTTGTTAGTCATGAGTACTTTAATTTATTGTGTCTCACTAAGCAGTTTATCGAAAAGCAATTATTAGAGAAATGATTTGTAATTTTCTTTAACTATATCTTAACCACAGAGATATGTGTATACAAAGATCTTAATGTAAAAAAAACCAAGGTTAATTTGGAAACTTTTGATCTTTTCAGTCCCTTCTTTAAATAATCTACTTTCAAACCTCTGTGTTTTAGATCAGTTTGACCTGGAAAAGCCTCACTGCAGAGGAAAAGGTCACATATAAGGAAAAGGCTATAATGAAGCAAGCTAAAATTTACACAGACAGGGAAACAGCTTGCAAAGCCATATTGAAGAAAATGTCTGAAGAGGCAAGTGATCAATCGATAATTGATAATAGGTTCTTTTTTATTCAACATTTCCTTTTTCTTTTCTTTTTAAGGATTTGGACTAATCCTTTCTGTTATTGCAATGTCTTTTCTTTATTCTTATTATTCTTATTATTATTATTCTTATGTTATATATAGTTATGCGACCACAAAAATTAAAAACCCGTTACATATGTCAAAGAGCATCCTTTCTACCTTAAGTATACAAAATTTCAAAACATTTCAATCAAAAATAGATTTTTAAATAATTTTTAACTATTTTAATATATGTTCAATGTATTTTAAAATATCTAAGTCCCATAACTCTGTTACGACAAATCGAATGAACCTGAAAATCGAAAGGCGGCTTCCTCTCCACAATCCAAACATAATGTATGATTATCATGAAAATATGTTGACGCATATTCAAGTTATTGCGTTCCATGCGCCTATATTTTGCCCTTGGCTTAACATGTATGTGCATATAACCCACCCCCCCTTCCCATTACAAATATCTCGGTTTTGCGACCAAAAAAAATAAAAAAAAAACCCGTTAGATATGTCAAAGAACTTCCTTTCTACTTGAAGTATACAAAATTTCAAAACACTTCGATCAAAAATAGATTTTTAAATAATTTTTAACTATTTTAGTATATTTTCACTGTATTTTAAAAATCTAAGTCCCATAACTCTGTAACGACAAATCGGATGAACCTGAAAATCGAAAGGCGGCTTCGTATGAATATCATGAAAATCTGTTGACGCATATTCAAGTTATTGCGTTCCATGCGCCTATATTTTGCCCTTAGCTTAACATGTTTGTGCATATAACCCACCCTCCCCCCTTCCCATTACACACAATATCTCGATTATGCGACAAAAAAAAAAAAAAAAACCGTTACATACGTCAAAGAACATCCTTTCTACTTGAAGTATATAACATTTCAAAACATTTCGACCAGAAATACATTTTAAATAATTTTTAACTATTTTAGTATATTTTCACTGTATTTTAAAAATCCAAGTCCCAAAACTCTGTAATCGAATGAACCTGAAAATCGAAAGGCGGCTTAAATTCCTCTCCACAGGCCAATTGTATGAATTTCGTGAAAATCCGTTGACGCAAAATCAAGTTATTGCGTTCCATAGGCGGACGGACGGACAGACAGACGGACGGACTTCGCCATACCATAATACTACCCGTCAAATGACGGGCGTATAAAAACTCAATACATTGTAGGTGGCGCTAGTGGAATGAATAAGAACTGCGCATCCCAAATTCAAAATTACGATTTTTAAAGGTCAGTTTGCGTTAGATTGGCCTGAAAATTTGAACTTGTACAAACGAGAATGTATACTTTCATATGAAAGGAAAAATTTTGCAATACAAACTATGAACTCAGTTATAATTACATGTAATTTTCTCAATACAATATATATCAAAAGAGAATTATTCTGTCACTATATTGTATCTTTACTTATTATATTGATAGATAAAATAATCTACAGAAAATATCATTTTTTTTTTCATTTAAATGTCACTTTATTAAATCAAATTTAAATATGATTTTATCTACAATAACAGTTTAAAGTACATTTGATGAGTTTATTTCAGGAAAATCAAATATAGACATTTCATTCAATGACTTTAATCACTTTGTATATATTCATTATTCATAATACATGTATTCATAATATTCTCTCAAATATAATTTTTTGATAATTTCACGGATTAAATCTTCAAGTTTCCTTAGTATATAAATATATCAAATAAATTTTTGAAAAAAAAAACTGTAAATCATAGGATAAACACTGTAATTTTAAAAAAACTGCACATTTTTTCTACATTTTGAGAAAAAGGGGGGGGGTGTTATATATTGTAACTTATGTGCAGTACTGTATTGTCTATGACGTCATTATTATTCGATTCCTGAATAAAGATATAAAGCAACCAAACAGATTATATCTGTATAACTGATAGGCCCTGTGATTCTGCTAAGTCTTTTGGTACAATTTTGGACATAATAATTTTCATACTTCTTGGCCGTATTACCTTGTTACCTTGTCCTCGAGGTCTCTATATAGGCCTTGCCTCTCTGACCCGTCTTAAATATCTTCCATCATTGCCCGCCTCCGGTCCATAGCAGTCGGCTTCGAATTTTAATTTAAAATTTTTCCAGTGAACATTCAACCGGTTTTTAAAACTATTTACACTTGTGGCGTTTACCACTTTTTCAGGGAGATTATTCCAGCAGTCTACAACTCTTTGAGTGAAACTATATTTACGGATGTTAGTTCGGCAGTGTTGTTTATAAATTTTTTGGTTATGTCCCCGTGTTATTGTTGTGTTCCTTGGAAAGAGGCTATAACTGTCAACTTTATCTATGTTGTTCATAATTTTAAATGTTTCAACTAGGTCTGACCTTAACCTTCTGTATTGTAGTGTTGGAAGTCCTAAGTGTCTCAATCGATCTGTATATGTTAGATCGGAAATGGTTCGCACTAGTTTCGTGGCACGTCTTTGTACATTTTCAAGCAGAATGGCGTCCTTTTTGTAAATTACGGACCATATGTTGTTTCCATACTCCAAGTGTGGTCTGACCAGGCTCTTATAAAGTGTTAGGAACATTTCTCTGTCCATATATGAAAATGTACGTTTTATGAGTCCTAGCTTTTGGTTTGCCTTCTTTACCTGAGTTGAAATATGTGTTTGGAATTTTAATTTGCTGTCAATATAGATTCCGAGGTCCTTTTCCGTGTTGCTTGATGTTATGTTTTCATTTTCCATTTTAAAAGTGGGCTCCGGTGCTGTTCCTAAATGAAGATGTTTACATTTGGATTTGTTAAACGATAGTAGCCACGTTTTGGACCAACTCGAAAGACTATCTATATCTTTTTGTAGACTTTCCATATCTTTGTCGTTGTTGACTGTTGAGTAAAGTTTTGTGTCGTCCGCAAAAAGTTTGACTGTGTTTTCTACTACGTCATGTATTACATTGTTTTAACTTAGGATCACTGACGAGGGTTTAGTACCAGAAACCTGCATGTCTGGTCCATGCTGTAAATTTATCAGGTTCTAAATGATGCTATTGAATTTACCGTACACCGTACCAGTATAAGCGTTACAGAATTCATTCCTACTGTTTCATTGGCTTATGTAGGTTTCCGACGAACCCCTATGGAGCCTTTGACAAACATTGAGGCTCCAATGGGAGTCTATATACTAAAGCACAAGTTACTACATAGCGTTTTTTCCTTGTATACTGTCTGAGTAATATCAACAGCTGTTCAGTACAAGTAAGTAAAATAGTGCTGTGATTAAAAATTAATTAATCCATTTACAGTCAAGAAGGGGGATGAAAGATTTAGAGGGTGTAGCACATATTAGCTCTAATACATAATATCTGTATAACTGATGTATACATTCATATGAAGAGAGAGATTTGGCATTTCAAAATTTTGAAAAATTAATTGCTTGTAAGGGACACCTTTAAGTCATGAAAAATAAAAAATGATAACAGCATGAACAGTCTGCAAATGTTAAACGTCTTTAAATTCAATAGCATCATTTAGAACCTGATAAATTTACAGCATGGACCAGACATGCAGGTTTCGGGTACTAAACCCTCGTCAGTGATCCTAAGCCTAAACAATGTAATACGGCCAAAAAGTATAAAAATTATTATGTCCAAAAATGTACCAAAAGACGTAGCAGAATCACAGGGCCTATCAGTAATACAGATATAATGTACTAGAGTACAGAGAGAAAGAAAAGGTAGGTCACCATAAATCTTGCTTGCAGCTGTAAACTCTAGATTCATTTCCTGCTTTTAAAAGACAATTACAGGATGATCTCTGATTAGTCAAATATTAGTATACATATATTTTCGACCAATCAGAACTAACATTGAAAGAAAATCATAGAACTGGAATGTATTGATTGTAGGTGGCGCTATTTGAAACAAATTTCCTTTAAAATTATGTTTGGCAAAGTAATTATTAAAATACGCCTGTAGTCTTTAATTTTGAATGTTCTTTTTAACTGTACTGGTCTCTGACCAGTCGAGCTTATGTCATCACCCTGCGTCCGCCGTCCGTCCGTAAACAATTCTTATGCTCGCAACTCCTCTGAAACAATAAGAGATAGAAATGTAACTCTTTTTTGCATTACACTTGGTCTGTGGTCTAGTTGTGCACCTGACATTTTGTTTGAGCCCCTGACCCCAGGGTCCTAGAAAGTGGGCGTGGTCATTTTTCCTATATAACTCTATGTATTCTTGTGCTCACAACTCCTCTGACACTATAAATGGTAGAGACTTAATTCTTTTTGCAATATGATGGCTCTGTGGTCTAGTTGTGTACCTGATATTTTGATTGAACCCCTGACCCCCGGGGTCTTAGAAAAAAAGTGTGGTCATTTTCTCCTATATAATTCTATGTATTCTTGTGCTAACAACTCCTCTGACACTATAAATGATGGAGACTTAATCATTTATGCGATATGATCGGTCTATGATCTAGTTGTGCACCTGATATTTTGTTTGAGCCCTGACCCCCAGGGTCTTAGAAAATTGGGTGTGGTCATTTTCTCCTATATAACTGTAATCTTACGCTGGCAACTCCTCTGACACTATAAATGATGGAGACTTAATTCTTTTTGCAATATGATGGGTCAGTGGTCTCGTTGTGCACCTGATATTTTGTTTGAGCCCCTGACCACCAGGGTCTTAGAAAAAGGGTGTGGTCATTTTCCAGTATAAAGTTTTGCTTTCAAATCCTCTTAAGCTATTAATGATGGAAACTTAGTTGTTTATGCAATATAATGGATCTGTAGTCTTTTTGTGTCATTGATAGTTCATTTGAGCTAGCAGCCCCTGACCCCTAGGATCTTGGAAAATGGGTATGGCATTATTTTTTGAAATCCTTTATCTTGAATATTAAAAATTATATGAGTGATATTCTTGTTGCAGTTTAATAGATTTGTTATTTCGTTGTGCTACTTATAATTTGTTAGAGCCCCTGCTCCCTATGGTCCTTGGTTTAAAAAAAAATGGAAATTGATATTTATGTGTATGTATCTTATTGACTCGTCAATGAGTGATTAAAACAAAACAACCAGGAGAGCTTCAGTCTCGTCAGAGACTTCTGGTTTGTTTTTCACCATCTATGATTTATGTACTGAAAGTATTAATCTCGTTGAAGAATACGGAAATCCTAGTAAACGCGATTTTCCCGAGGTTTTCTCTCTTTTCTTTGCAACATACTCTCGCTATATATGAAAGGCCCTGTGAGCAGAATTGGTGGAATATGATGCTACAGGACCCACGTAATCATTACTTTCATTGGACAGTTCTTGTAGTATTTTCATATTATGTAACCATAAGGTCATCAAATGTCAGAGTCACACCTCAAGTTCATACGAAGCACCTGAAACGACGCTAATTCATTAAAATCTACCAGCAAGTCAATTTGTATGAAAGGAGTCCGTCGATGGTGCTTTATTGTGAGTGCTATTGAGATTTTCGTCAGGATATTCTTTAACTCGTACACTAATTTAAACTATATAGAAGTGCCTCAATTCTTTCTTGTGACCCTCGACGTGCATCCAAAATATACAATTCATCCCGATTCGATGTTATGACACTGTTCTATTTTTCACAATTCGAAGTAATGATACTATTCTGATCTTAATGACGCAAGATGAAAGCCTCCTTCTAATGTTATAGCTTGTTCCATCTTTTTTCTCAACTGATTAAGGTCCGAAAACTCGCATCACAAATTCCAGATGCATTCAACATGTATGTGCAACAGACAATTTCGTTTGACACAAAGGTAACTTGAAGCTTAAGATCAAATCTAATTGCAAATGGTTTTTCTGCCCCTGCCTAAAACATCAACATGTCCCTAAGGGATACATCAGTGATTCCAGCGATAAGATTTTATAAATGACAAAATATTAATCTTAAATGTTCACATTAGGTGGCTGACATACGTAGATTATTACCTTGTACCATAGTTTTCCTAAATTTTGGAGCATTTCCATTCTAGGTAAAAATGTTTTTCATACTTAAATTACAGATTTCTGAGAAATATTTTCTGGTCCACGCTGTTAATTAACCGCGTTTAAATGATGCTAAAGAATTTGAAGACGTTTAACATTAGATATAGTTTGTATTGGTTGTAATATAGGATATGAAACTAAATTTATTTGTACGTTTCATCAAGATCATCAAATGAGAAAATAAAAAAGTAATACATATAGACCTTGAAATTTCAAAAACGTGGGTCCTGTAGCATCATATCCCATCCATCTTGCTACGTTTTTTCGGTACATTGTTGGAAATAATAATTTTCACATTTTCTGGCCATATTATATTGTCTGGTCCATTTTGCAAATTGATCTGAATTGCCTTACTGAGATTATTTTTCGGCATGTCCTATTAGATTGATAGACAATTTGGACAAAAAGGGAGGAGATCTCCAACAGCACCCCGTTGCAGCATCAACAGCAAACCACCCGATGCAAAAACACAAAAGACGAGTACAGCACGAGACGGAAAAGAGACACGCGACATGTAAACATCAAACACAACAGACTACACATAAACCGAGAGACCAATGTGCAACCGGTGCCGACTTTGGACGGCCATTTGTCACGCAAGTAGCAAATAGTGTGGTTATCCTGGATTACGTGCGCACAACCCTCTCACTTCTCCAGTTACCCAGAGGTCTCTTGTGGTCTTAAACAACCTCCTCACTGTAAGATGACCTCACACAAACATGACCGCGAAACGTAGAGGCCCAAGAAACACAGATGAATATGTAAATGGTTATAAGAAGAGGGCATGCGTAATCCAGTCCGTGCTCTGCCGGCTGTAGCGAGCTCATGTATGCAATCAACCGAGGAGTCCGACTGACATTCAGAAAGGACAGGTGGTAGGGGCCCTGTCTTCTCTAAAGAGGTTCTGACAGGGCCCGTCGTCACAGTCAGTCAGAGTGCAAGTCTCAAGAATTCGCTTGTACAAGACTGTAGATTGGTCAAGTACCAAGCCTAGTGTCTGTCTGGTGACATTAGGATTATATCCACGGTATAAAAGGCGTTTGATGATTCTGACGCATTTTCAATGGTTATGCTGCCTACCTTTGATCCTTCTAATTTTTTTTTTATCATATCACCATAAAAGACAGGCTGTGTAATAACCAAAGTAATGTACTCTTTGGCGTGTATAAATCCGAATTTTACAAGAATTTGACTGTAATTTTTGTAAAATTTCATGAAAGTCTTAAGTAGTTTATGAAAGCGGAAACCTTGACCTAAACGTTTTTTCGGTAATTTGTAAATTTCTACTGTGAAAATCCAAGATATCAGTATATGCTCAAGCGTACCGGATGAGCTGTGATATGTAAATGGCGCATGACGGCAATCTTGGAACATAACCGTCAAGCCAGGGGAAATTAACTATGTTGAATCCAAAATCATCCCTTTTGTCATGTACACTTGTATGAATCTTTCCGTTTACAATTATGATATTAAGCCAAAAACGATGTTCCTGTATTTGTAACGTTTGCCTTGTTAAGTGTTAATTCTTGTGGATAAATTTCATTCTGATACAATTCAAAAGCAGGATTGTCAATGGTTAGAATATCATCCAGATACCTAGAAGTATTATTGAAACTTTTCATATCATCAATTTTCTTTGCTTTTGAAGATTTTGGACAAATTCTTTTTCATAAGTGTATAAAAATAAATTTGCAACAATAGGCGTACAGTCAGTACCAATAGGAAGTCCTACAACTTGCTTGTATAGATCCTCACCAAATCTAACATAAATATTGTCCGAGAGGAAGGACAAGGCATTACACATGTCACTACATGTCCATGATTTGTAGTCTGTCGAGGAAAAGAAACCCTTCGATCCAGATGTACAAATGTAAGTTTTCCGCTCTCGATCAAAACACCATTTAATGAGATGAGATAATCGATCATTAATTTTGCCATGAGGAAGTGTGGTGTACATATTAGAGAAATCGTTTGAAGAAATCGTATTGGCTTGGAAATTTAGATTTCATTTTGTCAATCACATCCCCTGAATTCTTAATAGACCAAAATAAATTTACATCGTTCCTGTTTAGAACCGTTTCACAATATCTAGTTATGTGTTCTTTAATAGCAGTAAGTGCTGACGTCAGATTTCTAGACAAATTTGTAGTGGAGCAGTTACTAGAATTAGCAATAAATCGAAATTTGTAGGAGACTTGTGCAGTTTCGGTATGCAATATAGTGTTGGGAGATTCAATTTAGAAATAGAAATATTGAATGAAGACAGTTCACTGTTATGCTTGCTTAAAATGTTAGATGCACTTCCATTGCTTTTGATATATGTATTAATATTCTTCTGCGCTAGCTCTGTAGCACGTTAATGGGCGGGGCGTAGTAGACTGAAAGTTTGTTGGAGATTTTACATCAGGCAAGTCCTATAGTACATGCATACATGAAGGACATCTTAAGTTATGTATATTATTTCATGAAATAAAAAACAATACCTCATGTTGGCCTTCAGAAGGCGGAGCTGTAAAGACTTGTCGTCTGTTACAGTGGCATGTAGTCTCTTGTAATCTACAATATTATTCATAATACATATGGTTAGTATAAAATATCAATAAGTAGTCGATAATTTAGATATTGAAAAAATAACAAACGCTTTATTAAAACTCAATCGGTTTCATTGATATCATCAGAATAATAAAAGAAGAGGACGACAAAGGCTATGTCATGGTTTCTCCAAAACATGGGTCCATTAAGTACATAGAGCACTTTTTTCAACCAAAATAATTCACTCCGAAAATAGATAACAGGATTAATGACTTCCTTTACAATTATTAATATTTAATTTCGAATTCCCTTCCTTATTGCATAAGAATAGAAGTACATGTAATTATTTACATCACTTTTTAATTATATAAAATATGTGTAACAACACCCCCTCCCCCCTTATAAAATAAACGTCCATGTTAGAAATAGTGACTGGACGAAGTCGGTATGAATTGAGAACCCCATACATATATATATATATATATATTTATATAATCAAACTTACAGGTTAAGCAGGTCAAGATGACCAAGTCATCATTCTCAAGAAATGCATTTTGTATCTGTGAATTATAAATAAATTATTAATATATATGTAATAAGCATTAGCCTTTTAAGAAAGTATGACCATTTTAAAGTGGCACGGAAAATTTTTTACACTAAAAAGTGGCAGGGTGTAGTCTGCACATCTTCAGTGAATTAAGTTATATGTATTGAAAAGTTATCAAAATGAAATCGAAGATGGTTGTTAAGAAACTTTACTCATACGATCATACAAGGTTTCTTTTCAAGAGGAAGAACTATTTTCAAGTTTATTACTGACAATAGCAATAGAAAATAAGAGAGAAGTACAAGTTTCGTACAGATTTATACGAGATATGACAATATGATGTCGAGCAGATGTGTAGACGAGGTCATTTCTACTTTTATGATATCGTACAAATTTCATACTAATGTCGTATGAAGTCATATAATAACTATACACTTCTCTCACAAGAATTTAATTTATAGCAAGGAGCTTCCAGAAGTGTACATATGTACACGATGCTTGTAAGAGCTTATACGACATCTTTTCAAAGAAAGGAGGGGATCTCCAACAACACTAGGTTGCAGCACCCACAGCAAAATCCCAAAACACCCATGCAAAAAACACAGAACAGATACCCACAGAAAGAGACGCAAAATGGACAAGGAACACCAACTCACAACATAGAAACATAAAAGACTACACATAAACCAACGAGACCAATGGGCAACCGGTGCCGACTTAGGACGGCCATCTGCCAAGTAAATAGCAGACGGTGTGGTTATCCTGGATTACGTGCGCACAACCCTCTCACTTCTCCAGTTACCTAGAGGTCTCGAAGAACGTACAAATGTGGTGTAAAACAACCTCCTCACTGTAAGATGACGTCACACAAACAAGACCGCGAAACGCAGAGGCCCCAGAGACACAGATGAATATGTAAATGGATATAAAAAGAGGGCATGCGTAATACAGTCCGTGCTCTGCCGGCTGTAGCGAGCTCATGTATGTAATCACCCGAGGAGTCCGACTGACATTCAGAGAGGACAGGTGGTCGGGGCCCTGTCTTCTCTAAAGAGGTTTTGACAGGGCCCGTCATGGAGTCCCGTCGTCACAGTCAGTCAGAGTGCAAGTCTTAAGAATGCGCTCGTACAAGACTGTATATTGGTCAAGTACCAAGCTTAGTGTCCGTCTGGTGACATTAGGATCATATCCACGGTATAAAAGGCGTTTGATGACTCTGACGCATTTTCGATACATATGCTGTCTACCTTTGATCCTTCTTATTTTGTTAATTATGTCACCATAAAATGCAGGTTGTGAAATACCTAAAGTAATATACTCCGTTGCTATTATGGGTCCGAATTTCAAAAGAACTTGATCATAATTTTTGTAAAATTTCCAGAAAGTCTTTACTAGTTTGTGAAAGCGAAAACCTTGACCTAAAAGTTTCTTTGTAATTTGCAGATTTCTTTTATGAAAATCCAAAACATCAGTACATGCTCTAGCATACCGGATGAGCTGTGAAATATAGATACCGTATGACGGTAATCTAGGGACATCACCGTCAAGCCAGGGGAAATTTACTATGTTGAATCCAAAATCATCTCGTTTGTCATATACACTTGTATGAATTTCTCCATTGACAATTTTGATATTTAGGTCCAAAAATGGTGTTTCAGTGTCTGTAAAGTTTGCCTTGTTTAGAGTCAATTCTTGTGGATAAATAACATCTTTATACTTTTCAAAAACAGGATTATCGATAGTAAGAATATCATCAAGAATATCATCAAGAATATCATCAAGGTACCTCCTAGGAGGTGGTCAGGATGAAAGGAAGGGGAGGGAGGAGGGGGGGCAAGAGAAGAGTGAAAAGGAGGGTAGGGAGGGGGTGGGAAGGGGGATGAAAGGTACCCCCTGTCCGCCCTTCCCCTCCTATACGCCCTTCCCCTCCTATACATACACACGACATAAAAACTCTCGCGAGAATTTTAAACCTTTTATAATTCTCGCCGCCTTATACATATAGTTCAGGCAACATTTCTTCGACATTTGAAGTCATTTATATGAGTTTCAGACGAACTCTCAACAGTGTGACAGGGGCCTATCGAAACCTTTCATATTTCATATGATGAGACCTATATTTTGTGACCAATATATTTTCGTAGTAACTTTGATCTAGATGATTGACACTTTTTTCTTTACATTGTAAATTTGATATTGACCATATCTTTTAATCTGCAAGTATAAGTTCTGATATTTTACATATGAATTTCATTTTGACCTTTATTTTGTGACCAATGTATTTTCGTAGTAACTTTGATCTAGATGATTGACACTTTTTTCTTTACATTGTAAATTTGATATTGACCATATCTTTTAATCTGCAAGTATAAGGTCTGATATTTTACATATGAATTTCAATTTACAAGACTTTTCTATTGATACCATTATTTTGAGCAAAGTGACCTTGCCCTACATATATACTGCCCCTTTTAAATAAACCGCTTCGTAAAAACACGACATAATTATGAAAAATGTCGTCATTCATATACCTCTATGCTCTAGATGTGAATGATCTCGATGTGCCCAAGTAAAATGTATAAGATCGATGTGCCTATATCTTTTGACATCCCCATTATTTTTTTTACTGGTTGATGTTTTTATTCTGAAGAGCCATGAGTTTCCACTGTATATATTTCATTCCTGAACAAAGTATTGCGATTTTGAAGCCTAAAGTAATAATTAATTTAGAGCTTAAGATATGAGAACAAACATATAAGAAATGAAGTACAATAATGAAGGATATGTTATGACATCGAGGTAATGATTGCAAAAAGAAATCATACTAGGTATAAATATGACAAGAAGTGATGACACTGTATATAGTAATATACACCAAGGAATAGTGAATGCTGTAAAGTTCCCTGTCTTACATTTACTTACAAACCTAGAGAGGAATTTATCAAGACTCCATACAATTCTTTAATGAAGTGGGAAAGGAAAAGTTGTTATGCCACATAAATAGATATGTGTTGTTATCTACGAGAGAAAGGGAGATTGGAATATGAAACCATTTAGGTATACGAAATAAAGTAAATGAAAGCATTCAAGGTCCTGTGGTGAGTCACTGCATAAATCTTGTGAATACTATACTATAATGACGTGAAATAGTCTTCCGTCTATGTCTGTCTACCAGCCTGTATTCCAGTGCTGTAGTTCCTCTTTAGGAAATGAAAGTAATGTATTCCGCATCATGAGCTAGCAGTCTTTGAATTCCAAGAAATTTCTTCTTAACAGAAGAATAAGGTCTGACGAGGAAATTCTCTTGCAGGTATCTATCTCTGTAGTGGTGATAGGCCTGTACGGTGAGTGAAGGGTATATGCCAACTAGGTAATTCACCTGGCCCATAGGGTGTCACAACAGTTCGCGGCATCACTCTGGTTGGAGGTGGGTTCAAGTTTTGGCACCTAACCCTGACTTGAGGTATGGTATTGGTTGTCCAAGTTCTGACGGGAGGGGCTGAACGGTCCACAGATACAACTTCCTATACATCTGCTAATTTAAGGAACCCAGCCTCTGATGTCAACGAACCATCTGGACCTGCTCTTTGTCCTAGTGCCCTATATAGAATGTTGTCGTATCGACCATTGTGGCGACCATACAACATCTCCATTGCTATCTCTAACTGATAAGCCTCCCACCTAGGAATAACAGTTCCTATACCCTCGTGTAGAGCCACCAATTCTTGCAGTCTGTTCTTCATGTATTCTGCAATGTCATTGATGAGGGTAACGAAGGCAACCGATTATCCAAAGGTTGTGATATCTTCGCAGAAGGGCACAAACATGGCATGTCTCTCTACCATGTCCTGTATGTTCTGCGAAGAGAGTATGTCTGTTAAAGATAATTGTTGGAGGGTCGTCTAGTCTCACTACAGCCTCTATTCTTGAAGAAATCTTGCCTCCAGCTTTGCTTCAGTTGTCCTGGTGTACGGAGATATAATCTGTGGCCCTTTTCTGCATGCGCTGTTGGACGTTGTAATCGGAAAAGTGGGAGGGTTGTGCGCACGAAACCAGGATAGCCATACCTTCTGCTATTTCCGTGGCAGATGGCCGTCCTAAGTCGGTACCGGTTGCCCATTGGTCTCGTTGGTTTATGTGTGGTCCTTTGTGTTTGATGTTTCTTTGTTGTGCGTTGACGTTCCTTGTCCCTTACGCGTCTCTTTCTGTGCTTGTCTACTTTCTGTTTTTGCATTGGGTGTTTTAGGGTTTTGCTGTGGGTGCTGCAACCATGTGCTGTTGGAGATCCCCTCCTTTGTGATAAATGTCACATGTACCGATTATGCCTGAGACTTGATGTACCGCATCACATGTCATATGTGGAGAATAAACATAACATTGAATGAAGGTCATGGTGCTAGGATCTTGTAGTATATCTGCTAGGATCTGTCCTATGTCAAGGGGTCTGTTTTCAAAGAAAGGAGGGGATCTCCAACAACACTAGGTTGCAGCACCCACAGCAAAATCCCAAAACACCCATGCAAAAAACACAGAACAGATACCCACAGAAAGAGACGCAAAAGGGACAAGGAACACCAACTCACAACATAGAAACATAAAAGACTACACATAAACCAACGAGACCAATGGGTAACCGGTGCCGACTTAGGACGGCCATCTGCCAAGTAAATAGCAGACGGTGTGGTTATCCTGGATTACGTGCGCACAACCCTCTCACTTCTCCAGTTACCTAGAGGTCTCGAAGAACGTACAAATGTGGTGTAAAACAACCTCCTCACTGTAAGATGACGTCACACAAACAAGACCGCGAAACGCAGAGGCCCAAGAGACACAGATGAATATGTAAATGGATATAAAAAGAGGGCATGCGTAATACAGTCCGTGCTCTGCCGGCTGTAGCGAGCTCATGTATGTAATCACCCGAGGAGTCCGACTGACATTCAGAGAGGACAGGTGGTCGGGGCCCTGTCTTCTCTAAAGAGGTTTGGACAGGGCCCGTCATGGAGTCCCGTCGTCACAGTCAGTCAGAGTGCAAGTCTTAAGAATGCGCTCGTACAAGACTGTATATTGGTCAAGTACCAAGCTTAGTGTCCGTCTGGTGACATTAGGATCATATCCACGGTATAAAAGGCGTTTGATGACTCTGACGCATTTTCGATACATATGCTGTCTACCTTTGATCCTTCTTATTTTGTTAATTATGTCACCATAAAATGCAGGTTGTGAAATACCTAAAGTAATATACTCCGTTGCTTTTATGGGTCCGAATTTCAAAAGAAGTTGATCATAATTTTTGTAAAATTTCCAGAAAGTCTTTACTAGTTTGTGAAAGCGAAAACCTTGACCTAAAAGTTTTTTTGTAATTTGTAGATTTCTATTATGAAAATCCAAAACATCAGTGCATGCTCTAGCATACCGGATGAGCTGTGAAATATAGATACCGTATGACGGTAATCTAGGGACATCACCGTCAAGCCAGGGGAAATTTACTATGTTGAATCCAAAATCATCTCGTTTGTCATATACACTTGTATGAATTTCTCCATTGACAATTTTGATATTTAGGTCCAAAAATGGTGTTTCAGTGTCTGTAAAGTTTGCCTTGTTTAGAGTCAATTCTTGTGGATAAATAACATCTTTATACTTTTCAAAAACAGGATTATCGATAGTAAGAATATCATCCAGGTACCTAGAAGTACTAATGAAGCATTTCACATCATCATGTTTTCTTTGCTTTTGAAGATTTTGAATAAATTCCTCTTCATATGTGTATAAAAATAAATCTGCAACAAGAGGCGCACAATTTGTACCCATAGGAATCCCTACAACCTGCTTGTAGAGATTCTCACCAAATCTTACATAAATGTTGTCCAAGAGGAAGGACAAGGCACTACACAGGTCGCTACATGTCCATGATTTGTATGATTTGTATTCTGTAGCGGAAAAGAAACCCTTTGATTCAGATGTACAAATATAAATTTTCCCCTCTCGATTATAGCACCATTTAATGAGTTTGGACAATTGATCATTGATCTTGTCGTGAGGAAGCGTGGTGTACATATTTGAAAAATCGTATGAAGCAATCGTATTGGCTTGAAAATTTCTAGATTTTATCTTGTCAATCACATCCCCGGAATTTTTTATAGACCAAAATAAATTTACATCATTCCTGTTAAGAACAGTTTCACAATATTTTGCAACGTGTTCCTTTACCGCCGTGAGGGCTGACGTCAGATGTCTAGACAAACTTGTAGTTGAGCAGTTGCTAGAATTAGCAATGTATCTAAATTTGTAAGGAGATTTGTGCAGTTTTGGTATGCAGTATATTGTAGGAAGATCCAATTTAGAAATAGGGATGTTGAATGAAGAAATTTCACTGCTATGTTTGCTCAAAATGTTAGGGACACTTTCATTGCTTTTGATATAAGTATTTGTAGACGAAAGTTCCGAAACTAAAGTTGATATATAGTAAAGTTTTCATATGATTATGGTGTTGTTGGCTGCTTTATCTGCAGGAGCGAAGACAAATTTTTCTTGTAAATTACGTAATTTGGATTTAAAATATCTTTCAGATCTAGAACTTGGATTTTCAAAAAGATGAGGATTTTTGTGGAAGTTGTCTATTCGAATGTCAGTAATGTCCAAAATGAGGTTTTTCCAGTCATTCAGAGAATGCGATTCGACTCCTTCCGATTTACACCATCGTTTGGTATAGTTATCTAAGGCTTCCTTTAGTACTTCGCGACATTTAATAAAATCTATCTTGGACGGGATTCTATACTTAGGTCCTTTTTTGAGAAGACCACGGAGCTGCCTGTCTTGGATAATTGAAAAGTCACCTGTAATAATATGACCAGCTGGTTTATATAGATATTCAGATGTTGCACATTCTCAAGAAGCAGGACATGATTCAAGTATTTTAGGATCTAATGTAACTTTGTTGTAGTTAAAAACGAAATTTCGAATAGGTCTCTTATATTTGTAACAAATAAGAGGAGGTTCTAAATTTTCAAAATATTGAGGAATAGCACTTTGTACACGATGATCCCGAAAAATATTAGAGATGTTAAGAAGATCGAATCCTTTGTTAATAAATGGAATTTTTAAGAATCGTTTTTTAAGAATCGTTTTTAAGAATCGTTTTTAAGAATCGTTTTTTTTTCAACATTAGACTGGAAACTTGCACATTCATCTAGAGTCAGGACCGGACTTAGAATTCCCCTTCGTCCTATATCTTCTTGAAGTCCATACCTTGAGAAAAGGACGTGGAATTTATCCGAGCGCAATGTGGCAGCAGCATGCACACTGACACTCGAAACCTTCCTTGGTATGAATGGCGTTAAGTAATCTAAGGCTCTGGATTCGCGCTCTCCAAACCGATAAGCAATGAAGCACAACCTATAATGGGTCAGTGGTGTACATTTGTCAAAGGCGATATCAAGGAGTCTGAACTTTTCCCATTGGTCCTTTGGCAAAATCCTTCAATAGTCCACGAAACTGAGGTTATTCTTGAGGATGGTGTCCATTTGTTTTTCCTCAGGAGGCAGTTCGATCAAAATGGATTGGAATTTGGCTTTGACAGCTTGAAAGTAGCTGAGTACCATGGTCTTGTAAGTCTGAAAAGAGGGAACCACTGTTCATCCTGGTAAATGTTCGTTGGATACAACAGTTGCCACTATCGACCAACCGCCTTGTGCGAAAAGTTGGAATTCATGGTACATTTTGAATAATTGCAAGGAGACTTGTCCAAATCGCCATGTTCTGAAATGCTTCTTTTCTTTGACTCATTTGTGCCATACTTATGCCCTTTGCCGTGTGGTATACCATGGGTACTTGATCGGGGCAGCTAATGCCAAAATAAGACAATTCTTCAAACAAGGTTTTGTTTGGTTTACAAAAACCTCCTGGGTAGACAAATCTGGTCTTGGCCTGAAATTTGAGCTCATGGCGTATGTAATCTCCATGGTGATCCCAAAGCTTATCACAAAACTTACATTGGTATTTCTTAGCAAAGAGGTCAAAGTCTTTGATGTAAGAAAAGTGACCTTGATACAAATGGACATACATTGTATTTTCAAACCGTCCCCTAGATTTGTAAATATCACTCGTGTGACCTTCTTGGTCCGAAGCATAGACCTCGACATTAATGTCAAAGCAAGACTTAAAGTCAGGTAAATCTCCATAGTCTACCCCATGAAAATCTCGTGTTCCTCTTTTGAATTTAGCCCAAATACCAAGTAACTGACGGGTCTTGTCCTCCAAATTTTTGACATCATACCCCTGGTGTAAAGCCAAACAACGAAATGCACAGTAATGATCCTCATAGCATTTATCGGTTCTATCATTGATTTCTAGTCCAATCACTGCTTCATTATTTTTCACAAAGTTGGGTAGGGGTCCATGCAATATAAAGGAGTTAAAGAAGATCGTCGTCATATTGAATAGGATTCAACATAGTAAATTTCCCTTGGCTTGACGGTGATGTTCCAAGATTACCGTCATATGGCATTTACATATCACAGCTCATCCGGTACGCTAGAGCATGTACTGATATTTTGGATTTTCACAGTAGAAATTTACAAATTACCAAAAAACTTTTAGGTCAAGGTTTCCGCTTTCATAAACTAGTTAAGACTTTCTGGAAATTTTACAAGAATTACAGTCAACTTCTTTTAAAATTCGGATCTATACATGCAACGGAGTACATTACTATGGGTATTACACAACCTGTCTTTTATGGTGATATGATAAACAAAATAAAAAGGATCAAAGGTAGGCAGCATAACCATCGAAAATGCGTCAGAATCATCAAACGCCTTTTATATCGTGGATATGATCCTAATGTCACCAGACGGACACTAGGCTTGGTACTTGACCAATCTACAGTCTTGTACAAGCGCATCCTTGAGACTTGCACTCTGACTGTCTGTGACGACGGGACTCCATGACGGGCCCTGTCCAAACCTCTTTAGAGAAGACAGGGCCCCGACCACCTGTCCTCTCTGAATGTCAGTCGGACTCCTCGGGTGATTACATACATGAGCTCGCTACAGCCGGCAGAGCACGGACTGTATTACACATGCCCTCTTTTTATATCCATTTACATATTCATCTGTGTCTCTGGGGCCTCTGCGTTTCGCGGTCTTGTTTGTGTGATGTCATCTTACAGTGAGGAGGTTGTTTTACACCACAATTGTACGTTCTTCGAGACCTCTGGGTAATTGGAGAAGTGAGAGGGTTGTGCGCACGTAATCCAGGATAACCACAGCATTTGCTACTTGCGTGACAGATGGCCGTCCAAAGTCGGCACCGGTTACCCATTGGTCTCGTCGGTGTCTTTTGTGTTTGATGTTTACATGTCGTATGTCTCTTTTCCGTCTCATGCTGTACTCGTCTTTTGTGTTTTTGCATCGGGTGTTTTGGTGTTTTACTGTTGATGCTGCAAAGGGGCCTTGTTGGAGATCTCCCTTCTATTTAAGAGCAGATAAATTGGCAACATGGACCAGACATGCACGCTTCGGGTACTTAACCCTCGTCAGTGATAAAGTCTTCAATTGGGTAGAAAGTGTGAAAGATAGTTTCCCTAAAATTGGTAACATACACTGGAATGCATTTAGTATCGTCAGGATCTTCTTTAACTCATTTGTAGGAGGAGGAGAGTGAAAAGGTCCATGCGTCTTAATCTCAAGGTCAAAGTTCTCAAGTCTCGTCTTTTTGAAATGTACAATGGTCTGTCCAGCACCGTCTCATTATAGAAAGGTCGAAAATATCTGTATTCATCAGTCTCCCTGTTCCTTAAAATGACCCCAAAGGATAGATTAAGCTTAAAAGCATGTCATTCCTGGTCATAAATGGCCTCTGCCGCTTGAGATATGTCATCCTCATTTACATTGTTAGAGGTATGAAAATTGAAGGTTGAAATATTTGGACCAGGGACATTCGGTTGTAAGATAATGGGTGCATTAGCTTCATAGACCGTCTTCAGTCGCTCGTCAGTCCCTTCAGGTCCTTCCCAAAGAGCCTCCCGCAAGGGTGTATCATGTAAATGCCCCCCCCCCCCTACTTGGTAATGTTGTCTCATTCCATGGAGATAAAGCTCTCGTCTATTCATAAAACGTTCGTCACAGCTTTTACATTTAAAGGAGGAGGATGCGTGTATACCCTCGACTGTTTTGTTTAGGAAGCCTCGCTATCCGACTCGTCTGTCTTGCGCTTAATTCCATGCTTAGTCATGTGTCTTTTAAGTCCATGTGCAGTAGCACATAATTTATTGCAGGTGAAGCAATGGAGTTTTTATATGCTGGGCGTCCAATGTATGTTCATGTCTATCCTTATCCTCTTTGCGAATAAACTCTCTGTGGCATAGACAACAAGGAAATTTGACATGATCATGTACTAATGTTGCTGATCGGTTTATATGTTGCTTTTGCTTTTAAGTCTTTCCGCAAATGTCGCATGTGAAGTCAGCCATCTTATCCAAAAGCGTCTCCGTCAAAAAGTGAACAATGATCCGCCATGTCCAGCTAATATACACAACAACATTCAACATCTGATTGGTCAACCAAGTCACATGACTTTAATAAAGACTTTTGATTGGACATTCTTTTTCCGCCGTACGAAAAAAGTACATTGACACGTTAACCACAAGGATGTAAATAATCAAATGAAACCGGATATATCCAATTAACTTTTTTTCCAACAAAATGAAAACGTAACCTTTTCAACATATCTAAACACATTTCCGACATGGATGAATCACCACATTAAACTGTCTTAAACCAAATGTAAAAAAGCCATTATCATAAGTTTAAAACAATCCTCTAATCAAATATATACATGTGTATAAAGTGCAAGACCTTTGAATTCTTTCTTTGACTGTTAATAGCCATCACGATGACACAGTATTACAGACAGACATCATGATTCCAATGTGTTAATGTATACTTAGACAGACACCATGAATCTAGTTTATATATGTGTACTATGACAGACAGACACCATGATTCCAGTGTATTTACTTGTACTTTGACAAACAGACACCATGGTGTAATTATTTCTCTTCGTTGCATTTATGCATACTTTGACAATAAGTCCAACTGTTTTTAAGACAGACAAAATAATCCCAGTATACAGACAAACTTATCACTGTTGGATTCCTTATATTATAGTGCAAGTCGCCAAAGAAACTCAAATGATACTGTCAACTCAAGTTCATCCTTTTCTTGTTCAAAATTAAATAAAAAACACTACTAAAACGTAAGATTTTTGACAAAATATACATTTCCCATGCAACATTTATGTACATAAAGAAGATCATATTGAATTGAACCTATATACAAATTCTTTCATAAAACGTATATACATGAAAATGATAGTTGCTTTACTTAAAGGTATTTACAAAATCATTGACCCCATTGCAAAAGTTTTAATATGAAAAAGAACAGACCTTTTAATGAATTTTCAGGGTCCCTCCCCTTATTTTAAAACTTTTATTTTTCCTCATTTTTGGCCGGATTGCAAAGCAATTCCGGTCTATGGATTGACGATGTCCGTCCGTCCGTCCGTCTGTCTGTCTGTCTGTCCGTCCGTCCGTCTGCCGTCAACATTTTGGTTAAGGTTTCTGGTTGAGGCAAAATCTAAGGAACTATATGCAGTAGAAACTTTATATTATACATGAAGCTTGCCCATGACAAGACCTTTCAATTTATGCCGTAACATTTGACCTAGTGACCTTGACCTTGGACTTTGACCTAGTTAAAGATTTTGGTTAAAGATTCTGGTTGAGGCAAAATCTAAGTAACTATAGGCAGTCGAAACTTAATATTATACATGAAGCTTGCCCATGACAAGACCTTTCAATTGATGCCGTAACATTTGACCTAGTGACCTTGACCTTCGACTTTGACCTACTCAAAGATTTCGATTAAAGTTCCTGGTTTAAGCAAAATCTATGGTACTGTATGCAGTAGAAACTTTATATTATTAATGAAGCTCGCCCATGACAAGACCTTTCAATTTATGCCGTAACATTTGACCTAGTGACCTTGACCTTGGACTTTGACCTAGTTAAGGATTTTGGTTAAAGTTCCTGGTTTAAGCAAAATCTATGGAACTGTATGCAGTAGAAACTTCATTTTATACATGTAGGTTGCCTCTGACAAAACCTTTCAATTTATGCTGTATTATTTGACCTATTGACCTTGACCCAGTTGGTGACAAAAACTTACTTTGCAATCCGGCCATACCGTCTTTAGCGGTGTTTTATCTAAAAATGTTTCTTTCATATTTACAATTATTATCTTTTCTTCAAATAAAAGACAAAGGAGCTGTTAAGATAAGGGCTTGATTTAGCCCTGAAATCACTCGATTATTTCTCGTGCGCTGTCCTATTTTAGATAAAAAGTGGTCGGGATTAAAAGATAAAGTATTTGAAGATTCTTAGTAGGTATTTAAATAGATTTGGTGAAAGATGTTATAAATACGGGTTGAAGAGATAGGGGTACGGATGAGAGAAAACGTCAAATATCGAGCGAAAATTCACAAAAAATGCATTAGTTTACATAAATTTGATGTTTATTATACTTCTCTACCTTTTAATGTCAAACTTGGATAAGGAAAATTAACCTTGATGTTATTAAATCAATATAATCGGCAAAATTCGCAGTCCGGAAACTGAAAAACGGTTACATTTCGTATTTATCAGCCACAAATGTAGCTTTCAGGCGCGAAATACGCACAGCGTAGAAATAGACAACTTTCTCGTTCATTTCCTTCCTAACGGTTAATCATTTGATCGGAACACACTCTGAATAGATTGTTACATGATATTAAAAGAAAAAATGGCAATTTTAATATATTTTACCGTTCTAAATACTGATTCTAAAATAGTCATCCATCCCCCCTTTTTTTCGTTTTTCGCCTGTGGGACATTGTTCCCCCCCTCGGTTCAGAACCCCACTTGGCCAGAAAATTTGTTTTATTGATATACACCTTTGGTAAAAGTGGCATTCTGAACCGAGGGGGGGAACAATGTTGTAGAAAAACTTTTCCGTTTCCCATTGATTTCTATAGGAAAAACGCTTATTTTGACCCAAAAATCGGTTTAATTTTGAATAATTTATCCAACCTGACAGAAGATTCATATCTGGACCAAGTAACTTCATATTTTTACCGAAAAATTTTCTCAATTTTTGCATTTTGAAATTTCAACTTATCAGGGCAGATTTTACGCCTTATCTTAACAGCTCCTTTCCCATGATACATTTATATACATAAAAAGATCACATTGACTTGAACCTATATACAAATTGTTTCATTAAACCTTTATTCATGAAAATGATCACTACTTTACATGTATTAACAAAATCATTAACCCCATTGCCAAAGTTTTAATATGAAAAAAGATCAGACATATGTAATTATTCGTTTTCAACGCCCCCCCCCCCCCCTATTTTCAAAACTTTTATTTCTCATTTTCTCCACCCAACCCCAAACCCCCTCTGTACATTAATGACACACCGTGGATGCGTTTAAGTAATCAAAATTGCTGATTCTAGCATATCCTAGGTCTGGATTTTGGGTTTTTAATAGAGTCATAAGGGCAATGAATATGCTTGCAAACTCCGGCCCATGCTCCAGATCTATATGGTCGTCATTTTGAAGAGCATGGGCCAATTCATCCACCCAAGTGTCTACAGAATCCGCATAGCAATGGTGTTTTCTTATGTTTATTCTTATTGGGGTCACCATTAAAACAGTTCCATAGGTTGCTCCCATGTCCTTTTCAACTCCAGAGTAGTCAACAGATAAGGTTTTAAAGTTCACTTTCCTTTCTCAATTAAATACACCAAAAAATTCAGTAAGTCCACGATTACTTTTGTGCAAACTTCTTGGGATAATACATCAATTTCGTAACTCATTTTAGAACTATGTCTGTATTGCACAACTGCATTGCAAACCTTAATTTGCGTATGGTTATCAGATTCCAGGGATACATAAACCCGCTCTCTTTCTTCCTTGATAATTAGATAATTCACCTTCTTAAATGTTCTTGGTCCTCTACCATTATCCTCCAGGAACATGAACATCGCAACTACACTAAGAATGAGCTGAAAAAAATATATATATAGATAAATTTTTAAATCTAGGAAAGCAGTTTTTGACTTTTTTTACACTATTGAATATACATTTGAATTTTACTTTCAGAATCAAAAATGTACAAATCATGTACAACAAATCATGTTAAACTTTTATATAAATTCTACATCAAATGTTCAAATCAAGGATGAAATCTCTTACATATACCTATTTTCCTAACATTACGTTGTATATTTCATCTTAAGCCATGAGGATTAAATCAAACTGTATACCTATAATCTACTAAGCATAGAAAAATATGTCAAAAGACTGGGTTTTTTTTTAAATACTTGTTCAATAGAATATTTAACAATTTCAATTTATAAAAAAGAGATAGATAAGATGTTAAGCGGGATATGACGCCAGAAAATATGGGAATTACAAATTGGATATCATATACAAAGATTCTCAATATGTTGGTTCCAACAAAAAAATTTTGGTCGTCCAAATTTTTTTAACAGATATATTTCAAATATGAACAACTCATAATATTAGAAATCATTTTTTATTCATGCAGGAAAAACAAAGTACTCAAATTTATTAAGATTACTCATGGTAAATAAAAAGGGTCAATACATCTGCAACGCCTTTTATGTATGAACTGTGATTTCATTAAAATACAATTCAGCAAAAATGTACAGTTTCTTAAAAAAAAAATAAATACATATCTTACCCTCCAGATCAGTCCTCGTTTACTCTGTTCCATCTTCTCACATGTTTCTTTGGCAGAGTAGAATCCATATAATTTATAATTAATCATGTTGTATGAACGAGATATTTTAAAGTTAAGAGTAAAATTTGTATCAACAATTTATCACAAAGTTACCAAAAATGGTGACCGATCATAATTTTAGGTAGTCTTTATACAGGTACTTACAGGGGAATCCAGAATATATCTATTTGTATTCATTCTTAACAATACTTTACATTTTTATTTCCATAAGTTTGTCTGGACATATATGATGCAATGGTCAAGTGTTAAAAGGATGAGCAATCTCTGGTTGGATGTAACTAAACTTTGATATATGCAAAACGTTAAGATAATACTTTCCTGTCTGTCTAGACATCATCCCCCTTTTCGGACACGTGCTACGTGTTCAATGTTAGGGATTATATGGATTAAACAGTTGAATACCCTTGACTATCTTATAAGCTATTTTAGTATAATTGACCCGATTGTAATATAAAAGCTAAAATTAAAAATATATAAATAAAAATGTAGGCAGCAAAACAGACAAACAATCAAGATATAAGTGTAAAATATAATAATAATTCAGCAATAAAAAAAATATATAAAAATTGCTGATTGGACATTGATGATTTAGGATCACTGATGATAAGTACCCGAAACGTGCATGTCTGGTCCACGTTGCCAATTTATTTGTTCTTAAATGATGTTATGCAATTTGAAGGCGTTTACATCTAATACATTTCCCACGCTCCTCGTTAATCATAACGTAAACCTTGTCTCTAAAACAATAGCAGACGACACCTGCGCGCTAACTTGGCGTTAATCGTTGCGTAATACTGGTCAGCGATGGACACCTGCAGTATCTTTTTTCCCACGATCCTCCTACTTATAAGGACCCGTTAAAGAATAACAAACAATTTGGCTGAAATTAATCAAGGAGTTAAGATGATAATTGTAGTGTTCTTAATTGTTTTAATTGCGGGTGCAAATGCTGATCACCAGTGTAAACCACCTGTGGAAGGTATCATGGAATGTGACAGATCAGTTCCACAGGAGAGTAAATACGCAGGAATTCAAAGGCTGTATGTGAAAGCATTATCAATGTCATTTTCAAAAGCCATCTACCCAGAATTGGAAATGTTGAGGTTAGAAAGGTCAACGATCTCCTGTGAGGATTTGAGGAAAAACCTACCAAATGTGGTAATCTTCATCAATGGTGAAGAATGTGCAAGTAATTGTGATTATTTATAATATAATTTTAAACACGCTGTTGTAATGAAATTGAAAAGAAGTGAACATATATTTTATTTTCTTTATATAGCCTAACACGACCACTTCTCATCTTTGGAGCCAATCAACCGTCGTAAATAGAGTTTCTGTAACTACAGCCATTGCAACTGTCTTAGGTATGTCACATTTAAATATGTTAATTTATATAATCCTTTTCTATAGATAACTTATAGTTATATTTAATTATTAATTTTATTATTGATTGATTGATTGATTTATCAGATCATCATGGATGGGTGTATGCTATTTTCGAACTTTCGGATGTAGTTTCTTTGTGTGGACTTCTGTTTTGCGTCAAATCTACAGCAAAATGTGTAAAGAGAAAGAAAGTACGTGAAATGCTAGACGATACATCTATACAAGAATTTCCAATGACCTCTATACATGTAGAGAAGCTGGATTAAATTCTATGGTAATTTTTTATAGTTTATGACAACAAGTGCCAAAAAGCAGTACTTTGAAGTTATCTGATTTATCCCATTTAAAAGCAAGTTATTTACATTTCGAATGGTTATTATATACTGTTACTTTTCATTCTATTTAATTTTAGGAATACTGGTCATTTTGCGTCACCCAACAAGACCAAATGGAACGCCTCAAGTCCTTACAGTCAGGCAACCGCAGGCTACTAGGTCAAGGACACAGATGTGTGATAGAAGACCGCAAACGCGCTCTCAAACTTATGCTTCAAAGCGTGTGACAAGGTCGCAAACACTTGGAACTCTGTGATTTTTTGAAAGACTGTTGATGTATTAGATTCTAGCTTTAATGTACAGACTTATGTTAAGTGGTTAGAAAATGACAATAGAATCACACTTGCCTGGTGCATGTAAATTGATTTGGAATTTTCTTCAAGAAGGTAGAGAGTTGGAACCCTTCGACATTATTAATATTGACACTTATTTCACAATTATTAGTAATGCGTTTACAAGTAAGAACGGTAATCGCAAATACAAATTTATTGTTGTGAATTATGACAAAACTTACTTTGTAAAAGAAAAGTACGATTCTGAAAATAAGTACACTGAAACAGATATTATTCAGATACTAAACTTTTTGATCGACAACATTTTTGTCGTGTTTGGAGGAAAGGTCTTCCAGCAAATTGTCGGAATTCCATTGGGGACCAATTGTGCCCCACTCCTTGCCGACATTTTCCTTTACTCGTACGAAGCTGAATTCATTCAATCTTTGGTCTCTGATGGGAAAAGATACTTAGCTTCTGACTTCAACTTCAATTACAGATACATAGACGATGTGTTGTCCATCAATAATCCAAAATTCACGGATTACCTGAGCGGTATCTATCCTTCAGAGCTTGAAGTCAAAGAAACTACAGAGACAAATAATTCAGCATCCTATTTGGACATAATGTTGTCCTACGACACTGATTGTCACATGAACACCACACTCTATGACAAACGTGACGACTTCAATTCCAGCATTACAACCTTTCCTTTTCTGAGTAGCAACATCCCTTCATCGCCAGCTTACGGCGTGTTCATATCTCAGTTGATACGCTATGTAAGTAACCGTATGAAGTAACCGGATGTGACAGTTATACCGAATTGAAGCGGCGGGTGTTGCATGAAAGCTTGAGATGCTTACTCTTCCTGGGCACCTGGTCTCACTCCCATATCGGGAGTTCGCTTCTTTTCATGTGGTCGAGGTTTTTGTTTGTTTGCTTTGGTTTCTGTTTTATCCTGATTTTGTATGCCTTCGGTTTCTGATTTTCTGGGTTATCGATTTTGTGCTGTAAACAGGGATATGGTCATTATCTATAATTGTCACTTAGTGTAACGATTCTAATACCGGGTCCATGCAATATAAGTATGTCGACTTTTATTAAAAGATAGCTACCTGGACCCATATCTCCGACTGTTTGTATTTCGTATTGAATATTTCTAAGGGCAAATAAAGTTATGAAAATGAACATTGCATGTCTGGTCCAC
The DNA here is from genome assembly GCA_033119305.1 of Pinctada imbricata. Taxonomy (NCBI): domain Eukaryota; kingdom Metazoa; phylum Mollusca; class Bivalvia; order Pterioida; family Pteriidae; genus Pinctada; species Pinctada imbricata. Next base: position 18,884,381 of record VSWD01000002.1, read on the forward strand.
TTTGCCAATTTATCTGTTCTTAAATGATGCTATTCAATTTGAAGACGTTTACATTTAAAATAGGGATAACATAGTATACAGACAACGAAAGTGAGAAACATGTATTGTCAACGTCTGTCATAAATGTACGACACGGTCAATAAAATGTTGTTCCTTTGACAGCATCTCAAACAACACCATCTCACCTAGGACCTTACCAACCACACAAGTGAGCCAAGGTAGTAACGAAACTCAGCAAGGCTAGATTGAACTTGCCAAATAATTAGCAGACCAGGTCCATCTAGTGCGACTGCCAGCACATGAACCTAGTGTTTTATGGTTGATCCTCTGAAATATCTCGACTGGAAGGTATAATCCGAAACCCTCATCGAACAAAGGAAGATACCTCTGAAAGAAAAATTATCTAAAGACGAACCTTGGTGGAAAAGTGAAAGATGTGGTGGAAAAATATTTTCTCCTTTCCACTGGCGATGGATTTGATGAAGCGAAGGAACTTCTTAATGAACGATATGGATATCCCTTCATAATAGCCAATGCATTCTGAGAAAAACTGGAAAAATGGTCCAAAGTTAATGCAAGGGATGGTTTAGCACTTCAGCGTTTTGCATATTTCTTATTGCAATGCTATTCTGCAATCCAAAGCATTGGCAGCTTAAACGTGCGCAATGATGAACGAGGGAACCGAATGATGCTCTCTAAGCTACCGGACTGGATAGTTACTAGATGGGGAAGGATTGTTCTAAAATGAAATGATGATAAAGGAGAATTCCCTCCGTTCAAGGAATTCGTAGACTTCCTAAGCAAGGAAGCGAAAATTGCAACCGACACTATGACCTTGTTGCAATCGATCAAGACTGATCAAGGCCAATTAGTAGATGATAAAACCTCAGATAAGGGAGCCAAGAGAGGGCAGTGGCGTAGCTATGAGCGTGATGGTATTCAGTCTCGTCTGGCTGGTGCAGATGATGGTCAGATTTAGAATGTGTTGGTGACGTCTAAGAACAACTTTGTACAACTGTACAGAAAAGGAATGATAAATCCATCACTAATGAATTCGGATCTCGTGGATAATATCTTTCGTCAGCAACGTGCTACATACAATGGGGCAAACACCAACTCATCGGTATTACAGTATCAGAAGAACTTTAATAGCGTCATATTAGGACAATCTAGTATATCTAAGAAAGCAAGTGCTGCCCAAAATCAAGGTGGTGCACAGCTTTTTTATTACTCAAAATGTGGGCCTCTGTAAGGAAAAAGACCAAGTACATGTGCAAATGACAAAAATCTTACGAAGATTAAATCTATTCGATTCTAATTAGAGCATAAAGGTATTTTTAAAACATTTATATGAATCTTTTTTTTCAGAGATTTACTACAGTCATAGTGCATAAAAAGCTCTGCCTTTAAAATTGACTTTTAAACTTGTATGTCTGACTGTATAATAATGACACAAACGCTTTGCTTAGAAAAAAATCAAATGACAATCTAAGTGTATGAATTGTAAACTAATGGACAGACAGACATCAGATTATTCTGTTATGCTTCTTTCCTTTTTATGGAGGGCAGCAATTATGTTACATATTTTTGGATGTATTATGATGGTAATTTTTTGTGTATTTTTAACTAACCTAATATTCTGACATCATTTTGTGTCATCCAAAGCATCAAATGAAACCTTTCCCATGGATTCTGATATGATGTCAGGCTATGGAACAAAAGCTTCACTTTTCATATTTAGTTTTCTCAACACAGACGGTGACCTTACTCTCGTAATGGCTACACCAAGCTGCCCTGGTGCAAAGATAAGTCTACGGTCTACTTCCAATCTGTTACAAAGGAAACAAATTATTAATCAACATCACTTAAACATTCCCTATTTTGATATTTTAATTTCTTATTATGTGTGTTTTTTTTAACATAATGAATTTTAGAGTATATCTATAAAAATATTAGCATAGAACATTCAGGAATATGATCTATCAATCTTTCATTTATGTAAATATAACATATTCTGTAAAGTAAAATATAGAAAATGATGAACAACATATTTTTTGTTTCGTAAATGAAACAATTATGTAGCTATTATGAATTTCCATGCATGATTCAGACATTTCAATGGTCATCCCTTGAGCCTTGTGGACTGTAACACCATATGCCAGTTTACAGGGATATGGTCATTATCCATATTTGTCATTTACAGAAATCTGCCTCCTCTCTGCAATATTCCTTTTGAGTAGAGAACTGTACACTATATGAAAATGAAACAAAAAATAAATACATAAATTAGTCTCGAGGAATAACAGAACCCTTAATTTATAATGGACAGAATCAATCAGACTATTCTCTACCAATGAACTAATTGAATGCTTTGGGAAAAAAAAAACAGATGTACCTTCATTGTTTATATTACAAAAAAGTTAAAATTTCAAAAGTTCATGTGACCTTGATCTTTGTCACATTATCTTGGGTCAAGGTTATGGGAAAACTATGAGTCAACTTGTAACTATTACTAAAATAATAAAGGAATATGGATACATTATCCTTCAAGAGATATATATTGGACATGATTTGTGACAGACGGACAGACAGACACATGTGAAGACAAAAGTTATACACATATCATTAATGGGAATTGACAAAAAATGTAATTTTCATACATATACAAAAAATGTAATAAGATATGCGAAAAAGAGTCAAGTAATTTAGGAGCATTTAAGATAGATAATGAACCATGTCAATTAAGTTATAAAAAACTTACCTGAAAATATTTCCCTCTTCAGTTTAACATTTGCATTAATAGATGGAAAGTGTACCACAGGACCATCACTAGATACAATTGTCCCTCTTAGTCCATTAACCAGTCGGCCGCTTATATTGCGAAGAAGTATAACTGAACTTCCAACCTTGAGCCATAGAAAAGGAGGAGCCAAATTTCTATGAAGGTGTTTTGTGTCCCCTGTATCTTCTGATTTATACTCAAACAGCATGCCGGGAGTTTTAAAAAATTTTGTCTCTGTTGTATGAATTAGTTAGTTCATTAGTAGAGAATAGTCTTAATGATTCTGGTCCATCACAGCTAACTGTATCCAAGGGTCTTTGTAATTTCTGTTGAAGGAAGTTGAATGAGTCATCATTCAGGATGCCACGGTACACTTAATTGATGCATTGTGTGAACTGCTCATCAGAATGACGAACTATTCTAGTCAATATAATTTTATGTCTTATGCTGCTGATAAAGTTTTCGCTTTCGAAGCAAACTTTTCCATCACCATTATATAGTAAATTTTTACTGGAGGAGGTTGATAAAGTCACCACTAAGAATTATCTGTATACCACCACATACAATTGAATTATTCCTTGCTGTTGAGATTATCGTCAGGATATCTTCTTTAACTCATGTGTGTCTTATGCACTTTGCCGTGTGGAGCTCGTAAAAAAGTTTCCCGCGAGGGGTTTTACAGTGTTTTGAATATATTTCCCTGACATTGTCGCCATAGCACTTTCTACATAGATATAACGTCAGACAGTGCATGAGTTTTATAAATTTTCATTTTCATGCTTGAACATCGACGGCGGGTGCGGCTAGCCAACAGAGGATACTTACTACTCCCGGGCACCTGGTCCCACCTCTAGCTTGCTAGGGGTCCGTCGATGCTTAATTTTGTGCTCTATTGTTTGTGCTGTTGAGATTATCGTGAGGATCTTCTTTAACTCATTGGTGTCACACTGATGCCCTGTGCCGTGTGGAACTCGTACAAAAATTCCCCGCGAGGGGTTTGACAGTAAGTGTTTTTAATATATTTCCCTGAAATTGTCGCCATAGCACTTTCTACATCGATAAAACGTCAGACAGTGCATGAGTTTTATAAATTCTCATTTTCATGTTGAGATTATCGTCAGGATCTTCTTTTACTCATGTAAAGAGCACACGGTTTCCACTTGGTCAAATACCTTCTCCGATAGCATCGAAACTTCATCAATTATTAAAACATCAGTTCTACAGATTCTGTCATAGACGTCTTTCTTATATGTTTTTCAAATTACCGGTATCATGTCTGAAATAAAGATATTTAGTTCAGTCTAAGGATATTTACGTAGAAAATATGAAAATCATATTAATACACTCAGAAAAAAGTATCATCAGAAAGTATATCTTATGTGTTTGCATCTATGTATACATCAACATACTAAAATATGAAAGTGATCCGGCAAACGATTCAAGAGATATAGCCCGGACAGGAATGTATGTATAATTTCATTAAAAATTAAAAAAGTGACATTGACCTTGGTTACATGACCCTAGGTCAAGGTGATGTGAAACCTTCGGGTCATAAGCAACAACATACTGAAATATAAAAGTGATCCGGCAGACGGTTCGAGAGATCTAGCCCGGACAGGAATATATGCATAATTTCTTCAAAAATGCATCAAGTGATCTTGACCTTGTACACATGACCTTTGGTCAAAGTGATGTGAAACCTTCGAGTAACAAGATACAACATACTAAAATATGAAAGTGAACGGGGAAACACTTCAGGAGATGTAGCCTGGACACGATGTGTGACGGACGGACAGACGAACGACGAAGGCAAAACCAATATGTCTCCTCCCCGTTGGGGAGGGGAGACATAACTCATCTGTATACATATGTATTTTCTTTACTGGAAACACTGCATTAGTAGATACTAGCTACTGCAGTTTATATGAATGTTTTTTTTATTTTATACTATCCCAATCCATTTTAATAACATTCCCATTCTTGTAGGCTGTGGCAAGAAGCTGGATAAGCTTTCGATATTGTCATTGGTCGAGCAATTGCAACACAGTCATGACATCAAACCTGCTCGACCAATGAGAATGAACAAAACATCGTATACATCATTGTTCAAGTATGACGAGGAGGCCATGGATACAAGTGGAAGTAAGTCTTGTTTCCATCTATGCAATAATTCTTAACAATATGTTTTCTTTCTCCTTATTTTTTATTAGTATTTCGAATATATACAGGGATATGGTCATTTTCCATATTTGTCACTTGTCAGCCATATAACTTGATGCCTGCATCTACATGTATATTAGTGTGTAATGTAAGGCTTACAACTTTGGCCTCTTGTTTTGTCCGAGTCTGTTGGCTTGAAGACTTCAATTTTAATGTGCACCTGCCATTAAATAGCTGCTTTATGTCCCTTTCATTGCTGTTCTAACAGTTTCAAGCTGAAAACTAGAGAACCTTGTCACCAATTCAAACCACTAACTTATCCAGAGAAAAAAAAAAGACGTCATGTCTCACCGCATCACGTAACCTCATATCTACCTCCCACTCCTGAATACCCTATACTCTACTGTTTTGGTCACTACTACAGACTATGAAAATGACCTTTTATCAGCTTTCGTAAAATAAACAATTCAGTGCCCGGTTAGAAAAGAGACGTGATTATTTGTTTAATCCATAAAAATCATCTTACCATCGTACTAATTTAATGGGTGACATGATTTTTATGGGTTGAACAAATCTTTATGCTCCCTCCAAACTGGGCAATAACTATGAATTATGAGTCCCTTGAAGGGGAAGAACCTTATTGATTTTAGGGTCAAAAGGTCAATACTATTTTCCTTTCACTGCTTTTGTTTTTTTGGTCAGAAGCGTCAAACTGGCAAAACTTGGGCATATATTTTAAAATCATGCATATTTTGTTTAGGGGTTGTAATTTTGATTCTTACACTAAACTCATTATGTTAATTTCTTACACTAAACCTATTATGTTAATGATCTTCTTTAACTCATTTATGTAAATTTTATATAGGACGATATGATATAGAAGTTGAAAGTGGAGCACACACAGTAATGGATGATCCTCAGTCAACTGTGGACACTGAGCACTGAGTGATCGACAACTACCTGTATCTCCATCTGGCATGCAGCAGGTTATAAATGCAGATGACGGTCAACCATGCTCCAGTAAATCTAGTAGTACTGCTTGCCTCAAAGAAAATAAAAAAGAAAGTTAAAGAAATCTTTGATACGCAGGTATTGAAAACACAAGAACCTTCGAGTGTAGGAGGGAGGGGCGGTTATTTACTTTCATGAAAAACCTATATGATTTAGATGAACATTGTGCGTAGCATGGCTATACTCCGGCGTTTGTTCTTGTTTTGTTTATTTTTTAGGATACTTCCTTACAGGAAGTTTCCTTATGTTATCGTAACAGTTGAGACATTCCCGATTTGCAACAAATCCATACAACTCAAAATATAGTGCTTTTTTCTAATTAAGGAATTTGCCGTCTGACAAATGCAAGATCAAGATTATCCTCCTTCTTGAAAAAAAGTTTCAATTGCATATAAAGTAAATGCATCACTAAAAAATCAACTATTCATTTCTTGCTTTCACTGCTCGCCAGTGGTGAAGTAATATAGTACTTCTTTTAACTTATACAATGTAAGAGTTGTCTTCCCTATGTACATTATATATATACCGAAGAGAAACGAAAGTAAAAACGAAGCATGATCTTGTTTAAAGAAATAGGAAATTCTGGTAATTAAAATTAGAATTTATGGAATTTACCAGTGATAATAAACTTAAAGTTACGCTGGAACAACATGTAACCGCTCTTTTATCATGTATATTGTAGATTGTAAGTAATTTTAAACATGCATGCATGGTCTTAACGCCTTTCTAGTTTCTATTTTAAACATGCATGCATGGTCTTAACGTTGTTTTTTTTTAGTTTCCAAATGGTTTAATTTTAAGACACTGCTCCGGGTTGAAGTCGTCAGATAATATATGTAATTTAAAGTATACCACTTATAGTAAATATAAACAGTTTATAAATTATGCTGTTTATAGAACACGATGAGCTCATAAAAATGAAAATTATTAGCTTCACATGCATATGCATCCTATGTATAAAAAATCATCATCAATTCATCATTACATAAACAATAAAATTATTCAAAATTCATCAGTGCTGACTGTAAATTTTGAATAGAAGTATCGTTCAGGACCTTCAGTCCTTTGATTTTTTAAAATTGCCCACTCAGGACCTCAGGGCAAAAATAAACCAATATTGGGAACCTCTTTTGAGAAAATTAATTTATGTACTGGATGGCTGCAATAACAACCTCTATGATCTAAAAGCAATTTGTTAAAATGTAGTTGTTTCTTGTTCTAATTTATGCAGTCAAATATTTGATACATATACATGTACCTGCTATAGAAATTTAGTGCTTAGTACAGGTTGTAATACTAAGCTATCAATGTTTGTCATTATTTATATGTACAGTGTAGCATTTTCCTTTATACTTGCATGTTCTTAGACGTATAGAATTTTTTTTTTTTTTTGGTGATTGTATTTATGAGAAGTTTGATTATTGCAGAAATCATGGGATGAAATGTCATTACTAATTTTGAAGAACCTGGATGGTTGGGATAATATGTGGGGATTGTCCGAGTTCATATCATCAGAAATGCCACGCCTACCCACACAGCTTGCCAGCAGTTCAAGCTCCAGAGCTTGTCAAGTTAGAAAAGTAGGTGCAAAAACATTCATTTTGTTTTGTAGCATTAAGCGTACACATCTGACAATTACATGTATTTTGTGTCAACTCCTCTTATGTTGATATCTCACCTTTTACAGTTTTTATATATAATTCGTTTGGATAATTATTGTAAATTGAATATAATTTTTTTATTTATCTTGCCAAGTTACGTCCGGAATTGATGTTGAATTATATTACAATAAAACAAAGTGAATGCATATATACGTATAGATTTTTACATAATAAGATAACTTCCATTGAAATACTTGTGAATAATAAGTGTACAGTTCCATCGACGGGAAAATTAAGATAATAGTAAATCCCGTCCATCCTGCTACATCTTTCGGTACATTTTTTGACATAATAATTTTCACCCTCTTTGGCCATATAACGTTGTTTAAATTGAGGATCACTGACGAAAATTTAGTACCCGAAACATGCACGTCTGGTCCATGCTGCAAATTTATCCGTTTATAAATGATGCTATTGAATTTGGAAACGTTTAACTTTTGAACTACTTGGTAAGTGTCACTGCTAGTGGACCAAGAGTCCCCGAGGGCACACGTAGCCAAGTTCGATCAACTTCGGTTGATCGTCTGTGTCTTCAACGCATTTGAAATTTTCTGTTGCAAAATTTCTTGAAATTTCTAAAACGTGGGTCCTTTAGCATCATATCCCATCCATTCTGCTACGTCTTTTGGTACATTTTTGGACATAATAATTTTCATACTTTTTGGCCGTATTACATTGTTTACTGACGAGGGTTTAGTACCCGAAACGTGAATGTCTGGTTCATGCTGTAAATTTATTATCAGGATTGAAATGATGCTATTGAATTTAAAGACGTTTAACATTCCCTTTTTTGTACAATGTGGGCTACATTCATTCTGGAAAACAATTGTTTTAATATGTCCATTATGTTGAGACAGTAATGATGTGGCAATGTCCGTTAGTCAGTGCATCTTATAAGATATATATTGACTTGAATTTGCATCAACAGATTTTCACGATATTTTTACACTGTGATCAGAATGTGGAAAGGACACTTCTTGTCAAAATGTCATGTTATGTAGCAGATTTTTATATTTTTGTCACATAATTTGAGATTTTTTTTGTAGTTTTGAGAGGTGGGTCTAAAGGCAAAAAATGGTCACACGAAAAGCAGTAAGTTGAATGAAGAATTTGCATCAACAAATTTCCATAATCTTCTCAAATTGTATTTAGGGATCCAGATCTGTTCAGGGTGTGTCAAAACGTTTATTTATATATGACATGTAAAAGTATCAAAATGTTCCAACATTCATCAGGTGGTAGAAATGTTAAACGTCTTCTAAAACTCGATAGCATCATTTATAATCGGATAAATTTGCAGCATTGGCCGGACATGCACGCTTCGGCTACTCAACCCTCCTCAGTGATCCTCAACCTAAACAATAAAATATGGCTAAAGAGGGTGAGCATTATTATGTAAAATATGTACCGAAAGATGTAGCAGGATGGGTGGGATATTATGCTACAGGACCCTAAAGAATTTTTGTATCAGATCGTTTGGATGCGTTGAAGAGAGACGATCTACCGAAGTTGATTGAACATGGCTACATGTGCCCTCGGGGACCCCTGGTCCACCAGCAGTGACACTCACCAAGTAGTCCAAATGTTTACCGTCTTCAAATCCGATAGCATCATTTATAAACGGATAAATTTGCAACATGGACTAGACTTGCACGCTTCGGTTACTCAACCCTCGTCAGTGATCCTTAGTCTAAACAATTGCTAAAAGGGGTGAAAATTATTATGTCAAAAATGTACCGAAAATATAGCAGGATGGGTGTAATAAGTATAATTATTAGAATGCCTCTTGGTAGTTAGTTCCCTACCGGCTCGCCGTAGGGGACGTCCGTCACACATTAGTTTCCCATACTTTTTTTCGCTGTTTTTGCATATATTGAACTCAATTTAGGTATGTGAGTTTATCTCAATGTGAAACAGATCAAGTTTGAGTTTGGTTCCGAATAACCTTTTTCTACAAGAGTAATGGCCCCTAAACTTAGCAAATTTCATGAAATTCTCAGGAAGTATAATCAAGTTTGTGTTTCACTTTGATTGACCCATTTCTACAGGAGTTATGGACCCTGGACGTTTCCAGTCTTTTCATGACGGTTGTTGTAGATATTGAGCTGATTTTTGGTATGCAGATACATTATAGTATGATTAAGAATAAGTGAATAAGTTGAAGTTGGGTTTTATTTATTTGTTCTTACAAAGGGTATTTCCTCACAGCAAATTTCATTAAATTTTCCTGTTTTCCAGACCTTTTCCTAATACACATATCTATTCTATCCTTCAGAGCTTGAAGTCAAAGAAACTACAGAGACAAATAATTCAGCATCTTATTTGGACATAATGTTGTCCTACGACACCGATGGTCGCATGAACATCTCACTCTATGACAACCTTGACGACTTCAATTTCAGCATTACAAACTTTCCTTTCCTCAGTAGAAACATCCCTTCATCGCCTGCTTATGGCGTGTTCATATCTCAGTTGATAAGCTATGCCAGAGCAAGTACGAAATATACGGATTTTGGTCTGAGAGCTAGGCGTCTTTCAGATAAGCTTCTCAGTCATGGTCCATGTTGCCAATTTATTTGTTCTTAAATGATGCTATTCTATTTGAAGGCGTTTACATTGTGACCGACTTACATCGTCACTGAGGAAGTTATACAGTCGATATTGGGACCACGTCATACACTATGATGTCCCACTCTCCAGAATCGTGGATGATATTCTGTCATAGACCATTTCAACCATCCAACCATAGATAGTACTCTATTTCTTCCGAAATGACAGTAACAGGATGTGACAGTTCTACCGAGTTGAAACGGCGGGTGTTGCATGCAAGCAGGATATGCTTACTCTTCCTGTGCACCTGGTCTCACTCCCATATTTGGTGTTCACTTCTTTTCATATGGTGGAGGTTTTTGTTTGTTTGCTTTTGTTCCTGTCTTATACTGATTTTGTATGCCTTCGGTTTCTGATTTTCTGAATTATCGGTTGTGTGCTGTATACAGGGATATGGTCATTATCAATATTTTTCATTTTTTATCAAGAAATATGTAGCTGGAGAAGCTTCAAAGGCAATAGAAGGATTTTTATGGAGGGAAGCGTATCTGCATATGAAAACGCTAAAAAGGTACTATGGGAACGATACGGACATCACTTTACGATTCAACGAGCGTTTCGTAAGAAGCTTGAAAACTGGCCACGGATAACCGAGAGAGATTCCAAGGCTCTCCGAGATTTTGATGACTTCTTGAAATCATACTTGGATGCCACACTGAGTATACAAAGTTTCACGATTTTAGACGATTGTACTGAGAATAAGAAACTATTACGCAAGCTTCCGAACTGGGCTACATTAAGATGGAATAGGCACGTCCAAGAAGCACTTGACTCGAACGAAGATTATCCATCATTCGCAAAATTCGTAGCATTTTTTAATAATAAGAAAAGATTGCGTGTAACCTGGTCTCTTCACTCTTTGTTCTGAATCTTGATGGTAATAAACCTCGAAAGGATTCAAGAGACTCTAACGGCATGGTGATCGTCTTACATCTTCTGATAACATTGATAGCCAAGCGGGGGGGGGGGGCCTAAAATGTTGTGTGACTATTGCACTGTTGAAGGGCATCTTATATTTCATTTTGAGAAATATCTTGTGCTATCACTCAATGAAAAGCGAGCATTCATTCATGAGAAAAAGATCTGCTATGAATGTTTTCGAAAAGGACATATCAATAAAGAGTGCAGACGTAAACATGCATGTGCTAAATGTAAAGGGAAGCACCCAACATGCTTACATGATGAACGACAACCGTAAATCAGCAACCGTTAGATGAGAATCAGATAGATATCAATCGTAGTGTTTCGTCAATAGCTAATATAAGCCAACAAAAGAATAAGAAGGGCACATCAATGATTGTACCTGTACGGGTATCTACAAAGGAGAACCCGTCGTGCGAAATATTAACCTACGCACTCAAGAGTGACAGAACGTTTATACTTGACGAGATGTGCGAAGCTCTAAAGGCATTGAGCTTATCGACAATGACTGCTATGCACATCATTGTTAATTATTCGAAAATATCAAATATACGAGTGAGGGTTTTAAATCATCTACCGCAATCACTATTGACAACGCACACATCAGGGATTTTATCCCGGCCGACAGATCTCATATCCCTGTGCGAAAAGCGGCTGAACGAATCGGAACATCTTCACCCAATCATAGATGACCTACAACCTTTACAGTCAGGTGATGTAGGACTGTTGATTGGCTATAACTGCCTACAAGCGCTCGCGCCGAGAAAAATGCTGGTAGGAAACGCGAACGAATCACACGCCGTTCTCGACAGGAACATTGTAGGATACTCTCATACTGGTTGCATATTAGATATTAGATTAGAAGGAAAAAAGTCAAAGTAAAGTAATACCTATTTCACATAACAAAATAGGTATAAATACTTAAAGAAATGATCAGATTTAATTTACTGATATTTTGCGTTTCTCCGAATTATTTTGTTTATCATTATACGTTACGTGTACAAGTATCTATATGATACAGTTTCTTAGAATTGATTTGTATATGTTATACACGTGTATGTCAAAAGTTGTTAAAAGTCATAATCATATGTATGACAGAATAATTGTAAATCATTTTATTTTTCATTTTGTAAACACCAATTTATTGTAATTTTATTGGATTTTCAGTCAATCGTTTCTATGACATTTATGATGTTCCTACTGGAATAAAGAATAAAAGAAGGACGAACTGACTCCTTTTTATTGGTAACAGTACCCAAGTAGATGTAGAAATCTTGAAGATATGTAGCCCGCAGTCTCAACTAGAATCACAGCGTCTTTCAGATCCCAATTGAGACCTCCTCAGTAGATGAGGCACAAATGGGAATACATTTATAATGCATGCCTTCCGGAGTTTCAATCCTGTAGCATCATTTCCCGTCCATACTGCTACGTCGGTACATTTTAGAGACGTAGCACCTTTCACATTCTTTACCCATATTTTCTTCTTTAGATTTAGGATCCCTGACAAAGGTTATGTATCCGAAACGTAAATGATATACACACGTGAAACAATACATACCCAAATTAATGGGACAGTGTCCCTGAAAATTTATTAATTTTACAAAATATTGGAATGCAAAATCTTTATTTTCATATGAAAGTTTACATTGTCATTTGTATAAATTCAAATCTTCAGGAGAATCTAACACATACATAAGAAGTTATAGACCTTTAAAAACGTCATTTTTAATTTGGGGTGCGCAGCTCTAATTCTTTCCACTGGCGCCACCTGCAATGTATTGAGTTTTTACAATAGAAGTATATGGAGATTTAAGTATTTAAAAATCGATAATATAAGGATCATTACTGCATATTTTCAAATAAAACTTTCCATGGCTCCTTTTTTCTTCTATCTAAACCCTTTGGAATAAATTTTACGTTTTCAATAAAATTTTATTTTCAGGGACACTGTATCTTTAACAAAATTATACAATATTGCCAAAGATTATCCCAAATAAATTAACTTGCCCTCGTGTAGGAATTAAAGGAAACGTTTCGTAGTGCTGTCATGTAATAAAAAGTGGGGAAGTATTCATGCCTGTGTACACAAAATAAAATACAAAATATGTGTTTGTGAAACACGAATACCCCCAGCACAATACGATAAAGGGCATAAATGTGACACGAATGAGCTAAAGAAGATCTGACGTTAATCCCAACAGCACTCACAAAAGAGCGTAAAATTGATCATCGACGGACCCCTAGCAACTTTTTTCAAACGTAGGTCAAGGTTACAAGGACAAAAATTTGGTATCCATGGAAAGGTCTTCTCACATGGAATACACAATGTCATGTGAAATATCAAAGCCCTATCTCTTACCTTTCAAAATAATACGGAAGTTTTGGCCAAGGTTAAAGTTTTTGCAAAGACAAACGGACAGGACAGAAACTATATGCCACCGAATCGTCGATTATGGGGGCATGGCAATAAAATAATCAAATTAACAGCAAATTGTATGTTCAAGTATCACCCTATCAATAACTGATTTTTCCTCAATCAAATATTTACGCACTGTTAGATTTTATGAAACTCTCGCAAATATGATATTAGGTCAACTCTCAACTTGGCATTGTATATTTATTTCCCCATAAATAGGTCATGTGTAAGACGTCTTCAAATTCGATAGCATCATTTAAGAACAGATAAATTTACATCATGAACCAGTCAGAAACTTTTCAGTAACTTAACTCCGTCATTGATCCTCCATCTTTACACTGTAATGTGACCAAATATTGAGAAAGTCATTATGTCAAAATGTACCGAAAGAATTCGCAGGATGGGTAGGATATGATGCTACAGGACCTACATTTTAAAAATTCCAAGTAAATTGATAACAAAAATTTTAGAATTCGTTGAAAAAAACGATCAGCCGAAGTTGACTGAACTTGGCTACATGTGCCCTCGAGGACTCCTGGTCCACCAGCAGTGATACTCACCAAGTGGTACAAATTTTAAACGTCTTCAAATTCAATAGCATCATTTAAGGACAGATATAATTGCAGCATGGACTATCAAGTTGGTTGGTATTCCATCAAAGTCTAAACTATAGAAAGGAGGCATGGCTGCATCCATATATTGATTTTAATCCTGATAAAAGGAAACGCGCAAAGTCTGAATTTGAACAAGATTTATTTTCAAATTAATGAGCAACTCTGTATTTGGAAAAAAAACTATGGAAAATCAACGAAGTAGGTTGGACCTCATGATTCACACCGACAGTTCATTATCAGGCTAGGTGATTCGTTGTCGACAGTTCATTATCAGGCTAGGTGATTCGTTGTCTAAACAAAGCCAAATAGAACTAAACCGGAGGATACTGGTCATACAATGAAAAAAAATTCGCATATCTATTTGTTGCATAACATTTCCGAAGCGGGAGAAGTATTGGTAGCACTAGGAAAAAAACTTAAGGGTGTCATATATGAAGTTAAACGTACTAATGATGAATTATTTCAAGCATTTTTGTGTGACCGAAGAAAGACGGTTCACACAAAACTATTTTGAATGTAAAAAAAAAGAAAATATTGAACGTTTAACATTATCGTTTTAAGATGTACACATTGAAATCAGCTTTATAAAACTGTTACTTTGCTTCAATTGACTCCATTTGTGTCGCTTTGGAAGATAGGAAATATTAAAGATTTATATGGTGAACATCAAATTAATACAAACAGAAAAGAAACTGAAAATATGCTGTGCAAAATCATCATTCAACGTATTTTCAGAATTCATTTTGCGTAGAAAGTAAAATAAAAGTGGAGCAGCTTTTGAACGAACGAGTAAACGTTGGACATATGATTGTTGATCTTGCAAAATTAGTAATGTAAGAGTTTCATTACAACAATACGGAAGTGCTCTAATTTGGTAGCTTCTTCTAGAAGATTTCAAACCAATTAATTATTCACTAGACAAGTTTCGAGTGTTAAATCCTCATCAGTGATGCTTTCTAGCCAAAGAGCTTTTCATAGACCGCCAAATCGTTATGAAAAAAAGAGAGATATGGTGACAAAGCTGAGCTGTTGTATACTTACACGATAATCTGTAGTAATGATTGTAGTTTCAGCTTAAGTCGTTAAGATATACCAATGATCCACAATTCAATTCCATCTTTATTGCCATCAGAACCGTTGGAATAGATTGACTACAAACAAAATGAACAATAATAAGTACATGAATACCACAGAAAATCACATTTCACACAACAAATTCACAGAATACAATATTCGAGAAAATAACATGGTACGACAGAGTTTCCATACTCCGAAAGTTAGCAAAATTTACCCGAAACTGTTTTCAAACAAATTCAGAGTCAGTCACTTAAAATATCGATTAGTAATTATTCAAACAATGTAATGTAAGATCTGTACCTTGATTAAATGTTTGGTATATTCATTATTTACGAAAAATCTAACTACAGTACGACTTTCTTGTTCGTTTTTGCCTTGGCGGAATGTGCACAGCAGTTCTACAATAGCGAAACGAAAACGGTAAACAAATTCCGGATTCGGTCCATTACACTCCGGCCCTCTAAATGTGTTCTTACTTAGAACATATTTACTACTTGGAAAAATGGACTTGCACATGAAAAACACTGTTCATAAGAATGATAAGATACAATAGAAACTTCAGAACATGATAAACTGAGGATATATTTTGAACATTCAGACTTAATTAATTTCTGATTCTTACACAAGGCACAGCTTTGTAATAGGCCGTGTAAGCACAGATGAACCGGTTTTCACTTTTACGACGCGCACAGCATCATCTTTCTTGTTTAGAATTTCGATAATTCTGCCGAGATTCCATGAATTTCTTGGACCATTGTCGACGATTAGCACGATGTCACCTACTTTCGGATTATCCTTAGGCTGAAGCCACTTTTGCCGAGTTTGTAGGAGTGGCATATACTCTTTGATCCATCGCGTCCAAAAGATATTTGCAAGGTACTGAATTTGACGCCATCGTCGACGAACATAATTGTATGTCTTAACGAAGACTCCTGGCGGGAAATATTCTCCAGGCCGCAAGAGCAACAGATGATTCGGAGTAAGAGCGCGCATGTCATTCGGGTCATCTGTGACGCTGGTCAATGGTCGCCCATTCAATATAGCCTCTACCTCGCAGAATAATGTGATGAGGCCTTCGTCATCGAGACGATTTGTCTGTTCGTGTAACACGGAGAAGAGCACCTTTCTTACGGAACGGATAAGCCTCTTCCACACTCCTCCGAAGTGGGATGCTGCAGGTGGGTTGAATGCCCATTCTATTCCAAGTTGACGCATATGTCCTTGAATATGATCAGTGTTCCATTCCTGAATTGATTCCCTCATCTCTCTCTCTGCTCCAATGAGATTCGTACCGTTATCAGATCTCAGGAATTTTGGCTTTCCTCTCCTCGCAATAAATCTGCGAATTGCATCAATACTAGAATCGGTGTCAAGAGAAAATGCGACCTCCAGATGAAGTGCACGCGAGTTGAGACATGTGAAAATGACACCGTAGCGTTTCACAGAGCTTCGTCCCCTTTTTAACTCGAACGGTCCAAAGTAGTCCATGCCAACTCTTGTAAAAGGTGGTTCGTCCGGTTCCAGTCTCTCGGAAGGTAAGTTGGCCATCTTTTGAGTCATCGGAGGAGACTGGTATCTCTTGCATATTGCGCACTTAGATATAACAGATTTCAGATACGAGTTCGCACCGACAATCCAGAATCTTTCACGGAGAATGCTCAAAGTGGCATTCTTTCCCATATGTCCAGATGATTTGTGTGCGTCTTCGACTAGCAACCTCGCAGCTTTCGACTCCTTCGGAATGATAATAGGGTGTTTGGCATCAAATGAGATCTCGCTATTAGAAAGACGTCCACCCACTCTCAGTATTCCGTCATGAATGAACGGATCAAGCTTGCACAGTGGAGATGATTTCTTCACTCCCTTAGTGTTAATATCCTCCAGTTCCTTTGGAAAGTGTAGCCTTTGCACAGACATAACCAGAGATCTCTCTGCTCTCTCTAGAATATTCGGGGTGAGACACATATTTGTAGACACATTCTTGGATCTCTCTTTCCTATTTTCCTCCCCTTTGCTAGTCCGACTTTTCAAATTGTCCTTTGCTTTCAGAAACCATCCAATTGATGCTTTCAATCTTTTCCAGTCAGAATGATATTCTATGAGTCTTTCCAAGCCCTTAGGAGATGATAAAGTAAGAGTCATAGCTAAGTTGGATTTAACCTCCTTGTCATTTTCGAGATTTAAGTTCCCGGGGTCAACTGGTTGTATCCATGTGGATTCCGGTTTCCATAGAAATTCTGGACCATCTAGCCACGGAGTATAGTCAAGAAATTTGCTGACTGTAGGTATCCCTCTAGAGGCACAATCTGCTGGGTTGTCTTCTGATCGAACATAGTGCCACTGATTGACTGTTGTAGCATCATGAATCACAGCAAGACGATTTGCGACGAATGTTTTAAAGCGAGTCTTTGTATTCGCTATATACCGAAGTACAGACATGCTGTCTGTCCAAAAGTGAATCGCATCTATACTGTACTCTAACTGATCAGCTATCACTTTGCTTAATTTTACTGCCATTGTACAAGCTGTCAGTTCTAGCCTCGGAATTGTGACTGCCTTCAATGGGGTGACTCTTGCTTTTCCCAATACAAATGAACAATGTATTCTGCTATTATCATCAGTTAAACGCATGTATATGACGACACCCATTCCGACTTCACTCGCATCAGCAAATACATGTAATTGGCATGACACTATGCGGTCCATGTCTCTCGGTTTATAACATCTTGGTATCTTCACGCTTTCCAACTCTTTAGCTTGTGAGAACCAAGCTGTCCAAACTTTCTCCAGTTTTCCCGTAATTTTATCATCCCATTTGATTCCACTTTTGCAAAGCTGCTGCAATAAGATCTTAGCTGTCATTACAAATGGTGATACAATTCCTAACGGATCATAAATTGAACTGACAGTCGAGAGAATTCCCCTCCTTGTCAACGGTTGCTGCTTCAAACTGATCTTGAATCCTATCACATCCTCATCTACGAACCAATATACACCAAGCGCTCTCTCAGTAAGCGTTCCGCCGTTGAGATTCCACTGCTTCACATCCCCTGCTCTTTCTGCTTCTGGAATCGAATTCAAAACCTCCTTGCTGTTACTGACAAATTTCTCGAGATGAAATCCTCCCTTCTTACATAACATAGACAAGTCCTCAATGATAGATTCTGCTTAATGTTCACTGTTCACCGAAAGCAAGCAATCATCGACGTACATATTTCTAGCCACAGCGTTTGTGACTTCCTCGTAAAAAAGTTCCCCGCGAGGGGTTTGACAGTAAGTGTTTTGAATATACTTCCCTGACATTGTCGCCATAGCACTTTCTTTATAGACAAAACGTCAGACACTGCATGAATTTTATATGTTTTATTTCCATGCTTCATTGACATCGACGGCGGGTGCGGCTAGCCAACAGGGGATGCTTACTCCTCCCGGGCACCTGGTCCCACCTCTAGCTTACTAGGGGTCCGTCGATGTTTAATTTTATGCTCTATTGTGAGTGCTGTTGAGATTATCGTCAGGATCTTCTTTCACTCATTTGTGTCACACTTATGCCCTTTGCCGTGTGGAGCTCGTAAAAAAGTTCCCCGCGAGGGGTTTGACAGTAAGTGTTTTGAATATACTTCCCTGACATTGTCGCCATAGCACTTTCTTTATAGACAAAACGTCAGACACTGCAGTAATTTTATATGTTTTATTTCCATGCTTCATTGACATCGACGGCGGGTGCGGCTAGCCAACAGGGGATGCTTACTCCTCCCGGGCACCTGGTCCCACCTCTAGCTTACTAGGGGTCCGTCGATGTTTAATTTTATGCTCTATTGTGAGTGCTGTTGAGATTATCGTCAGGATCTTCTTTCACTCATTCTTGAGAGAATAGGTCCTTGTGATCTTTGACGGTTTGCTGAAGGGCTAAGTTGCAGCAACTAGGAGATGACGTTGCCCCAAATAAGTGAACTTTCATCCTGCAATGCTCGGGCTCTTTGTCTAAGTTACCATCTCTCCACTAAAGAAATCTTAAGCAGTCTCTGTCACTTTCCGGCACTTCCACCTGATGGAACATTGCTTCGATATCTCCTTGTATAGCAATGCTCTCTTGCCTAAATCTCAGTAACACACCTAAAAGGCTGTTCGTCAGATCCGGTCCTTGTAATAGCTGACTGTTTAAGGAAATTCCTTCATACGTTGCCGAACAGTCGAACACAACTCTTATCTTGTCTGGCTTTTTCACCGGATAAACGCCATGATGAGGCAGATACCACACTCTCCCATCATTTTTATCAATATGATCCTTCGGAATAATTTCAGCATATCCCTTGTCAAAGAGCTTGTTCATGAAGTTAACATAGTCTGTCTTAAATCGTTCGCTCTTCTGGAACTTTCTTTTCAGACTTCCAAGTCTTTGAACTCCTTGCTGAACGTTATAAGGTAGCCTCACAGATTGATCTCGGAAAGGTAGTTTGATCGAATAATGTCCGTTATCTTGATGACAAATAGATTCTTCAACTTGTTTAAGAAACATGTTGTCCTCTACGGAATTTTGCCTAACGTCATCACTTGCTCTCTCAGGAAATTCAAGATTGATAGAATCCTTTACCAATTCTTCCAATCTCATGTCCATTTCGATATGATTCTCGACAGCTGCCCTGTTGACAGTGTAACTTTGCATGTCTTCCCTTGAGCTCCTCAGGACATTCCATATTATCCATCCTAAACGTGTTCTAGTCGCATGTGGTGACCCACTAGGGCCCGTAATAACTTCTTGCGGTGCGTTAGCATCAGGCACATTACTTCCTAGCAACAGTCCTACTTCGACATCAATATCTGGAATATCTATGTGTGACAAATGAGGCCAATCATGTATTTCTCCTCTCGTAGGTATGTGGCCTTTATCGACTGGCATCCTATCCTTTTTGTAAACTTGAGGAAGGTCAACAAGTTCATTCATATCCAAGTCAGTTACCTGGAGACCTTTCAATATATGTGACGATAGTTTGTAATCTTCACCCATAGTGCTTAGAGTAATGTCTCGTTTCTTGCCACTAGCACCTAGTTGACGCATTAAGCTGTCTGTACAAAATGATACGCTACTGCCTGAGTCGAAGAACGCATAAGTCGCAACACTATGATTTCTGTCTTTCAACTTTACTCGAACAGGTATAATAGCCATAGCACATGTAGTTTCACCGGCCCTCATATCCGTTGTCGCAGTGACATCCGGATTGTGAGATAAGGAGGCATCTGATTTCGTATCAGTCGGGTGTGAATCCCCTGTTTCGGCACTTGCTGTCACAGGAACTCTGGTGGGGTCATGTAATGCAGTCGGATGACGGCGTCCACATATCGAACACTTATGTCGTCCACGGCACTTCTTAGTAAGATGACCTTTCTTCAGACATTCATAGCACAATCCTTTATTGCGCAGAAAATTATAACGATCCTGTAAGCTGATTCTCAGAAATCCTTTGCAGTCACTGATAAAGTGTCTACTGCCATCGCAATATACGCACTTCTGTTCTACGGTTTCCTGCTTTGCGCTCTCAGAGCCTTCATTTGCAATATTTACTGAAGCAGTTATCTTCCCAGCTTGACCTCTCTTCTCTATGTTACGATTTGTGCTACTTGTTACAGACGCGCTTCCATAGGTTGGATCATTTGATTTCTTTGCTTCTGTTTTTGCAAAAGTAACAAAGTCACTGAAATGAACTCGCTTTTTCGCTTCTTTAGTTTTGAGAACAACATTTCTCCACCTATCGTGCATGTAAATGGGCAGTTTCTGCATAAGTCTCTTTATATTATCAGGATAGTCAAGGACAGAATCGCTTCCCATACTTTCTGCTGCATTAAGACACTCCACAAGAAATAAGGCGAATTCGTCTAAACTTTTAGCATCTTTGACAGCAGGCCAGTCCAAAGCCTTCTTAATAAAAGTTGTCGCGATAACTTCGTTGTCACCGTATCTCTCCTCTAATTGTTTCATAGCAGCCTTATATGCACGATCTCCTGATAAGTGACTAAAACCAGCTACACATCTATTAGCTTCTCCATACGTTAACTGCTCCAAGTAGTTCATGCGCTCGTCATCATCATGAGTGTTCAAAACAACCTTTGCATGAAATTGACGCAAGAAACGACGAAATTCCAGCGGGTTTCCTCCGAATTTCTTTATTTCAGGAATGGGCCGCCGTAAGTATTGAACAACAGATTGAATTGCCGCAGATTCAGTGTCTTAGGGCACAGTATCACTCCTCTTGACTTGTGATTCAGTTTTCTCAATAGGCACTTCCGGTTTCTGAATATGCGAGTCAGTTTTCTCCACTTTCACGGTAAAATCACGCTTCTGCCTCAAATCCGGCACAAAGGATTTAGCATGAGGATTAAGTCCTAATTCTTCTATTGTTGATAATGATGCGACTTCCGTGAAAAGAGTGGTTCTCGGTGTCGGCATAGGAATATGCTCTTTCGGATTCTCTTCGTCGGATTCAGAAAAGTAATTCTCGTAACGCTCAAATTGTTGAAGTACCTTTGATTTCGCACTAGATACTGCAATATTAGTGTCGAGTTCTAGCTCTTCTTCTTGAAAACGTAATTGGAGCTTCGCAATTTCTATGTCTCTTTTCCTGTCTAACGCTATTTTACGAGCTTCTAATTCAGCTTTAGTCTGTTCCTCCTTGAGAAGTTTTGACGAGATATCACCGACTGTGGACAGACGAGATTTAGTCCTTTGACTTCCACGATTTGACTTTTTGGTACCACGTTCAGTAGGTTCAGGTTTCACTTGTTGAAACGAAAAATAGTTCTCAACCTCTTTCTTGAAATTTGTGAGGAAAACGTCATAATCACTGTGCTCGCTTTCTAGAGCTTCCTTCTCACTTTCATTTACATTTGCTTTAAGTTCGTCATATAAAGCAAGAAAGTGTTCGTAATCTGTCAGCCAACCTGCGTATCGTTTGCGTATCTTCTCTAATGTTTCATTTTCTGCCATCATTTTACAAATGTGCATAGCAGTCTGTTTTAACGCACTTACGATGCCTGAATATCTGTCCGATTTGTACGACATTCCTTTCTCACTCAGTTTCCTGCCCCTTTCTTCTTTATCTGGCTTAGACGACATATCTGCTCTCATGGATCCAGACAATCAAGTCAATAATGTAGTTTCAGCTTAAGTCGTTAAGATATACCAATGATCCACAATTCAATTCCATCTTTATTGCCATCAGAACCGTTGGAATAGATTGACTACAAACAAAATGAACAATAATAAGTACATGAATACCACAGAAAATCACATTTCACACAACAAATTCACAGAATACAATATTCGAGAAAATAACATGGTACTACAGAGTTTCCATACTCCGAAAGTTAGCAAAATTTACCCGAAACTGTTTTCAAACAAATTCAGAGTCAGTCACTTAAAATATCGATTAGTAATTATTCAAACAATGTAATGTAAGATCTGCACCTTGATTATATGCATGGTATATTCATTATTTACGAAAAATCTAACTACAGTACGACTTTCTTGTTCGTTTTTGCCTGGGCGGAATGTGCACAGCAGTTCTACAATAGCGAAACGAAAACGGTAAACAAAATTCCGGATTCGGTCCATTACAATGATGATAAATCCCTTTCTGGTCTTAAAAACGTCAGATGGTAGATGGTACCAAGCTCTCCGTTAATAGGTACATACAGTAAGTACAGTGACCTTATGTCTACATGGCAATCAGACAGGAGTTTCCCCGACGTCTCTTTGTCGCTGAAATCATCAACATAGAATTGTCACTGGGACGATTGTCATCGGTCTGTCCGTACTCTTTAACTCCCTTTACCAACTTACCTGTACTTTGTACAGTTCCTCACTGTACTGTTGGTTCCTGTTTTATCCTGATTTTAGAATTTCTTAATTATCGATTATGTACTGTGTATTGGGATATGGTTATCCATATTTGTCTGTGTGTCAAATATGATATGCCTCTAAGCAGTGTATATTGGCTCTTCCTTAAAATCAAATTTGGATATAAAGCGTGTCCTGGAACTTTTATACAATGCAAGAAAGTTGCCTAAATTTTCCAGTGAAGAAAGCCATATATGTCCTGAATTGGGAAAACCTTTACCGGAGGAGCATTTGTAATTTGTTTGTATTCAAAATAATGGGTCAGAATTAATGCCACAAATGGTGGAAGAAAAATTATTATGTGCAGGCAACATCTCATCCTTAAAGTCCATATGTAATATAAAACTAAATTTACAGTCATTGGACTTGTTATCATGTTTTAGGGTTGTGTGCACGTAATCCAGGATAACCATACCTTCTGCTATTTCCGTGGCAGATGGCCGTCCTAAGTCGGCACCGGTTGCCCATTGGTCTCGTTGGTTTATGTGAAGTCTTTTGTGTTTGATGTTTCTGTGTTGTTCGCTGAAGTTCCTTGTCCCTTACGCGTCTCTTTGAGCTTGTCTGCTTTATGTTTTTGCATTGGGTGTTTTGGTTTTGCTGTGGGTGCTACAACCTGACGTTGTTGGAGATCCCCTCCTTTGTTTTAGCAACGTGAATATTCAACGATGAATAGCTAGCTGTAACCCGCTTAATGAGACTATTTCCTTGCAACGGATGCCTTAGTTGAGAAGACTATTTCCATAGGGAAATAGGTCTAGTCTCGTGCAACCAGAATCATCCTAACTCGGAAACTCCCTCAATGGTCACAAGATGAACAACTACCTTTACATCCCATGTAAATGAAGCGTAAAGGCAGCGTAAAAGTAGTGAAAAGATGTCTTTACGCTACCTTAACGCTAACTTTAATTTACACAACCTTTACGTCAAGCGTTAAGACGCGTAATGACCTGGTTCCTTTACGCCATGCATGAGCTTAACGCAACCTTTACATACATTTGTATATTTTGTTTACCACACTATTTGCATTTAAATGTGATAAATTTTTGAAGGTGCTTAAATGTAGGTATTTTGAATTATGATGCAATTGAATTTTGACATAGCTTTACATCATATTTCAGTTCTTGTTTTGCATTGTATGATATATTTAAATGTGCAAGGGAATTTTCTTGCGCCGACGAGTTTGAATTCAAAGACATTTAACATTTGTAACTGTTATCATTTAATTGTAGCAGTTTCAATCACTGTTCTGTCTTCTTTCAGCTCAAATTTGTCTAAAGGTTGTGAAAGTATTTTATTTAGATTGACTTGCTAATGAATCTTATGACCAACTTATATATACATGTATATGCATATTTTCAATTTTTGGAACTAAATGCAACTTGCATAATCTTGTAAGTTGTTGGAGTTTGATCTAAGACAAGAGGAAAAAGAAGAGATGAAAACAAGTGTATAAATTTCCAATTTATTTTACAGCGAAAATGTCCAAGAACATTTCATGGAATTAGTTAAATAAATGTTAAATAAATACATCAACAATAAATATTTGAACACATATAAATTAACCAGATGACAATGATACGTTTTTAACAGCATAAATACAACAAAGTTATTGACAAAAATAAACACGTAAAATTTGACTTCTATAACAAAGGACAAACATCAATTAATCACATCGCTGCATAAATCAATTAAAAGTTACATTTTTTTTAAATTTAACTCCGAGAAAAAGTATTAATGAATAAATATTAGTATATCACAGAGGAATGACCACATCTATTTTCAAAGAACCAGGGACAAAGGGGCTCAAATCAATATCAGGTGCACAAATACACTACAGATCTATCAAATAAATCAGCATCCTATTTGGACATAATGTTGTCCTACGACACTAATGGTCACATGAACATCTCACTCTATGACAACCTCGACGACTTCAATTTCAGCATTACAAACTTTCCTTTTCTGAGTAGCAACATCCCTTCATCGCCTGCTTATGGCGTGTTTATATCTCAGTTGATATGCTATGCCAGAGCAAGTACGAAATATACGGATTTTGTTCTGAGAGCTAGGCGTCTTTCAGATAAGCTTCTCAGCCAGGGATATGTTTGTGACCGACTAACATCGTCACTGAGGAAGTTCTACGGTCGATATGGGGAACTCGTCATACACTATGATGTCCCACTCTCCAGAATGGTGGATGATATTCTGTCATAGACCATTTGAACCATCCCACCAAAGATTGTACTCTATGTCTTCCAAAATGGAAGTAACCGGATGTGACAGTTCTACCGAATTGAAGCGACGGGTGTTGCATGAAAGCAGGAGATGCTTACTCTTCCTGGACACCTGGTCTCACTCCCATATTGGGATGTCGCAATTTTTCAAGTGGAAGTTTTTGTTTGTTTTCTTTGGTTCCTGTTTTATCCTGATTTTGTATGCCTTCGGTTTCTGATTACCTGAATTATCGATTTTGTGCTGTAAACAGGGATATGGTCATTATCCATATTTGTCACAGATTTATTTATGACATAGGAATCAATATGTTTAACATCATAGCCATATCCCTTACAGCATCATAGCCATATCCCTTACAGCTATAACGAAGGTCACTAGGTCAAAAACCATAGTATCAAATGAAAGCTTTGATCGTGAGGAATCTACATGTGAAATATCAAAACCATATCCCTTATAGTTAAAAGGTAGGTCAAAAGATCAAGGTCACTGGGTCAAAAGTCATGGTATCAAATGAAAGCTCTGGTCATGAGGAATCTTTATGTGAAATATTAAAGCCCTATCCCTTTCAGTTAAAAGGTAGGTCAAACGTCAAGATCAAGGTCACTGGTGAAAAGACATGATATCAAATGAAAGCTCTCATAATGAGAAATATATGTGAAATATCGAAGCCCTTTTTCTGATAGTGTTAAAGGAGGTCAAAAGTAAGTCAAGGTCACTAGGTCAAAATCATGATATTAAATGAATGCTTTCGTCATCAGGAATAGATATGTGAAACATCAAAGCCCTACCCCTTATAGCTTAAAAGTAAGTCAAAGGTCAAGATCACAAGGTCAAATGTCATGGATGAGTTAAAGAAGATCCTGACGAAAATCTCAACAGCTCTAACAATAGAGCACAAAATTGAGCTCGACGGACCCCCAGCAAGCTAGAGGTGGGACCAGGTGCCCGGGAGGAGTAAGCATCCCCTGTTTGCTATCCGCATCCGCCATCGACGTTCATGCACGAAAATGATGGAGTAATACTTGTTATGATGAATGCGTGTGTGAAATATTCAAGCCTTATCACTTATACTTGAAGAGAAATTCGCTTTAAGAACTTCTTAACCAAATTATTACTACAAGGTAAAGGTTCAAAGTCAAGGTCAATAGGTCAACTGTCTTGGTAACAAAATGTAGTACTTATTATGGTGAATGTATGTATGAAATATGAAAGCCCTATTTCTTATATGTGAAAAAAAATATATGCTGTAAGAACCTAACCATAAATTTAAGGTCAAAGTTCAAGGTCAAGGTCACTAGGTCAAATGTCTAGGTATCAAATGTAGTACTTATTATTGCGAATGCATGTATGACATTTGAAAGCCTTACCACTTATACTTAAAGAGTTATCTGCTTTAAGAACTTCTTAACCGGACAGATAAACAGACGGACTGACAGACAGACATGGTATTTCCTATAAACCCCCAAAACTTCGTTTGCGGGGGGTATAATAAATCTTCATCATTGATATTACAATGCCAGAGAAGTTGTGAGCACAAGATTATACTAGAGTTACGTAGGGAAAAAATGGTCACATCAATTTTCTTATCTATATACATCTAATGGCTGTTAACATTGTCACACCATGTCTTGTTCAGCATCCAACCTGGCGCTGACTGTGGAGGCTTCCTCTCTGAGGGTTCCGCTGACAAAACTCTCTTTCTCTTTAATTTCCTCAGATTGGCGGGGAGGGAGTCTGAATATTTTTTCTCAAAGGTGTCTTTGGCCTTGTTGCACTTTTCTTTCAGCCACGGAAGCCGTCTGACTCTGAAGATTGGCTCCCCATCCTTCATTATCGACTCCTCTAACGACATGTACTCAGGCTTCATCAGCTGAGCCAGCTTCTCCTCATCATCGTACTCGGCCATCTTTATTGCAGATGACAACCTTGATGCACGCTGTAAATTACAAAGAAAACATACATGAAAGATAAACATGAAGAAATAATAATATAAAATACATGGAACATTCCAATTTTTTGTAATGCCAATTAATGTCTCGCCAATGCTTCCATGCATGAGCACTTAATTTCTTCAAGGGAATCCTTTGAGAGCAGAGAGCATTAAGTACCCAGAAATGGATATCAACAGAAATTCAAACTATGTGTATGCTCTATATGTGATCCTGTAAAATGGTAAAGTTTTAGAAGTAACAATGAAAAGACTGAAGTTTCTATTTAAATTAAATTGACTCATTTTTGTATTCTTATAAACGCAGCTACGTTTAGGGGGTATGAGTGTGAACCGCATTTTCAGGGAATAATAGAAATTAAAAATAATTGTCTACATATAAAAGAATATCCCTTCCTTCATCGATTGCAATATTTAATGAAAAAAAAGAGTGTTGCCGTTTGTCCCCTATACCCTGACAAATAAGGGAGGCAACTTTGCACATTTATGTCTAAAACAATTTCCCAACTTTGGACTTTATTTTAAAAATCAACATAATGCAATATGAAGTAAATTTTTATCCATTCTCGTAGGAAATGAAGTAAATTTATCATTTTCGAAAAAAAAAAAAATTGTTGCCACGGTAACCATGCTGGAGAAGGACATTTATTTCATCCCATTTTTGACAGTAAAGATTGTATGAAAAGTTTAAAAACATTCATTTTCGAAGTAGTTGGCATAATAGAATTTTGATAAAATGTTTCTTTTATCATCTAGTGATACATGCTAAAGATAAAAAAATAATTTATAAACAAAGAGTGTAGCAGTTTTAAAGAAATTTAGCGTAGAATCCCTCTGACCAAGCCTCTGGATATGATAAATCCATTGTTTATGATTGAAAACGGTAAGTTTTTATATATCTATACATTTAATCTGAGATTTCTTATAATCTGGACTTCAGGCTAAAAATTTGAGTCATATTCTGATCAATTTCTCATTCTTTTTCCCAACAACACTTAGCGCTTTTAAGCACCGACAATGTAACCTGACGTAGAGGACACCGTGACGCTCACTTCTTGTATCGCTCGGCGATATTGTGTACTGTTAATCTCAGTGAATGAGAAAAAAAATGGATGATTTAGATTCTTATCTGTATGCTTCTTCTGTAAATCATTTCTCTCAAAATTGATTCTGAGGCATCTACTTCATGTACATGTAGTTTTGACATTCGTACATCATGTACATATTTTACCAGATTAAAAAAAAGCAACTTTAGTAGAACAACGATACGAAGGATCTCTTAATCTCTTGATAAGTTTGCTCTGAAATAATTTATCTAAATTTAGCTAAGGCACATTTCTAGTTTCATTTTAATAAGTGCTGGGATAAGAAGGAGGGAGGGGGGGGGGTGTTGGTATGATAGGAAAGGTAGTTAACGCACACCCTGTCTTCCGCATTGATTTCCTGCACATGTTCTCTACAATATCATACTTTAGTAAAATTAATACAGAATAATTCCGTTTTCAATAGGACGTACCATGGGAAGTGTGTTTACGGAGTCCTTCGGATCGATTTATTTTACAACGTACATGTACGTGATCTTTGGTCCTTTTGATGATTTGACAGTCGGTCGTCATGCTCAATTATTACAACTACTAATCAATAGGCCACGTGATAATAATTCTAGCTAAATCATTATAATAAATACCTTTCGTAAATGAAAGAAAAGT
This sequence comes from Pinctada imbricata, assembly GCA_033119305.1. Classification (NCBI taxonomy): domain Eukaryota; kingdom Metazoa; phylum Mollusca; class Bivalvia; order Pterioida; family Pteriidae; genus Pinctada; species Pinctada imbricata. The sequence continues at coordinate 18,913,422 of VSWD01000002.1, forward strand.
ACTTTCAAGATATATCAGTCTTTCATGTTTTCAATATTTGAGATTAATTGCGTTGTCAGAAACGCCGCATCGACATCTTGAACTATAAAATATAATCGTTCTTTTGAATTTATTTGTATCTTTTTAATGCAAGAATAAATTTGAAGTATTGACTTACTCATTTCATTCGCAATCAAATTATTCCGCTCCGTAATTTTGTCATGGCGTGAAATAATATAAGACAAACTGAATTACCGGACTTCTAAAGAACAAGCACAAAGCGCTTTCATAATAATTCGCGGAAAAATATTACAACGTCATAATGTCATAATTCAGTATGACGTCAAATAAACTCCCGTTGATGACGTAAACTGTATGCCAAGGGTAAAACAATGTCGTGAAAGAAGCGTATTTTAGATGTAAGCAAGGATATATATTGCTCGTCATTCGAAATGCATTGCTCTTTAATCTGGAGGTATAATCAACCTTTAGTTCAGTAAGTTTTCCGATTTTGTTTTCTTTACGACATCGATACGGCTTACGTTTGATTTGTTCACGCTCATACCCTCTTAAGGCACACTTGAGAAGTGACGTCTTCAAATATGGCGCGAAATGACGTCAACCTCAGATTTTGACGTCATCAACACGGAGTCTGATCAATGTAGATTAATTTATTTTTAAAATTGTATTAGGCACGGTTCATTTGATATCCTGGGGGGGGGGGGGGCGCTTGTTTTCTTTTTCGAACAAAAATGTTAAATTTGCTCTGAATTTTGATGAAAAAAAAAATTGCTTATGGTGTGTAAGAACAAAATAATGTTGTTCTTACAAGTAATCTGAACTTGAAGAATAACTATGAAATTTCGCTTAAAATTCCCCAAAAAATCCCGGCTCTATCGATAAAACGAAAAACATTCTAATCTTAATATATTGATCACCATATGTCTGAAAAAAAAATTCTTGCTCTAACTCTATAATAATCTTACTCTGACAAAAACCCCAAAACAGCTTTATAAATAAAATATTGCTCTATTATACCGTTTAGGCGGTGCAGTTGTAAACACTCATTCACTTCCGGTTTTAAACAAACATATTCTATACTTTTTTAGCAAAATGTAAATATTATGTGATTTCGCACATGTACATACGTCAAAGATGGCGAAAAACAAAAAAAAAGTACATTCATAATCAAAGGCTATAGGGGCAATGCAGACGTATTTTATTAATCTCTTAGCCCAGGGATTTTTTTGCCCCTTTTTATAACGGCCCCATTCCCAACGAAAAATAGTATCTTTTTTCCCAATTGTGGCTCTAAAATTTCCCAATTTCATATAGATGGAATTAGCACCAAAATTAGTGAAATTTACTGGTTCAAAAGTAGCAAATTTACTCATGATTTGCCATATTGTTGCAAGCATGAGATATTAAATCATATTTTAACGAAAATTATTTGATTAAACATTCAATTCTGAAATTTTGATCGTATAAATTGTCATTTTACTTTCATATTAGTACTTCCCAAAATATTCCCAAACGTTGTTAATTTTCCCAATTGCACGGGCCCCGACCCCATTCCCAAATTACTGAAAAAATCACTGTTTAGCCAAAAATAATTTTGAACTAAATCTGTTTCAAATAGCGCTACCTACAATCAATACATTCAAGTTCTATGATTTACTTTCAAGGTTGGTTCTGATTGGTCGAAAATATATGTATACTAATATTTGACTAATCACAGGTCATCCTGCAATTGTCTTTTGATAACAGGAAGTGAATATGAGAGTTTACAGCTGCTAGGAGGATTTATGGTGACCTCCTTTTTCTTTCTCTCTTTTCTTTGCAACATAATCTCCCTATGTCTGAAAGGCCCTGTGATAATGGTATGGCGCTTTCCGTTCGTCCGCTTATGTTCAAATGAGTTAAAGAAGGTCCTGACGATAATCTCAACAGCACTCACAATAGAGCATAAAATTAAGCATCGACGGACCCCTAGCAAGCTGGGAGCAGGTGCCCGGGAGTTCAAGTTCATTTATTACTTTATGCCAACTGGAACATCAGCAACATAATATATACAATACATATATAAATGAATATCAAGGTGGACAATATGACATATCAAAATACATTTGAAAAGAAGTCGACTAAATACATATACATACATTGAGAGCAACAGTTATCAATATGGTACTAATAATAAATATTATAATAATAGGCAACATCATCCCCATGGTATGATATGACCCATCCAGGGATCCAACCAACAAACACAATCTTTATCTCTATATCTATTTAGTGAAAGGGATCCGATATTTCAGATGTTCTGTTGTTTATGATACGAGCTTTGAAGACGTTAACATTTCACGTGATACTATATGTTCTTCATGAACCTAGTAGCTTTGTGCTAGTTACTGTTGATAATACATACAATAATAATATGGCACACTTATCTCTGATATAAATTTGAGTAACATAGGTCCTTACATGGGACCTATTTTACTGATAAAAACTCACCTTTCAATATGGCCATACCTTCTGTAGTGTCTTTTTACTTAAAGTTACATGATATATGTGAAAATTTTATAGAATGCTTGTGTTATATTGTTATGGGTCAGAATACCCCAAAACGCCAGCAAAAAATCAGACAGGGAAACCGTCCCTTTAATATGGATTTTATCCCCCAAATATTTACAGAACAATGTCGTTTCCGCTATAGAAATTACCCCGCGGTAGCGTCAAATTTCTGCTAATTTCCCCCTGTCGTGCACATTCCTTCGTCTTATTCTATAGGGCACTCGTCATTCATTATGATGTCCAACTCTCCCGAATCGAGGATGATATTCTGTCATAGGCCATTTGTAAACTTGCAATAATCTTTGGCTCTCTCTGCAATCCCTCTTTCAGCTCTTATCTATAAACATTATCCTTCTCTCCTTGGATGTCCACGGTGATTCCCTTCCCTTGAAACGCTATGTTTTCACCATCCATTCTTTCATCTTGGGCCTAGTAGGAGAATATTTCCTCATCCTTTTTGAAGCTGAAGAGCGTGAGGGGAAAAATCGGATATACGATATATCACCCAGTGCACATGTATATTTAAGTGCAGTATATTTTGATACAGAATGCCCTTCTAAATATTGATAAAATTCATGATGATGTGACGCTTTTTCTCTGCCTTTATAGTGATATATATACCGTATATCGGGTAACTTTGGCGTCGGGAAATTGTGGCGAATTTGGTCCAAATAGGGCGTTGGAAATGTTGGCGCTTTTAAAATTTGCGGAATGTTTAAAACATCCGCCAAATTTATAATGGTCGAATTCATAGGTGTATCAATGTTTTATGACCGCCTTAACGAAAATAAAATGACTAGAAACGAAAAGAAAAAACATGTTCGGTACTCTATTCATAAATAGGAGAGACGATGTTCATACATGTACACGTTATAAGAATAATCGTTTATACAACGGAATTATACACTGTATTTTAAACGAGAACTTAGTGGTGATCGTGCAGTTTATGTTTCAGATTTGGGAGAGGCTGTTGGTAAATATGTTCGACTATTACGGTTTTGACCCACAAGTCCAAGTGTCGAAAGTAAAAAATCTCACGCTCTTCATTATATGTATTTACCCCTTAATAAACCACCGTATACAACGTCACATTAGGGGAGTCAGCCATGTGCGGCACGGGGAGTCGGTTCCGAAGCGGGCGCACGACAAGATCGGCGAGTATTTCTTCAAATTTCTCGGATATTATACCATATTTCTCCAAAATTCAAATTGCATAGAGTGTGACAAACATTTCTTGATCTATCACGTTTTTCACTGGACTTCAGATACATCTACATACCTCAAACACTTCGTCCGCGTTTTACGAGTAGACCTAAATCATGGAAATCAACGATTTCGATCAGTCTTTTTCGCATATTTATCTTTCATACTTACCTAATGTGCTGTGTTAGGAATGACAATAGCATCCTGATACTGTTTTAAATGTGTATTGAGTATGTTTTGTCTGTTTAATGCATGGATTTTGATAAAATATCGCAAATTGTAATGTGTCACATGGGGAGTCGTTTTCAAGTATGCCGCGGGGAGTATTCTCAAAATATGATGTGTTGAAATAAGACAAATAAACGATAGGTATAGCGTTTATAGAGATTACAGTGACTGTCTGATTGTCCGTCTGTAAGGGTGTGGAGTTCAAGTTCGATTCTGTAACTGCTGCAGAATTTCAAGAAACCTTACTGTTCAGGAATTAGGTAATTACTCAAGGTCCCGGCCGGCCCTAGCTTCGGCACACTACTTAATTCATACTTGCCCATTTATTGATATTTTCAATGATTTTACCGTTTTTCGACGTTTTGAACATCTTAGTATACAATGTAGGGCTTTGAAATCAAACTAATCTTTTCTCATTTCGATTTATCATACCTTTGACTTTATGTAAACTATTCTGAGGAATATCTGATCGTCTTTAAAATAGGTCCAAAATTGCAGGCATGTGTAAACACGCGTTGGTGCAGTGTAAGGGTGTTCGTGAAGATATCTTATATATATAAGGACTTTTTGTGTCAGAACACCCAAAACATATCAACTCGCTTAAAAACCTTCATTCAACATAAAAAGAATTACATTCAAGGATGGTTCCAGGTTTTCAAGGAGATAAAGATCCTGACGACAATCTCAACAGCACTCAGAATAGAGCACCAAATTGAACATTGACGGACCAATAGCAAGCAAGAGGTGAGACCAGGAAATATTCCGCAACTTCCAGTCCGCAAAGCTCCGCACATTGTCTTCTGCAGAACAAGCTAGCCGCTTCGCGGCTTGGTGATAATTTGATTGGTGCATGCGACTCGGGGAGTAACTGGACAATGAACCACGACTAGCTAGTTAAACCTCAAATGTATCAAAACAGCTTATTGAAAATAAAGGAGGTGGATAATATTGGGAAGAAGGGATAAAAGTGTTCTCCCCTTTCCGCACCATTACAGACGGACAATCAGACAGTCACTATGATCCATATAAACGCTAAAGCCATCGTTTCCTAGGCTTATTTCAACACATTATATTTTGAGAATACTCCCCGCGGCTCCCCATGTGACACATTACAATTTGCGATATTTTATCAAAATCCATGCATTAAACAGACAAAACATACTCAATACACATTTAAAACAGTATCAGGATGCTATTGTCATTCCTAACACAGCCATTAGGTAAGTATGAAAGATAAATATGCGAAAAAGACTGATCGAAATCGTTGATTTCCATGATTTAGGTCTACTCGTAAAACGCGGACGAAGTGTTTGAGGTATGTAGATGTATCTGAAGTCCAGTGAAAAAGTGATAGATCAAGAAATGTTTGTCACACTCTATGCAATTTGAATTTTGGAGAAATATGGTATAATATCCGAGAAATTTGAAGAAATACTCGCCGAGCTTGTCGTGCGCCCGCTTCGGAACCGACTCCACGTGCCGCACATGGCTGACTCCCCTAATGTGACGTTGTATACTGTGTAAACGGTACCCGTGTGTAATCTTTCCAAAGTGATCGTGGTCGATAAGGAACTTGTTGCATTTATTCTAATTAGATGATTAGATTATAACAGGGATTCATTTTTTGTACCGGTGTCAATTGTTTGTTTGCAGGCAAACAATGTCACCTGTAATTAGGACATGGTCAACATAGGTGAATACATTCCGCTAATGAGGTCATTTGTGATTCAAAATCATTACCTGTTTGAAAACGGACAATATCATTTACAGTGGCGAGTCTCTAGTTGAATAAATTCCGTCTTTTATGAATGAAAACGTTGGCGCTTTTAAATTTTGCGATTTTATTGCATCCGCCAACAAAGCAAAAATTTCCATCGCGCCAAAATTACCCGATATACGGTGTACAGTACCGTAGTACCATCCATCATCTCACTCCCATATCGGGGGTTCGCCTCTTTTCATGTGATGGAGGTTTTTGTTTGTTTGCTTTGGTTTCCGTTTTATCCTGATTTTGTATGCCTTCGGTTTCTGATTTTCTGAATTATCGATTTTGTGCTGTATACAGGGATATGGTCATTATCCATATTTGTCATTGTACATATCAATCTTTGTTAAAGATACAGTGTCCCTACAAAATTAATTTTATTGAAAACGTAAAATTTATTCTAAAAAGGAGCCAAAACTTTTATTTGAAAATATGCAGTATCGACCGTAATTTATCGTCCAACTTGTAAAATTAAATCTCTATAAAACGCAATACATTGTAGGCGTTAGTGGAATGAGCAGCCCACACCAAATTAAAAATGACGATTTCTAACGTTTTTTACAACGAATGCGTTAAATTCGCCTGAGAAGTTTAATTTACACAAATGAGCATGTTAACTTTCATATGAAGCACAGGGTCTATCAGTTCAACAGATAGTATGTACTAAGTACAGAGAGAAAGAAAAGGGAGGTCACCATAAATCTTCATAGCAGTTGCACTTCCTGTTATCAAAAGATTATTACAGGATGACCTCTGATTAGTCAAATATAAGTATGCATATATTTTCGACCAATCAGAGCCGACCTTGAAAGTAAATCAAAGAACTGGAATGTATTGATTGTAGGTGGCGCTATTTAAAACAAATTTACTTTTTTTGGCAAAGAGATTAATAAAATACGTCTGCATTGTCCCTGTAGCCTTTAAATTTGAATGTACGTTTTGTTTTTCACCATCAATGACTTATGTCCATGTGCGAAATCACAATATTTAAGAAATAAAAAATGACAAGCCGGGCTCTATTGTCTCATAATGCCCGAGCATCCTCAGCCAATCACATTTATTACCGAGCCGCGTCAGCGTGATTGGCTGAGGACGCGAGGTCCTTATGAGACAATAGAGCCCGGCTTGTCATCTAATGATGACCAAACTTAGACCTTTCGATTCTTGGTAAAAAACCAGTTCCTGCCGGTTTATCTGCTTTCAGAAAATGGGTAGGCGTGGCTTATCACTATAAGGTCTATATTGGAGAATAGAGCCCGGCTCGCGTCTGTTGTCTTAATAGGGAAAACGAATCAAGTCATATTAGAATTACATTTTGCAAAAAAGTATAGAAAATGTTTGTTTAAAACCGGAAGTGACTGTGAGTGTTTACAACTGCACCGCCTTAACGATATGACAAACATGATATTTATATATATATATAATAGAGCAATATTTTATTTATAATGTAGTTTGGGGGAACTCTGAGTATATAGAGATACATAATTATTTACAAGAGAATAGTTGACAGTATTAGTTTCGTTGAAGAATACGGAAATCTTGGTAAACGCTAGTTTTCCCGAGGTTTGGTGACATCCCTTTACTTTCTCTTGTTTCTTTGCAACATACTCTCGCTATATCTGAAAGGCCATGTGATATGAAGAGAAAGATTTTGCATTATAACATTTTCTAAAATTAATTTTCAGGGACACCGTACCTTTAAGAACTTTGAAAAAATGCCTTGCCTTGTCTGCAGAGTTCATCGTGCATGGCATATTATTACAGAACTTCCGATAAACCGTCCGCTAAAATGGTTGTTAATCATTAATGTGATTATCATTATTATGGTGAAATGCCAGGAAAAAAATATGAATGAACAAAAACAAGTCATTTTGATAGTGCCTACTCATTGTTAATCAATACCAACAAGTTAAGTACCATTCTTAATTCACCATCTTTGTTTTGCTCTTTTCTCGTGCAGCTACAGGTTGAAAGAAAGGAAGGAATCTCCAACAAGTCTAGGTGGCAGCACCAACAGCAATACGTTAAAGAAGATCCTGACGATAATCTCAACAGCACTCACAATAGAGCACCAAATTGAGCATCGACTGACCCCTAGCAAGCTAGAGGTGGGACCAGGTGCCCGGGAGGAGTAAGCATCCCCTGTTGGCTAGCCGCACCCGCCGTCGATGACCATGCACGAAACTGATAACATATGAAAAACATAAACTGCACTGTCTGAGGCCATTTCCATATAAAAAGTGCTATGGCGACCATGTCAGGGAAAGTATTCAAAACACTTTCTGTCAAACCCCTCGCGGGGAATTTTTTAACGAGTTCCACACGGCAAAGGGCATAAATGACACACATAAGTTAAAGAAGATCCTGACGATAAGCTCAACTGCACTCACAGAGCACCAAATTGAGCATCAATGGACCCGTAGCAAGCTAGAGGTGGGACCAGGTGCAAAAATGAGCGACTACAATATTGTGTAGGATTTATTCAGAAGCGTATTTAAGTGAAAATATAGCCAAGCATATCTTTAAGTTTATTACACTTCATTGAATCCATTTGTTTAGTCTTTTCACACAAATACTATAATATTTAATGTCAGTCATAATGTTATGTACCTAATGGCTTGATGTTTTCCTCTTTGCGTATAGCTATGAACTGGGCTACTAAACGAGATGGTGTAAGACTGCGTATCACACGTGGTATCTTGATAATTTCTCTGCAATTCAATTTTAAAGTCTTCTCTCCAAAAAGGCTGATCTTTGATGATATGACTAGATGTCATGAAATCAATGAAACGATCCAGCTGCCCAACATCATATTTCTCTCTCGTCTGTTTTATTATTATGGAAACAACCAATCTGATTAAAACCAGATCTCTACATGCTCCCGATTTTTGTTATGTCGCGTAGAGGATCTGGTATAACCCAGTAGACACCGCCGTGCAGGTGACCTTTGCCACTGACCAATCAAAAGATTGGCCTTAGAATTGTAGAGACGATGTACATCATGCGGATGCATAAGAACTTATCCTAAAGTAGTTAGTTCCGAAGATATACTGAGATAACATGGCAGCGCCCATGATAAACAGATGTGTATAAACACGTCCATTAGAAATGAACGAGAATACTGTCTGTACATCTCGAAGAATTTATTGTCGAGAAAATATTTGTGACTTTTGTGCTTTTTCTTTTATTCAATTAGAAATACCTTCAACTGGGGAAATAAAACTCTATTGTGAGTGCTGTTGAGATTATCGTCAGGATCTTCTTTAACGTATTGCTGTTGGTGCTGCCACCTAGACTTGTTGGAGATTCCTTCCTTTCTTTCAACCTGTAGCTGCACGAGAAAAGAGCAAAACAAAGATGGTGAATTAAGAATGGTACTTAACTTGTTGGTATTGATTAACAATGAGTAGGCACTATCAAAATGACTTGTTTTTGTTCATTCATATTTTTTTCCTGGCATTTCACCATAATAATGATAATCACATTAATGATTAACAACCATTTTAGCGGACGGTTTATCGGAAGTTCTGTAATAATATGCCATGCACGATGAACTCTGCAGACAAGGCAAGGCTTTTCACACAAATACTATAATATTTAATGTCAGTCATAATGTTATGTACCTAATGGCTTGATGTTTTCCTCTTTGCGTATAGCTATGAACTGGGCTACTAAACGAGATGGTGTAAGACTGCGTATCACACGTGGTATCTTGATAATTTCTCTGCTATTCAATTTTAAAGTCTTCTCTCCAAAAAGGCTGATCTTTGATGATATGACTAGATGTCATGAAATCAATGAAACGATCCAGCTGCCCAACATCATATTTCTCTCTCGTCTGTTTTATTATTATGGAAACAACCAATCTGATTAAAACCAGATCTCTACATGCTCCCGATTTTTGTTATGTCGCGTAGAGGATCTGGTATAACCCAGTAGACACCGCCGTGCAGGTGACCTTTGCCACTGACCAATCAAAAGATTGGCCTTAGAATTGTAGAGACGATGTACATCATGCGGATGCATAAGAACTTATCCTAAAGTAGTTAGTTCCGAAGATATACTGAGATAACATGGCAGCGCCCATGATAAACAGATGTGTATAAACACGTCCATTAGAAATGAACGAGAATACTGTCTGTACACCTCGAAGAATTTATTGTCGAGAAAATATTTGTGACTTTTGTGCTTTTTCTTTTATTCAATTAGAAATATCTTCAACTGGGGAAATAAAACAGACGAAATTAAAGGAAAAACTTAGACTGACAGAAGAAAGATTACTCAAAATAAGATTAGTATTGGACGATTTTACTTACGACGAAAAAACAGACAATGGTATATGCAAAAAATGTTTTTATTTAATTGAGAAAGTTATCAAACGAGATCAAGAGATCTCTGAGCTGAAACAAAATGTGAAAAAAATCCCGGGAGAAAGTTAAAAATATATTACTGACTCTGCCCTCTCCAAGAAAATGCCTGGTCCAAAAACCGCTCTCAAAATCGCCTGCTCAAATTCTGCCATCAAAACAACAGAAGCAGAAGACATTTCCAAATTTCAGCGACCTGACGATAAAAAGAGTTGTAACATTGCAACCATTTACTGAATTAAAAGATCCAATCAGTAGTATAAAAATAGGGAGGTCAGGACAGGCTTCACCGTCAGCCATATTGGCTGACGTCAGTCAGTACAGGCTTCACCGTCAGCCATATTTGCAGACGTCAGTCAGTCAGCCAATCTTCCAGTTAGCCATTTTAAATAATGTCAGTCATATTTTAAATATTTGGCCCACAAATATAAGTCAACCAGAATGCAACAGTAAACAGACAAATATGTAAAGAATGTTCATCTGAGAAAACAATGGACCAATTCATTCCTAATGTTGCAAACTAAGAATGGTCATCTGAGAAAACAATGGACCAATTCATTCCTAATGTTACAAAATTGTTACAATAGCCCTAGGCTAAAAACTAAATAACTTGGATATTCCAAATTCAAGCAATTCCTTTATGTGCTATAAATTCTATTAACATCATTTATGTGAATCTTCATACTCATACACATATTCAGTCATGGACTTTCATTACAATATGAGACATCTATTTCGACTTGCAACCTTCTATCTTAAATATCTGCCTAAGGGTGTGGACATGTTAACTTTTGAAGACTGTTTCTTTGCTGGAAAGAACACTTAATACCACCTTCTTTGATGAACTTTACCATGCAATCGCAACTATGTACCTTGAAAGATGTTCTGACACACCCACTGATGAGACCATTATGTCTGAGAAGTGACTTCCTTTTGGAGAAGACATTTACGGCTGTAAATAATTTACTGATATTGAGGAAAAGACTTGTATTTTAAGAACATTATAATACCTTTGGATAATCCTAGACATTGGTCATACTGGAGCTCTGAATGGATAAACATTTTAAATATGCCAAGAATTCATGTTAGTGGTATATAGGTACAGCACAATTTTCTATTCTATGCAGTCTAATATCAAACCATGGCGATGTGTACAACAAAAGGAAATACCTCATCAGATGTAAATGAACAATATGAATTCTTTTGGTCATCAGATTCTCCATTCAGTCAGTGGTATTTTGCAGATATGACAATTGATGGTTTAACTTTCAACTGTGCAGAGCAGTACATGATGTATAAAAAAGCAGTTCTCATGGGTGATGATAACATAGCCTCTCAAATTTTAGAAGAAAGGAATCCCAGAGCTCAAAAGTATCTTGGCCGTCGTGTTCAAAACTGGAACCAATTATTGTGGGATAAACACTGTATAGATATTGTGAAGAAAGGGAATCTTGAAAAATTCAAACAAAACAAATATTTGCGGAGAAAATTTATGTCTACTTTTCCAAAAACTCTTGTTGAAGCTAGTCCATACGACAGTATTTGGGGTATTGGACTTCACAAGTCTGATAAACGTGCACAACATATACAATTCATGTGAGGAACAAACTTTCTTGGATATATATTGACTGATAATAGGAATTATTTATTTGCACAAGAGACAGACTAATATTTTGTTGTGTAAATATTGTATATAATATGTATATCAGACAATGCCGATTGTTTTAACTCTTTTATGCTATCTACATTATACATATACAGATACATACCGAATAAAACTTCTTACAACTATAAATGCATTGTTTTATCTTTTCTTTCATATGATGAATGTTATGTTCTCAGCTTCATTGTCTCATAAATGTATTGCTATCAAGCGATTCTGATCTGTGATAAGCTGCTATCACCATATCATCTGAGTATGTGAAGTAGTTGCTGCTGATGTGTTAAAAAGTACAGGTATGACACACACATACCTCCTTAACACTGATATCATACAACTAATATTCAAATTCCAACAAATAGTGGCTATGCATTCCATCTTTCCATTAACATGATGGAAACCATTAGCTTTGCTAAACACAAATCAAACTTGTTTTGACATCCTCATACACAGATATTTACAGAAAGAATATTAACAACAAAGATTCAGGTTTTACATTTAATCTAACTTTTAAAACATTTTTCTGAACAAATATATACACACACACACAAAAAAAACCAAAACAAAATGAGATCATATGCTGTAATGAGTTGACTTTGTAGTTTGAAATGGATGAAATAGAAAGTCATTATCTATAAACTTCAATGATTATTTTAAAATGAGTGTTCCAAGTGTAAACTCATATAAGCTAATATATATGAACATGGAAGCATAACAATAACATGAGGTACATGTAGTTTTCATAAAAAATAGTGAGCAAAACTTCATCATTGATCAATAACATGAGGTAGTTTTCTGATATCCTGTACACAAAAACATAAGGTACATGTAGTTTTCATAAAAAAAGGGAGCAAAACTTCATCATTGGTCAATAACATGAGGTGGTTTTCTGATATCCTGTACACAAAAAAAGAGCAAATTTTCATCATTGGTACAAGTATATAACATTTACGGAATGGGCATATACATGTAACTCCAAACTGAGATTCTTCAACATAGACTGTAAAAAAAATCCAGCTTATAAAACCATTTCATCAAAGGAACATAATTATGCATCATAAAACATTGTAACACATAAAAAAAGGAGCAAAAGAAAATTTCAGTGGTGAAGCATATATAAGATGAGATCATGAACAAGAAACAGGAACAGAAACTGAAGACAAAGAAATGTTTGACTTACTAGATGCAATATCATAATAAAAAAAGCACTATTTATAAAACTCTTAATTAGCACCAAATGTACAAACATTAATCTATACAAAGAAAAACAAAAACATCATTACACATGACACTTCACATTCACACATACCCTTCATCTAATACAACTTTCAAATACTAACACACTTACTCACTCATACACACAACCTAGAAAAAAAAATTTGATAGCGATGTATTTTTAAAAGCACCGTTCAGTTTTATGAAATACAAAATGAAATAAAATAAAAAACTGTTTTATGGAATCACATTTTTCAATTTAAATGTTTTAATAAAATGTTTTTTTTTTATTTTTCCTTTCATTGTATCTTTTACACTTTTTAATCAAAGGAGATGTTTTTAGCACTAGCGTAAAACTAGAAAAAAAGCTTATACTCCAAACAAAAAAACCCCCAAAAAACTTTAAGATCAAACTTTTAACAAAATATGAGAGAAAACAAGCTAACTACCTTTCCACAGTTACATGCATATAATTATTTACATTCAACAATAAGTGAGTCGATTTGGTGGCTGTCTCCTCCTTGTTGATCTACGCAAGGTATTAGTAGAGGGCTGCACATTCTGATTCTGATGCAGATTCCGCTGCTGTCTGGATCCTCCTTGTCTATATACTGTTAAAAGTACTGTAACAGCTGTCACAAGTAATGTTGTTGTCTTAATGAAATCTGTAAATAAATGAAAAAAAATCATGATGTAGATATCTTCTTGTTTTTTCAATTGTCTATATAATATGAAATTTAAACTCAACCATTTTGTATGTGTATTCTTTATCAATCTTTAGTTTCAAATTATTATAATCTAAAGTACTAGTACATGTAAATGGAAAATAATTTTAAAAATGAACAATTTACATGTAGGTATGACAAGTTTTTAAATTATGAACTAACAATTATGTTACGTACATTTCAACTTTTTTTAACAATATTAAAAAAAAGCAATGTACCATTATCAGTCCCTATGTTGTCTTAAGGTTTGCATGTTCAAAACAGACTCAGATGAAGCATTTTCTCATTCATGCGATTTTGGGTCTTCCTCCTTCTCTTGATGCATTTAATAGTACAGTAAACCATTACTCCAGTTAGTACCATGCAGCTAATATTAATGAGAAAAAGATATATGTGTACTACAAATCGTCAAGAAAATAAAATAGGTGGTACATTCACAAATTATAATAGTTATAGAAATAGTTATTGAATTAACTTGTAAATCTTTAAAATTGAGAAGGAAATATTAATATAATTCGACAATGTTAAGATATTTGTCCAAAAATCTTCATGACAGGGAAAAATAAATCTCACCGCCTAAAACAATAACGATACTCCGAAAGTTTTCTATTATCGTCATTAGAGGGGTTGTCGATTTGACAGCCTTATATAACATGTGGCCGACCTAGAAATGTCCTTTCCTATGAACTTTTTTTGATGATTCTTATCTATGGGATAGTACTGAACGATTCTAGCTTGGTTGCCACTCCGGCAACCTTGGGCAAATCTTTTTATCGCCGGAAATTAAAAATGGCCGCCAAATGCCTCCCACCAACAGGTGAAATTTAATTCTTTCTTTAAATATTAAGTGTGGCACATCAAATCAGGGGTTTTGAAGGTCAACAAACTCATTTCCAATGTCATCTTGACATTTTGGGCTTATTCTAGGCTAGAAATTCAAGAAGGCCACCAAATTTCAACCTCATTATGGTACAATGTGTAGATTTCAATAAAAAAAAAAGTCGCGTTACACATCTTACTTGTAGTTACAATGATCTTGAATACATTTATTTTGCTGTTTTGGTTGTTTCCAGTTCACACATACTTGTAGGACAACTGTTTTCATCGGGGATAATTCATAATAGCCGCCAAATAGTCCACTGAGTTAAATGTAAAAAGAAATAGCACAAGCTCTTATTTCATAAGACTTGCTATGTAATGAAAAATGAATAAGAGTGACATATAAGATTGGATGGTTTCAGCTTTAACAGACTAGGATTCGTCAAAATGTAATGCAAAGATAAACATGTCATTTGTTTGATTAGAACTGTACTCGAAAGACAAAAATAAAGTTTCCCTATTAATCATGTTGATATAAAACCAGTTTGTTTGACGCAGGGGATTCAAGAGTAAGCAAGTAAACTCGAGGTAACTTGACTAATTTGGCTCTTTGACCATCATGGCAATTTTTTGCTTGCATGGCTTGTATAGCTTTTTTTCCAATCGGCAAGAATTATGCAATAGAAAGTGTTTGATGTTTTCTTTACAACAGTCCCTCGGTGTAATTTGTGTTGAGTTGACCTATCTACTATATTTATGTATAACATTAATGATGACATGTACCATTTTGCAATGAAATTCTGAACCTTGCATCTCTATCCTAGCTATTTATACTTAAAATGGAACTTTGTAAGAATAGAATGTCTTCAAATTTGGCAAAACAGCGTTAGTTATATATGCTTCTTTGAATCATTTTGGCTGGAAGTACCACTAATGAGCATTCATTGTCCGAATCATGCATGTCTGGTACATAGAATGTATACTTCTATTTAAAGAAGGCTGCCCAATAGTAACAGGGTTAGCACTCTCCTTTTTCTTCATAAGGACGGTTAAGTTTGTAAATGAACAGGTCTTTCAAAATTTCATCTGCTATCATTACATCTTAGGATAATTTTAACTTCTGGTCGGGGATTTCATCAGTTTTCCTCTACAGTGATTCAAAATTAAATCTGAGGAATCTTCAACTGTGGTAAGATGAAATGGTACTGCGTATGTTTTGGCATGTAAAACTCAAGTGGGTGAAATCTATCTTGAAAGCAATTGTCTTGGATATCAGTGTTCCGTACAGTTTGAAGGTTGTTTCTATATCATATATCTTAAACAGGTTTTCATTCCAAATGTTTTCTTACAACACAGAGTATTTGGTTGAAGAGTTAGACGTAGTCAGTGTGACAAGCTTGAAATGAATCTTAGAACAGAACAGGAGCATAAGTCAAAAGAGCAGTGACAGGGAAAATGATCTATGTCAAGAATAAAGGTCCTGCAGAAATCCTGGAAGAACTTTGCTCCTTTGAATTCCTTGTGCAGACTTTCAAATAGGACAATCAATTAAGTATTTGACATGATATTTTGACAATCCATAGCCCTATGATATAGATTCTTGCTTCAGGTCGACTTTTATCCCCCGTTCTTAAAATATACAATGACAAATATGGATAATGACCATATCCCTGTCTACAGTACAAAATCGATAATTCAGAAAATCAGAAACCGAAGGCATACAAAATCAGGACAAAACAGGAACCAAAGCAAACAAAAACAAAAACCTCCACCATATGAAAAGAAGCGAACTCCCGATATGAGAGTGAGACCAGGTGCCCAGGAAGAGTAAGCATCTCCTGCTTGCATGCAACACCCGTCGCTTCAATTCGGTAGAACTGTCACATCCGGTTACTTCCAGAGTACAATCTTTGGTTGGATGGTTAAAATGGTCTATGACAGAATATCATCCACCATTCTGGATAGTGGGACATCATAGTGTATGACGAGTTCCCCATATCGACCGTAGAACTTCCTCAGTGACGATGTTAGTCGATCACAAACATATCCCTGACTGAGAAGCTTATCTGAAAGACGCCTAGCTCTCAGAACAAAATCCGTATATTTGGTACTTGCTCTGGCATAGCGTATCAACTGAGATATGAACACGCCATAAGCAGGCGATGAAGGGATGTTGCTACTCAGAAAAGGAAAGTTCGTAATGCTGAAATTGAAGTCGTCACGTTTGTCATAGAGTGAGGTGTTCATGTGACCATCAGTGTCGTAGGACAACATTATGTCCAAATAGGATGCTGAATTATTTGTCTCTGTAGTTTCTTTGACTTCAAGCTCCGAAGGATAGATACTGCTCAGGTAATTCGCGAATTTTGGATTATTGATGGACAACACATCGTCTATGTATCTGTAAGTGAAGTTGAAGTCAGAAGCTAAGTATCTTTTCCCTTCAGAGACCAAAGATTGAATGAATTCAGCTTCGTACGAGTAAAGGAAAATGTCGGCAAGGAGTGGGGCACAATTGGTACCCATTGGAATTCCGACAATTTGCTGGAAGACCTTTCCTCCAAACACCACAAAAATGTTGTCGATCAGGAAGTTTAACATCTGAATAATGTCTGTTTCAGTGTACTTATTTTCAGAATCTGACTTTTCTTTTACAAAGTAGGTTTTGTCATAGTTAACAACAATAAATTTGTATTTGCGATTACCGTTCTTACTTGTAAACGCATTACTTATAATTTTTGCGAGTCTTTCTTTCAATTTAGAATGTGGAATTGTAGTGTAAAGTGTGGAAAAATCAAAGGCTTTGATCGAATGGACTCTACTAAAATGAGTGGATTTCAGATGTTCTAAAAGTTCCTTCGAATTCTTTAAAATCCACATCTGGTTGATACCACTGCGAGAATATACTGTCGAACAATATTTTTGTAGCCCAGATTTGATTTCAGATAAAACTTTGGTGAGTAAGACCGATACAGATTTGGTAGAACATTTTGAGGAACCAGCGATGAAACGTTGTTTGTACGGATTCTTATGCATTTTAGGTATGCAGTATAAGTATGGAAATCTAAATCTAAATTGGTAGTGTCGAAGCCAAAGGAAGCAAGAGCTGATTTGTGGTTATCTATTATTTCAGAGGCAGAAAGGTTTGTTGGGGTGTAAGTGGGATTTCCAGGTGTCGAATTTAAACCCAACTCTTTAACTAGACTGTCGAAATAGTACTTTTTGCAAGTAAATGTGTAATTATTTGAGGCTTTGTCCGCTGGTGTGATGACATAATGTTCTTGGAGGTAGGTAAGTTCTGTGATAACATCAGGGTCTTTAAATATAGACACGAATCTGGTGTTCACAGTTGATTTTAATCGGTTAATTCTAGATAAAAGTAACCCTCTGATTGATTTTATCCATTCGGAAAGGGTGTCGAGCTATATTTATTTGCAATTTATACTTATATTTATATTTGCAATTTATTTTTATCTTTATGATAAAAAATTCTCTTTTACGGTTTGAGAATGTGCAATCTATGTAAAAGTGCATGTGTAAGCTCATATCGACAGAAGGAAATTACACGTGGATTATACCACCTTTGGGATTACAAATATAGGGAATAAGTGTCTTAATTTCTGTTTTGTTACGGGTATACAACACACAGCAAGTGCATTTATCGTACATGTAATGCGCGTTAGCGCATTTCATGCGATAAATGCACTTGATGTGTGTTGTATACCCGTAACAAAACACAAATTATGACTTTATTCTATATATATGCACCATAGTTGTTTGTTTCATTCTTGTTTTCTGAAATCGCGTTTTCTAGGTAAAAGGGTGACGTTAAAATTCAGGTCACCGCGGGTTCAGTTTGCAGGTTAGAACAGCCGTCGCGGCATGCTTCTTTAGATCTTATGCATTGTGACGTCACGAGTATTAATACACGAATTGCAGCACGTTTTATTTCAATAGTAACATCTCAGGGAATTACATTGGTTGTGCATATATATAATGATTAACGTCTTCAAATTCATTAGCATCATTTTAGAGCAGATAAATTTACAGCATGGACCAGACATGCAGGTTTCGGGTAATAAACACTCGACATGTAATGAGATGCACCACAGTTATTCGTAACGAAACTGGAATATTGAAGTGAGAAGTCATTTTATGTTTAGCCTTCATGAACAAATAAGCAAAATGACACCAGATATGGATTTCTTGGCATTTAAAAGCCCTGATTAGATGTGCTACACTTGATATACCAAGTAATTATTACATTTTACACAGTAGAAGAAGACTGTTTGGTGGCCATTTTGAATTTCCCAAGATAAGCAGAGTTGTCCCAGAAGCATGTGTTAACTTAAAACAACCAAAACAGCAAAATATATGTATTCTAGGACCATTGCAACTACAAATAAGATGTGTAACACGAACGTTTTATTGAAATATACACATTGTATCATAATAAGGTTTAAATTTGGCGGTCATCTTGAATTTGTAGTACTGAATGAACTCAAATTGTAAAATGACATCGGAAATGGGTTTGTTGACCCTTAAAATCCCTGATTTGATGTGCCACACTTGCTATTTAAAGAAAGAATTTGATTTCATCTATTGGTGGGATGCATTTGGCGGCCATTTTGGATTTCCGGCGATAAAAAGAGTTGCCAAAGGTTGCCAGAGTGGCAACCCAGCTAGAATCGTTCAGTACTACCCCATAGATAAGAATCATAAAAAAAAGTTCATAGGAAAGGACATTTTTAGGTTCTGAAATTTTCAAATCGACTAGGGACTGAGTTGTCTGCTCAGATTTCTTCTCTACCTCATCTTTCCATGATTTGGTTGTCTGAAGAAGAAAAAAAAGTATTCAAATATTATATAGAGGATGAGTCAAATACAGAGGGATGCACAAACCCCTGTGTTTGGAACAGATATAGGTAGGGAGATCATATTTCAAGAAGGATTTCTGCACAATATTGAAGAAATTTGACAAACATGCATGTGTATCATAATCAATTGATATAGATAAAGAAACATTAACATACATGTACCTGATCTGATCTCTGAGCTGAGCATACATGAATCTCAGTTACTATCCTAATTCCTTCTCCATGAGTAACGATGTTTCTACAAACTGCTGGGGATCCATTAGGAATAGAAACCATTCTCAGAGTGGGGCATTTGGATCTTTCCAACTCAATCGTCGTACCTGCGACATTGCCTTGCAGGACGAGGGTCTTCACTCCCTGCAATGATCTATCTGGCGAGGCATAACTTGTCTCCTGGCTCAAAAAGCAGTCTAATTCATCCCCTCTTAACTAGCATGTATGGATGTTTATTGGCATTGAAGAGGCTGAGGCAATGCCTATCAAACTTAGTAGCAGAAAACCCATTTTCGTGGACATAATTTCATACTCTTTTTACTTTTCGTAATGTTTATCCCAAGCTATCCCACAATCCCATTCGCACACATTCCCAGTTTCGACTGAAAAATTATTAATCCTAGAACACATTCGTTAATTCTATTGTCGTTATTTTTTAAAAATATGTTTATATATTTCAGCATATACTTAAAAAAAAAGAACAAAAGAACAAAAAAAAAAAGAAAAAGAAATGTGATGTAATAAATTTCGGTCAAATGAAAAAGGTCGAATAAATTTCAGTCAACCAATTTTTGTTGTAAATAATTAGCGTCAATAGTCAAAAGACCAAATTAAGGTCTAATAAAATTTGGTCAAATAATTAGTGTCAGTAGGCAGACGATACAGTATACATTGTTGCAAATGGAAATATATATTAAAATGTTCTTGTATGTGTGCATTTTTACATACATTAATTATGGGAAATAGATTAAAATGTTATTGTGTGTGTACAATTTACATACATTCATTTTGACAGAAAGTTCCGGTCAGTCTATAACCCTTGCTCTATGTACAGAGGTAGTAATTGTTTTCATTGTTATGAAATTCTGATTGAAACAAATATTCTATTATATTCTAAGATAGGGTATATAAACTCAGGAGAATATCAATTCAATACCCTCGTGGCTAGCTTCCATACGGTATACAAAACTTTTATTTCAATAATTTTTTTTTCTACTTCCAGTACTTGACAATATGTTTTCTTATAATGCAACTGTTGTTGTCGTAAAATTTGCTCTTGACAATGAGCATAAATTAATTCAGTTAAAGAAAGAACTTGGCACTACTACAGTTCTTACGCGAATTAATCCGAATACTCAGGAGCGGTTTGTTAGGATTTTCCAATCAAACTCTCCATCGTCTGGTGGAGATTTGATATTTAGCGCCTTGGATCTTGAGGAGTTGGACATCGTTACAACAACGTTTAATAGACTGGAGGCATTTTTCAGACACGTAGGTTACTTTTTCTTATCTTTTTATAGATATTTAAAAATTTCAAACGATTGTAAATTGATCCAAATAAAAAAGAGGTCGTACGGAAATCATTATTTTAAAATATTTACTTTTTTTTCAGCCCTTCCCAAAGATTTTTTCCGTTCGAACGGGGTTTATTATTGTCAGATACTATGGAGATGGGACATATGAATATTGGTGCGAACCCTTTGTACCAACAAATCAGGGGGATACAAGAAACTTAAAGTTCTTGTTAAAAATGGAAAGGTAAGATTATTAGACATATCATATTGATATTTATAGTGTAAAATTTCCTCTTAAAAACAAACGAAAGAAGAAATATTATGATAATCATAATTTAGACTCTTTCATGTAAATCAATTCCAGATGGTTATAACAGATAGATATTCATGGATAACAGAAGACGATGAAGAAGGCGCAATTGATGGACATGAAAAAAGAGAAGTAGTTGTAAGACTTCTATACTTTACGGAAATTTGAAATTTATCAATTTGATTTGACAAATCTGCGGTTTTGATAGAAATAAAACATATCATTTAATAGTGTTATCATAACAAGTCATAATTCCATTTCAGAAAGAAAAACAATGCGAGCTCAGTAGAGACATCAACCATGGGGATGACAACGAAGTAGAAAAAGAAGAAGAAAGAGAAGAAGATGATGATGAAGAAGTTGAAAAGAAAGTAAGACTTCACGAAATTTTACATTTATCAATTTAATTTGGCAAATATGTGGTTTTAATAGAAATTACACAAATTATGTTAGAGTAATATTTTAACATGTTACAATTTTATTTAAGGATGAAAATCAAAGCGAGCTCAGCTCAGACGGGAAGGATGATAATGAAGAAGAAAAAGAAGAAGAGAAAGTAAGACTGCTATACTTTACAGAAACTTACAGAAAGTTATCAATTTGATTTGATTTGACACATATGAGGTTTGATCAACAGAAATTGAACAAATTATTTAATTTTAGTATTTTAACATGTTAAAATGAAATTAAAGGAAGGAGAACAAAGCAAGCTAAGCTCAATAAATTTCAACTCCTGGGAGGATTTGGAAGAAGAGAAAGAAGAAGAAAAAGAAGAAGAAGAGAAAGTAAGCCTTTTATACTTTACTGAAATTTACAGAAATGTTAAACGTCTTTAAATTCAATAGCATCATTTAAAACCTGATAAATTTTTACAGCATGGACCAGACATGCACGTTTCGGGTACTAAACCCTCGTCAGTGATCCTCAGTCTACACAATGTAATACGGCCAAAAAGTATGAAAATTACTATGTCCAAAAATGTACCAAAAGACGTAGCAGAATGGATGGGATATGATGCTACAGGACCCACGTTTTAGAAATTTCAAGAAATTTTGTAACAGAAAATTTCAAATGCGTTGAAGAGACACACGATCAACCGAAGTTGATCGAACTTGGCTACATGTGCCCTCGGGGACTCG
This sequence comes from Pinctada imbricata, assembly GCA_033119305.1. Lineage (NCBI taxonomy): Eukaryota > Metazoa > Mollusca > Bivalvia > Pterioida > Pteriidae > Pinctada > Pinctada imbricata. The sequence continues at coordinate 18,935,788 of VSWD01000002.1, forward strand.
GTCCACCAGCAGTGACACTCACCAAGTAGTTCAAATGTTAAACGTCTTTAAATTCAATAGCATCATTTAAAACCTGATAAATTTTTACAGCATGGACCAGACATGCACGTTTCGGGTACTAAACCCTCGTCAGTGATCCTCAGTCTAAACAATGTAATACGGCCAAAAAGTATGAAAATTACTATGTCCAAAAATGTCCAAAGTTATCAATTTGATTTCACAATTATGATCTTTCAACAGAAATTTAACAAATTATTTGATTTTATTATTTTTAACATGTTACAATTCCATTGAAGGAGGAACAACAAAGCAAGCTCAAGTCAAGAAACATCACCCCCTGGGAGGATATTGAAGAAGAAAAAGAAGGAGAAAAAGAAGGAGAAAAGAAAGTAAGACTTATATTTATACGAAAACCTTAAATTTCCTATTAAATTTGACAATTGAAGAATTATTCGAGTTTTATCTATAACTGACTTCAATCGTGTAATTTAATCATTCCATTATAGTGTTATTTAAACATACTTAATGTTCGCTTTAGGAAGAACAGTCAGATAATAACACCATTGATGATCTCCAACAGCTGTTGAGGAAAGAACTGGATGAAATGGATTTTTCGATTGGAATCTCCCAGAGTCTTGAAGATGAACAAAACCAAACTTCAACAGCGGACAGAAAGTTTGATTTTGTCGAAAACATTGACGATCTTCATAATCAGTTGATTGAGGAAATTAGAGAAAGCAATCATTTCTTTACATATGATACATGTAAGTCTGTAGGGGATGTTGTAAATATTGAAAGTAGTGATGATGATGATGATGATGATGATGATTGTGATTTTGTAAGATTTGAAGTAATTGACAACAAACTTCAACAGGTATCTAAGAGGAAATTGGACAAAAATCCTCTGGATGAATTGTTCGAGCTTTCAAACTTGAAATTTAAGAAAAGTGATTAAATGCGAATAAGAATATTATTTGTTCTCATTATTTGTATTTATTAGATTAGAGTATGTTCTTCCAGCAAGAGGAAATAGCGACACACAGAAAAGAACAAACGCTTGGGTACAGGAACTTTTAACTCCTTAAGCTTTGTCAAATGTAAAAAAAATGTATGTTCACTAAGGGAAATAAATCCTTTGTCGTTTCTATGCTTGATAAAGGGTACAGAGTTAAAAATTTGTGTACTTGAGTGTATGTGGTTTTATTTATGATATGTGTTGTTTTGACTATTTCATCCATCCATACATCGACATTTCATCCATCCATACATCGACATTAAGACAAATATACTGTTCCTTTTGTCTGCGGTAGAGTGTTTAAGAATACACATGATGCTAACATCATGAAATAGAGTTTTATGAATTTTCTTGCATTTCAAACCAATCGTTTCAAAACGTTTTCTCAGAGCTGTAAGTAAAGAATAACAGCGAAAATGAAAACTATAAAACGTCAACTTTTTTTATTCATACGCAATAAAAAATTATAAATGAATAAATGTAAGGTATATACATGTAATCATGGTAATACACACACTATAGCTTGAATTACAAATACAAAATACATACTAATATTAACATAAACATTGACTGCAGAAGATTAGCATTTATCTTGTCTCTAATTGCATAATGTCCGTATGCATACGGTTTTATACCACATGGCTGGATGTAACGTTTATCAGCAAACCCAAATAAACCAACTTTTCTTATTTTGTCACCATACACATAATGCTTTTTGTTGGTAATCAAAAACATTTCGTTAATTGTTCTGGTTCTGTTAAAAAGACAGTCTTTATAAAGATTATGGTGAAGATGTTTTGAGATGACATTTTTTGATATACCCTTTGCAGTTCGTATTTCTTTATTATCTTGTTTTAGAATTGAATACATTTTTGAGCGAACAGCACAAAATTCTTGAATAGGAACACCTGCAATATCATCTTTCATTTTCAAAACAACAAGATATGCTATTGCGGGAAGGTGCACTGTCGGCCAGCATGAATTATAAGGGTTTTCTTACATAATTTGACAATGAATAGATATAGGGAAAATCTGAATGCAGATTCGGATTCAGCATGTCAAATATAGTCTAGAAACACCTCTTTCTGTATCATTGTGAAATGTTTGGTGTCTCACCCTAGGCCAAATAAGGTGTCGGCCAGATGAAAATGACTCGGTATCAAATACGTGGCTAACTTCTTGAAACATGGAAACTATAAGAGATAGCCCAATTCTTACTGCATAATCTGTTTTCCCATGTTGAAAAACCCCTAGAAACATAAGGATAGTGCTATATATCAATGAAAACACCCTTACCCTAGGCCTTTTGGGGTCTCGGAATAGCAAAAGTGACTCGCAATCAAGTGCGTGGCTAACTTTTCAGAACAAGGGAACTATAAGAGATAGCCCAATTCTAACTGCATAATCTGTTTTCTCATGTTGAAAAACCCCTAGAAACACTATCTTGTGTGTCTCCTTTCACTTTTTATATCTATGATAACCAAGCAGCAGATATTTTGCATTATACCAATAGTCCATATTAGGCCAAAATGTGAAATTCTTTTCAGCATGGATCCTAGGGTAAAAATCGATGGCAATGTGTCAGGTACTGTAATTGTAACTAAAATCAACCAAAACAACCAATGGTTAACTCATTTTAAGTGCCCTATGGCCATTTTCAATGTTCAGCAATCCAGGGATTTTTCCAGCTTGACTGTAAGTTTTCTTACAGTGAAGATTCACACCCCAGATTGCCGATCAAGCTATCACAGCACGAAATACCGAGTTTCCATGTTTTGGAAACCACGTGGAAACTGTATGGAAACCTGAGGTTGACAGTTTCCCAGTGGTTTCCAAGGCATGGAAACCTGGGATCAGGTTTCCACGTAGTTTCCACCGGGTTTCCATTTTGGAAACTTGGTTGAGTGGTTTCCATCAGGTTTCCATTTTGTAAACTACTAATCAAAATTAAAGAAGCAATATTATTCATTTATTTTTACTTTAATTTTGGGGAAGTTGACGGATCCGGCCCATAATCGGCATGCGGACGGCCTTCGATATCTCAGGTGCTTTGCAAATTCGGTACACTAGCTCCGTACGGCGACTTTACATACATACCAAAAAAATTATTCATTTATTTATTTATTTATTTATTTATGTACAACACATTCGTTTGTTTTACAAATACAATTGTGAGTAATTAATTAATTAAATAATTTATTTATTTATCTATTTATCCATCTATCAATTTTTTTTTATTATTTATCCACTTAGTAATCTATCTATTTACGCATTTTTTTTTTTTTGGTTTCTTCTACTAAACCATAATATATCAACTATATAACGTATATTAGAAAAGACTGTTTGTTCTAATTTTTTTTTCTAGTATATATAATAATACATTTCTAGAAAAAAACCTTTACAAAATTAATATGCAAAATGTTTTTATTCATAAATTCCATAGCGCATTTATTCTCTAAAGCCAGCGGAGTGATATACTGTAGTTTAATTTCAAGTATATACACAGACACCAGTTATGTAACGTTTGACCCCATGCAAATTGCATGTATATTGGAATTCAATTCTATAGTCGGGGCGGTGCGACGCTGTGACAAGTACACAGTTGATGCATGCAATCGCGGCATGTTATTAACGTTTGACCCCATGCAAATTGCATGTCAATTGGAATTCAGTTCTAAAGTCGGGGGCGGTGCGACACTGTGACAAGTACACGGTTACTGCATGACTTAACGCCGCTAGGAAATATCTTCCATGGAGAGAGAGAGAGAGAGAGAGAGAGAGAGAGAGAGAGAGAGAGAGCACTGGCAAAACCCCACTTATGGGGAACTCACACCAGTCAAACTACCTTTCTTGTGAGGAATGTTGGAAATTGTGGGGAAAATCGCCATTCCCCATAAACCTAATCGATATTTCTAAATGGTTCAAGGTATACACAGGCAATAAAAAAGATATTTTTTGATAGTTTTGTTGTATTATTTTTGTCAGTAAAGAGTTTAGGAGTCGCAGAAGCGTATACACCGTGGTAGGAGGAATTTTCCATTGTGGGGAATTTCTCTCTCCTTCGTACGATCAAAATTATCTCTTCACCGTAAAATTGGTGTCTGGGCATGCCGGGTAATTTTTCTGTTCGGAGCCTTTTTTTGCTAGATTAGAGCTAAGTTTGATGTATCGATATTTCATTCGTGATGGGTCGATAATTATCGATTAACGGGGTGTTGTAGTCATCCGATTTCGGTAATCGATTTGGAAGTAAAATAATCGATCGCCTAGCGCGAAAAATGCAGAAGTGGAGGCTGTCGCTGATGTATCAGAGAAAATTCTGTCCGATGGTCAAAACCGCACTACGCATTTTACGTTTACGTTATCAGATGAGCCCAGCATAGAGGATCCTACAGAACCTGCACTGGAAAACAACACTACAGTAAGTAATTTATTTTTTAGGTAAACTGATCAACAGGTGCCTGCAGATATGATCGTTTCCACCCCTCCCCCTTTCTTTCTCATAATAATGGCTAGTCCTGTTTACAAGACTCTGGTTAGTGGTACCCTTTTTTATGCTGCCGACGTACCATGCCTAATTTTGAAAAAATCTATTAGACTACCAGGGTTTTTTATGCAGAGTTCAACGAAAGCTGGTAGGTTTTAGCTGACTTTGCCAGTGTTTCAGGCAATATCTTAACAGAAAGGGGTCAGAAACCTGTTGTTTATACATAGTTCAAACAATTTATAAGGTCAGTTCAATAAATTGTGGAAATTTTGAAAACTGATTTTTATAGCATTTCCTTAAGCATGTTAAGGTCCGGGATCCTTTGAATGTATTTCCCCCACCTCTCAGGGGATAGGTAGGTCTCTTCATCTTCCTACATCTCTTTGGTTTTTGAATTTTTTTGTACGGATTTTTTCACATGTGAAAAGAAGAAAGTTCAAAGTTTCAAATAATATGAACTTTGTCGAAAAAGTTAAGGATTTTCAGTAAGAACAGATAGAGGTGGCAATAATATGTACATGTATCCTCCCTTCCTTCAAACTTGGTGCTACCCTTAAGTTCACTGAGCACCGGTAAACAAGAACCAATTGTCAGATTTTCATGAAAATTAGAAAAAATATGTATCTTGGGTTCCTCATCCTTCTGTGCAAATTTCATCAAATTTCATAAAGAAATAAAGATTTTAGAGGAAAAAATGTTGAAAAATGTGGCGATAATGTGCCCGACCAGTATCTGTGAAATGATCCTGTCTGATGTTAATTTTTACATTTATAGATTTGCAAATATATACCCTACTCCCCCCCCCCCCCTTACACTCAACAGTAAGCATGACTGAAAATGAAAAGGATCATTTCAAGATACTTTTCATGCATTTTTTAAATTAATAAATGAAAGGGGATTATGGCTTTTTTTTCAAGCACCCTTGATTACATTGATTAAGTTTTATTATTCAACTAGATTAACTAATAAAATCACATATAATACTTATTATGTAAAATTATGGAATAACTAGTTTCTGACATTATGTTTGCGGACGGTAAATGCTGATAAAATGTAAAAACGGATGTTTGCACTGTAAAATCAGCATTTACCGTCCGCAAACACAACGTCAGTATCTAGTTATTCCCATTCTAATGCAAACTATATTTTTGTGAATAAAAAGCGAAATGTGACGTTAGCAATGTCAAAGCCTAGTATGTTTTAGTTTTACAGCCGTAACTTTTAAAGGAGCAAACAACCAATGAAATTTGATGTTATGGAGACATTGCATTAGAATCAGTTTTAAATGTATGTTTTATTTGGATAAAAAATGGTAAATTTGAGTAAAATGTAATAAGCAGATTATAATCGATAAAATCGTATTACACCAACCGATTCTAACCAAGTATTGATTATTATTCTGAACGGATTTCCCATCACTATCTTTACAAAATTATTCAGACTTCAGTTCTTGCAATTTATAGTTTCTTATTCATTTATTCCAGGGGTCTATTGTAAGGTATTTCAAAGCTTCAATGCTTCAGACTGCTTTCTAACCTTGAAAACTTTAACTAGGGCTGTCACAATTCACCGTTGTTCTTGATTCACCGCGGTTTTTGACAACAGTTTGATACCTGTGCACCATACAAGAAGAGGCGGTATATCGTCAAAGCTAACTTTAAAAGATGCTCCTGTTTTCTAGTCAATACAATAATTCTCAAATGATTCAAGTTACAAATGATTTTAATTTGTTGTTTTTAAACTTGTTTTATAAAAATATATCTGACGAATTAGGGCTAGGGGGCGTATGCCCCCCTAAATTTTCCAATCATGGGTAAAACGATCATTTTCAATCAAAAAATAGTAAATAATAGTGAACATCAAGTACCTGTTAGTAAATATAATTGTTTATAAATGCATCAATTTTCATTCTTTAATCAGTTACAGTCACAAAAATTGGTCCTAAAATAAAAAATTGCAGAAATTCAAGAGCCTTAGGGGGGTGCTTCGCCCCCTGGCTCCCCTACCAGGGCTCTGCCCTGGACCCACTAGGGACCTAGGCAGTCCCAAAACCCCTCGCCAATTCTTTGGGCCCCTAACTAAAAAGCTGGATCTGCCACTGAATTACAGAAATGCTTTCATGAATATCTTCATTAAAAATGATGTATAGTGATACGAATCGTATCGTGGGTAAATATCATGATACGTATCGTATCATGAGCTTAGCGTATCGTGACAGCCCTAAATTTAACCTCTTAGATTGGTGACTGTCTGTATGGCTCATTTATGGCTTTGGAAATAGAAAAACCTTGACGATTTTTTAGTACTAGAACACTTATATAGTGACTATAACTTATACGTACATGTTATAATTATACGTACACCACGCACACATAACTGAGTGAACTAAGGGGACCACATATATTAAGGAGGCACTTGCCTTGACCTAATGCATTCTGCACTGAGGAAGAAGAATTATGTAAAGTTGGCGATCACAGTCTTTCCCAAAAACTTTCAGCTCACATAGGTCATTCTGACCATTGTCCAATGTAATAAAGAAACACATAGGACCGAAACAAAATCTGTCCAAAAAACAAGAGGCCCAAGGGGGCCACTTCGCTCACCTGAGTTGCAAACAATAGAATGATAGTGGACAATTTGGTAGAGGACCTTGAGTACTTGCTTCCAGTAAGGTTTCTTTAAATTCTGTGTAGCAATTTCAGAGGAGATGTCGAAAATATGTCATCCAATCAGAGCCCTGGGCGGCAATATTCTTTGACCTGTCGGCATGAAAAAACACAAAATTGGTAGAGGACCTTGAGTACTTGCTTCCTGTAAGGTTTTATGAAATTCTGTGCAGCGGTTGCAGCGGAGATGTCAAAAATGTGTCAGCCAATCAGAGCCCTCGACAGCCATATTTGATAAACGGTGGTCAGGAAAAACATAAAATTGGTAGAGGACCTTAAGTACTTGCTTCCTGTAAGGTTTCATGAAATTCTGTGCAGTGGTTGCAGAGGAGATGTCGAAAATGTGTCAGCCAATCAGAGCCTTCGGCAGCCATATTTATTGACAGATTGGCACGAAAAACACAAACTTGGTAGAGGAGCTTGAGTACTTGCTTCCTGTAAGGTTTCATGAAATTCTGTGCAGTGGTTGCAGAGGAGATATCGAAAATGTATCAGCCAATCAGAGCCCTCTGCAGCCATATATATTGACCGATTGGCACGAAAAACACAGACTTGGTAAAGGACCTTGAGAACTATCTTCCTATTAGGTTTCAGGAAATTCTGTGCAGCGGTTGCAGAAGAGATGTCGAAAATGTATCAGTCAATCAGAGCCCTCGACGGCCATATTTGTTGACCGATCAGCCCGAAAAATACAAACTAGGTAGAGGACCTTGGGTATTTGCTTCCTGTAAGGTTTAGTGAAACTCTGTGCAGCGTTTACAGAGGAGAAATTGAAAATCAGTCAGCCAATCAGTCCTTGACGGCCATATTTGTTGACTGATCGGCGCAAAAAACACAAACTTAGTAGAGGACCTTGAGTACTTGCTTCCTGTAAGATTTCGTAAATTTCTGTGCAGAGGTTGCAGAGGAGAAGTCGAAAATGTGTCAGCCAATCAGAGCCCTCCGCGGCCATATTTGTTGACCAATCGACACAAAAAACAGAAACTTGGTAGAAGACCTTGAGTTCTTAATTCCTGTAAGGTTTCGTGAAATTCTGTGCAGCAGTTGCAGAGGAGAAGTCGAAATGCTTCAGCTAAAGAGAGCCCTCGGCGGCCATATTTGTTGACAGATCAGCACGAAAAACACAAACTTGGTAGAAGACCTTGAGTACTTGCTTCCTGTAAGATTTCAAGAAATTCTTTGCAACGGTTGCAGAGGAGATGTCGAAAAAATGTCAGCCAATCAGAGCCCTCGGCGGCCATATTTGTTGACCAATCAGCACGAAAAACACAAACTTTGTAGAGGACCTTGAGTTCTTGCTTCTTGTAAGATTTCGTGAAATTCTTGCTGCTGTTTCAGAGGAGAAATCAAAAATATAGAAAGTTAAACGATGGATGTCGGACGCAGCGCTATGACAATAAACAAGAGGCCCAAGGGGGCCACATCGCTCACCTGAGGAGACTGTATGTATGTTTTAAATCAAAGTCAGTATTTTATGAAACCTGAAGGAAATAGCTTTTAGTGAAGCTTTGAGAAGGACAATGTGTACTTACTTCCTGTAAAGTTTGGTGACATTTTGTGAAGACTAGTTTAAGAGGATAAGTCAAAAATGTGTCATCCAAATAGAGCCTATGGAGGACATCTTGGATTTCCGATCTGCTCGAAAAACACAAACTTGATAGAGGGCAATGAGTACTTTCTTCCGGTGAAGTTTCATGAAATTCTGTGCAGCGGTTTTAGAGGAGAAGTCGAAAATGTGTCAGCCAAACAGAGCCTGTGGCGGCCATCTTGGATTTCCAATCGGCTCGAAAAACACAAACTTGGTAGAGGGCATTGAGTATTTGCTTCCTGTGGAGTTTCATGAAAATCTGTGCAGAGGTTTCAGAGAAGTCGAAAATGTGTCAGCCAATCAGAGCCTGTGGCGGCCATCTTGGATTTCCGATTGGCTTGAAAAACACAAACTTGGTAGAGGGCATCGAACACTTGCTTCCTATGAAGTTTCATGAAATTCTGTGCAGCGGTGTCAGAGGAGAACTCGAAAATGTGTCAGCCAATCAGAGCCTTTGGCAGCCATCTTGGATTTTCGATTGGCTTGAAAAACACAAACTTGGTAGAGGGCATTGAGTACTTACTTCCTGTTAGGTTTCATGAAATTCTGTGCAGTTGTTTCAGAGAAGTCGAAAATGTGTCAGCGAATCAGAGCCTGTGGCGGCCATCTTGGATTTCCGATCGGCTCGTAAAACACAAACTTGGTAAAGGCATTTAGTTCTTGCTTCCTGTGAAGTTTTGAGAGATTCTGTGCAGCAGTTTCAGAGGAGAAGTCGAAAATGTGTCTGTCAATCAGAGCCTACGGCGGCCATCTTCGATTTTCGATCTGCTCGATATACACAAACTTGGTAGAGGGCATTGAGTTCATGCATCCTGTGAAGTTTCGAAAGATTCTATGCACCCGTTTCAGAGGAGATGTCAAAATGTGGCAGCCAATCAGACCCTGTGGCAGCTGTCTTAAAGTTTCCATCGGGTTAAAAAACACAAACTTGGTAGAGGGCATTGAGTATTTGCTTCCTGTGAAGTTTCTTGAAAATCTGTGCAGAGGTTTCAGAGGAGAAATCGAAAATGTGTCAGCCAATCAGAGCCTGTAGTGGCAATCTTTGATTTCAGATCGGCTCGAAAAACACAAACTTGGTAGAGGGCATTTAGTCTTGCTTCCTGTGAAGTTTCATGAAATTCTGTGCAGCTGTTTCAGAGGAGAAGTCGAAAATGTGGCAGCCAATCAGACCCTGTGGCAGCCATCTTGGATTTCAGATCAGCTCGAAAAACACAAACTTGGTAGAAGGCATTGAGTTCTTGCATCCTGTGAAGTTTCGAGAGATTCTGTGCAGAGGTTTCAGAGGAGAAGTCGAAAATGTGTTAGCCAATCAGAGCCTGTGAAGGCTGTCTTGGATTTCCGATCTGCTTGAAAAACACAAACTTGGTAGAGGGCATCGTTTACTTGCTTCCTGTGAAGTTTCATGAAATTGAAATGAATCGGTTAGTGTATTCAATGCGATTTTACAGATTATAATCGGTTCATTACAATTCTACTAGTGATGTGACGATAGTTGCAGACTTTTGATAGTCGATTGCTGAAACCCCTTTGATTTTCGATAATTGATAGTAAAATTGACAATCGATTGTCGCTCAGAGATAAAAGTATTACCATGATCACTACAATCAAAATTGTTTACATGAAGAGCAATCAAAAATGACACCGAGCGAAGAGGACACAAAAATGAAAATTGTCAAGAAAAACAAATTAAGTTGTTGGTTATACTTTATACATGCATTGTATTTCGATGCATTTGCAGTGTATGTATATAATTATATGTATGTTAAGCAGGTTGTAGCCTCAATGGTATTTCACTAGTTTTGAACATGACTTTTGAAAATATGATAGTTTCCATAATCAATCAATAGTTAGTTTCCAATAGTGTCCCAATAATCGATAGTTAAATTTGTCCAATTGCTCTTCTCAAATTTTCTATTTTTTATCCAAGTAAAACATACATTTGATCTATTAATATAATGTTTTACCTCATAACCATGATAACCTTCAAACTTTATGATGACAATAACAAATTAAAGAAATTATTTGTAAATGGTATATACATTTAGGTAAAAGTTGAGGAGTGCTAGAACAGTCTTGAAGCCCTGGTTGACACAAAGGGGCTCTATACAGTCCAATTTCTACAATGAACACAAGATCTTAGGATTTGAGAGAAGAAATCAAAAGTGCTAAGACCAAGTTTCTAGAACAACTCCAGGAAAACATTGAAAGAAGGTATCTTTAGGGTTAATTATCCTGCTATATTGCATTCACAAGCACACATTTATTCATGGGGGTACAGTACAGTAAAGTATTTTGATATCTATGATTTACTTATTGAGCCACTAACCCCCAGGGTAAAAGTGCAGATAGATAAGTTCTCAGATACAATAAGAAACAGAATGATATATATTTTTGCAATTTATTAGTCCCCTACCGGCAACGCCTAAGGGGACTTTTAGTTTCCTCTCGGTCTGTCCATCTTTCCCCCTGTCTGTCCGAATATCAGTTTTCCGGACTTTTTTCTGCAACGGATGGAGATATTCAGATGGAATTTGATACACAGCTTGGTCTTGGATAGTTACAGAGCAAGTACGACTTTCGTCACGCTTGACCTATTTTTCGAGGAGTTATGCCCCTTGATGACTTGGAAAATTAAGTTTTTGTCAGTTTTCATGACTTTTTTTAGCTCGCCAGGACGAAAAAGTCTGGAGAGCTAATGCCATACCCTCGGCGTCGTTGTCGTTGTCGTCGTCCGTAGACAAAACTTTAACCTGGGCTATATTTCTTGAACTATAAGGGGTAGGGCTTTGATATTTCACATGTATATACCTTGTGACGAGACCTTTCATTTGAGACCATGACCTTTGACCTAGTGACCTTGACCTTGGACTTTGACCTACTTTTCAAAAACTTTAACCTGGTTTCTGACAAAAACCTGTATAGGCAAGCTATGTAATCTTTGATTACCCTATGTTTCTGCAACAAATAGAGATATTCAGGTGAAATTTGATACACAGCTTTGTCTTGGATAGTTACAGAGCAAGTGCGACTTTCATCACGCTTCACCTATTTTTCAAGGAGTTATGCCCCTTGATGACTTGGAAATTCAGTTTTTGTCAGTTTTCAGGACTTTTTTCTGCAACAAATAGAGATATTCAGGTGAAATTTATTCTCAGCTTAGTCTTGGATAGTTACAGAGCAAGGTCGTCTTTTGTCACGCTTGACCTGTTTTTCGAGGAGTTATCTCCCTTGATGACTTGCACAATTCAGTTTTTGTCATTTTTCCAAAATTCTTCCTGCAACAAATAGAGATATTCAGGTAAAATTTGATACTCAGCTTAGTGTTGGATAGTTACAGAGCAAGTTCAACTTTCGTCATGCTTGGCCTCTTTTTCGAGTCGACAAAGCTGATAAAACCTCAGAACTGAGCTGCACGGTTTAATTAAAACTCATGTTTAATTGAAGAGTAATTCATAGGCAGTTGCAGAACATAGATATATGCCGCCAGTAGGGGACTTATATTGCTCAGGGATCATAACATTTTTTTATCTGTTTTTTACTAGAAATTTGATTTCAGTATCTCACTCCTAGGACTTATGTTAAAATTTGTATTTTACATAATAACACTATGATACTTCAGGTTACATGTGCTATGACAAACACCCTGCAGTCTGTTCCATCAGATTCTGACGATCGAGTACGGAGCATGATTACAGTACAACACCCTCCTCCTCAGGCCATGCTATCTCCAAATCAAGAAATTACCAGGTAAGAAAGTTGTTAGATTTCAGGTTTGTGTTTTTTAGCTCTACTGGTCTCTGACCAGTCGAGCTTATGTCATCACCCTTCGTCCGGCGTCCGTCCGTCCGTCCGTCCGTAAACAATTCTTGTGCTCGCAACTCCTCTGAAACCATAGGAGATAGAAAGTTAATTCTTTTTGCATTCTACTTGGTATGTGGTCTAGTTGTGCACCTGATATTTTGTTTGAGCCCCTGACCCCTAGGGTCTTAGAAAATGGGTGTGGTCATTTTCTCCTATATAACTCTATGTAATCTTGTGCTCGCAACTCCTCTGACACTATAAATGATGGAGATTTAATTCTTTTTGCAATATTATAGTTCTATGTTCTAGATGTGCACCTGATAATTTGTTTGAGCCCCTGACCCCCAGGGTCTTAGAAAATGGGTGTGGTCATTTTCTCCTATATAACTCCATGTAATCTTGCGCTCGCAACTCCTCTGACACTAATAATGATGGAGATTTAATTCTTTTTGCAATATGATAGGTCTGTGGTCAAGTTGTGCACCTGATATTTTGTTTGAGCCCCTGACCCCCAGGGTCTTAGAAAATGGGTGTGGTCATTTTCATCTATATAACTCTTATGTAATTATGTGCTTGCAACTCCTCTGACACTATAGGTGATGGAGACTTAATTCTTTTTGCAATATGATGGGTCTGTGGACTAGTTGTGCACCCTATATTTTGTTTGAGCTCCTGACCCCCAGGGTCCTAGAAAATGGGTGTGTTCATTTTCTCCAATATACTTGTGCTCGCAACTAAAAATGATGGAGACTTAATTCTTTTTGCAATATAAAGGGTCTGTGGTGTAGTTGTGAACCTGATATTTTGTTTGAGCCCCAGATCCCCAGGGTCTTAGAAAATGGGTGTGGTCATTTTTTCCCTATATAATTGTGCTCTTTACTCTTCATAAGCTATTAATAATTTTGAGTTAATTCTTCATGCAATATTATGGATCTGAAGTCTTGTTGTGTCATTGTTAGTTCATTTGAGTTAAAAGCCCCAGGCCCCTAGGATCTTGGAAAATGGGTGTGGCATTCTTTTTTGAAATACATGTACTATATCTCAGATATTATGAGTTATATGAGTGATATTCTAGTTGCAGTCTAATGGATATGTTGTTTTGTTGTGCTACCTATAATTTGTAAGAGCGCCTGCTCGCTATGGTCGTTGGTTGTTGCTGTTTTTTTTTAAAGGAAATTTATGTTTTTAAACAAAACAACCAGGAGAGCTACAGTCTCGTCAGAGACTTCTGGATGTGAATACTGCATGACAATCTGGATATTGTACCTTTTTAGCTCGCCGTGATGAAAATGTCCGGAGAGCTAATGCCATACCCTCGGCGTCGTTGTCGTCCGTAGACAAAACTCTAACCTGGGCTATATCTCTTGAACTATAAGGGGTAGGGCTTTGATATTTCACATGTAGATACCTTGTGACAAGACCTTTCATTTGAGACCATGACCTTTGACCTTTTGACCTTGGACTTTGACCTACTGTTCAAAAAGTTTACCCTGGGCTATATCTCTTGAACTATAATGGGAAGGGCTTTGATATTTCACTTGTAGATACATTTTGTACCTTCTGACAAGACCTTTCAACTGAGACATGACCTTTGACCTAAAGACCTTGACCTTGGACTTCGACCTACTTTTGAAAAACTTGTACCTGGGCTATATCTCTTAAACTATAAGGGACAGGGCTTTGATATTTTACATGCAGATACCTTGTGGTGAGACCTTAAATTTGAGACCATGACCTTTGACCTAGTGACCTTGGCCTGGTACTGACACCATCATAATGCAATGTTAGTAGGTTAAGAGAGTGCATGGGTATCAGGTGAGCGTTGTGCCCCCGGGACTCTTGTTTATATAGCCTTACCTGTATTTAATTTCATATATATCACTGGTTTTACATGGGACCTCCATTTATTAGTTCAACTGTCTATCTGTTTCATACAGCCTATCTTACAATTCATGTATTAAAACCCTAATGCATTAGCGATTTATAGGGATCACTTTGTCCCGTGAAAATCCATCTGCCAATCGGTTTGTTAAACTGTTTGTCAGTCTGTCTGCTTGTTGGGTATTGTAGTCACACATTCTCATTATGGCTTTAACTTGATTAATGTATGTTATACTTAAATTAGACTTGCAGGGTTGGTCAAGCATGATAAGACTCAATATCCTATTCGGCTCAAGGTCATCTGCAGAATAAGTTTTATATCTTATAAATCTTTTATCATTTATCGTGTATAATTTATTCAGGTATATTTATGTTGCCAACTATTTAATTACAATTATTAATTAACAATATATGTATAATTTCAGATTCCTATCCTGAAGCCTCCAATAAACTGCCTATGGTCCACAAACAATGGGAATCCAGTCGATTCAGCTAATCCTAAATCTGCATCAAAATCCTCAAAATTCAATCCGTTTAAAACCATTCAGAGCAAAAAATCCAAGGGTAAAGAATCAGGAAAACTAGAAAGTATAGAAATGCAAACAAAATCTCCCATGTTACTGAATGGTGACAATATTGACAGCTTGCATCATCGAAGACAGTATAAAATTTCAGCATCCTGGTAAAAGAAACGTTGATCATGATTTGATGGCTGACAAAAAGTTCAATTCTTCTCCAAGCAGTGCTAGCGGAACGAAACAGAAAACGATCGGCGATGTTTTAATATTTCTTGAGTGTATTTAAGAAAAAATTATGAATTGCTGACAGTGTGTTTATTGTTATGAGCGGAAAAATTCTGGGAAAATTTGCAGGGACAGTCAATTATGATTAGATTCAACACCCAAATAGGGTCTAGGTCAAATATCCAGGGGCAAACAAACAGGACATGTCACATACTTTTCATATTGTCCGTTGCCAAAATGGTTGGAGTTAAATGTTTGAAATGGCTGTTTTTTTATTAGTGATAATAATCATGATAATATACCGTGTAGTATGATTGGTTGAGAAATCTATATGCAAGGTTTTTATTTAACATTATTATGTGCAGTTGAATTGTATGTTTTTATTTCTTCTTCTTATCCTTAGAAATTGATGTGATTTTTTTCACGATACATATGCACAATGTGTAAAGAAATGGACCTTGACTTATAAGTGTCATGATTTTTAAAATGGAGTTGACATCTAGAATTTGATGGTATGATTTTTTAAAGAATCATTGACGTCATTGAAGAACCATGATGATTAATAAAAGAATTTGTACAATTCAAGTCTTTTTGGAAATACGTCTCATACGCAATTGAGAGGGTATCTGACGTCATGAAATTGGTATGAAAGCGTTGATTTTAGTTCGGTGACTGATATCAGCTTTATATGTAGGTACTGTATCACAAATTCACTGTTTGTCCCAATACATGTACTTCCATTTCTTTGGTGGTGACACAAACCTATTGTTCAACCTTATATTGATTATCTAGTTTTACATTCTATATTTGTAGGCTATATTTTAAAAATAAAATGTGGAATTAGATCTTTGTGTTCTGCTTAATATTTGCAGACTATTTTTTATCCACTTCAAATGGAAAACTCCATCCCAGATTACAAGTTGAATTTGGCCTCCAGAATTTTTGTCTGTGAAAATTGTCATTTTTTATCCCAATTCAGATTTTTTTTCTGTTGTACAGTGGAATCAGGTCTGTTTTTACTATGGGAACAAGGCAATTGTCTGAAACCCTTGGTTAATATTTTTTTATTATAGCAATCAGTTGTGTAAATGTGTGCTTTTATGTCGGCATATTTATCCCCTTGTGCAACTTTGAAGCTGAAGGGATACAGATACGCCACCTTGTGAAAGTGTGTGTGTTAGTGAGTATTCTACAAATGCTTGTGGACACACAATTTTTTTCAATCTTCATTAAACTTTGCATACAAGTTGTCCATGTTGAGACGATACCTATTGATTTCAAAGGTCAAAATCAAGGTCACAATTGGTGATAATAGAAAACTCTGAGGTCACATTTTGCTTCCAGTCTTCTTCAGGCATGTAAGTGTTATTTGTCCATGGTGAGAAAACAACACTTATTAAATTTCATAGTCAAAAGTCAAGGTCACTATATTTGTAATTATTGAAAAACCTTGTTGACACTCTTGGATATCACAGTTTTCATAAAATCTCCATCAAACTTTGCATAGAAGTTGTCCATGGCAAGAGAACAAAACCTACTGAATTTCAGGATCAGACCTGTCACAGTTTACCTCCAATATTCACCAATCTTTGCATGTAAGTTGTCCATAGTGAGAAGATAATACCTATTGATTTTCAATGTCAAGGTCACAATTGATGATAATTAAAAAAAATGTAGACACTCTAGATATCACAGTTTACTTCCTACTTTCATCAGAATTTGCATGTAAGATGTCCATGATGGGAAGACAACACCTATTGATTTTCATGGTCGAGGTCACTTCATAATTATACGAAAGCCTTGTCACAGTTTACCTCAGATCTTCATCAAACGTTGCATACAAGGTGTCCATGGTAAGAGGGCAAGTCCTTTTGAATTTCAGGGTCAGAGATCAAAGGTGAAGGTCACAATTGGTGATAACTGAAAATCATTGTGGATACTCTAGTAGAGGTCACCAGTTACTTTCAGTATTCATCAAACCTTGTGTAAGTTGCCCATGGTGAGAAGACAACATATATTGATTTTAAAGGTCAAAAGTTAATGTCATGTCACTATTGGTAATCATCGAAAAACTTGAGGACATCGCAGTAAAGTACTTCCAATCCTCATCAAACTTTGCGTACTAGTATTAGTTGCCCATGGCTAGAAGGCAAGACAAGGCCAAGGTCACAATTGGGGCAATGCATGTATTAGAAAAAAAACCTTGTTAACACTCCAGAGAACCTCTGTAATACAAAATGTCATTTGGATTCATCAAAACTTTAAGGAGAAAACAGACAGAAGGACATGATGATGACATACCACAGCACTATTCAATTTGTGCTACATACAGAATAACTACGTTCTGAAGTTCTTTTAAAAATCATCACTTTAAATTATAGGCAATTATTATACCCGCTGCAAACGAAGTTTAGGGAGGTATATAGGAATCACCCTGTCTGTCTGTTTGTCCATTTGGTTAAGAAGTTTTGAATGCAGATTTCTTTTATACTATCAATGGTTTACTTTTCATATTTCATACACACATTCACCATAAAGAGTACTACATTTTAGTACCATGAATTTTGACAACATTTTATGCTAAGATATTTTGAAAGCAGATTCCTTTTATACTATTAATGGTATGCCTTTCATATTTAATACACACATTCACCATAAAGAGTACTACATTTCGGTACCATGTTTTTTTACCCTGTGACCTTGACCTTCACCCTGTACAACATTCCACTTTAAGATGTTTTGAAAGCAGATTTCTGTTTATACTATAAATGGTAGGCCTTTCATATTTCATACACCAATTCACCTCAAGAGTACTACAGTTTGGTATCATGACATTTGACCTTGTGACCTTGACCTTGACTTTGGGCTTATGTTGAAATTAGGACTTGTTTAGAAATTTTGATAGGAGATTTCTTTCATACTATAAATGGTAGCCTAATGTCATACAAGCATTCACTACAAAGAGTACTACAGTTTGGTATCATGACTTGTGACCTTGACCTTGACTTTTTACTTATGTTGCAGTTTAATTTAAGAAGATTTGGAAGCAGATTGTTGCATACTATAAATGGCAGGCTTTTCACATTGCATCATATATGGTCCCATTTATAATACAAAATGTCCCGCGGGGGTATAATTCGTCCACTGTAGGGTAGTTCTAGTTTTCCTTTAATTTTGTGCCAATTCCATACAATTTGATGCTATCACAATTATCACACCGTGTTTCCGGCGGTCACGGCAGCCACGTTTCAAACCACCGTGGACAAAACGTGGTGACCATGAGACAACGTAGGGGAACGGGATCGACAAACGTAACTAGCCGTGATTATCGGGGCAAATGTTTTTAAAAACTGTCAAAACATCCGCCACAGCAGCCGAGGCGCAGTACCTACTTTCATAGACCGCATTACAACGTGGTGAACGCAACAAAACGTGACATGACGAAACAGACCGTAAGAAAACTTGGATTTGGTCCGTAACGGGAAGGGAAGCAACAGTATTAATCAAACTCTTGCATGAGGCGCCGAGTTTATATACGAGTTTGTACATGAGTACGATGTATAC
The DNA here is from genome assembly GCA_033119305.1 of Pinctada imbricata. Lineage (NCBI taxonomy): Eukaryota > Metazoa > Mollusca > Bivalvia > Pterioida > Pteriidae > Pinctada > Pinctada imbricata. Next base: position 18,954,533 of record VSWD01000002.1, read on the forward strand.
ACTACATCATGCGAGTTGTAACTACTCCTCTTCGACATCTGCACGACTTTATTCGAGTTTAGCCGCAGAAAAGGCCAACGACACTTCGATATTTGGTTGATAGGGGTGTAAATTTGCCGATTCGTGCCGGCCATATCCTAAATTTGGGTCCCGGGTTTGTTCAATGTAGATTCATGCGGCCAATACACCCCTACCAACCAAATATCCAAGTGTCGTTGGTCGTTTCTGCGGCTAATTACGAGTTCTGATCGACACTTCGAGACATTTTCGCGAGCTCTGCCGATTAAATTTGACTACCTAAAGCCATTCCCATGATTCCCTCACTTCCTCTTATATTAATGTTTTCATTTTCATGGTATATCAAAGAAAAAGAAAGAAAAAGAGGCCCTAATGGGCTGAAATATTCAAGGGTCCATGCGAACTCCAAAAAAAAAAAAAAAACAAAAACAAAAATCAATCAATTATGGTTAATTTGTCCATATAACTTACATCATTTTGTCATAATGAATAAATTAAAAAGGAAAGAAAATGTTCTACGGAAGCCCATTGGCTTCACAGAAAAAAAAAATAGTTTATTGCGTATATACGCCATAATTGCAATTTCATATATACAGTGATTTGGGGTTTACAGGGCGGATCTAGAATTTTTGAAGGGTAGTCCAAGTCAGCGCGAGGGTGGAGGTTAGTCTTCGGTGTTGAAATGAATGTAAAATTATGCATATAATAAATATCAATATATTGCAAAACAGTGAAAATCAACCATTCTTTCAAATTTGAAAGGGACCGCGGGAGGTGGGGGGGGGGGGGGTTTCCGGACTATACATTCATTTACACATTCAATGACTTCTAAACACCATTCTTTGCAAATTGTGGCTAAAATAGCGTTTCCTTTTATTTTCTCAATGCATATTAAGAACGCTTATTAATCGTGCGCAGATCCAGATTTCCCGAAAGGGTGAACAAGATCAGCTAAAGGGAAGGGATAGGGAGGAATCTAGCCGAGGATTTTTAAGAAAATATGATATTTCTAAAAGCATTTTCGGCAAATTTAAAAGAAATGGGAGATCGAGGGATAAGTTGACATCCCCCCCTTGGTCTTATTCATAACCATATATCACATTTTACATTTCTCTCACTTTCATCCAAACTTAATTACTCAATAAAGTGTTCAATGTTTCTATTGGTGGAAAGGGGGGGGGGTTCGGACCAAAATATATGAACCAATCCATTTGGGACACTTCAGAAAGCAGAGCCACCTCCGTTCGTCTTTACGGCATAATTCATCGACTCTCTCGCGGAGAAAAGAAAAGGCACTAGGAGAAACCTTATTTTAACGGGGTTTTTTTTTGCAAAAATTAATTTTCCGATGTAAGACCATAGTAATTTAATATTCTGTTGTACGTCCCGATTTTTTCCTAAAATGTACTCTCCCGCCAGGCATGAAAACAGACAAATACACGACCAAAATAGGAATTTGGAGAGGAAGACTGAAAAAAAAAATTGTCTTCAAGTGAGATGGATACTAGTATAATGCTGACTAATTTTTATAAAAATCACTATTATAATTTAAAATTTAAAAAAATCACTATTATAATTTAAAATTTAATGATTGTAGAGACATTTTGTCGAATTCAATATCATTAACTGATTTTTTTTAACCTGAAAAATTTCTGTTTGTGTGCGGGTTTTTTTCCTGAGCATTTTTTTTTTCAAAAAGGTAGTAAAACAAAATATTTGATTACTATGGCCTTTTAATCGAGGACATTCATTTATATTATTCCTTGCCAAATCGAATAATACATGACAGAAAATGTCCGATTGGCTCTGCTTGCCTGCATTTAGAATTCAAACTCTGACTGCCTTTAACAAAGTAACGTCGATTTCTTATTTAGAAACGATGTCTAGATATTAGTTTCAAAATAGAATAAAAACAAAACAAGAGGTCCAATGGGGACTCATTGCTCAACTGAGGTCATCAAGGGAAGAGATATTTTTCTACGAGGTTTGGTTAATTTCTGTACAGCAGTTGAGATGGGAAAGTGAAAATATGATTGATCGCAAGGTGGCCATCTTATATTTCGATCGGGCCGATTAATAGAGAACATTGAGTACTTGCCTCCTCTAAGGTTTGGCGGAATACTAAGCAGCGATTGTGGGGGTTAGTCGAGAATTAAAAAAAAAGCTAACGACGGACGGATTACGGACAACGGACAAAAGACGGTGACCAATGACATAACTTCATGTGAGCTAATAGGAATAATTATCATCATTTTTGGCGTTATCTATTTAGCAACTTGGAGCTGCAACTGGGGGGGGGGGGGGTGTGTGATGTTTTGCTTTTTCACCTCCGTTACAGCTGATTCATACATATCTCATTCAAATTGTTCAGCAGTTCTGAGGAAGAAAATAAAGAGTCAATACACACAAAACACGCAAAAGGAAGAAAAAATCTAGCCGACGGTCGAATGCTATCATAACGACAATATCAATCCCTATCAAAATGTTTCAGCTCGTTCATTTCTCGTTCTTAGCTCGTGCTTAACTCGTATGTATGTTGTCACATCTCGTATAAATTCGTAAGAACTTAGGCCCCCTTCACACTTTCACGGATCGGGCCACGGATAGCTACGGATCGAGACAAATTTTACATCCGTAGCTATCCGTAGCAATCCGTAGCTCGATCCGGCACAAGTCGTGACAAGTCGTAGCTATCCTTGGCAATCCGTAGCTATCCGGGATGAAAAAGAAAATTTTTGAACATGTTCACAATTTCCCACGACTCCACTACGGATAGATTTGTCGTAGCAGAGTCGTAGTGGAGTCGTAGCTATCAGTAGGGGAGTCGTAGTAACCCGTAGCGCATCCGTAGCAATCCGGGACCATTTTTTGTGATAATAATAGCAATACGACTCAGCTACGGATTGCTACGACTCTGCTACGGATTGCGACGACTCTGCTACGGATTGCTACGACTCTCCTACGGATTATTACGACTCACCTACGGGTTGCTACGGATAGCCAAGGATTGTGTCTGATATAAACTTCAAATTTATTAGGTTTCTGTGCGTTTTTCGGTCAATATATGAGTTAATACTTCAACTATTCAATTTCAGGTCATGATATAAAGGCACGTATAAAACCTCAATACTGTTATAAAACAACTGAGACCATCTCAATTTGAAAATATTCTGTGTTTTAGTAAATGATTATCGTTTAAAATCACATAGGAAATTCAAGCCAGTCCTACCAATCCGTACTGAAGTCGTAGCTATCCTTGTGAGACTCATGGCTATCCGTACTCGAGTCGTGGTAATCCTTAGCAATCCGTACCTATCCGTATCTATCCGTACATATGTCGTAGCAATCCGTATCTATCCGTGCGCGCGTCGTAGCAATCCGTAGCAATGTCGGGACGATATCCGTAGCAATCCTTAGCTATCCGTAGCTATCCGTACTCGATTCGTATCAACCCGTAGCAATCCGTACTGGAGTCGTAGGTTCATGGTCCATCGAACATTTTGCGTCCCGACTCGCCACGGATAGACCTTTTTTTGGGGTCATAGCGGAGTCGTGGCTCGATCCGAGAAAGTGTGAAGGGGGCTTTTAGCTGTTCTGATCTCTTATCTTGTCGTACTAAAATCTTCGTTTGTCGAAAAGATGTCGTTTACAAGTCGACGAGTGTGTATTCGCAATAGCATTGCGTATATTCACAATAACATTGCGTATATTCGCATATTCGCCATAGTTTTACGTATATTCGCAATAGAATTGCAAACATTCGCAGAAACATTGCGTACTTTGTATATTCGCACTAGAATGGCATATATTCGGTATAGTATTGCGTATCTTCACAGTAGTTTTGCATATATATATTCGCAATAGGATCGCGTATATTCGCAGTACTTTTGCGAATATACGCAATGTTATTGCGAATATACGCAATACTGTAATGGTCCACCCTAATCATTTCGGTTATATTTTAAAGAACATACATGTACATTCAATGGTCAGATACTTAAATGTAAGGTGGGTTAGGTGCTGAAATACATGTAGATGATAAATATGGTATAGACATATATAGATTGTGAGACACACTATCCTTTTTTATACATTTTGGGAGAAGTAATCAAGCGAAACCAAAGGGTCACGTTGTTTTAAAATCCCTCTCCCTCCTCTTCTCAACCGCCCCAACACTACAACAAGAGGCCCAAAGGGGTCATATCGCTCACATGACGTAACATTTAGCTAAGAGCAGCGATCTTTGATTTCCGATCGGGTCGAAAAACACAATCTTGGTAGAGGACACTATGGAATCTGTTTAGACCGCTTAGTGTCACCATGCCATTGCCGGCGATGTCACGATGGCGATGCTACGATGGCGAAGTTATGATGCCACGATGGCGAAGTTACGATGCCACGATATCGAAGATATGATGCCACGATGACGAAGATACGATGTTCACGTCGTGACATCGCAAAATGTAAAAATACCATTCACAGATTCAGAGAATTCACGTTCACGAGAAAAGTTTAATGACGGACAAACAGACGGACACCGGACACCGGACACAGGACGATCGCATAAGCTCGGAGCTAATAAAATCATCAAATTATATTTATTTTTGCAGCCACCTAACCTAATTTGGATAACTTTGCAATAAAATTTCAAACCAAAGCATTGTTTATGAAATATGTATAAACCCTTCTACACCTAAAATTTGCTTTTTGATCATTTTTTTATAATTATACCAATAAACTTCAAACGGGGTACCCTAACAGCAAAGGGGATTGGTTTTTAAGTATGTAATTAAAATTAAATCCACTCCCCCTTCACTCGCCGAGGGGCGTATAGCTAGGGTGTTTTCGACGTGGACGTCTATAGAGGGGTCAACACAGAAGGGGATGAATTGTTAGACAAGGAAGGCTGAATCGGGAAGAGTATGAGGGCCTTCTCAGAGAAACATTTTAAAAATGAAGGAAAATGGTGGCTTCTGAAGCGCATTGTATACTGAAATTAGACTGTTCATGCAAAACGATCAAGCGTATGGTGAACCTAAGATGTAGATAAAGATGAGAAAAAAAATCGATATGCGCATGAAATGCTGTCGCTTTTTCACGGGCAGGAACACGTTATGCCGCCTTACAGTACTGTTGTCAGAGGCATTAAAAGTTCTGCATTTAAAACGGTCCGTTGACATTATGCCACAGGTGACGATATGAAGGTAACCATCCGTTGTCGTGACAATGAGCATGTGTGGAAAGTATGATTTTCTTATAAACGTTATCTACCTTCCAATATTGCAGAATATAATAGAGGTTTCTTTGGGGGGGGGTTTCCTCATACAGAAAGATATACATAGGCAGACGGATAGACAGGTAGACAGATATACACAGATGTAATCAAGCACAAACAAACAAAATCATGTACTGACTTTGATTTCATTAAATCCTAAATTTATCAAAGCATGCAAGACAGACGGAAAATCAGACTAGGCCAATATTTCTAACTTGAAAAAAAGAAACTCATTCACGCAGACAGACCCAAACACAGACACTGATCAAAACACAGGTATGAACATCCTGAAAGGAACTTCCTGAAAGACATACACAGATATGCGCAAAACTACTGACTGACAGACACAGGGACATACACACAGACACGCGCAAAAACAAACGGACAGACACACATGCATATAGACGGACAGTCACACAAACAAAAGGCACAGACAGATGCACCCTCTCACAGACAGAAACACATGCTTACAAACGCGGACAGAACTCACTCGCAAACAGACGGAGACACCGACATTGACGACACACGAACTTACAGACACACACAGATGGAAATTAACATATCACCTACAAATATAATTATCACCTGAGACATACGTGCAAGGTCTATATTATACCCCCATCGAAGATCTCTATTGATTGCAAAATTATAAAATCCAAACCATTATGGTAGGCGAGGGAAACCTGCTTTAATTGAATTCAAAGACTTGTATAAAGTATTTTTTATGTTTCCGGGGGGGGGGGCTTAAGTATATGTATAGCATTTTTTCCAGGGGGAGCTACTATAGGGGAAATTATAATGGCAATTTATACCAGTATATTATTACTTTGTACGTTTGTATTTATTTTATCTATTTGATATCCAATGTCCTTTCGATAAAACAGTGCCCAATAACCCATCTGCAGGTAAGAATCTTATTGTTTCTGAAAAAGCATGCGAAAATTCTAGATCAAAGAGCAAGTTCGTGTAAAGAACGTTCGGAACAATTACGTGATAAAAGATGTCTCTGTTTTTAACGCTATATGACTTCAAAATCCCTTTAACGATTATTGTTCAATTGATCCATGTATCATGTATTCATGAACTCATCCTACAACTCTTCAAATTTAACAATCATATTTTCAAATTCAAATCTGTTCTATGTGTTCTATGTTCACGTTACATAAAATGTTAGGATATCCCGCTTTAATAACAAAAAAAAAAAAAAGAAAGAAAGAAAGAAAGAAAAAGAAAAAAAAGGGGAGCTGAATACTTTTAGAATTTACTAAGTTAATTTCACTGCTCAACCTTAGATTCTCCATTCATGCCAAAATACCATTAAGAGTCATGTCAACGGACCATAATCTTCTTGTCTTGTCATAACAACGGACATATTTTATCAAATAATCAAATTATACAATAAATATACAATGTAAAGGACGGTCATTCACATATATTGTTTGGATAATGTTGTGGATAATTTTCTACATAAAATTGATGTATAAAATCAAATAATTAAGAGACACGTTAGTTTTCCTTTTCACATTTCCGTTTATGTTGCTGACAGTAGGTCATCGCCAATCGGATCTCCTCATAACATAAAAGGAGTTTAATTCATTTCATGGTAATAATGTATTTCTGAAGAGTGTGGCTACCCCCATGGGATTTTTGAAAGAAATCATCGGTAACCTAATGATTTATTAGTGATTTTACTGAATTTTTGTCGATAATTTTCGTGACAACGGATGGCTTTCATCATATCCCCACCTGTGGCATAATGGCAACGGACCGTTTTATGTGCAACCTTTTACAACGGTACTCTAAGACAACATAACGTGTTCCTTCCCGTGTTTTTTGCCAAACATACATGTACGTCCACATACAGATTATGAATACCCTCAATATCTCAATTGAAAGCACGCAAATGTGTGTAAGTTTGAATGTACATTGTATAAACCCACGAAAATTTTGAAATAAAATGTATTCAAATCTGTTATTTCTGAACTTTAACCGACAGTTGTTTGCTTTAAGAACATGTCATAATGGCCAATAGTAGTTCTTTTAGCACTGCCGGGGAGGACACTTCCTCTTTCTGCGAAAACGATGAAGACGGTTTTGCATATAAACGTATGCCTGGCTATACCCCTGTCGCTAGATTTATTCATTTTATTTATCTTATACAATGAATGATTCCTTTCCAAACAAGATTTCCAATTGCTAATTCTACATTTCAGTATTTTCTTATCTCACAAATGCCGACTCTTTCACATAAAAATGATTCTTCAGTCGAGGGGCGCCCCTCCCATCCCCTCGGACTTCGCCCGTTAGGCGAAGCCTGATTTTAATAAGGCATTATATATGCACAGAAACCGGAAAAATCAGCTTTTTTGGACATGCATAGAAACCGGAAAAATCAGCTTTTTTGGACAAATTCTCTATTCTAACTATAGACCCAACCGACCTTGCCCCCTTAAGATCCGCTTCTGATAGAACTTGAAAAGCACGTTTAGAGTATGGGTATACATCAAATGACTTGGCATTTTATATTATGCAGGGATCGACTGATTTTCATCTTTTTTGGAGGGAATGATTATCTTAAAAATTAGGGGGTGGGGCTGCCAACATGTTATGTCCGAACAGATAGAACCTGAACCATTTTAAACTTGAAGTATTGAAAAGACTGCATTTATTCTATCATTTTGTCTGATAGCCCCTGGAAACGAACGGATACATGTAATGATCGAATTGACTACTTTTACTTCCTCTTTTCATGGTCCATTTTGTACTCATTTAATGAGAAAACACTCTAGAAAAGTTAGAGAGACAAACATATGTATTGGTGTTTTAATAAAAGTGGGAACCTAATAAATTATAAATTATCATATTAAAAAAGATGAAGTGGTACATAATGTCTCATAATATACTTCATCAAAACATAGTACAAAATATATCGCTAGTTTAACAAATTTTATCATTGTATATTATATGACTGATTAATTATACTTTGTACATGTACATGTGAACCAAATATTACCATTTGTTCATATCATGTGTTGTGTTGATATATGCCAATATGGTGAAAGTCAATAAAGAATTTGAATATAAATATCTTGGCCTTAATTTTACACTCTCTGGACCTTTGAAAAATAATCCACCGCACATGCGTAAAATGAAACGAAGTTACGATATCGATTACGATGGCGATGACACGATTCTACGATGGCGATGACATGATGTTACGATGGCGATGACACGATGCTACGATGGCGATGTAATGATGGCGATGACAAGATGTTACGATGGCGATGATACGATGTTACGATGGCGATGACATTATGTTATGATGGCGATGTTGCGATGACACGATATTACGATGGCAATGATACGATGGCGGTGCCACGAAGTAAACATCGTATCATCGCCATCGTAACATCGTATCTTCGCCATCGTTGCATAGAGATTCGCCATTGTAACATCGTGACATTGCCATCGTAACATCGCTGGCGATGGCACGAAAGTAGTCATGTTCATGGTCGAGATCTGATTAATATACAAGTTGTGGTTGTCTACAGCTTTTGTCACAATGTTTGAAAAAAAATTATGTTTTACTAACCATCTAGTGCATTATTGTAAAAGTATCCGTATTAGTTGAATAAAATAGCGTTTTCATTGGAAAATCGTGATCGCCTAGAATAGATACTCCAACTTCATATTTTTTAATTTACAGAAGTCCTTTAAACAGCATCATTGTATATTTCTAACCCCCCCTTTCCAATTCAGTGATAAAAATTCCTCATAAGTTGGCGGACGATAGATGACATTCCCCACAAGTTTCAATGATAGAGAGATACCTTTCCTAATTTTCGAAATCAGTTCTATTAACCAGGTAAATTGTGATCGTCTCAAACTTCACATTTTTCAATTTTCAGAAGTCCTTTAAACAGCAACGTTGTATCACTTTGTCTTACCCCCCCCCCTCCCCCTTTCGAATATTCAGTGATAAAGTTTCCTCGTAAGTTGGCGGAAGTTACGTCAAATGGTGAGTGGCGGCATTCGAAGACATTCCCCACAAATTTCAATGATAGAGATATGTCATTCCTAATCTTGAAAATCAGTTCTATTTAACAGATATCGTCTCAATCAAAATAGCAAATGAATAAAAACTAAGAATGAATGGGCGTATGTCTACAAATCACGATATTTAGACCCCCTTTTCCCTCCAGTGATACATTTTCCTCATAAGTCGGCGGAAGTAGCAAACGTCAACATTAGAGGGGTTCCGAAATATTCCCCGCAACTAAAAGAGATAATTTTCTTTCCCCACAATATTGAGATGCCTTTCTTTCAAATTTTAAGCCTCAATTAAAAAAAATAAGTGAGTGACATTCAAAATCACCCTAATTTCTACCAGAAAAAATCGGAAAATTACTGTTTTTATTACTAGAAAGCACTTTCCCCACAATGTGATAAAAACACCCGATTCCCCACAAGTGAGTTTCAACGCGTAAGAGAGAGAGAGAGAGAGAGAGAGAGATTTTAAGTAAATCAAACATTAAATGAATATCTTTATACAGTACAATAAATATATATATAGAGAGAGAGAGAGAGAAAGAGAGAGAGAGAGAGAGAGAGAGAGATTGTGTAAAGAAGTCATATGCTAATGAAATAGATACGCACACATACAAAAGAAAAGTAGAGAAAAAACATATTTACATGTATATATATGGCGAATTCATAAAAATATGATAATTTACCATGCTATATCATATTGAAGGGTGTACAAAACATACAGTAAAGGTATTTTATATGCACATAAAAATCAAAATATATATATAAGTTACAATACATGTACTTTCGAAATATCAAACAAATCTTTTACTCTTTATAATAAATTCTTGAACACAAATTAATAATTGTTTGTTGTACTCAAATGAGGACTCTTCGTTGCCAAATAACAAAAGATTACAAGATAATGGAATATTAAGAGAATAAATAGTTGCATTTCTTAAATCATTATATTTTGGACAATATAAAAGAAAATGAGAAGATGATTCGATTTGTCCACAACTGCAATACGGATCAGGTTCGAGGTTTCGTAAAAATAAGTGTTGCTTCAGTGTACTGCAACGCATTCGGAGTCGCGCATGAAGAATTTGACCACGGCGTGAACCAATTATATAGTATTTAGGAACTGACATGGGACTATAATATTCATTCAGTGCAATTTTGAAGGATTTAAGAGAAGGGGAATCTTTGATACTTTGGGGAAGATTGTTCCATAAACGGACACAAGAAGGAAAATAGCTATTTTGATGGTAAGTAGTTTTACACTGTTGGTTAACTAAGTTAAGAGAATTTCTAGTATTGTAACTATGTAGTTCGCTGTGTGGGGGAGGGAGGAGTGAGGTAAGATATTCAGGAACAAGGCCGTTATTAATTTTATAAAAGTGGATAAGCTTATGTTTTTCTCGCCTGGTTTCAAGTTTTTCCCACCCACATTCATAATATAAAGAAGAATGACTTACAAGTTTTGTGGCGCCAGTTACAATACGTGCTGCCTCTATGTTAACACTTTCTAATTTTTCGCAACAATAATTTGGACAATTGTCAAAAATGATATCACCATACTCTAAGATAGGCCGAATAAAAGAGAAATACATAATTTGGAGTGTTTGGCGGTCAAGATCGAATTTGAGAGAACGAAGTACATTGATTTTTTTGTTAGCTTTTAGTATGATACTATTGATATGCTCCCCCCAGTGGCATTTATTATTGAATAAAAGTCCCAAGTGTTTATGCATCGTCACTTCTTTAACTGGTACATCATCAAAATAAAGGGGAGGATGGGAGGCATGATCAAATTTCCTAGATATTAGTAAAGTTTCAGTTTTCTGGGGGTTGAATTTAACAAGCCACTTTTTTGACCATTCGTTTACTCTAAGGAGATCGCGATTCAAAAGTTCTGCAGAAGTGGATGGATTTTCAATAATAATGTATATAGACGTATCGTCAGCAAATAATTTTATTGTACAACCTATGTCCGTAACTATATCATTTATAAATATGATGAAGAAAAGAGGTCCTAAGATCGAGCCCTGTGGGACACCAGCATTGATTTCTAAAATTATTGATTCTTTTCCATTTATCAAGACTTTTTGTTTCCGCCCAGAAAGATAGCTTTTGATCCAAATAAGTAGTCCACCCGAAATTCCCAATTTTTCGATTTTGTAAAGAAGTCCCTCATGCCATACTCTATCAAAGGCTTTACTTATATCAAAAAATACAACTCTTATCTCTTTACTTGCATCTAGGGCTTGAGAAAATTCGTGTGTTATAAACAGCAGTTCATTAACGGTAGAATCACCTTTACGGAATCCGGATTGATGTCGAGATAGTAGGTTATTTTCTACAATGAAATTATGAAGATAACGATAAACACATTTTTCAAAAACTTTACTAATTACTGAGAGGAGAGAGATGGGGCGATAATTATTAACCGACTTTGGATCATCCTTTTTAAAAACTGGAACAACATTAGCAACTTTCCACTGTTCGGGGAATATTTTCAATTAAAGGGATAAGTTAAAAACTTTACTTAATGGTTCAGCTAATTCACTTGAAGCTTCTCTTAGTAGTTTAGGATTAACCCCATCTGGACCAACAGCCTTACTGGTATCTAACGTTTCGAGTATATCTTGAACGTCTCTAGGTGAAATTTCAATTTTTTCAAGTATATGTTGAGGATAAGTAAACTGTTCGTCCGCACTTATTTGCATGTTGCTATCATCAATTATTGACTTTGAAGAAAAAAAGGAATTTAGAAGATTAGCTTTAGTTACATCATCAGTCACTGCTTCGCCATTTTCTGAAACCAGTGTATTTATTCCGGATGTTTTATTTGAAATGTTTGAAATTTGATGTATAAGTTTCCACCAGTCCTTACTAGCAAATTTATTATTTTTTATTTTTGTACAAAGAGATTCATAGTAATCTGATTTAGCTTTTCTTAATAATTCAACGACTTTATTACGCGCGGATTTAAATTTATTCCAATAAAATATTGATTTTAACTTTTTGGCCTTTTTACGTAATCTATCCCTACTTCGCATCATTCTTTTTATTTCTGTAGTTATCCAGGGCAAATCATTATTTCTTACTGATATAATTCTATTTGGAATCGACTCTGATGCAATATCAAGTATTTTATTTGTTACATTATTGACAATTTCATCAATACAGTTTGAAGAATCGATCAGTGAACCCCAATCAGTTTCATTTAGCTTCATCCTATACAAATCATAGTCTCCTCGATCATAAAGCCAGATTTTTCTACGCGTTATGTTATTTCTTAATTTTGGAGAGTTTATTAGGGCAACTATAGGCTTATGATAGCGAATATTAGCATCAAGGAATGTTTCACATGTTGTACGAAACAAAATATTACGCGGATTATTTGTCAGTAATAAATCAATAAGAGTAGAAGTATTTTCAGAAAAACATGTAGGTTCGGAGATAAGTTGATAAAGATCAAAGTTACTCGAAATATTTTTTATTTTAGTGTCAATATTGTTTACATGTAATTGGTTTTCATTAAAATCACCGGTAACTAGAATAATGTTGCTAACTTTGGACAGGCATCTTCCTAATTCATAGTTAATAGTGTGATTAGTGTATTAAATATGGATGATCCTAGCACTTATATTCATTCATTCAGGTTTCCCTTATACAATGAAATCTACATCGTGTTAGTAATACTTTGTTTGCATGACAGGAAATGTCAGAATCTTATGCCATATAAAGCACAAGGAAATACTTTTCAACGAATAAAAACCTTCACATTTCATTGAAGATCTTGCCTCTCAACTTCGAGATTGATTAATTGATAGGTACATCTTTGATGTTAAACCAAAATACATTCGGAATTGCTCATGATAACTATTCAAAAGTCGAAGCAACTTTTAAAAGTAAAAAAAAAATAATTACATAGATTTTTGATAAAAATACATGTAGTGAAATATTAAAGTAGAAATATTTTGGCCATGATTAATCTACGTCTACCACTTTATATTAAATACAGTAACATTTCTAATAAAAATAGGGAATATTACTGACGCTTGTTTATATTTTTTACATCACATTTCCTTTAATGTTAATACCTGTTTATATCTGGACTGAAATTTATTATTTTTTTAAATTTGTCACAATTTTGATTATTATTCTAAGAAAGCAATTCTATTATTCCTTTGTTTCTAATTCCATTAAATCTTTCAAAACCTACTGAATACGTTTGATGCAGGTAGACTTAAAAGATAATCTGATTTCAATTAAGAACAGGCAATATGACGGAAAGACAAGTTGTGCAAATCTGTTTTAATCAGACATTTTTATTATACCAGCGCTCAATGGTTCATGAATGTTTGACATAAGAATGAAATTGACGAAGAATCTCGCAAGTACACCTGATACTAGGTATTCTATTATTTCTATGGTTATTTTGTGTTTAAGTTTCAGTGAAGATTTCTTACCCAAGTTCTATCTTTTACATCGACGTCCGCCCCAGCCTCTATTAGTGTCTTCACAATCTCATTGTGTCCATTCAGTGCAGACAAATGTAGTGGAGTATACCCATCCTGTTTCATAAAAAGAATTACAAATAAAAACACTACATCCATGTCTCCAGCTGATGTTCCTTTATATCTGCTTAACAATTTTACATCGTCCAACCCGTAGAAGTTTTAACCGATCAATCAATTGAACAAATGACATTATTTATACAGGCAACTTGGATGATCCGAATACTTGTCACTTGCAAATTACTTCCTTATGTAAAGGCCATTAAATCAGTTTTTTTTTTGCTTATTTGCCGAACTGAGTATTCATCAAAAGGAACGTGCGTGTGACGTCATATTGGTTACAATAATAAGAGCAGGAGTACTTGGTGCCCGGCGCCGATCAAAATGAATCAATGCAATATTTGAACTTTATTTATTTTCGCAGTAAGAGGAAAGTATTACAAAACTTCAATTGATGCAAAATTTAACAATTTATTTTGTGAATTATATTTTGCATTAAAGATTCACCCCACTGCTTTTTGTAAGATTCCACAGCTGAATTTCCCCTGTGATATTCAATCATCACTTTCGAATCAATGCCGTACATGGTTACATGTATTTGTAGGCATGGAAAAAGAGTTTAGTGCTGAAAAGTTTACAGTATGTTTCAATATCAAAATAAATGCTAGTAAGACAAACAATGGTAAAAAAAACAATCAGTATATTGAAATGTAGAGGGGATTTTAAATTTTTTTAAAAATCATGCACCGTCACAAACTCGTTCACTGTACACGTGCCGGCAGATATTCTAAGACGTTAAACATTCTTGTAGGGGCTGTAAAAAGTCGAAAAAATGAAATTCAAACTTATTGTAGAAAATAATGGAGTAATGATAAAGGGGCACTGGAGCTTGACGCAAAAGATCCACATTGCCATTTGTTTCTACATTCTTTATGATGAGAAATCAGAAGGGTTGAGTGTTGTTGGCGTTTAGCTCTGTCTCAAAATCAGATATCGGGATACTTTAATTTGACGTTTTTGTAACAATATCTGTGGCGGATTCAAGGTGCGTACCTCGCCCCTCCCTAAAATTTACAAATGATAGGTACATTTTGTATAATGATCATTTTAAATCTTAGAAGAGTAAATAGTAAATATTAACAACCTCTGAGTGAATATCATTGTAAAATGTATTAATGCATAATTAAATTACGGTCACGAAAATTGGTCCTTAAAGTTTGAATTGCAAGAGCTTCCAGAAAGCCTCGTCTCCTACCACGGTATCTATAAATGTACCAGGGCTCGCCAAACCCATATTTTACGTCACATTTATAACTCAAAAGCTGGATCTGCCACTAAATTTATTTGCCATAAGTGGATGTCATTTTTATTCTTATTCATATTGAGGGTTCTGAGTGCAGACACTGCTTACATTTCAAGACATAGAACCAAACCTAAAGTTTTCCTCGTTCTCAAGTTAGAAAAAAGATAATTTGACACCAACTCTGCTTTGGAAGAAATTAATCTAAAAAAATTGTAAGTCCTTATTTCAGAATGCTTTCTTGGATGCGACCTTGGTTGTAGAACATTTATTTGTGTACACATACGGACTATAGATTCACCCAAGAATTTGATCGTCTTTGCAGCAAATCCATCATTTTCAGTTATATACACACTTGTTTTGCAATTGAAAACTTCATAAATGAAGGCAAAAATAATTCCTTTTTCAATATAGAATTCACCTCTCTCTCAATACATGCACGTTAAATACTTGCACATGTATGTATAAATAGTTCAGATAGCAACATTTATCAAATCGATCAAAACATTAACCAGATTTCGAACCCATATAGCAAGATCATAAGAATGTAAACGTCTTCAAATTGAATAGCCTCTTTTACCTGCAAGGCTAGCAATAAGTTATACATGTGCTTGACATATTTTTCTAAAATGTTCTGTATTATTTAGGCACGACCAATATCATATTTTTCCCCTGAAAATATAATTTTCGATCTGAGTATTGGATAAAAAAAATTCTCCTATTGTGTGACCCCCTCCCTAAAATAGTAATGAATTGAAAATAATCTTGCTCATGCTCATATAATCGAAATTTGATGAATGACCACAAAGTTAAGTTTTCTCCAGATTTTTTTGTTATAGTTTTCTCGTTTGATACCCATATAAATTTGTACACAAGCATATGTATATATCATCTTTACGGGGGCATTACCTATATGCTTATGTTGCCGTGAGACTCATTTCGTTAGACGTTGACGATGCCGACGTCGTAGTAAGATTAACATTAAAGACAACCTTTCAACATTGATATCTGACTCTGGTATACAGCAAATACTTGATGATCATAGAACATACATATTATATGATACGAAGTACCATGATCTATCTACCAGTATCAAAATTATTTTCTAAAGTGAATGCAAAAGAAGAAATTGAGCAAATTTTCGATTTTTAGCTCACCTCGACGAAGTTAAGAAGTTTGGGGTAGCTCAGTACTTGGCAAAGTATTGATGCTACAGTAACCAAACTTGCACAAGTGATTCATCTTTTGATGCTGAAGTGAACCCATGCATGGGATGCTGCATCTGACCTACATTTTCCGCTTAAGTGACTTGGTTAAGAAGTTTGGGGTAGCTCAGAGTGGCTTGGTTAAGAAGTTTGGGATAGCTCAGTATCTGACAAAGTACTGATGCTACAGTTACCAAACTTGCACTAGTGATTCATCTTTGGATGCCAAGATGGACCCATGCATCGGATGCAGCATCTGACCTACATTTTCCGCATGAGTGCCTTGGTTAAAGGTTTGGGGTAGCTCAGTATCTGACAAAGTACTAATGCTACAGTAACCAAACTTGCACAAGTGATTCATTTTTGGATGCTGAGATGGACCCATGCATCGGATGCAGCATCTGACCTACTTTTTCCACTTGAGTGATTTTGCCTTTAAAAGCCAATATTGAGTAAAGCATAAGTGCTACATGTTCCAAACTTGCATATTGTATGTATCTTTGATCAAACTTTCATAAAATGACCTTGACCTACTTTTACCGCTTGAGTCATTTTGCCTTTAAAAGCCAATATTGAGTAAAGAATAAGTGCTACATGTACCAAACTTGCATTTTGGATGTATCTTTGATCAGACTTTCATAAAATGACCTTGACCTACTTTTTCCGCTTGTGTGATTTTGCCTTGAAAAGCCAATATTGAGTAAAGTATAATTGTTACATGTACCAAACTTGTATATTGGATGTATCTTTGATCAAACTTTCATAAAATGACATTGACCTATTTTTTACAATTGAATGACTTGCCTTTAAAAGCCAGATACAGGTACTTAAAAATATATTTGAATTGAATTTTGGTGCCCTGAGGTGAGCTTCGTAATTTGTGATAACCTATGTTTAAATAAGTAAGGCAGACAGTAAGGCGCCCCCTCCCTCTTTTTTTAATAAATGTATAGAATTTACACTACTATACAAAAATATTACGTTTAAAACTTAAACAATTCCGTTGACATAATTTTTGTCTTTATAACAAACAATATATATCTTCTTCTGAAACATCTCTAACACAGTGATTCCGAAATGAGGTAATTAATTCTGAAGTGACGAGTCTACCACATAATCAATGTTCTTCAGTTGCATATAAATAAGACTTATCTTAGTAAAAAAAATCAGTGATTACCATCTAGCTAGTTGTATATTTATAGAAATAAATATATAATGGTATATTCTGTCATAGAACAAAATGAGGGCAAAATTTAAAAACTGATTAAAAAAGAATACCAAAGTTGCCTGTAGGTGTTAAAAGATGCCCTCGTTTGTTTTAAAACCACAAGCAAATACAAGGGCAAGAGCACGTTATGTCGCCTTACATTACCGTTGTTAGAGGCATTTAAAGTTCTGCACTTAAAACGGTCCGTTGACATTATGCCATATGAGGATATGTGGAAATTATCCGTTGTCATGGAAATTATCGACAAAAATTCAGTAAGATCACTAATAAATAATTAGATAACCGATGATTTTTTTTTAATCCAATGGGGGTGGGGGGGGGGGGTAGTCACACGCTTCAGTAATACACTATTACCATGAAACGAATTAAACTCCTTTTATGTTATGAGAAGATCTGATTGGCGATTACCTACTGTCAGCAACGAAAGCGGAAGTTTGAAAAGGAAAACTATCGTGTATCTTAACTATTTGATTTTGCATACCAATTTTATGAATAAAAGTATCCGCAATATTATTCAAACAATATGTGTGAATGGCCATCGTTTACATTGTATATTTATTGTATACTTTGATTATTTGATAAGAAATGACCAGACCTTTCATTTGATATAATGAATTTTGACCAAGTGACTTTGACATTGACCTTTGACCTACTTTTGAATTATAAGAAGTAGGGTTTTGATATTTTACATATTGATTTCCCTATGACCAGGACTTTAATTCGATATTATGACTTTTGACCTAGTGACCTTGACATTGACCTTTGACCTACTTTTAAACTATAAGAGGTAGGGTTTTGATATTTCAGTTGTAGAATCCTCATGACCAGACCTTTCATTTGATATCATGACTTTTGATCAAATGACCTTGACATTGACCTTTGACCTACTTTTAAACTATAAAAGTTAGAGTTTTGATATTTCACATATATATTCCTTATGACGACATCTTTCATTTGATATCATGACTTTTGACCTAATTACCTTATCATTGACCTTTAAAATTATTAGAGGTAGGATTTTGATATGTCAGTTGTAGAATCCTCATGACCACACCTTTCATTTGATATCATGACTTTTGATCAGATGACTTTGACATTGACCTTTGACCTACTTTTGAACTATAAGAGGTAGGGCTTTGATATTTCGCATGTAGATTCCTTATGACCTTAGCTTTTTTACATTGCACAATAGTATGAATGACCTTTGACCTTTCTGTCTGCGCAAAAATGTATACGTCATCTAATACAAACTCTTCGGAATCCGGCTTTCCCGCCTTTAGAGGTTTATGGTTTGTTATTTTTTTGTTAGGCGGAATATCATAACATTTTTTCTAAGATGAACATAGAACACACAGAAAAGATTTAAATTTGGAAATATAATTCTTAAATTTGAAGAGTTGTAGGATGAGTTCATGAATAATGAATATGCAGTACAATTGAACAATAATCGTTAAAGGGATTTTGAAATCATATATAGCGTTAAAACAGATACAAATTGTTCCGAACATTCTTACACGAAATCGCTCTTTGATCTAGAATTTCCGCATGCTTTATCAGAAACAATAAGGTTCTTTCCAGCACTGTTATTTGGCACTGTTTTATCTAAAGGACAAATGGATATAAAATGCATAGAAATAAATACAAATGTACAAAGTAATAAAATACTAGTATTTTCCCCATTGTAGCTTCCCCCCCTGGAAAAAAATGCTTTACACTTACTTAAGCTCCCCCCCCCTCTGGCGAAAAAAAACTACAGTAGTGTTTTAATTCACCTAAAGCAGGTTTCCCTCGCCTATCATTAATAGTTTGGAGTTTTTAAATAATGCATTCAATAGAGATATTCCATGGGGGTATAATATAGACCATACACGTATATCTCAGGTGATAATTGATACATGTAATTGATTTGTATATTTCCATCTGTGTGTATCTGTAAGTTTGTGTGTCGTCAATGTCAGTGTCTCCATTTGTCTGAGTTCTGTCCCCGTTTGTAAGCATGAGAGTCTGTCTGTGAGAGGGTGCATCTGCTTGTGTCTTTTGTGGGTGTGACTCTCTGTTTATATGCATGCCTGTCTGTCTGTTTGTTTTTGCGCTTGTCTGCGTGTATGTCCCTGTGTTTGTCAGTCTGTAGTTTTGCGCATAACTGTGTGTATCTTTCAGGATGTCCATATCTGTGTTTTGATCAGCGTCTGTCTTTGGGTCTATCTGCGTTAATGAGAGTTTCTATTTTCAAGTTAGAGATATTGACCTTGTCTCAATTCCGTTTGTCTTGCATGCTTGGATAAATTAAGGATTTACTGAAATCAAGGTTCATGTTTTTGTTTCTTTGTGTTTGAGTACATCTGTGTATGTCTGTCTACCTGTCTATCCGTCTGCCTATGTATATCTTTCTGTATGAGTGTGTGTTTGCTGGTGAATGTGTGTGTCTGTATATATGTGTTTATCTGAATATATGAGTGTGTCTAAAATCCCATATATGAGTTTGTTTACTCCCACCAAAGAAACCTCTTGCATATTCTACAATGTTTTGTGATTGTTTAAAAGCATCTTTTATCAAAAGAGTGACCATGCTACATGTATCCAAAGTTCAACTTAAGGTGTATTACTTGGAGTATTTTTCACGTATTTTTGAATATTGGAAGGTAATCATAATTCGGACTTAACAGGGCGGGGGGTATATAGCGTTTCGTTTATGTGGTAAAAATCCATGCTTATATGAGGAAAATCTAATATATAGCGGAATATCCCCCAGGGGGATGAAGCACATTATATAGCCTATTTCCCTACGTGAAAAGTACTAAATATATATACAGTATATACAGTATACAGTATATCATAGTCTGATGAACACCGGTATCATTGTATCATTATCCATTAAAATATCAAAGCAGACAACGGACATCTGACAATGGACAGAATTTTCCCAACATGAATTGCCAACGGAGCAGTTTTAGAAAAGTAAAAACGTAGTCCAAAATTGATTTCGTGATCATGACACTACCAGAGGAGTATGATCATGATGATGTAGACTTGATATTTATAATGAGTATATTTCTGGAATCAGAAGGATACCAAATGTTCAGGATGAGGTGATCGAAGACGCCAACACGATCTCCTCTTTTCAAACAGTATATCAGTACCTGAAAAGCATATAAACCAATAACTTAGCGTTATGACTCCCCTAATCATTGAATTTTCGGGTGTATTACTTCTCAAATGTCAACGTTTATAAGAAAATCATACTTTCCACACATGCTTATTGTCACCAGAACGGATGGTTTCCTTCATATCCTCACCTGTGACATAATGTCAACAGACCGTTTTAAGTGCAGAACTTTCAATGCTTCTGACAAGGTACTGTAAGGCGACATAATTTTTGCAATCCTACTTTGTTACAAAAAAAATATATTTGTTCTGATTTCTGTATTCAGATGAAACATGTCCTTATTTGAAAGGCTTCCTGTGTTAATTGGTCACGAGTGTATAGTCTACTAAGTAACTAACATGTTCTTTGGATCGTTGCGTCAGAATGAAAAAAAGAAGTTTTCTGTTTTTACATGTTAAAGTAAAAGATACCAAAATGTATCAGGTTAATAGTGGGTCGTGCTCACACATTCCGGAAAACACTCAAATTTGTTGTAAATAATGCAGCAGATGACTGTCCAAAGTTGCCAGGAGCGTAGCCAGAAAACGCAGATACCAATAAATTTAAATCTTATCCTTCTTAGAATAGGTTGGACAGAGAACAAATGATTTTTGCCTTTTTAGACACAATGGCGGATCCAGAATGTCCATCGTATGGAGGGGGGGGGGGGGGCTTAGGCGGGACTGAAGTGGAGGTGCGAAGCGCCAAGGGTGGTAGATGGGAGTACGTGGGGCGTTCTCCGGATTTTTTTTCCGAATAATGGTGCAATCTGAGACCACTTTGCTTGGGTTTCGTTTTGTTTAATATTCATGGAATAACACGATTTTAATACTAAAAATATTTACAAGTTTTTATATGTAAATGAAACAAATGCTTCAATAATTTGTTTTTTATCAGAGTAGTTTAGAATTCCCCTTTTTAAAGTAAAATGTTGTAAATTTTCCCTCTCGCGGGTACTGGTACCATCCCCCAAAATAGAGAGAATGTCCTATTGATACTTATTTGGTCGTGTAGGCCCATATGGTTGATTCAAGTGCCGAGTAGGGGATGATCAGACGGCCTCCTGTTGTGAAGATTGTAGTCCAGAATTCTTTTTTTGAAAAATTGTTTAAAATGGTGTAATCTGGAGCATATTTCCACCGATATCAATTTCGCCACTGTGACATTCACCATAACGAAAATGTTTTGTTGAAATTCAAAGAAAAATAAAGAAGGGTTCTGTTCAGTGTCCTTCCACTATATATTGCAAACTAATTATTTATAGTCGTCCTTTCGATCAACTAATCATGTAAAATTGACGAGGGGGCGAAACTAACGTCCCGCGATAGGACTTTCGACAGATATACTTTGCTTATTTTGAATTTGACTTGTGAGTTTTCTTTTACGTTTAATTACGTTTTCATTTCTATTCTTTTCTTAACTGGCCCGACTACAAAATTGATTCTATTCAATTCCGAGTTTCGCTAACAGAGAACTCCACTAAAGTCTAAAAGTACAATGTTTTGAATAAGTGTTGGTTGGGAATTGAGAGGAGGACGACAGTTAGTGGGGCCGCCCCATTACTGTATTTTATATTAGATTACATGCTTATCATGATCACTTTGCATTATTTTTTCTTTGCTCTGCTTAAATGGATCATTAGCGAATCTAGAGGTGTCGCGCGGGTCCCTATTCCCTCCCGTGGCGGTCAATTTTTATTCAAATATTCTGAATTTGCAATGGAAATTCTAAATATTTACGGATTTATCTGTCAGTACATGTATTTGAAAAAATCCATTAGCTCACTGTTGCTCGAAGGTTTTCAAGACTAAAAATATGCATGGACATTGAATTCTATGTTTGAGACTCAAAACACATTGATAGAGGATAGAGATAGCAATTGCCTTTCATTTTCATTCTAACACTGAAAAAACCGTTCGCCATTCGTCTTTCAATCATAGTACAGGTTAGTTAAAAGTCATTAATCAAGGAACCCAGTGGGAGGAATTAGAATTATATAACTTCTATTTTCGCTTGTCAGTTTTCCGTAAAACTTTCCTTTGAAACTTTACTTTATCCCCCCGCCCCTTTCTGAAATCCTAGACCCGCCACTGGTCATCTATAATTGTGTGTCATAATGTAATATTGGGTATAATTTGCTATCTTGTTTGCATGCAAAGTTATACCTCTGATGGAAATGGTACGAGGGGAAACATTTAATTTAACAAATAACAACAACAAACAAACACACACAAACAAACAACAAAAAATCAACAAGAGGTCCAAGGGGGCCATATCGCTCACCTGAGTTGCTAACAAAAGAATGATAGTGGACAATTTGGTAGAGGACCTTGAGTACTTGCTCCCAGTAAAGGGTTCGTTAAATTCTGTGAAGCAGTTTAAGAGGAGATGTGGAAAATGTGTCATGCATGGGCGGCCATATTTCTTGACCGGTCGGCAGGAAAAAAAAACACAATCAATCATGGTAGAGGACCTTGAGTACTTCCTTCTGTAAGGTTTCATGAAATTCTGTGCAGGGGTTGCAAAAGAGAATTCCAAAATGTGTCATGCAATCAGAGCCCTCGGCGGCCATATTTGTTAAGCGATCGGCACGAAAAACACAACTTCGTAGAGGACCTTGATTACTTGCTCTCGGTAAGGTTGTATGAAATTCTGTGCAGGGGTTGCGGTGGAGATGTCGAAAATGTGTCAGCCAATCAGAGCCCTCGGCGGCCATGTTTGAGAACCAATCATCACAAAAAAACACAAACTTCGTAGAGGACCTTTAGTTCTTGCTTCCTGTAAGGTTTTATGAAAATCCGTGCAGCGGTTGCAGAGGAGATGTTGAAAATGTGTCAACCATTGAGAGCCCTCGGCGGCCATATTTGACAACCGATCGGCCTAAAAAAACACAAACTTGGTAGAGGACCTTGAGTTCTTGCTTCCTGCAAAGTTTCGTGAAATTCCGTGCAGCGATTTCAGAGAAGTAGAAAATGTTAGAAAGTTAAAGACAGACGACGGACGGACGACGGACGACAGGCGACGGACGCCGCTCTATGATATAGCTCACTTAAGCTTCACTCCGGTGAGCTAATAAAATGGATGTATGGCTATTCGTTCATCATTCTTTACAAAGTGTTCCTATATAAACGCCCTTGAATATATTATAGGTATAAATACCACCATACAAAAAAATCTGGGTGAATGACCCCTCACCTCTCTCATTTTGTCTTTGATAATTCGAAGGAAAGGAGAAAAGAGAGCAGGGTGGAGGTAAGCAATGTGCATAGACAGGCGCACTCAAGTACCGAATGCCCCACATCGTTTTGCAAAGCAGACTAATAGAAAGTGTACCACGGGTCATCTTGACGTAGAAAACTACTCTGTAAATGTGTAAAATGCATTAGATTCCGGGGCTTTGTCCCTAGGCTTGGATCCCCATAAGGCCTATTCACTGGATCCATTTGGGGCCTCAAAGCGATCCCCACACCTCAGAAGTGAAAGTGCTTCCACTTGAAAAGCACTCTGGCTACGCGCCTGCATTTCGAGCGATATGAAAAACAAACAAACATGTCCACTTATAGGCACCATGGAAAAGTAGAGAAAAAGGGAAACAAAAACAACCAAAAACAAAACAAAAACAAAACAAAACAAAATTATGTCTACATACAAAACAAGCTTTCTCTTCTTTTAAAGTAAGGCATGGGTCATTTTTATAAAAGGAAAGAGTTATATGAGCCGATTATATTAAAATATTTGTTTGCTTTTCAAACCTATTGGCAATGATTTTAAAATCAAAAACTAGAAAATCCAGGACATCACACAGAAAATCCAGGACTAGGTACACAAAAAAGTCAGGACAAGCTCAACTCTTTTAAATCTAGTGATATTCGTATATTTTTAGTTCTGGTCCCTACCAAATGACTGAAACATCATAAATACATGAAAACAAACTAAAAAAAAAAGTCAAATTGAGCATTTTATGGAGTTTCGAACAATTTTAATACACAAAAAATCAAGGATGTACACAAGAAATCCAGGACAAATAAGACAAAAAATCATCCCTAATCAGGACACCTTACATGGTGTGTTTACCTGGGTAGTTAGGTTCGCTTTATCCAATTATCAGAATGATGCTTATCGAATAATTTGTAGGTAACAATGTTATTTCAAGTAATGCCTTAACTGCTTTTATATTTTTTTCTATGGTTCATCTATTACTTTAAACTTTAATAAAAGCTCTTTGTATAAACAATTCTAGCAAATCGCAAGTCTTTCATTGTTTTACATATGAGGTTTTAACCGCAGTTTATCAAATCATTTGGTAGAACTGAAGGGTATGATAAGTACGTAGTCAAATCAAATGTTGCTAGATGAATATATAAGGATTGCTTGTTACTGGTCAAAATTTCTAACCGAACACCTTTAAATCTTTATAATCCTGTGAAGGATTCATTTTCATCAGTGAAAAGTGCATAACAGATCAATTTAATACTTTCACTTTAATGTTTTCGAAATGTTGGTTTCATATGAAGCGTGAAGATTTTGACGAAAATTAATATTTTACACATAGAACAAAATCTCGAATAAAACATGCTTATATTTACTTTAGAGACACATACAAAGGCGTCCTCCAAACTGAGAAAACAGATAAAATGTGGTTCATACGATGAATGCCCAAAACAAAACGCGCTGTCAGAAAGACAGAGTCTCTCTTTGACGTCGCAACGGTCTGTTGTCCTCGTGAAGGTGTCAAGTCGATTTTCAGCGAGAATTTATTGCGATCGGAAGTGTTAGTTCTGTGATTTCTTTGTCATATCGAAGACTTGAACTATCGGGAACAAGAGCCCCAGGGGGCACAACGCTCACCTGATACCCATGCACGCTCTAATTGACATACTGACATTGAATACTGATAGTGCCAGTACCAGGATTTTAGCCCACAACCTTTCTAACAAGATTTTTGCCGGATGCAGACAAGTTTTTTTTCAGACAACCTTTAAAAGTACAAACAAGAGAAAATAGTCACATTTCAAAACAGCAACTTTTTTACTGATTTGAAAAGATGGATTATGCGATCCAAAGTCATATGCCCAGCTAGTATAGTTTGATTATGCAACATCAAAAATAAAATCATTTTGTAAAATTCCACAATAATGTGCAACAGAAACAGAATAAAACTATGAAATGCTTTCATAAATTAAGTTTATTTAAAATTGAACACCAAACCTTTCATTATTAACACCAATTCTCTGTAACCATCAACCTAAATTTGGCACGCATGGTGACCAATCGTGATGAAATTTTATATACATAATCATTGTAATCAGATATGAAAAAAAGTTAATGGGGACAATGTCATACGGTGAACCGTTACCATGGAAACACAGTTTCAATATTTGGTTTGTGATAATATGGGGATTTTAACTTATGGTATCTTCTAATGAGAACTATATGTTATACAGAACTTATTTGTTTTAAATACTGTAGTACAACATGGACACTTCAGATATTTATGCTCAAACCTAAAAAATGTCTCCCTACTTTGATAAAATAGTGAAAAATTTGTAGCTGTATGTGCAATTCTAAGCCTATTTCCTGAAGCAAATATCAAAAAACGCAGCCATGCCTGTAAAATGTAAACATACCATGTAATCAATCTAATAGTATATTTTCAAAATGTACAAAAACATTTTTGGGGCTATTTACAATTACTTCAAAAATCAAAAATCAATTTCGATAAAAGTTACTAATTTTAGAAAAAGGGGAATTCCCATAGGAGAACTCTCTAGGACGGAGGAAGTAAACGTTTAGCAACAATCAACATGGCGGGAAATTTTGCATGTTTGCTGTGTATTTACAGTTTACAATTTGTTTATTTTGATACATATGCCTATATTTTTATCGCACTTGATCTCTCTTTCTCTCTTTCGATCTCTACTCGCGGGGTCGGGAAAATTAAGTTCAATGACCATACTGAATATGCTGAAACATTTCTTCTTTATATATGCGAAAAAAAATGGGTATTTACCTTTAGGAAGTGGAGGAAGTGGGGTGAAGTTAAACCAGATCATTTCATGTACCCTATAAATTGGGGGAAGGGAGGGGGGTTCCATGATCCGAAACCCCCTTGAGGTCATGCACTAGACCCCTCTTTATCTCTGAAAAGATAGCGAGTAGCCATATGATTTGGGGCGGGGGGGGGGTAAGAAATCTTTGCTTGAATTTTTGTCAAAAAGAATATTCAGGCCTAAAGCGGCGGCGAAAAAATAAAGCATTTTGCTACGACGGTATTTATTTGGGAAAAAATCCAACCAAGAGGGCCTTAGAAAAAAAAATCAGCTTTGAGAAATACTGAGAAATATTCTTGTAAAATCTAAGTATCCGACCCATGGTTGATCCCCTAAATTTCCCTGTAATCTTGGTCCATATCATATCTACTGTTAAATCAAAATGTAATGTTTATCTTGTTTCTTGAGTGGAAATAATAAAATATCTTTGATGAATTAAAAAAAAAAGAATTAGGTATAAATAAAGTCAAAATCAAATCTTCTGCGGATCCTGCCAGGTGGATAAAAGGAGGGGGGGGGGGTGTCTCCGAACACAATAAATATGAATGAGAAAGGAACTGATATCAAAATCAAAATCTAAACCTTTTCTAGTATACTGTCTGTATAGTATCACCCTGATTCAATGGAGTTTGACAGTCTCGGGCTTGTAGGGGGTAAATATGGGATTTAGGGGTGGGGCTGAAAGAAAATGATTTATTGAGAGAAGATAGGATTATTGGTAAGGGTGAGAGATGAAATTGTAGTAATGGTAACTCTTAAAGATATGTACAGTGTCCCTGAAAATAAATTTTATTGAAAACGTAAAACTTATTCCAAAGGGTCTAAAAAGAAGAAAAAAGGAGCCATAAAAAATTTTATTCGAAAATATGCAGTAACATCCCTTATATTGTCGATTTTTTAATAATTAAAACTCCATATACCTCTATTGTAAAAGCTCAATACATTGTAGGTGGCGCCAGTGAAATGAATTGGAGCTGCGCACCCCAAATTCAAAATTATGTTTTTAAAGGTGTATAGCTGCGAATGTATGGTTAGATTCACCTGAAAATTTGTATTTATACAAATGAGAATGTATACTTTCATATGAAAAGAAAGATTTTGCATTCCAAAATTTTGTAAAATTAATTAATTTTCAGGGACACCGTCCCTTTAAAATTCATCCTAGAATTTGCTGTTTGTGATACATGTAATTTGTAAATAATTTTCTTCTGCAGTATTTGATTTTATAATTTCTAGGTATTTAGACAAACTATAATTAATTACATTCCAAAAATTATCAAGCTTATACTATTAGCCAGTTTATAAAATGAAACTAATATAAGTCTTTTTGAGTATCATTCATCTTCTAAGAGATCCCCTCCCTTCTTTTCTAAAATGACTGAATTAATTAAAACAGGGATATATATATATACTCCATTTCTTAATATTTTCGGACTCGCTACACTAGATGATCAAAAAGCAAAACTAAAATAGGAAATTAAAAGCCTTCCCAGGCTATAATATATTAAATTAATCCTTGGTCTTCCAAAAAAAAAAAATATCTTCAACTCCCTTTTAATTTCAAAGATTCCAAGATCCGCCTTTAATATTTGCAAACAATGGGGAAGTGAAACAATCACAAGTTGATTTAGGAGAGGGGGGATGGGTGTTATAAAAAGTTTCAAATGATAGAATTGCACCAAATTTCACACTCAGATTTTCACCATTTTGAAATAATTTTCAGCTCAAAAAAGCCACCATGAATGTCGATTAAAGTTAATTAGTAGCAATTTCGTATCGTGACTGAAGAAACATAAACATCTGAAAGATCCCGTTTGCTTGAATGTCTAGCTGACATGTGCTCTCCGCTGGACCAGACATTGCATGAAAATATTGTGAATTGTGAAGTACATAAATTAGATAAAAAAAAGTAAAAAAAAAAATAAAAAATAAATGATAGACAAATGAATTAAAAAAATCAATTTAAGAAATGCCCATATTGCATCAAAATGGATTTTTATGCATCCTTGATCCGTATCACCTAGGAATTCCCTTTTTTCTCTCTTATCAATGTGAATTTCTCCCCTATATACTGAGTAAATCTTTTTTTTTGTACTTTTGTCAGTTGTAATTGATATTTAATTGCATGATAAAACCATTAATTTTTTCATTGTCAAATTATTCACCTTCGTTGAACTCCAAATAACAAAGGGGAATACTTATAAAGAGAGCTAGGAAGAAGCAGAAATTTTGGAACAAATTGTTCAATGCCGAGGCTGAGAAGACGGACAGCTGTTTGTTTGCTAGATTTGACAAACCTACTGACAATCGTATTATTAGAAAAAAACTACCAAATACGATTGCTGAGTAATAGCTCCAAAGTACAAATATTGCATGGGTAATGTGGGTAGCTCGAATTTCCTCTATACCAACTGCAGTGTTTGCTGCACTGTACTGTACTGTACTGTCCTTTACTGTACTGTTATTTACTGTACTGTCATTTACTGTACTGTACTGTTGTTCAATGTACAAGGTAAATCTTGTTCTGCTTGAAAAGATGTGTGCCCATTTAGTTGTCATTTTGATAATTCTGTATCTGACTATGAAAAGATTGTGATATCAGCGCTCTAATAAAGTGCTGAAAGAATACCTGTATGGTACAGACTTATCTTTTTACATCACTGGTCTTTTGACGAAGATGATACAATGGCGTAGGTCTGCCTGAAAAAGTGGAGGGGCATAACATCCCAAAATGTCTAAAAAGCAAAAAAAAAAAAAAGCGGGAGGGGGGGATAAAGAATGGGGGTTTCAGTGACGGATCCAGCTTTTGCGTTAGAGGGGGCGTAAGAAATGGCGAGGGATCTGAGGACCGCCCAGACAGAGTCCTGGTAGGGGGACCAGGTGGCGAAGCCCCACGAAAGCTAATGAATTTCAGCCTTTTCGGGCCCATTTTCATGACTGAAATTGATTATTGAATTAAAATTGATGCATTTTACAATCATATTAATTAATAGGTGATTAATATATACTAATATTCACTCTTTTTTGTAAAATGATCGTTTTACCTATGATTTGTAAATTTTAGGGGGGATACGCCCCCTACACTTCCCCTTGAATCCGCCACTGAGTTTCATGTTCTGTATTCACAAATTTAGATATCTGGCGCAGTTCTAAATTTTGGATCTGTTTTTATACGTACATGAAGAAATGTCTGGTGAGCGGTAGCGAACCAACAAAAAAAAATTTGAAAATTGACCGAAAAATTGTAGATTTATGGTACAAAATGTTGCTATTTTAAACAATGTTAATGCTTCATAAAATATTGTGATTGAGAAGTATTTGTGTGACTGACCCCCCCCCTGCCTGTCTGTCATTTCATCCGCTTTCAATGAAAGCGTATGAAAATATATAGTAGAGATGATCAGATTTCGCACGTGTATGTATCTTGATAAAACATCTTTTGATACCAATTTTTTTTACCTTTTGACATTAACCTTGACCTTTGACCTACTTTTTTCATTTTTTTTCAGGTAAAATACTAAAATTAATTGAATTTCATATAAAATCTGTCTCCCTGAATGCCTTTAAATTTCATATAAATCAAGTGATAAGTACAGTCAGTATGTTATAATATAAGATATTTTCTCGAGACATCACAGCAAAAGGAGAGGAGTTTGGGGTTGATGGGGGGGAGGTTTCAATCTAGCAAGATTAAAACTTGGCTGTATCTTTTGAAGCATGAGTGGAAGGGCTTTATTATTTCACATGTACATTACTATGACAAGATTATTCATCTTATAATAGAGACGATGCTACCTTGACCTTGAAATTCGACCTGATTTTCTAAACTTTTATATTAGGCTGTATCTCTTGAATTATAAATGGTAGGTCTTAAATATTTCATATATACATGTAAATTGACAAGACCACTCTTTTCAGACCTTAACCTTTGACAATGTGACCTTGATGTTAAGTTTTGACCTTTTCTCAAACTTTTGAATAGTAAGTGATATGGCCTTTGCATTCCTTTTGAAAGTACCAACAGTTTGACATTGTGACTTTGACTTATGATACTCAAAGCTGCTATCCGGGGCATTAATTTATATTTCACAAACATAGAGCTTATTCCTATTTGACCATGAACTCTTAACATATACATGGTGCTTTAAATATATCAGTATCACTGTAATATCACTGTACAGTTTTTATGTAGCCTGCAATGCAAGAGCTACATATAGGGATAACTTTTCTGGCGTCCGTTCACCTTTTATAGTACATGTACTATGTCTGAGATCAAGACATTTGTCCATGTGACCTTTACCTTGACCTCTGGCAACTACCATTATGGTATCTTCTGAAGGGGAAAACATCTAGTTTTATTCTTATCATGTTTGATGTTTTTTCAAGCATAACAAAATGAAAATCATCCTATATTTTCATCTAAACAAAAAACTCACAGAAAGTGAGGAAATAATCGACAAGACTTTGGATAAAGCACATCGTTGTCATCTGACTGAATTAGTGTTTAATAATTATGTCATATTATTATCATTATTCAAAAATTAACACAGCATTCATTGATAATCATACTTCTTGATGAAAATATGTAAAGGTCAATGCCATTTTAAAAAAGGTCAAGGTCTTTTAATGTATTTCAATCAGGAAACCGACGGCTTTTTAGTATTATTTTTTTGAAAAAATAAGCCATAATTGACTTATGTTGCCATGGCAACCACACTTTTATAAATCAAAATGTAGTGTTTAACATATAATTTGAATAACTGGTCACTGAGAATAATAATTGATAATAATTAAAGAAATTTAATGATGATTATTAACCATTTTTGATGATTTTGTCTATGAAATTATCGAAAATCAGCGGTTTTGTTTCCATGGTTACTACTATTATACTCAATAGCCCCAAAAATTTTATTGTATATATTAATACTATAAGGTGTCTTCTTTAAAGGCAACATAATGCCCATTAACAGTATGGCTGCAAAAGAGAGCAAAATCGCTTCAAAACTTGCATTGTTTTAACATTTTTGAGACCTCCTTTAGGACCCTCTTTCAGTATGCCGGTGGGCAGAAAACTACTCATCAGTTGAAATATTGTAATACACTGAATAATTCTCTTTAAGTAATCTAGCTATTATATAAAATCAAATTTTAAAAAATAATTCTATTTCAATATTTATAATTGCCTCAAAATGAACTAATTCTGATGGTTCAGAACATTGATTTTGGAGGGAAATTTACTTGAGCCGTTGCCATGGCAACCGGTGAGCATGGACATCAAGGGACATCATTTTCTTTAATTGTCTTTTAAAACAAAGGTACTTGCACAAATTAGTCATATTCTGAGACCATGCGTGCCACACCCCTATTATAGAAAGGTTGACATTTACAGAGAATTGCTGTTAATAGCTAGTATGCCAGAAAATAATAAAGCCTGTGTTTGTGAAACACGAATGCCCCGCGGTGGCATCTTTGTTGGTATAAACACCATTTTCTGTTAAGTATGTGAGAGGTCAGGGTCAGAGTAATGTTGGTATCAATGGAAAGATCTTGTCACAAAGAATACACATGTACAATATGAAAGCCCTATCACTAACCATTCAAAAGTTATGCCCAATGTTAAAGTTTTTGAAAAGTAGGTCAAAGGTCAAGGTCACGAGATCAAAAATTTTGGTATCAATGGAAAGGTATTGTCACAAGGAATACACATGTGAAATATGAAAGCTCTATCACCTTCCATGCAAAAGTTATGCCCAATGTAAAGTTTTTCGGACAAACAGACAGACGGACAGGCCAAAAACTATATGCCCCCGTATCTTTGATTCCGGAAGCATAAAAAACAAAGACTTTTCGGTTTTGCCTTTATTCATATTAAATTATACAGAAATCTATGAATGAGAGCTTTTGAATAGTATTGATTTCATCTTAATACATGTAACGTACAGTCAAAATCGTGTTAATCCAATTAACACAGATAAGTTGTTAGCGGACAATATTAATTCAAGTGAGTTGTGCAGAAATTGAGCCAATTTATTTTCCAAACAGCAGTGTACGGTGTATCAAACCTCATGACCCAGTGAAGCCACTTGGACAAATTATTTTCGGTAAATATGCTGAAATGCGGCGCTTGGAAATGTATTTTTAGCATATTGAATCAATAGTCGTGATAAATTTAACTTCGAACTTGATCTTGTCTTCTATGCAATCTACAGATAGGTTTGAAAATATGCAAAATTCGGAACATTTTCGATGAGGACGCAGAGTTCCTGTAAAAAAGTGAAATTTGTGAAAAAAGGACATGCATGAACCCCCCCCCTTTTTTTTTCTTTACATTTTTATGCGTGCCAAAGATTCGCAATCAAAAAAGACCAATTTTACAGACTTCTGGGCATTTCAAGTCAGTCAAAATTTTTAGTGTGCACCTTTTTATTTCCAGTAGTTACCCCTACTAAAGGGGCAAGGAGGTATTGAACCAATCAAATCTGTAACACAAGATATATGGCGACTATGTTTACCGTAGATACAGAAATAAGACAGAGAAAATAATCATTAAATAGGGAAATTGTTCCGAAATATGCATGTATGAAAAAAAAGCAATCCAAGGAATGCTTGTGTCGCCTGCGTAGCGGATTTTTTTTATTGAAATTAGGTCAAATATAAAGGGCAAGGTCACTAGGTTAAAAATTATGGAATGTTTAGAAAGGTCTTTTCATAAGGAATACAAATGTGAAATATCAAAGCCCTATCACTTACCACTCAAAAGATATAGCAAATCATAGATTTGTTGAAAAGTAGGTCAAATATATAGGGCAAGTGCACGAGGTAAAACATAGGTAATCACAGATTACGAAGCTCACCTCGTGACAGCAAAATTCAATTCAAACATATTTCTTAGTACATGTATATTGGCTTTTAAAGGCAAAACCACTCAAGCGGAAAAAGTAGGTCAAGGTCATTTTATGAAAGATTGATCAAAGATACATCCAATATGCAAGTTTGGTACATGTATCACTTATACTTTGCTCAATATTGGCTTTTAAAGGCAAAATCACTCAAGCGGAAAAAGTAGATCAAGGTCATTTTATTAAAGTTTGATCAAAGATACATCTAATATGCAAGTTTGGAGCATCTAGCACTTATACTTTGCTCAATGTTGGCTTTTAAAGGCAAAATCACTCAAGCGGAAAAAGTAGGTCAAGGTCATTTTATGAAAGTTTGATCAAAGATACATCCAATATGGAAGTTTGGTACATGTAGCACTTATACTCTGCTCAATATTGGCTTTTAAAAGCGAAATCACTCAAATGGAAAAAGTAGGTCAGATGCTGCATCCGATGCATGGGTCCATTATAGTCCGTGAGCCAGATCCCCAAATTCGGGGTCATTGGTACCATCAGAGGTGAATAAACGACACCAATATATTCTGATAGATGGATATCTCTAGTATTTGAAAATGTATGATAGCAATGAATAATAGGTAGCTAAGGCAATTTTTTTGGGGGGAAAAACCTTGTTTTTTAGTCGAAAATCAATGAAAATAGGAAACAAATTATAAATTTTATATGGTTGATGATTGAAAAAATTGAAAAGTGTGAATATGTAGTATTTTTGGTGTTCTTTCATATGAAATAAGTTTCAATTTCCCATCCTATTTTTAATGTGTGTTTTGGGGTAAAAAAGTCGAATTTTTGCAAAATTTCAAAGAAATTCGAGAAAAATTTAAGATAGTCCTGCTACTCAGTTCCTCAATATTGCATATGATCGTCCAATGATGATTTAAAAAACATCTTTGAAGCTTCCTCTTTCAAATGACATATATTTTGTATTCTTAATTTTTGCGGAATCTTCGAATTTGAGTTTTTATACAGAAAACTGTATTTTCAATTAGATATCTTCGATTTCTGTACATTAATTTAAAGAACCCTATCTAATTATGCAAGCAATGATTGAAAGCTTTTTTCTAATTTAACTTTTCAGATAATATATGTTTTACTGATATTTCATTCAAAATTAAAGTGTTTTGGGGGAAAAAACGTATTTTTCATCCAAAAATTGCTGATTTCTGAAGAATATTTATTGAATCTAAAGAATTTCTTTAAGTGATAGCAGGAATGTATTTTAAAATGTTATTATTAAGGTTCAATTATGAAATACATATTTGAAACATATAGGTATATTTTCTACTTAATTTTGGGGCAAAATGCCTGTTTTTTGTCTAAAAATAACAGATTTTTGGGAAAATACTATTAATTCATTATCTTACCTTAAATTATAGATTTAAAGCAATTATCATTAAGAAAGTAATTATCTTGTCAGATGATATGAACTTAAAAGTAATTATTCATTAAAACCAACATTTTTTGATAAAATATTTATTTTTTACGCAAAAACCACTTATTTTGAGAAAAGAAGTACTACTTCCTTTAATCTGCCTAAATTGATATCTTCAAGCTTTGGTATTACGCTAGTTCTTATTATAAATGGATAGGAATGTCATTTGATAACTGACATTTAATTTTTATGTTATTTTGGGGCAAAAAACCTTATTAATGAGCAAAATCACTTATCTCTGTGAACATTTTGTGAATTTTTTTTTATTTTATCAAAGCAGGAGAGGTTTCATATAATTTGATGGCATAAAAGTGATCAAGTTTAATGAGTTAGAGGAGATTTCTTTCATTATCTTGCTATTTTGGGGGAAAATCTCAATTTTCATTTAAAAATCACTGATTTTTGGAATAATTTTATTACTATGAAATGGGTCATTATTATTTATATTCGAAAGTGTTCCTGGGTATATCATAGTTTGTCCCTGTAAGTCAAATACATTTCAAGAATCCTCGGTTAATTTAATGGGTATTTTGGGGCAAACAATATTTTTTATATAAATATATAGCCTAAATCAAGAAAATTACTATAGAAAGTCTCATATTTCAAACTATGACTATTATTTTCTGTATTTCCTATTTAACTATTTATTCTTTCTAAACTTATTTATCATTTCTCTTAAATTTTGTGTATATTTTTATATTTGGGGTAAAATACATATTATTGAATATTAGGTCACAAAGAAACCAGTTACGTATCTTCTTCGTGCCTTGTGGTACATAAGGTCTTCACAGGTCACAAAGTTATTCTCAAAATTCTTGCAATATATAACCTCGAAATGTGTTTTATCACATTTTGTTTATTAAGAGCTTGCTTTTCCATCTTTTTTTTTACCCCAAACATACTAATAGTAACATTTCAAAACATAAGAATAAAATGATGAGTAAGTTAAGAAAAACTAAACAGTTAAATAGGAAATACAGAAGACAATAGTCATAGTTTGAAATATGAGACGTAATTTTAGACTATAATAAAACATATTTTTTGCCCCAAAATACCAATTAAATAAACGGAGGATACTTGAAATGCATATGACTTACAAGGACAAACTATGATATACCCAGGAACACTTTTGAATATAAATGATAATGATACTTAGTAATAAAGATTTTCCAGAAATCAGCGATTTTAAAATAAAAATTTAGATTCCCCCCTAAAAATAGCAAGATAATGAAAGAAATCTCCTCTAACTCATTAAACTTGATCTCTTTTATGCCATCAAATTATATGAAACCTCTCCTGCTTTGATGAAATGAAAAATATAAATTTTAACAAATATTCACAGAAATAAGTTATTTTTGCTTATTAATTAGGATTTTTGCCCCAAAATAAGATGAAAATTAAATTTCAGTTATCAAATGACATTCCTATCCATTTATAATAAGAAACAGCATAACATCAAAGCTAAAATATATCAATTTAGGCAGATTAAAAGAGCTAGTACTTGTTTTCTCAAAATAGGTGGTTTTTGCATAAAAAATACATATTTTATCAAAAATGTTGGTTTTAATGAAATGTTACATCTAATTCCACAATCATCTGACAAGATGATTACTTTCTAAATGATTAAAGCTTTAAATTTATAGTTTTAGCAAAGATAATGAATTAATAGAATTTTCCCAAAAATTTGTCATTTTTAGACATAAAACAGGCATTTTGCCCTAAAATTACAGATAAGGAATAGTTAATGTTAACAAATTCTATGAATAATAAACGAAAATGAATGAGGACCTATCGCGAAAAATGGTGAATAAATGGTTAGATATGTAATAATTAACGTGAATGTAGGCATACAATAATTACTGATAGATTCCTCATAGTTAACGCTTGTCATTAACCATATGTTTATTCCGCATACTCTAACCATATTCCGCATTGCTATGTGTATGAATAATCACTAACGTTGGCGTATGGAGAATGACTAACGTGAATGAGCTTAAAGCTACGCTTAGAATTTTCGTTTTGTTATTTCTATCGTGAATCTTAAATTTATATTAATCCGGCTCCAAGCAAAAACATATATTTGTCAATGAATTTAAATCAATGTTTACATATAAACAACAAAGAATGAAACTGAAGAGGGAAATCATGATATTTAGAAAAAAAATTCTATTGTTTAACTCATATCACTCATTTTTAATGGACTCAGTATTTTTTTCTTTTACTAAATTCATGGACTCCGGCACTGCATACATGTAAATGTAGTTCCCAATTTCTTTTTTTTTTTTTTTGCCGCTTTCCTTTAATTAGTTAGTGATTAGCTTATAAAATAATTAATTGAAAAAAAATTCTGTATGGTTGGTAGCTTTTGTAGATAGCGACGTCTTCTAGAGTCGCGAGCGGTACGTGACATCAAAGACATACCGGCAGGTCATCTTTATTATGCCGCATTATTTAATGAGATATCGACAAGGTCCGATGACATGTCAATACAAAAGATTTCAGCTAGAGATAAATAACACTATCTATGGCTGCTAGATAATAAAAATGACAAAATATATTTAGTTTAGATAAAAAAAAGGGGGCGGGGGCGGGTCTAGATACTTTTTCCAAAGGGAGGGGGGGGGGTAAAAACCATCAGAGGGTCGAAACTTTACTTTTATAAGAAGTAAAAACGGAAAATCTCGGCACATGTGAAAATAAAATCAATTCTAGCTTAATTTGATGACAACATTCAAAGATCGATTCTTTTTATTAATCAAGGGATCAATGTCATTGATACTTCTAAACCCCGCCTTTGACCGATTAAATTTGGTCCAGGTGTCAATCATTATCTGTACATGTATCATCAACAAAGTGCGATCTTTCGGTTCTACATGTATATACATATACATGTAGCTTTATACGTCAATCTACAAGAGTACAGCTCTACCATGGCTATTTGATTTATCGCTATAAATATTTGTAAAGATATAGTGTATATGATTATTTTATTTTCATTCAGGGAAATTATGTTATTGTTTATAAATCTATTGATACAAGGGACGTATATATAAAGTATACATGTACGTCCCTGTTAATAAATGTACAGTATTGTTTACAAGATCATAGATAATTAGCACATTTTTGAGA
Organism: Pinctada imbricata; assembly: GCA_033119305.1. Lineage (NCBI taxonomy): Eukaryota > Metazoa > Mollusca > Bivalvia > Pterioida > Pteriidae > Pinctada > Pinctada imbricata. The sequence continues at coordinate 18,992,763 of VSWD01000002.1, forward strand.
TCAATACAAAACTTCGGTTAGAAATTAACTGGAACACATGTTCGTCCCTGAAATTAATTATGGGCAAAGATTTGTGGTCCCAACTCGTCAAACATCGACTTACTTGATCAAGATCGGAAATACACATGTACGCATTTTCACAGTAAAACAAACCGGCAGAAATCAATTCTTCATTTATCGAACATGTATATTGCATGTATATTTGATTCTATAAATGTGTCTATTGAAATGCATGATATACCTTGTAATGAAATTTTTTTTTACTTGTATTTTATTTATACATACATGTACATATGAAGTAAATTTTCTCTCTCTCTCTCTCTCTCTCTCTCTCTCTCTCTCTCTCTCTCTCTCTCTCCAGACGCAGAAATTATCCTGCAAAAGTGAGGAGACAAAATTTCGATCAGTTAACTCTTTTGAATATAAGGACATTTCCATTATAAATTGTTCGCCTGTGCATGAATTAGTTGTTTTTTTTTTGTCATTTTCAAACAAGCTTGTTTGCTCTCTTTTTTCAAACAAACGTACTAATGTCTCAAATGAACAGTTCAATCAAAAGATGTAGTAAAAATGAATTCCAAAGACATCCGCAATACAAAAGAAATAAGTGTGTGCGCCTTGGTCTGGTACTTCAAATGTCCCAAACAATGCCTCGCATGTTGTTCACACCGCTCTTTTACCTGTATACATATTAACACCCCCTGTACACGGAGACGTGTGACTATAAACCTTCCAATTTTAATTTGTTTACAAACTTTGATAATTTGATGCCACTGGGGCAGGTATTTTACATACATAAACCTTCTTTGAACTTTCGTGCATAATTTGAAGATTGAAGATTTTTTATAAATTCAATTTATCGTTTCTGCGTTCAACCCCCACCCCCCGCCATCGGCGGAACAAACTTTGAATTCGCAAGTAAACAGAATCTAAATAGAAAAGAAAAATTGTACATGACGGCGTTAGAGAGAACTATAGGTCCCCTTTCATCTTCACTTGAATATGATCCTGTTTTCTGTTTATGTCAAAGTGCCCGATTCCCCCCCCCCAACGAAGGAATACCCGAACAAAAGAAAGATAAACAAATACATGTAAGAATTTCTATATTGAAACCAACAAAAATACAAAGGTGCAAGGAGGTGTCGCAAATTCTGAAAAGATGCAGCTAATTCATGAAGAAAAAATATAAAACCCAATCCGAGCCCCAGATCGGAAAGGGGATCGGAATGGGGGCTACAGAAATTTTTGCTTTACACTGGATTTTTTTCTTTGAAAACGTTCTTTCATCATCCTCAAATACATGATTTGGGGATTTCCTAACAAATCAGTCCATTTTAGTTTAAATAAGGGAAGTAAATGATTTTTTAAATAAAAATGTGAAATAATTCTTCTGAAAATGAATTTAGGCACGGTCCATTTGATATTCTGGGGGGGGGGGGGGGGGGCTTGGGTTTTTTTCGAAAAAAATAATTTTGCTCTCAATTTTGATGAAAAAAATAAATTTGCTTATGGTGTGACAGAAAAAAAATAATCTTGCTCTTGCAAGTAATCTGAATTTTAAGAATTACCATAAAATTTCGCTAAAATTCATGAAAATTTTTCGGCTCGCTTCGCTCGCCGCAGTTTTCAAATTGTATCACAAATTTTTGGCTCGCTTCGCTTGCCATAGTATTATATCAAAACATTGTTTACTTATGGCAATGTTCATATATTTGAAGATACCAAAAGTTATACATGTATGTGAATGAAAAAGGGCTTCCATAATAGCTTAAACATATCATCAATGTTAATGTATTGCTATTAATACATGTTGCATGTATCCCATAAAGTCTAATTTTATGTTCTTGTAAGCTTGGAAGAAGAACTTCAGTTATTCACCAATTTACAAATATTAGTAACATTTAAAAAAAATTCTAGGAGACCTTCCCCTCAGACCCTCTTATAGTTATACATGTTATATACATGTAACTTATATAAAATATTGAGAATTGTATTAAAGTCTTTTATCTCTCTGTTTAAAAGTGAATTGAATACAATGTACTGCATAAAAATAAACTAATACATTAATATTTAAAGTTGAGTAAAAATATAAATAATTTCTATTGATAAAACACAAAAATTCTTTAATTATGCGCATCACTTAATTAAAAAAAATTTCCTTGCTCCAACTTTGCAAGAAAAAAATAATTTTGCCCGGCGGTCCGGGGCGAAAAAAAATCTTGCTCCGACAAAAAACCCAAGCCCCCCCCCCCCCCCCCCTGAATATCAAATGGACCGTGCCTTATACTTCGTCTAGTGTCAAAGCTCTCGCTGTGTAATTAAATTAAATCGATCAGCCACTGAGGGTAGTATATGTATATTGTAAGTCTATACGTTGTCAAATTAGAAAAAAATATATATTTAAAAAACTAGTGAAGTTATACACACATCACAAAAGACGATGAAAGAGAATTTAAAAAAATACATGTACATGTATGTTTGAAATAAATCAGGCAAAAATGCATATTTAATTATTTAAATTTGATTAATTCACAGTAGACTGAATTGCTGTCGTTTCTTGACTGAGGAGGGTATATTCCCCGGGAAGACTATGGTCAAGGCGCGAAGCGCCGAATCAGGGGAGGGGGGGGGGGGTAGGAGGACTTGTGGGAGGAGGTTGTCTGAAGTCAGCCTCGGATAATTGTGCGAAATTTATGATTTCTAAGACCATTGTTGAACACGTTTGTCTGATCTTGTGATGTTAAAACGAAAGATTATCTTGATGACAAAAAATAATGAAAGGTTTTCATGCGTACATGTAAAAGATGTATATATCGCTCAATTTGAGATTTCTATGAGGCCATTGAAAGACACCAAGAAAGTAACATTTATTAAATCACAGAAAATAACAACTCTTTATCTGAGTCTGATTTTTTTGGGCTAGTTGTGTAAATACTAGTATATACATATATATAAAAAATGCGAAGCGACTAATGATCCTGAGTTTGTATAAACACTTTTTCTCACCATTATTTTCATGAATTGAAAGGAGAAGGTGCGGTAACCTGCCTATTTGGCCCTATACGATTAAATAGTGAAAAAAATCAAAATGTTGTTAAGGTATTCCGTAATACAGGCGGATCTATATGTACATATTTGTCGAAGGAGGGGAAGGATGGGGTTTTTTAGAAGCCATGGCCCTAACTAAAAGGAAACTAAATGGGATGTTCTCGATTTTTTTCCAGGTATTACGGAAGAAAATTGAGCAATCATGATTCAACACTCTTACAATTTCTTTGGCTGTTAAAACTGAAAAGCTGGTGGATCCAGAGACGGGCCATGGTGATAAATAATTGTGAATTATGAGGGATTTCATGATCTGAAAGAAGCGGAGATACATGCATTTCTATAGTCCGATACTTTTGTACAAATATATTCTGTGTCTGATGTATTATTTCCATTATTAACGTGTCTATCTTACTATTCTCACGGGGTATAGCGGTGATGGTGGGAGAAAGGGCGGGTGTACTCTGTAGTGTATGGAGTTAAAAAGACTTTGAAAAAATACAATGATGACAAGGGGTCATTTAAATCAAAAGATAAAAGATTAAAGTCAGTCAATCTCTCAACATGAACAAATGTCGGGAGGAAGAAATTAACTAAATAATCTATTATAATAGTACATGAAATTAGAGAAAAACCGAAAGTTCTGCATTTCGAGATTGTCCACCATGTCACTTTGATTACATCTTGCATTAAAATAAAAAAGAAATGTATATTAACATAAACGGAAGACAAAATTACTGAATTAAACATGTGAGATTAGAGAAAAACCGAAAGTTCTGCATTGCGAGATTGTCCACCATGTCATTTTGATTACATCTTGCATTAAAATAAAAAAAGAAATGTATATTAACATAAACATGATAAACGGAAGACAAAATTACTGAATTAAACATGTGAAAATTAAATTATTCAAAACCATCAATATAAAAAATTAGAGAAAAGGGAAAGTGCCGAGAAAGAAAATTCCCTAAGTATTTACAGCAGCTTGTTGTACCATATTAGAATAAAGTAAAATTAAACTATTTTTTAAACTAAATTTTAAACTATTTTTGGCATTAAAAATAAAATAAGGCGATTTGGCACGTAGGATACACACGATAAACAGCTCGTGTCACATGACAGGTAATAGTTGAAATAACACAGGTATTGTTGTGGCAGGGCGAAGCATAGTTTTACCTGGTCATCGGAAGAGTTCATTATAGGCAGCTGATACAAGATGTCAAAATTACAGGTCTTATAATTATACAGGCATTTCATACTCTATGTAACAGTGTGTAAACTAATTTTTTTCTTATCGACTGGTCTAATTTGCTTGATTGAATTATCTCCGCCCGGTCAGACCACTTTGGTAGAGAAATACATGTGTATTACGTGTATATTATCGTTGTATGAATTCAGATTAATATAAAGTACGTATAATACTTATAATACGTATAATTAAAAAAATGCAAATAAAAAAAAATATCCGATAAACCCGATAAAAATGTACAAATTTCATAAGATTATAAACAAAATTCGGATTCTGAGTAAGATTTATTCGTTTTGCAAGTTATGAGTCGTAATATTAGTTCATTCACGTTATTCTCCATAGTAATGTTTATTATGCATACGCTAACGGTTAATTCTGCATACGCTCACGATAGATTTTTTTTCCGCGTACGCTCACGATAGAATGGATAATTAGCGCTACTCATTTATCACGATACAATGAATACAGATAATTTGATACTATCGCTATGAATAAGAAAAATTGAATACAAACGTGAATGAGATAAGCGCTAACCATTGTACGTTTTTCAATCAGTATTCATACAAATGAATAAGGACTATTTGGTAATATCGTGAGCAAATCAATAACTAAGGTTAATTAAACGATAAAAATCGTGAACTAAGAATACATATAAATAATGAATGAGGACTAACGTGAGAGTTGTTAAGATTAACTATTCCTTATCTGTAAGTAGAAAATATACCTTTTATGTTTCAAACATGTCATTTATGGGTAAACCTAAATAATTACAGTTGAAAATACATTCCTGCTATCATTGCTTTCATAAGTAATAAGGGTTCTTTAAATTAATATACAGAAATCTGAGATTTCTGATTGAAAATCAGTGTTCTGTATAAAAACATCAATTTCGAGGATTTTGCAAATAAGTATAAGAATATAAAATGTATGTCATTTGAAAGAGGAGACTTTAAATATGTTGTGAAATCATCATTGGACGATCATATGCAATATCGAGGAACTGAGAAGCAGGAATAAATTGAAATTCCTCGAATTTCCGTGAAAATTTGCTAAAATTCGACTTTTTCACCCCAAATGACACAATAAAAATAGGAATTTGAACATGCAACTTATTTCATCTGAAAGAGAACAAAAAATACTACATATTTACACTTTTCAATTTTTAAAATCACCATCCATATTTATGTTATAATTTTTTCCAGAAAAAAATCATTATTTGGCAAGTACGCAACGGCAATAACTCTTGTTTGCCCCTTTAGCTACCTTTGATCAAATGCTATCATGCATTTTCTGGAACCTCTTGGGTATATCTATCATAATATCAACATAAGATTTATTCACCCCAGATGGTACCGACCAACCCCTCTGGCTCACGGACTACATCTCGGCATCCAAAGATGAATCACTTGTGCAAGTTTGGTTACTGTAGCATTAGTACTTTGTCAGATACTGAGCTACCCCAAACTTCTTATCCAAATCACTCAAGCGGAAAATGTAGATCAGATGCTGCATCCAATGCATGGGTTCACCTCAGCATCCAAAGATGAATCACTTGTGCAAGTTTGGTTACTGTAGCATCAGTACTTTGTCAGATACTGAGCTACCCCAAACTTCTTAACCAAGTCACTCAAGCGGAAAATGTAGGTCAGATGCTGCATACGATGCATGGGTTCACCTCAGCATCCGAAGATGAATCACTTGTGCCAGTTTGGTTACTGTAGCATTAGTACTTTGTCAGATACTGAGCTACCCCAAACTTCTTAACCGGACGCGTGGGGTTATAGCATAAGCTCAGTCAACTTCGTTGAGGTGAGCTAAAAAATGATGGTATGTGAAGAAAGGTCTTGTCACATGGAATGCACATGTGAAATATCAAAGCCTATCACTCAGCAATCAAAAGAAATAGCCAATCTAAGTTTTTTGAAAAGTAGGTCAAATATCTAGGTCTTGGTCATGAGGTCAAAAGTTATGATATGTGTAGAAAGGCCTTGTCACAAGAAGGAATACACATATGAAATATCAAAGCTCTATCACTTACCAATCAAAAGATATAGCAATTCTTAATTTTTTTGAAAAGTAGGTCAAATATCTAGGTCAAGGTCACGAGGTCAAAAAATATGGTTTGCGTACAAAGGTCTTGTCACAAAGATTACACATGTGAAATATCAAAGCCCTATCACTTGCCAATCAAGAGATATAGCCAATATTAGATTTTTAGAAAAGTAGGTCAAATATCTAGATCAAGGTCACAAGGTCAAACATTATATGTGTAGAAAGGTTTAATCACAAGGAATACACATGTGAAATATCAAAGTCCTATCACTAATCAATCAAGAGATATAGCCAATATTAGATTTTTAGAAAAGTAGGTCAAATATCTAGGTCAAGGTCTCAAGGTCAAAAATTTTGATATGTGTAGAAAGGTTTAATCACAAGGAATACACATAGAAATATCAAAGCCCTATCACTTACCAATCAAAAGTTATGGGGTGTGACACCCAAGTGTGACAGACAGACGGACAGACGGAGGGACGGATGGACAGACAGACGAACAACGGACAAAGTGATCCCTAAGTGTCGCTGTGCTTCGCAGGCGACACAAAAAGTCAACATCTTAAAAATAAATTCAGAGTATATTTGATAGCGTATGTGGCCAAGTTAATTCGAAGTATGAAAATAAGTACACAAAGCCAAACTAGCTATAGCTTGTCTTATTTAAAAAATCATTAAAAATCTAAAAGTTGATATTTTGACAAAATTCTTTCACAGTTTCATTTCTAGCGATAAATATAAAAATAGAAAGAGAAAAAAAAACTGAAAAAGGGAAAAAAAATTGTTGGGTCCCGCCGGGGTTAGAAGCTACTCTCCATGGGTCCATTTGGCATGGAAAACATACATTATACCTATGTACAATCTTAAAAAATATTCCTTAAAAATCCAAAAGTGGATATCTTGACAAAATTCTTTCACTTGTAGGGTACCATGCATGAGTACCTCATACCTACAAATTGTCATGACAATCTGAAGAGTGGTTATAGAAAAGAAGCAGAAAATGTATGAAAATCCTCCCCCTTCCTTTTTACATAAGAAAAAAATTCATAAAAAATCAAAAAAATAAATTTTAAGCATAAAATACATATCAAAGCATTAAGTAAGTTAAATATGATAAATATGTAGTAAATGAGTGTGTAAAATCATACACTTATTGAGTTATTTAAAGAAATAGTGCAAAAAATGTGCATTTCTGACAAAGGCCGAAAAGACGTCAAAAACGCGTCAAAAATTTGACTTCGAAGTGGAACCAAAAATAACAACACTTCTTAAGACATCTCTCTAGATCATCCTGATGCTTTCGGTTTGTCGATACATGCTTCGGTTCTGAAGAAGAAGTTTGTCAAAGGAGGGTACCCCCCGTGACCTACTTTTGGCTGTGGTGGCGCCACCTGTTGACAGATCCGGACGAAAAACAACAACACTTGTAGGGGACCATGAGTACTTCATACCTACCAAGTTTCATCAAAATCCCTTCAGCCGTTCTGGAGAAGAAGTTTAAAATGTGAAAAGTTTACGACGACGACGACGACGACGACGGACGACGGACGACGGACGCAACACTATGACAATAGCTCACTTGAGCCTATGGCTCAGATGAGCTAATAAAAAAGTAACAACGAAAAGATTAATGTTTGGAAAGTACCAGATCTGTGATACTTCAGTATAGCAAGCAACCGTTTCTTTCGATCGAATGTAAATACAATGGATTTTATTAACCTTGTTAATATATATGTGTGTGTGTAAGTTGTTTGAAGTAATGTATCTGTCTGATCATATGTGTAATTCGGTAGCGTTTTAATTTGACAATTGTTGGAGACTTGTATGAAATATCATGATGCACATTAAAAATATATGAACATTATGCGGCTTTAAGCGCTTATCTGTGAACGATTCTTGCTATTTTAATACCCTTACCTTAAAGGATAAGTTCCCCTTGTCCATAAAATTGGCCCTTTATTTTTAGTGATAACTATCTTTATGAAAAGTATGATTTTCTACCTCTAATATTTTATTAGAATATGTGCGAATGCATTAGTTTCATATTTCAAGTAGTTGTGGGGTCGCATGGTTAAAATATGGTGTCACATTACGACGTCATTTCCTCTGAATTACGGAAAATGAAGGAAAACCAAAATTTGCGAGACAAAATTCCCTTATGGTAAGGCTGAAACCAAATTCGACGCCTGACAGTTCAATGAAAAAATATGTATATATCTTTTTTTCTTTCTGTACCTATTACTTTTATACTTTGCATGTTACTACATATAAATACACACTATACATTTACAGTAATGTCATCTCCTTGACCAGCCCATGTTTAGCCAAAACTCCTTATGATTTATGAAAATTGTTGTTTTCCTACCCATTTCCTCAAACAGTTCAGCTGTAATTTATTCTACTAAAGGAACGAATTAGCCGATTCTCCGTCGAAGCGAAGAGGATAAAGATAAATGGTGTGATATGAAGATGATATGGCATATGGTGGGGCAATTTGATAACTGTTTAAAGGGAATTATTTCTAATTAAAGCATAATCATTAATCATGTCTCACCATTTTCCTAAATAAAATTTTAGAAAATTTCAAAACCAGCGTCGGACACTAACCATTAACTCCCTATGTTCTTCTGAGTTATACTCCCTTTCTAATCTCCGATTTTTTTAGAATCGTAAATTTAATTAGACGATGCATGCAAAACGTCACATCTCACATTGTCACATCATATGCTATTATCTTATAATCATGTTAGAAGAACGCTAATTTCGCCTCGACACAAATTCAAGATACCATTTTCGTTTTCTGAAACATACGACGTCCAATCTTATAATCTTGAACAAAATTCTAGAAGTAAATGCTTTTTCAATCGAAGTCTTTGCAACACCCATCTATGTTTAATAGTGTCCCAGTCTCTCATCCGGTTGTTTCATTAAAATTCTAAAAGCACATAGTTTTATGGTACATGTAGCGAAAAAACTTGGAGATTAATATTGTGATTTTTGAATTCACATGACCACTTATAAATGGAGCTTTCATCCATAGCTAAAGTTGATATTTCAGCAAATAACTCATAGCCAAATGAATTATGTTAAATTTTCTTATTGATTGACCTTTTATTAGATAATTGTTAAATTATTTTACGTCTTTTCACTGATTTAGAGTCATTTTGTAAAAGTAGGAAACAATATCATCCATATAAAATATCATTAAAGTGACAAACAAACAAACAAACTTTCTATTTTCTATCATCTTACATGAGGACCATGAGGACCGTTCATCATAGCTTTGTGTTGAATCAGTGCCAAAACATTTTGAAAAAGAAGTATACGTAGCCGTAGGGCAAGTAGAAATAGAATTTTTAAATTATATACATTTTTTTTCTCTTAGCCTTGACTGATATTAATGGGGGATGGATTGTCCAGCCTGTGATTCATAGAAAAAGTAACTGATTACGGTTATCCCCCTACTAGTACCAATTGAAATTATCGTATTCTTTCAAATTCATGTTGCTAATTTTTTCAGTGCTACACGTCTACAAATTCATTAGCATCATTTTAGAGCAAACACATTTGCAGCATGAACGAGACAAGCACGTTTCGGGTATTTAACTCTCGTCAGTGATCCTCAATTTGAGCGATGTAATATGGCCAAAATCTGTGGAAATTACAAATGTATATCCTAAAAATACAGAAAGACGTAGCAAGATGGCTCGGATATGATGCTACAGGACCCAGGTTTTACAAAAATAAAAAAAAATTGTAAAAAGAATATATAAATTTAAACAGAATCCCTATGTATTGCTTACTTGAGTCATAAATAACGTATCCAAATATGTCCACGCATCTATGACAATCTTTCCCTTGTCTAGTATATTTGAGAAATTAAAATTGATACTTTGGAAACAGAAAAATATGTTGTGATACTAATGAATGCGGGATTTGAAATTGTGCGACACCTTTGTACTGGTCTAAATGGAGGTCGCTTTATGTCATTTTGTCGAGATTGAGGTCGCCATATTTGATTTGTTGTGTAGCCAAATTCATCGCAATATAATGCATAATTTAATGGGTGACTGCGCATATTTCTGAAAGGATTTAAATAACGGACCCATATACCTTTTTAAACTTGTTGTACCAGGTCCTATTTATTTATAGCGATTTGAATGTATTATTTCAGCTGTGTAATTTCGGTCTTCGATCAAGAAAATAAATACGTAAAATTCCTGCGCGAATTTTTGCGTTTGAGAAACTGATATGAATCTTTATAAAACAGTCTATTTTTTCCAATATGTTATAGAAATTACTTTATCTGTTCTGCACAAGCTCAAAGAAGAAATTATATAAAACGTTTTGTCGTCATTATATTGAAGTATTCCCCGCATTGCGTTTGAAGATATACAGGAAATAAACAATAAAGAGAAAGTCTGCTTTGTTCAGATGTAAGATTATAACAATATTTGGTGGATATAAGAATTCATTGACACTCGTCTCAGAGAGATCGGACAAGATTTTACCCATATGAAACTTAAATTCACTCGCTCAATTTATCCTAAAAGTTGTGACGTCACCTGGAGAAAACATCTAAAAAAGTATTCTTTTTAAATATTGATACTAAAATATATCAAAATATACCCAATGTTAAACGTCTTCAAATTCATTATTTGCAATTGACATACGAGGGTTGTCCCAGATAATCGCCAGTAAGAAAGTTGTAGAGGGCTGCTATTTTAAAAACTTTGCATTGATAAATTCGACGTTCAAATCGGCTTCTGTACATAAAAAATCAATAATTTATCTTTCATAGTAAAATTTTTATAGAAGAAATAAAGACGTAGGGTGACGTCCACCGGCGCATAATATGTAACGTCATTGATTCCGCCGAATTCGTTTAAGAGAATGCCTAAAGGTAGCTACGCATAAATTTATCTCATATATTGATTAATATCATGAATATAGAATTTGCACTCATCGAGCAGACACGCGACTTATATTTAATCCACTTGACATGATTCTCTGCACAGTACGTTTACTTATCTGGACCCTCTCTACTATTTCGTTTACTGTTTGACGCCAGTCTTCATCAATAACGTTTCTGCCCAAATTTACTGTCTGAATATCGAACCTCATCTTCAGCTCTTTTTTTAGTTTTGTCTGTCAATTCTTCGACATATCTTGTACATATACATGAACTAATACTCTGCCGACTTTTCCATACTTTTCTGATGTTTTCATTTCTTACTTTGTCTAAAAAGGGATCAATCCACGATCAACCTTATACCTTAGTACCATTTTCTGCTCGGCAAATAGCGTTGACGTCGCCGTGTTTTGAATGATTGATGAGGGTTTGTTTAATAAATTGTTTATAATTGAATTGTTTATTACGTCATTGACAAAAACATAGCATGCATTTACCCGCATAAAAAATCAGTACTTCCCGTTGATTTGACTTCCATACTAATTATACATGCATTGATAAGTATTCAACTGATTTTTAATATCGATTCTATTTTTGGAGCATGAAATTTTCGGACTGATCCGTTACGGTCCAACCGCTCTTCTAACAATTCAATCATTATTTTTTTTAAATATTTTAATATCAACGGCAGATTTCAACACCAGTAACATGCTTCCCAGATAATTAATTTACATTTGGGAAAATCTTGTTTAGATTTAAAATCTATAAAGGAATTGTGAGCAATGTCTCCGTTCTTCTTGGATAATAAGGTGCAATAACAATAATTTTGAAATAATTGAAATTTCTGTCAACATTTGGCAGTGTTGTATGGAAGCTGGAATAGTCATTCACTCATGTACATTGTAAACCATTAAAAAGACACAAAGGTTGAACAGCAATCTGTCATACAATGACAGTAGTACATTTCCTTCATTTCGTACAACGCCTTGCCAACAAATTGTCTCAATATATGGCCTGTTTTACATATTACGTCTTGTCGGTATAGTTCATGCTTCTGTGAAAACTTCGATTGCCGTCCATATATTGCCTTCATGCAAGCCAATTGTGATAACCAATTTCCTGAATAGTACTATCCTAGGACTTCATGGGAATCGAAGGAAATTGATGAAAAAAATGTTATTATGCCTTTGAAACAGGTTACTATGGCAACATTTGGTACGCAGATGTAAATACCTGTCATTAGGCCTTTCAACTAAATTTTGAAATCCAAAAAAAATCCTTTGAAAGTGCTTCACGACTTTTGAATCTGTGTCTAAATAGCAGTAAGGAACTTTGAATTGGGAAAGACATGCTAATTATCGATAAATAATTAATTTTTTCTTCCGAATTTTAAATTAAATCTGCTTAAGAAGGTAGGTAATTCAAACTATAAAATTTAACAAACATTTGATTCTCGGGACTCATCTTGAGTAACCGAGTTTTACGGGTTCTTTAAAATATGAAACGCACAAGAAACGAAATGAAAAGTAACGGAACAAATTATAGTTATTATTTTTTTTTAAATAAACGTAATAGTAAACGACGCAGACATTATAGAAAAAGTCCTGTAAATTTCAATTTCAGGTTCGCGTTATCATGATTGAACTTATTAAATCAAAATTTACGAAAAATTTAAAATCAAACGGTTTAAACACAAGTTGTTCAAAAAAGAAAACAAAACAAATTACAAAAATAAAAAAAGATGAAATTTTCACGATTTTCTGATTTCTAAAGTGAGTTGTACAGAAAAAATCTGAGTGACTAGATGAATACATTTCATTTAATTTCAGAGCATGGATTGTTTGCTATACACGTGTAAAAGAAATGTCCTTATCGTCATGATTCTTCACGTTGAAAACAACCTCTTTTATTTATAATACAGCTACATGCAGGGAAAACTAGAAAAAAGGGGGGTTAGGTTTTTTCCCATCACATATTTCACTGAACAATTACTGGTCGTCATCATGCAGTGAACTTATGGTGGTTTTCTTTTTTTTTTTTGTTAGTTTAAAGCCGAGCAAAATTTGTCAGAAACATCGATTACGTACGTTGCTTTTTTTTTTTATTGATGTAAGAACCTTAAGAAACGTTTTTTCTTTATTCTCCAGGAAAACTTTTTTTAGAGGGAGGGGGGTTGGGGTGGTCCGCCTATCCAACACATGGTTTTGAAAAAAAAACTGAAGAAAAAATTGAACTCGCGTATACGTATATGCAAATAGAGTCACAGAACATTCTGGATCAGGTAAGAACGATTAATGACTCAAAATGAAATTTGATCAAAAATAGGTGCTGGAAAACGAGGTTTTTTTTTCATATTCATGGTGGTGTCCAAAAGTGGGAACCGATTATCGCAGATAATCGATTATGGCTCGATACTTGATTCCGATTATCGATTATGGCTCTCAACAATCAATTACATAGTGACGTGATTTAAAGAACGAATCTTTATGAAAAGGTTTCAAGTTGAATTGTCTAAAATAATGTAAAATGACAGGCGTCCCGCCACTCGCATATTCTTGATTAAACAAACCACTAATCGGCTATGTACAGGATAGTCTTCTATTTCAAGGTTGTTCTGATGTAAAAGGAGTTACCAAATCTGAACTGCAAAGAAAGGTATAGCCCATCAAGTCTTTTCAGTTGAGTTTAAAAAGAAGTCAACTTTTCTGTCTTTTTTTAGAAAAGGATAGGCATTGAAACCCTGTGCCTAAAAAAATAAATATATGGATAAGCAAAACCTGACTCTTTTATCATAAAATGTGTATTTCGTCATTAAGTAGTCAAATATGTTAATAATAACACATATGAAGTGCTGAAGTCATCATTATCTTAACTGAGAGTAAATGAAAACAAATCTGCGTAAATGATGACTACTAAATCGATAAAATTGCATTGGATGGCCAAACTATAGACTATGAAGGCTCTGCCGATTCATCATCACGTATGATTTTGTATATAAGCTGGAAAAACATATCTTACTTTTTTTTGTAAATTCAAAGGGGGGGGGGGGGGGGTCGGACTGAACCCCCTCCCTAACCCATCCCCCTAGCTCTTGATCCACGCTTTCAAGTGCCGAGTGGACTTTAGGTGACATATTTTGTATATAAGTTTATACAATTAAAACTCATAAAAATGTATATAGCGATGTATAAATTTATCAAATATTGAGAAAAAGAAAATGTAGAGCACAGCCTACACTCATGCTTTGAAATGGATCAGTGGCGGATCAAGGATTTCAGAAAGGAGGAAGGGACGTACATGTTTCTCATTTCTCCCTCTGGAGTCCTTTATATGTGACCTTCAAATGAATTATATGTATATGCTAAATTAAGTGATGTAGGCGAGCGAATACGAGCGAGTAGTCTTTTTGCTGCGTCTGGGGTAGAATTTTTTTTATCTACCCTCTATTACTCTTTAGGGAGAAAGGGTACATCGGTAAGCCGTACTGTTATGAATGATCATATACATTTAAGTGGTTAAAAACTGGCGAGCGAAAGCGAAAGTCAGTGAATGTTTTTTTTTTTAAATCGTTACAAAAAGATGGTCAATATTTATCAATTACGATCTCCATTGCATAATATTCATATATTCAAAATCAAAATTTAAAATTAAAAATCCCCCTCTACCTCCTATTGATATGACAGAGATCAATCCAATCAAAACATAAAAGAAAAGAAAGCAGAATGCAGAAATGTATTGTAAAATCTGAATCGGATGCGCGAAAGTTCCCGTTGGCCTTATCAAAATAATTAACTTTTGATTGAAAAGGGGGGGGGGGGGGGGGGGGAAGGCGCCCCCTCCATATGCATATTAAGCATATTCACAGATTTTAACATTTAGAACGCGGGCTGGGTATACCCTACCTCTTTAATTAGCGAATGGTTGAATTACAAAATAATTTAAATACATGTATATCCATAACACAAACAGTAAAGCTGAAATCTGTATTAACGTCATTTCTGCGTCTTTTTTTATAGGGTTGGGGCCATTGCCGTCACTTTTTTTTTATAAAAAATGTGTAATATTGAAATAATTTTTCAATGTTATGAATAATCATAGGCATGCGCGCGCTCTCTCTCTCTCTCTCTCTCTCTCTCTCTCTCTCTCTCTCTTACGCGTTGAAACTCACTTGTGGGGAAGTGGGTGTTTTTATCACATTGTGGGGAAAGTGCTTTCTAGTAATAAAAACAGTGATTTTTCGATTTTTTCTGGTAGAAATTAGGGTGATTTTGAATGTCACTCACTTACTTTTTTGAGTTGAGGCTTAATATTTGAAAGAAAGGCATCTCAATATTGTGGGGAAAGAAAATTATCTCTTTTAGTTGCGGGGAATATTTCGGAACCCCTCTAATGTTGACGTATGCTACTTCCGCCGACTTATGAGGAAAATGTATCACTGGAGGGAAAAGGGGGTCTAAATATCGTGATTTGTAGACATGCGCTCATTTATTATTAGTTTTTATTCATTTATTATTTTGATTGAGACGATATCTGTTAAAAAGAACTGATTTTCTAAATTAGGAATGACAAATCTCTCTCATTGAAATTTGTGGGGAATGTCTTCGAATGCCGCCACTAACCATTTGACGTAACTTCCGCCAACTTACGAGGAAACTTTATCACTGTATATTCGAAAGGGAAAAAAAGGGGGGGGGGGTTAAGACAAAGTGATGCAACGATGCTGTTTAAAGGACTTCTGAAAATTGAAAAAATGCGAAGTTTGAGTATTTGTTCAAGACGATCACAATTTCCCTGGTTAATAGAACTGATTTTAAAATTAGGAAAGATATATATCTCTCTCATTGAAATTTGTGGGGAATGTCATCTATCATCCGCCAACTTATGAGGAATTTTTATCACTGAATTGGAAAGGGGGGGGGGTGAAATATTCAATGATGCTGTCTAGAGGACTTCCGTAAATTGAAAAATGTGAAGTTTGAGTATTTGTTCAAGACGATCACAATTTCCCTGGTTAATAGAACTGATTTTGAAAATTAGGAAAGATACAATGTATATCTCTCTCACTGAAATTTGTGGGGAATGACATCTATCATCCGCCAACTTATGAGGAATTTTTATCACTGAATTGGAAAGGGGGGGGGTAGAAATATACAATGATGCTGTTTAAAGGACTTCTTTAAATTGAAAAATGTGAAGTTTTAGTATTTGTTCAAAACGATCACAATCTCCCTGGTTAAAAGAACTGATTTTGAAAATTAGGAAAGATGTATCTCTATCATTGAAATTTGTGAATTAGAAAGGGGGGGGGGGTGTAGAAATATACAATATTTGATACTGATACTGATACTTTTACAATAATGCACTAGATGGTTAGTAAACACCATTTTTTCAAGCATTGTGACAAAAGCTGTACATAGACAACCACAACATGTATATTAATCAGATCTCGGCCATGAACATGACTACCTTCGTACCATCGTGCCATCTTCAGCGATGTCACGATGGCGATGTTACGATGGCGATGACACGATGTTGTTATGGGTCAGAATACCCCAAAACGCCAGCAAAAATCAGACAAAGACAGAATATAAATTTACAAGTTTAATTATGTACAAAATATATATATTTAAAATGATTACAACTTACAATACAATGTCCGGATCAAAGTGTCCGTTACGGTCCACTAAGTCTATCGAATGTATGGTTTCCGGTAAACACAAACGTTCTCGAAAGATCAGTGTCCAAACGTTGTTAAATGGATTAAAGTTTCAACAAATAAAGTGTCCCAGTATATCAGAATAGATGAATGAATCGTGTCTACGAATGTGTACGAATGTCCCTTCAACAGAGTTCCTCAGAGGTATTTATACTTAATAACAATGAATTAACCAGAAGCTTCTAGAACAATGACTCATTACAAATGATTAACAATAGAGTAAATTCCAGAAATCACAGTCATGTGATGATAATGATGTAACAAAGAACATACTGGAATATTCTCTAATGAGATAAACATGACATAGTAAAATCTAGAAAGAATTATTATGAAATCATTAAATAACATGACTAAGTACATGTGTACCTACACATAAAGTAAAACTAAAATAATACATGACCCACAACACCTCCCCCCTTAAAAAAAAGTTTGAATGTCAATGAAAACTTAGGTGGTAAATTCTGCAAAAAATCACTCATGAAACTCTCGATAGTGCATCTGCAATCACATTGTCTTTGCCCTTGATATGGTTAATAATGATATCATACTCTTGCAACAATAAACTCCACCTTGTTAGTCTTTGATTCTTGTTTGACATTTTGTGCAAAAATGTGAGAGGGTTGTGGTCAGTATATACAAGAATGGGATGTAAAGTAACATTCAAATAAACATCAAAATGTTGTAAAGCTAACAATAATGCAAGACACTCTTTTTCAATAGTAGAGTAATTCTTTTGACATTTTGTCAATTTCTTTGAAAAATAACAAACAACTCTATCTACACCATCATCATTTTCTTGAAACAAAGCAGCCCCGATTCCTACGTCACTGGCATCAACAGTAAGCTTAAATTGCTTATCAAAATTTGGAGCTGACAGGACAGGACTATTCATAAGAACACATTTGATTTTCTTAAACGATTCGTCACAGTCATTGGTCCACGCAAAATTCACTCTCTTTTGTAACAGATTGGTAAGTGGACCAACAACTGACGAGAAATTTGGACAAAATTTTCTGTAGAATCCTGCCATTCCCAAAAATCTCATTACCTCTTTCTTATTGGTAGGAATCGGGAACTTTGAAATAGCTTCCACCTTGGCCATGATAGGAGTAACAAAACCTTGACCTACTTTGTGACCCAAATATTCTACAGTCGCATGACAAAATTCACTTTTCGCAAGGTTCACTGTGAGGTTTGCTTTCGCCAGTATGTCGAAGAAGGTACGCATGATGTGGAGATGATCATCCCAGGTGTCGCTGTAGATGATGACGTCATCGATGTACGCCTCGCATCCTTCGAGATAATTTAGGAGCGAATGAATCATCCTCTGGAATGTGGCTGGTGCGTTTTTCATACCAAAGGGCATTACTTTATATTGGTATAGCCCATCTGGAGTCGCAAATGCCGATATTTCTCTGGCTCTCTCGGTAAGCGGGACCTGCCAATAGCCTTTTAGCAAGTCAAATTTACTGACAAATTTTGCACTGCCAATTTTATCTATACAGTCATCGATTCGTGGGATCGGATAAGAGTCAGTTTTGGTGACTGAATTGACTTTTCTAAAGTCCGTACACAATCGGTAAGTTCCGTCCGGCTTCGGAACAAGAATACATGGGGAACTCCAATCACTATTGCTGGGTTCAATAATGTCATTTTCAAGCATGTATTGAATTTCTTTCCGCATGTATTGAAGCTTTATCGGGTTTAACCGATAGGGATGCTGTTTGATAGGTGGCGCATCACCCACAATGACGTCATGATGAGATGCATTCGTCTTTTTTGGAACGTCCGGAAAGATGGTCGTATATTCCCGCATTAATTGATGCACTTCCTCTTTTTGATGCACGGTCAAATGTCCGAGTTTCACTTCCGGATTTGTCAGAATTTCGGAATTCTTCAAACGGACACTTTGAGCGAAGTCTTTTTCGACAGTCTCTTCATTACATTCAGGTTCAACACAATTTTCTAATGTATTTACATTGGCCAAAGTGGAAACTGGTTTAACAAAATTTCGGTCACTTCTATCAAAATACTCTTTCAACATGTTAACATGACACACTCTTTTTTCTTTTCGCCGACCTGGTGTCTTAACCACATAGTTAACATCACTAATTTTACTCTCAATCTCATAAGGACCGAAATATCTAGCTTGCAAAGGATGACCAGGGATAGGCAAAAAGACAAGAACTTTATCGCCTGGTTTAAAAACTCTGTTTCTAGCATCTTTGTCATACCATGTTTTCATTTTCATTTGTGATGTTTTGAGATTTTCTTGAGCCAATTTGCAAGCATTATATAATTTCTCTTTGAAATTAGACACGTAGTCTAAGAGATTCAAATCGCTAGTCTCAGTCAACCATTTTTCCTTCAATAACTTCAATGGCCCCCTGACCGTATGCCCAAAAACTAGCTCAAAGGGACTGAACCCCAGGGACTCCTGAACCGCTTCTCGTGCCGCAAACAACACGAGGTGAACCCCTTCATCCCAGTCTTTTCCATACTGGTGACAATATGTTTTCATCATAGTTTTAAGGGTTTGATGAAAGCGTTCAAGTGCCCCCTGGGACTCAGGATGGTACGCAGAAGACTTATACTGCCTGATACCTAGCTCATGCATAACCTGCTGAAACAACCCTGACATAAAATTCGAACCCTGATCTGACTGAATAGCCTTGGGAGCACCTACGAAACTGAAAAACTTTGTAAGGGCCTTAACTATGGTCTTTGCCTTAATATTCCTAAGAGGTATGGCTTCAGGAAACCTAGTCGAAGTACACATAATTGTCAGTAAGTACTGATTCCCTGACCTAGTCCTAGGCAAAGGACCTACACAATCAACTAACACCCTACTAAAAGGTTCCTCAAAGGCTGGAATGGGTTGGAGGGGAGCAGGTGGTATCACTTGATTGGGTTTACCTACCATCTGACAACTATGACAAGACTTACAAAACTCAGACACATCTTTTCTCAACTTAGGCCAGTAAAAGTGACTTAAAATCCTATTATAAGTCTTATTGACACCTAAATGACCTGCCATGGGTGTGTCGTGAGCTAAACTCATGATGTCCCCGCGATACGCTACTGGAACCACTATCTGGTGAACGACCCGCCACACGTCATTAGGGGGTGCATCGGGTGGTCTCCATTTCCGCATAAGGATGCCATCTTGTATGTAGAAGCACTCTCCGACTTTGTCCGCTTCTTCTCGGGGAAGGGCCCTCTTACTTAGTTGGATGATCTCCGGATCTTTAGTTTGCTCGGAGAGGAGCTGCTCACGGCTTAAGGCATCTGTATCTCTGTCTAATGGCGGATGGGAATCATCACCAGGTACTGTGGGAGACCTGTCAACATGAAGTGGTACTGACGTCTCAGGTACGCTGTCATCAATAGTAGACATGAATGTGTCAGAAAGGTCTATATTTTTGGAGGGATGGTCCTCGTTAAGTGTAGAAGTACTCTCAGCCTCTTTCAGTCTGTTCCTGGCCATCGCCCTGGTAACAGCGCAGGCTGGATACAAGTCGTCGTCTTCATCATCGGACACGACATCGGACGTGATTTTCTCACAAACAATCGGATCGGCTACAACTTTGCCGCCAGCTAAATCGTTGCCAAGCAACAAGGAAACGCCTTGAACGGGAAGAGTAGGTCGAACACCTACGATAACAGGTCCAGTAATTAAGTCTGACTTCAAATAAATTTTATGAAGGGGAACATCAATGACGCCTAGCTCCACACCCTGTAATAAAACTGACCTACCAGTAAAAGTGTGCTCAGACAAAGGCAATGAACCCTCTAACAATAAAGTCTGGGCAGCACCAGTATCTCTCAAAATCTGAACAGGCAACGCTTCGCTAGAATCACTGAGTGAAACAAATCCCTGTGACAAAAAGGGCTTATAATGATCCTCCACAAAATCATCAGAACTGGACTTAGAACCCTGAATCTCAGGAGTGTCAGAACAAATCAAATCTAAGGCTTTCCTATCATTTCTAACAGACGCACAGGCCTGTGACTTAAGTTCTTTTTTCTTCTTAAGCTTCAAACACTCACCAATAACATGACCTTTTTTCTTACAATAATTGCATGTAGGAAGCGACCCCACCCCTGGGGATGCCTCAGAACGTTCGGACCTAGGACCGGACGTAGAACCACCTTGAGATGGTGACTGGGAACTAATGGACGACTGAGACTCTTGTACATTTTTCTTTGGAAAATCTGACGTTTTAGCACTATCGCTAGATTGAGTTTTTGACACAAAATTTTTCTTATGAGTGAGAGCATACGTATCAGACAAAACAGCGGCTTCTTCAAGAGTTTTAACATTTTTGTCTTCCAAATGAGTTCTTAAATCTTGATGTACACACTCTTTGAACTCTTCTATCAGAATGATCTGACGCAAATTGTCAAATGAATTGGGAATTTTCTTAGATCGAAACCACTGATCAAATAAATCTTCTTTTTCTCGAGCAAATTCAACATATGTTTGATTTTCAAATTTTTTGTACTTTCTAAACTTTTGTCTGTACGCCTCAGGTACTAACTGATATGCTCTCAAAATCGTGTCCTTGACCTTGTCATAGTCTGAACTCTCAGCAATACTGAGCGCCGAGTACACTTCAGCCGCTTTGCCAATAAGTACGCTTTGTAACAAAGTTGGCCAAAAATCACGTGGCCACTTCAGATTGGCCGCGATTTTCTCAAAATGTGGAAAATATTTGTCCACGGACTTTTCTTGAAATTTTGGTACTAATCTGATGTTTTTGGCGGCGTCGAATTCAGACTTGACAGGCGAAGGAACAGGATTTTCCTTAGCGCTTTTCTCTAACTTTAACTTTTCTAACTCAAACTGGAGTTCTTTCTCGTGCATACGTTCCTGTTTCTCTCTTTCTTCTTTTTCTCTTTCAAATTGTAAATGTCTTTCTTTTTCTTCTTTTTCAAATTGTAATTGTATTTTCATTTTCTCTAATTCAAACTCAAATTTTGACATTTTGGTTTCGCTTGAAACAGGTTCAACAGGAAAATCGTATGACGAAAAGATTTCCTCAGCTAAAAGCTTTTTAGCCACAATATTTCTAATTTCTTGTTTTCTCATAGAAGATTTTACATCTAACTTCAAGTGAAGACCTAAACCAATCAAATCATCTTTCTTCAATGATTCGAACTCTTGTACAGTCGGCGATTTCAAAAATTCAGTGACCGAAAATACCATGATTGATTTCTGCTGGCAAAAGTTTGGAGAATTTTCCTTTTTTCAAAAAACGAACTTTTACGTAAAAATGCAAATATGCAGAGATTACTATCCCGGACGAGCCCCCAATTCTGTTATGGGTCAGAATACCCCAAAACGCCAGCAAAAATCAGACAAAGACAGAATATAAATTTACAAGTTTAATTATGTACAAAATATATATATTTAAAATGATTACAACTTACAATACAATGTCCGGATCAAAGTGTCCGTTACGGTCCACTAAGTCTATCGAATGTATGGTTTCCGGTAAACACAAACGTTCTCGAAAGATCAGTGTCCAAACGTTGTTAAATGGATTAAAGTTTCAACAAATAAAGTGTCCCAGTATATCAGAATAGATGAATGAATCGTGTCTACGAATGTGTACGAATGTCCCTTCAACAGAGTTCCTCAGAGGTATTTATACTTAATAACAATGAATTAACCAGAAGCTTCTAGAACAATGACTCATTACAAATGATTAACAATAGAGTAAATTCCAGAAATCACAGTCATGTGATGATAATGATGTAACAAAGAACATACTGGAATATTCTCTAATGAGATAAACATGACATAGTAAAATCTAGAAAGAATTATTATGAAATCATTAAATAACATGACTAAGTACATGTGTACCTACACATAAAGTAAAACTAAAATAATACATGACCCACAACAATGTGACGATTGCGATTACACGATGTTACGATAGCGATTACACGATGGCGATGATAAGATGTCACGATGGCAATGACACGATGTGAACATCATATCTTCGTCATCGTGGCATCATATTTTCGCAATCGTGGCATCGTGACCTCGCCATCGTAGCATCGCCATCGTGACATTGCCGGCGATGGCATGATGACACGAAGCGGTCCAAATACGATTCCATAATGTCCTCTACCAAGTTTGTGCTTTTCGACCCGATCGGAAATCTAAGATCGCTGCTCTATAGCTCAATTTTTACGTTATGTGAGCGATAAGGCCCCTTTGGGTCTCTTGTTGTAGTGTTGGAGCGGTTGAGAAGAGAAGGGAGAGGGGTTAAATGATTTTAAAACAACGCGACCCTTTGGTTTCGCTTGATTACTTCTCCCAAAATGCATAATGTGTCTCACAATCAATATATATGTATGTATAAATCATATTTATCATTTATTTCAACACCAAACGAACCCAACATTTGGGTATCTGATCGTTGAATGTATGTTCTTAACATAACCGAAATGGCAGGGTGGACTATTACAGTATTGCGTATATTCGCAATAACATTGCGTATATTCGCAATAACATTGCGTATTTTCGCAAAAGTACTGCGAATATACGCGATCCTATTGCGAATATACGCCATTCTAGTGCGAATATACAATGTACGCAATGTTTCTGCGAATATATGCAATACTATTGCGACTATGTGTAAAACTATCGCGAATATGCGAATGTACGCAATGTTATTGTGAGTATAAGCAATGCTATTGCGAATACACACACATCGACTAGTAAAAGACATCTTTTCGACAAACGAAGACTTCAGTACGAGAAGATACGAATTTATACGAGATGTGACGGCATACATACGAGATTAGCACGAGCTGAGTACGAGAAATGATTATGTACGAGCTGAAACATTTTAACAGGATTGATATTGCCATTATGATAGCATTCGACCGTCGACAAGATTTTTCTTCCTTTAAAAATTTGCTTGTTTTGCGTGTATTGACTCTTCATTTTCTTCCTCAGAACTGCTGAACAATTTGAATGCCGGAATTAGTCTGAACAAGGTACAAGATTATGCACATACCAGTAACAAGATACACAGATTTATACAAGATTTCTTCATTTTATACTTATCTTAAGCTTCTTTCGAGGATAAATTCTGGATGATGCAAATTATGTTGAAAAGTATCTTCTTATGATATCTAAATATCCGAGAAGTGTTCATATTTAAGATTGTTCTATATCTAATAGCCCTTTTGACATTTGGATTATGTACATGCTAAATTTGAATTTTCTTACTTTTTATCGTTTTTTTTTTTTCTGGCTGAAAATTACACGTAAAATAAGTATAAAATGCTCTAAAAAGTTAAGGTCCTATATGTACACCAATTGGAACTATTCTGCAAGGAGGGGGGGGGGGGGGGCATTTTCTTCAATAAAACCAGAACATGAAGTGTGTCTTAAGTATCTTTAACGATCTGTTTTAGATACTTTCCAGCTTAAAAACACTCATAATTGATGTTTTGAATTTCTTGCATGAAATGTCACCAGATCTGAAAGGGAGTATGTACTCACGGTCTTATTCTAAATTATACTAAAAGAATTATTCCATTATAGACGAAAGACGGAACTTTTTCTTTCTTTTTTAATCTATTCATTATAAAAAATAGATGTAAGTTTTATGGACAAACTAACCATGATTGACTGATTTTTTCCCTTCTTTTTATTTATTTATTTATTATTATTATTTTTATTTATTTATTTTTTTTTTTTTGAGTTCGCATCCAAGGACCCTTGAATATGTCAGCCAATTAGGGCCCCTGTTTCTTTTTTCTTTTTTTTTCTTTTTGTTGATATACTATGAAAATGAAAGCATTAATGTAAGAGGGAGTGAGGGAATTATGGGAATGGCTTTAAGGGAGCAACCATTTGATTTTAGGGGGGGGGGGGCAGGAAGACTTCGCATAAAAAAAAACTTCCGGATCAAACTTTTAGGGTAAATTTTTTTCCGTATCATGAAATTGCCCCTCCCCCCTCTCTTCCGACCTTTCCACTGCCCAGTAAACACTTTTTTGTGTATCATAAACTAAGTATTAGAAAAAATGGGACAAACTTCATGCAATTTTGAGTGAATAAATCAAATTCAAAAGTCATTAGTACCAAATAGCCTGTCTCCGTTGAGTATCATTTAAGTATACTAAATAGATTATAGGCATCATATGCCATTCAAGAAATTAAAATGAAGTGATCTGCTGGCAAGAGATGAACTCATTCTGTGTTTGATGTTTAATATGGCCGAAAAATCACGCTGAATTATTTAAACTTTAGAGTAACTTTCAACATTGGAAAATTACAACCAAAAAAAAAAAAAGAAAAAAAATCCGACCCGAAGGGCCGGCGAAAAAAAAATTTCCGGCTAGCAAAAATCTGCCCCCCCCCCTAAAAAAATGGTTGCTCCCTTCACACTTTCATGGATCGGGCCTAGGATAGCTAAAAAAATTGCATCCGTAGCTATCCGTACCAATCCGTATCTCGAACCGGCACAAGTCGTAGCTATCCTTGCCAATCCGTACCTATCCGGGATGAGACAGAAAATTTTTGAAGATGTTCAAAATTTTCTACGACTACAGCTACGGATAAATTTGTCGTAGCGGAGTCGTAAGGGAGTTTTAGCAACCCGAAGTGCAGTCGTAGCCATCCGAAGGGGAGTCGTAGCAATCCGTATCGCATTCGTAGTAATCCGGGATCATTGTTGTGATAAAAATAGCCATACGACTCTCCTACGGATTGCTACGACTCTCCTAGGGATTGCTATGCATAACCACGGATTCGAAAATGAGAGGCTATGGATAGCTGAGGATTGTGTCTTAAATTAACTTCAAATCTACCAGTATTCTGTGCGTTTTTCGGTCAATATACGAGTAAATACTCCAACTATTCAGTGTCAGGTAATGATATAAAGACATGTATAAAACCTCAATATTGTTATAAAACAAGTGAGAGTGTCTCAGCTTGAAAATATTGGGTGTATTAGTAAATAATAATTGTTTGAAAACACATAGGAAATTCAAGCCAGTCCTACCAATCCGTACTGAAGTCGTAGCTATATATCCCTGCGCGAACCGTGGCTATCCGTACTCAAGTCGTGGTAATCCTTAGCAATCCGTACCTATCCGGATCCATCCGTACGCGTATCGTAGCAATCCGTACTCGTATCGTAGCAATCCGTAGTAATGTCGGGACGATATCCGTAGCTATCCTTAGCTATCCGTACTAGATTCGTATCACCACGTGGCAATCCGTACTGTAGTCGTAGGTTCATGGTTCATCGAACATTTTGCGTCCCGACTCGCCATGGATACATCTTTTTTTTTTCTAGTCGTAGCTCGATCCATGGAAGTGTGAAGGGGGCTTTATAGGTACTCAAATCGGTAGAGCTCGCGAAAATGTTGCGAAAGTGTCGAGCAGAAGTCGTATAAAGTCGTGTAGAAGTCGAAGAGGAGCCGTTACAACTCGCATAGAGTGTGCGCATGCGTCAGTAGACGTTGGTCAAGCTTTTTTGAGTTGAAAGAAAATTTGTGAAAAAATGCATTAAAACTCGTACGAATGACCCTCACTTATTTCTAGTTTTTTTCTTTTTCTCTCCTTTTCTTTCTATCTATTTACTTGTTTTGATAATGTTAAATGACCAACATGTCGTAATGTTATAAGATGAAGGAGAAGAGTTATAACTAAGCTTTACAGCTTTATCTCCATCCTTATTTATTATGACTGTTATATCATTGTTGCTTCATTATATGTAGAAATAAATATTGTTAAAACTAACTCGCATGATGTAGTGTATACATCGTACTCATGTACAAACTCATATATAAACGCCTCCCGTCTTGTTACAGACCAATTCCAAGTTTTCTTACGGTCTGTTACGTCCTGTCACGTTTTGTTGCGTTCACCACGTTTTAAGTCGGTCTATGAAAGTAGGCCATCTGCGCCTCGACTGCTGTGGCAGATGTTTTGACAGTTTAAACATTTGCCCCGACAATCACGGCTACATGTAGTTACGTTTGTCGAATCCCGTTCGCCTACGTTGTCTCATGGTCACCACGTTTCGTCCACGTTGGCTTGAAACGTGGCTGCCGTGACCGCCGGAAACACAGTGTGATAGCATCAAATTGTATGGTCCGTACGTATGTATGTATGAAAGAAATCTGCTTTCAAAATTTCTAAACATGTCCTAATTTTAACATAAGCCCAAAGTCAAGGTAAAGGTCACAAGGTCAAAAGTCATGACACCAAACTCTAGCACTCTTTGTGGAGAATTGGTGTATGAAATATGAAAGGCCTACCATTTATAGTATAAAAAGAAATCTGCTTTCGAAACATCTTAAAAAAATAAAATGTTGTACAGGGTGAAGGTCAAGGTCACAGGGTCAAAAAACATGGTACCAAAATGTAGTACTCTTTATGGTGAATGTGTGTATGAAATATGAAAGGCCTACCATTAATAGTATAAAAGAAATCTACTTTCAAAACATCTTAGCATAAATTGTTGAATAAGGTGAAGGTTACATGGTCAAAATTTATGGTACTAAAATGTAGTACTCTTTATGGTGAATGTGTGTATGAAATATGAAAGGCCTACATTAAAAGATCTTCACATCTATTTTTTCTATTACATGTATTGCCAATTGTGACCTTGGCCTCGTCTGCCTTCTAACCATAGGCAACTAATACGCGAAGTTTGATGAAGATTGGAAGACTGTGATGTCTTCAAGGTTTTTGATGATTACCAATAGTGACATGAAATTGACTTTGACCTTTAAAATCAATAGATGTTGTCTTCTCACACAATGTTTGATGAATACTGGAAGTAACTGGTGACCTTTACTAGAGTATTCAGAATGATTTCCAATTATCACCAATTGTGACCTTGACCTTTGATTGCTGACCCTGATATTCAAAAGGTCTTGTCCTCTTTCAACGGACACCTTGTATGCAACGTTTGATGAAGATCTGAGGTAAACTGTGACCTCTAGAGAGTTAACAAGGTTTTTGTATAATTTTATATGAATAGTGACCTTGACCCTGAAAATCAATAGGTATTGTCTTCCCATCATGGACATCTTACATGCAAATTTTGATGAAGATAGGAAGTAAACTGTGATATCTTTTTCTAGTACATGTATCATCAATCGTGACCTTGACCTTGAAAATCAATAGGTATTATCTTCTCACTATGGACAACTTACATGCAAAGATTGATAAATACTGGAGGTTAACTGTGACAGGTCTGACCCTGAAATTCAGTAGGTTTTGTCTTCTTGCCATGGACAACTTATATGCAAAGTTTGATGGATATTTTATGAAAATGTGATATCCAAGAGTGTCCACAAGGTTTTCCAATAACTACTAATTGTGACCTTGACTTTTGACCATGAAATATGAGTGTTGTTTTCTCACCATGGACAGATAACACGTACATGCCTGAAGAAGACTGGAAGCACAATGTGACCTCAAGAGTATCCACAAACCTTTTCTATTATCACCAATTGCGACCTTCATTTTGACCTTTAAAATCAATAGGTATTGTCATGGACAACTTGCATGCATTGCATGCAAAGTTTAATGAAGATTGAAAGTAAATTGTGAGTATCCACAAGCATTTGTAGACCTACATACTCACTTAACACAAGGTGGCCTTACTATATCCCTGCAGCTTCAAAGTTGCACAAGAGGATAAATATGCCGACATAAAAGCACACATTTACACAACTGATTGCTATCAACTAAGGGTTTCAGACAATTGCCTTGATCCCATAGTAAAAACAGACCTGATTCCAATGTGCAACAGAAAAAAATTCTGAATTGGGATAAAAAATGACAACTTTCACAGACAACAATTCTGGAGGCCAATTCAACTTGTAATCTGGGATGGAGTTTTCCATTTGAAGTGGATAAAAAATAGTCTGCAAATATTAAGCAGAATACAAAGATCTAATTCCACATTTTATTTTTTTAATATAGCCTACAAATATAGAATGTAAAACTAGATAATCAATATAAGGTTGAACAATAGCTTTGTGTACCCACCAAAGAAATGGAGGTATTGGGACAAACAGTGAATTTGTGATACAGTGCCTACATATAAAGCTGATATCAGTATTCAAAATGGGTAAAAACCGAACTAAAATCAATGCTTTCATACCAATTTCATGACGTCAGATACCCTCTCAATTGGAAATGAGTCGTATTTCCAAAAAGACTTGAATTGTACAAATTCTTTTATTAATCATCTTGGTTCTTCAATGACGTCAATGATTCTTTAAACTAGAAGTCTCTGACGAGACTGAAGCTCTCCTGGTTGTTTAGTAAAATACATAACTAAATGACATAACTATTTTCTAAGACCCAAGGGTAAGGGGCTAAAAAAGTGTAACCCTGTATATTTATAATTTCTGAGAAATCGTGACCATAAGATTACATTGAGTTGCATATAAAGAAGAAAGTGACCACATCCAATGTCTAAGACCCTGGGGTAAGGGGCTCAAACAAAACTTCAGATGCACAATTAAATCATAGTCCCTGAACATTGCAATAAAGAATTAACTTTCTATCATTTACCCTTTCTGAGAAATGGTGACCACAAGATTATACAATGTTACATAAGAGGAAATTACAACACCCATTTACTAAGACCCTGGTGGTCAGGGGCTCTAACAACATAGCTTGTGCTCAACTCAATCATAGACATATAATATAGCAAAAAAGATTTAACTTTTTATTATTTATACTTTCTGAGAAATGGTGACCACAAGATTACATTGAGGTCTATAGGAGATAATGACCACACCTATTTCCTGAGACCCCAGGGGTCAGGGGCTCAGATGAAATATCATCTAGATCATTGACCTTTAATATTGAAGAATGAATTAACTTTCTATCATTTATACTTTCTGAGAAATAATGGCCACAAGATTACATAGAGTTACATTGAAGAAAATGACCATACCCATTTCCTGAGACCCTGGGGGTCAGGAGCTCAGATGAAATATCAGGTGTACAACTAGATCATAGACCTTTAACATTGCAAAAAGAATTAACGTTCTATCATTCATACTTTCTGAGAAATGGTGACCACAAGATTACAGAGTTATATAGGAGAAAATGACCACGCCCATTTCCTAAGACCCAAGGGGTCAGGGGCTCAGATGAAATATCAGGTGCACACCTAGATCATAGACCTTTAACATTGCAAAAAGAATGAACGTTCTATCATTTATACTTTCTGAGAAATGATGACCACAAGATTACATAGAGTTATATAGGAGGAAATGACCACACCCATTTCCTAAGACCCAAGGGGTCAGGGGCTTAGATGAAATATCAGGTGCACACCTAGATCATAGACTTTTAATATTGCAAAAAGAATTAACTTTCTATCATTTACCCTTTCTGAGAAATGGTGACCACAAGACTATACAATGTTACATAAGAGGAAATGACCACACCCATTTTTAAAGGGACGGTGTCCCTGAAAATTAATTAATTTTACAAAATTGTGTAATGCAAAATCTTTCTTTTCATATGAAAGTATATATTCTCATTAGTACAAATTCAAATTTTTAGGCCAATCTATCGCACAATTTCGCAGTTATAGACATTTAAAAACGTCATTTTGAATTTGGGGTGCGCAGTTCTAATTCATTCCACTAGCGCCACCTACAATGTATTGAGTTTTTACTATAGAGGTATACAGAGATTTATAAATTACAAAATCGACAATATTAGAGTGGTTACTGCATATTTTCCAATAAATTTTTTTCTGGCTCATTTTTTCCTCTATCTAGACCGTTTGGAGTAAAATTTACATTTTCAATAAAAAATTATTTTCAGGGACACTGCATCTTTAAAGACCCTGAGGATCAGGGGCTCAGATAAAATATCAGGTGCACAAATACATCATCAACCTTTAACATTGCAAAAAGAATTAACTTTCTATCATTTAT
Organism: Pinctada imbricata; assembly: GCA_033119305.1. Classification (NCBI taxonomy): domain Eukaryota; kingdom Metazoa; phylum Mollusca; class Bivalvia; order Pterioida; family Pteriidae; genus Pinctada; species Pinctada imbricata. The sequence goes on from VSWD01000002.1 coordinate 19,023,693, forward strand.
ACTTTCTGAGAAATGGTGACCACAAGATTTAACATAGAGTTATATAGGAGAAAATGACCACACCCAGGGGTCAGGGGCTTAGATGAAATATCAGGTGCACACCTAGATCATAGACCTTTAATATTGCAAAAAGAATTATCTTTCTATCATTTATACTTTCTGAGAAATGGTGACCACAAGATTACATAGTTATATAGGGAAAATGACCACACCCATTTCCTAAGACGTTGGGGGTCAGGGGCTCAAAGAAAATATCAGGTGCACAACTAGACCATAGACCAATCATGTTGCAAAGGAGAGGAAATAAAAGCATACAATTCAACTGCACATAATAAAATTAAATAAAAAACCTTGCATATAGATTTCTCAACCAATCATACTACAGGGTATATTATCATGATTATTATCACTAAAGTACTAACAGGATTTTAAGAAAACGGAAATTTCCGTTCTATTTGCAAGCGGTAAAATAGAATCATTGGAAAATTGAAATGGTAATACAGAAGGAAAAGCACTACTCAAAAACTTAGCTTTCTAAACCTTACAAGACATCATTTTTGGTGTACTCATTGGAAAATAGCAATATTTTACACTTACAAATTGACCAAGTCATTTTTCTCAACAAGGGTCGAGTATGTTAAAAGTAACAGCAACTCCTATTCATACAGGTAGATATTCACTAATCATTAAGGCATAAATCTATTGTGTCGTATTCAGATTATGGCTATTGTGTAATTCATACTTGACCATTGTAGAATTTATGGACTTTGTGCATGAAAAAGATGATTTAACGTGTTATTTCCTATGTGTACAGCGAAAATATTAATTACTAATTATTAAAAATTTAATTTTCAAACAGTGCTCTATTAATTGAACATTTCCCTCGATATTCATATGTATCAATCTAAAAGCATTTTCACTTAAAATCCAAATTTCCGTTTTCTTGACTCGCTGTTAGTACTTTAATAAAAAACAGCCATTTTAAACATTTCACTCCAACCATTTTGGCAACGGACAATATGAAAAGTATGTGTTTGTTTGTTTGCCCCTGGAAATTTGACCTAGACCCTATTTGGGTGTTGAATCTAATCATAATTTACCGTCCCTGCAAATTTTCCAAGAATTTTTCCGCTCATTACAATAAACACACTGTCAGCAATTCATAATTTTTTGTTAAATAGACTCAAGAAATATTAAAACATCGCCGATCGTTTTCTGTTTCGTTCCCCTAGCACTGCTTGAAGAAGAATTGAACACTTTATGTCAGCCATCAAATCATGATCAACGTTTCTTTTACCAGGATGCTGCAATTTTATACTGTCTACGATGACGCAAGCTGTCAATATTGTCACCATTCAGTAACATGGGAGATTTTGTTTGCATTTCTACACTGTCTAGTTTTCCTGATTCTCTCCCCTTGGATTTTTCGCCTTTGCTCTGAATGGTTTTAAACGGATTGAATTTTGAGGATTTTGATGCAGATTTAAGATTAGCTGAATCGACTGGATTCCCATGTTTGTGGATCATAGGCAGTTTATTGAAGGCTTCAGGATAAGGAATTACCACTATATCATCTGAAATTATACATCCATTATTAATTAATAATTGTAATTAAATAGTTGGCAACATAAATATACCTGAATAAATTACACACAATAAATGATAAAAGATTTATAAGATATAAAACTTATTCTGCAGATGACCTTGAGCCTAATAGGATATTGAGTCTTATCATGCTTGACCAACCCTGCAAGTATAATTTAAGTATAACATACATTAATCATGCGAATGTGTGACTTAGACAATACCAAACAAGCAGACAGAATGACAAACAGTTTAACAAACAGATTGGCAGATGGATTTTCACAGGACAAAGTGATCCCTATAAACCGCTAATGCATTAGGGTTTTAATACATGAGTTGTCAGATAGGCTGTATGAAACATATAGACAGTTGAACTAATAAATGGAGGTTCCATGTAAAAACAGTGATATATATGAAATTAAATACAGGTAAGGCCATATAAACAAGAGTCCCGGAGGTACAACGCTCACATGATACCCATGCACTCTCTTAACCTACTAATATTGCAATATAATAGTGTCAGTACCAGGCCAAGGTCACTAGGTCAAAGGTCATGGTCTCAAATCTAAGGTCTCACCACAAGGTATCTACATGTAAAATATCAAAGCCCTGCCCCTTATAGTTTAAGAGGTATAGCCCAGGTAAAAGTTTTTCAAATGTAGGTCAAAGTCCAAGGTCAAGGTCTTTAGGTCAAAGGTCATGTCTCAGTTAAAAGGTCTTGTCACAAGGTACACAATGTATCTACAAGTGAAACATCAAAGCCCTTCCCATTATAGTTCAAGAGATTTAGCCCAGGTTAAACTTTTTGAACAGTAGGTCAAAGTCCAAGGTCAAAGGTCATGGTCTCAAATGAAAGGCCTTGTCACAAGGTATCTACAAGTGAAATATCAAAGCCCTACCCCTTATAGTTCAAGAGATATAGCTCAGGTTAAAGTTTTGACTACGGACGTCGACGACAAAGACGCCGAGGGTATGGCATTAGCTCTCCGGACATTTTCATCGCGGCGAGCTAAAAAGGTACAATATCCAGATTGTCATGCAGTATTCACAAAAAAACACAAACCTAAAATCTAACAACTTTCTTACCTGGTAATTTCTTGATTTGGAGATAGCATGGCCTGAGGAGGAGGGTGTTGTAATGTAGTCATGCTCCGTACTCGATTGTCGGAATCTGATGGAACAGACTGCAGGGCGTTTGTCATAGCACATGCAACCTGAAGTATCATAGTGTTATTATGTAAAATACAAACTGAAAATTATAACGTAAGTCCTAGGAGTGAGATACTGAAATCAAATTTCTAGTAAAAAACAGATGAAAAAAAATGTTATGAGCAATTTAAGTCCCCTACCGGCGGCATATAACTATGTCATGCAACTCTGCCTATGAATTATTCTTCAATTAAACATGAGTTTTAATTAAACCGTGCAGCTCAGTTCTGAGGTTTTATCAGCTTTATCCATTCGAAAAAGAGGTCAAGCGTGACGAAAGTTGAACATGCTCTGTAACTATCCAAGACTAAGCTGAGTATCGTTTTACCTGAATATCTCTATTTGTTGCAGGAAGAAGTTTGGAAAACTGACAAAAACTGAATTGTGCAAGTCATGAAGGTGCATAACTCCTCGAAAAATAGGTCAAGCGTGACAAAAGTCCAACTTGCTCTGTAACTATCCAAGACTAAGCTGTGAACAAATTTCACCTGAATATCTCTATTTGTTGCAGAAAAAAAGTCGGGAAAACTGACAAAAACTGAAGTTTCCAAGTCATCAAGTGGCATAACTCCTCGAAAAATAGGTGAAGCGTGACGAAAGTCGAACTTGCTTTGTAACTATCCAAGAGTAAGCTGTGTATCAAAGGACTAGATGCGCTAAGCGGCCCTATAATTTCGACAAAAAATGCTTTTGATGAACGAATTATTTAGTATCACTTTTTACAATGTTGAATATTTGATAAAACACCGTGTCATAGTTTTGAGCCCTCGTAACGTCACGCGCGTGATGATTGACGTCATGTGTTGACGTCATTTACCCTGAATTACGCAAAACTAAGGAAAATCATCGTATTTTACATACAAATCGTCAAATTTCATCTATGATCCAGGCCTCCCCCACAAATTTTTTTTATGCAAATTTAAAGGCCGATCAGACATCCATCAACTGATGCAAAAATATCCATGGGCAAGGCCTGGAGTGCTACTTGATTTCATAGTTTTGTATCGAAATATAGCTCATTTATTGATATTTTCAATGACTTCAACATTTTTTAGACGTTTTGAGGGACGTATTATTCAGTATAGAATTGTGAAATAAAAAAAGGCTTTCCTGATTTGGATTCACCATATATTTGGCATTTTATAAACTAGAATATTATGAATATATAAACAACTTTGAAAAATAGGGCCGAAATTGCAGGTTACCGCACCTACTCCTTTCACCTGAATATCTCTATTTGTTGCAGAAAAAAAGTCCGGAAAACTGACAAAAACTGAATTTTCCAAGCCATCAAAGGGCATAACTCCTCAAAAATTAGGTCAAGTGTGACAAAAGTCCAACTTGCTCTGTAACTATCCAAGACCAAGCTGTGTATCAAATTTCACCTGAATATCTCTATTTGTTGCAGAAAAAAGTCCGGAAAAGTGACAAATACTGAATTTTCCAAGTCATCAAGGGGCATAACTCCTCAAAAAAATAAGTCAAGCGTGACGAAAGTCAAACTTGCTCTGTAACTATCCAAGACCAAGCTGTGTATCAAATTTCATCTGAATATCTCCATCCATTGCAGAAAAAAGTCTGGAAAACTGATATTCGGACAGAGGGGGGGACAGACGGACAGACAGACCGAGAGGAAACTAAATGTCCCCTTCGGCGTTGCCGGTAGGAGACTAATAAATTGCAAAAATATATATCATTCTGTCTCTTATTGTATCTGAGGACGTATCTATCTGCACTTTTACCCTGGGGGTTAGTGGCTCAATAAGTAAATCATAGATATCAAAATACTTTAACTGTACTGTACCTCCATTAATAAATGTGTGCTTGTGAATGCAATATAGCAGGATAATTAACCCAAAAGATACCTTTGTTCAATGTTTTCCTTGAGTTGTTCTAGGAACTTGGTCTTAGCTCTTTTGATATCTTCCCTCAAATCCTGAGATCTTGTGTTCATTGTAGAAATTGGACTGTATAGAGCCCCTTTGTGTCAACCAGGGCTTCAAGACTGTTCTGGCACTCCTCAACTTTTACCATGTTTACCTAAATGTATATATACCATTTACAAATAATTTCTTTAATTTGTTATTGTCATCATAAAGTTTGAAGGTTATCATGGCTATGAGGTAAAACATTATATTAATAGATCAAAGGTATGTTTTACTTGGATAAAAAATAGAAAATTTGAGTAGAGAAATCGGACAAATTTTACTATCGATTATTGGGACACTATCGGAAACTTACTATTGATTGATTATCAGAACTATCGTATTTTCAAAAATTATATTCAAAACTAGTGAAATACCATTGAGGCTACAATCTGCTTCACATATATATATACATACACTGCAAATACATCGAAATACAATGCATGTGTAAAGTACAACCAACAATTTACATGTAATTTGTTTTTCTTTACCATTTTCATTTTTGTCCTCTTGGCCTGGTGTAATTTTTGATTGTTTTTCATGTAAACAATTTTGATTGTAGTTATCATGGTAATACTTTTATCTCTGAGCGAAAATCGATAGTAAATTTTACTATCCATTATCGAAAATCAAAGGGTTTCAGCAATCGACTATCAAAAGTCTATCGTCACTGCACTAGTAGAATTGTAATGAACTTATTAAAATCTGTAAAATCGCAATGAATACACTAATCGATTATCGATTATCATCAGATTCTGAACCCTTTTCCCCATCACTTGTTGTCAACAATATTGGTATATGTACCAGTATTGTGATCGCAGTCTTTCATAATAACATCGGTCCGCCGGTCCTGACAGGCAAACTTACGTTGGGACCAGTGCTTTCCATTCCATACTCGGTACGAATTACCGATGCCTTCTGTTATGTGTATTTGTTATGGAATCAAATGTTCTGGTGCAAGTTTTTACAATATTTTTGTTCCCTGGTGAGAAGGAGCTGTTAAGATAAGGGCTTGATCTAGCCCTGGAATCACTCAATTATTTCTCCTACACTGTCCTTCTATTTTAGGAGAAAGTTGGTCAGGATTAAAATATCAAGTCTTAGACATGTTAGAAGATTCCTAGTAGGTATTTTATTTAAACATGTTAAATAGATTTGGGGATAGATGTAATAATTACGGGTTGAAGAGGTAGGGGTGCTGAAAAGAGAAAACGTCAAATATCGAGCGAAAATTCACAAAAATTGCATTATTTTAGACTAATTTGATGTTTATTATGATTCTGTAGCTTTTCGAGTCAAAATTTCATAAATGAAATTAACCTTGAGGTCATTATATCAATATAATCAGCAACATCTGCCATCCAGAAACTTGGAAACCGTTTTATTTCGTACTTATCAGCCACATATGTAGCTTTCAGGCGCGAAATACGCACAGTGTCGAAATAGACAACTTTCTTGATAATTTCCTTCCTAACGGTTAAATATTTGATCAGAGCATACTGACGCATTTTCGATTTCTCCTCTGTAAACGCTAGACAGAATTTCACTAAACCTTACAGGAAGCAAGTACTCAAGGTCCTCTGTCTAGTTTGTATTTTTCGTGCTGATCGGTCAACAAATACGGCTGTCGAGGGCTCTGAGTGGCTGATACATTTTCGACATCTCCTCTGCAACCGCTGCACAGAATTTCCTGAAACCTAATAGGCAGCAAGTCATCAAGGTCCTCTACCAAGTTTGTGTTTTTCGTGCCAATCAGTCAATAAATATGGCTGCAGAGGGCTCTGATTGGCTGATACATTTTTTACATCTCCTCTGCAAACACTGCACAGAATTTCATGAAACCTTACAGGAAGCAAGTACTCAAGGTCCTCTTCCAAGTTTGTGTTTTTTGTCAATCTGTCAATAAATATGGCTGGCGAGGGCTCTGATTGGCTGACACATCTTTGACATCATCTCTGCAACCACTACACAGAATTTCATGAAACCTTACAGGAAGCAAGTACTCAAGGTCCTCTACCAAGTTTGTGTGTTTCGTGCCAATCGGTCAATAAATATGGCTGCCGAGGGCTCTGATTGGCTGACACATCTTAGACATCTCCTCTGCAACCACTGCAAAGAATTTCATGAAACCTAAGGTCCTCTACCAATTTTGTGTTTTTCGTGTCAATCGGTCAATAAATATGGCTGCCGAGGGCTCTGATTGGCTGACACATTTTCGACATCTCCTCTACAACCACTGCACAGAATTTCATGAAACCTTACAGGAAGCAAGTACTCAAGGTCCTCGTCCAATTTTTTTTTTGTGACGATCGTTTAACAAATATGGCTGTCGAGGGCTCTGATTGGCTGACACATTTTTGACACATCTCCCCTGCAACCGCTGCAAAAATCTCATAAAACCTAACAGGAAGCAAGTACTCAACCTCTACCAATTTTGAGTTTTTTCATGCCGACAGGTCAAAGAATATTGCCGCCCAGGGCTCTGATTGGATGACACATTTTCGACATCTCCTCTGAAATTGCTACACAGAATTTTACAAAACCTTGCTGGAAACTAGTACTCAATGTCCTCTACCAAATTGTCCACTATCATTCTATTGTTTGCAACTCAGGTGAGCGATGTGGCCCCCTTGGGCCTCTTCTTTTTCAGACAGTTTTTGTTTCGGCCCTATGTGTTTCTTTATTACATAGGTCCGAGTGACCTATGTGAGCTGAAAGTTTTTGGGAAACACTGTGATCGCCAACTTTACATCATTCTTCTTCCTCAGTGCAGAATGCATTAGGTCAAGGCAAGTGCCTCCTTAACATGTGTGGTCCCCTTAGTTCACTCTGTTATGTGTATGTGGCGTACGTATAATTATTACATGTATGTATAAGTAATAGTCACTATAAGTGTTCTAGTACTAAAAAATAGCAATCCATGGAATGCTTGTGTCGCCTGCGAAGCGGTTTGATAATTATTCTAGAAAGTGGATCAAAATTATTGGTATCAGTAGAAAGTCTTGTCAAATGAAATTCATTTGAAATATCAGACCTCTTAATTACAAATTAAAAGATATGGTCATTCTCAAATTTTCATAAAAGAGTGTCAATCATCTAGGTCAAGGTCACTACGTAAAAATTGGTAACAAAAAGGTCTCATCATAAGAATTATTAAAGATCTATCACCTACCAATTAAAAGATATATATACATGTACAACCTTAATTTCTTAGAAAATAAGGTCAAATAGCTAGGTCAAGGTCAAAAGCTAAAAAAAATTATGGTATGTGTAGAAAGGCATTGTTACAAGGAAAATACATGTGAAATATCAAAGCTCTATCACCTACCAATAAAAAGATATAGCCAATTTTACTTTTCTTGAAAAAAAGGTCAAATATTTAGGTCAAGGTCACAAGTTCAATCATTATGGTCAGGGTAGAAAGGTCTTGTCACATGGAATACACATACCAAAGCCCTATCACTTACCAATCAAAAGATATATAAAATCTTAATTTTTTTAAAGTAGGTCAAATATGTAGGTCAAGATCAATAGGTAAAAAATTATGGTATGTGTAGAAATGTCTTGCCACAAGGATTGAACATGTGAAATATCAGTCCTATCACTTACCAATCAAAAGATATAGCAAATCTTATCTTTTTCTCAAAAGTAGGTAAAATCTCTAGGTCAAGGTCACAAGGTCAAGAATTATGGTATTTGTAGAAAGGTCTTGCCACAAGGATTACACGTGTGAAATATCAAAGTCATAACACTTACCAATCAAAAGATATATCCATTCTTAATTTTTTTTAAAGTAGGTCAAATATGTAGGTCAAGGTCACTAGGTGACAGATTATGGTATGTGTAGGAAGGTCTTGTCACAAGGAATACACATGACGGACTGACAGACGGACAACGGACAAAGTGATCTCTAAGTGACGCTATGCTTTGCAGGCAACACAAAAATCATCAGGGTTTTTCTATTTCCAAAGCCATAAATGAGCCATACAGACAGTCACCGGTCCAGGGGGTTAAATTTTGGGCTGTCACAATACGCTAAGCTCATGATACGATACGTATCATGATATTTACTCAGGATACGATTCGAAATGAAGATATTCATGAATTTCAAAGCATTTCTGTAATTCAGTAGATCCAGCTTTTTAGTTAGGGGTGAGGGGTCTTGGGATCGCCTAGGTCCCCAGTGGGTCCAGGGCAGAGCCCTGGTAGAGGAGTCAGGGGGCAAAGCACCCCCCTGAGGCTCTTGAATTTCTGCATTTTTTGATTTTAGGACCCATTTTCATGACTGTTATTGATTAAAGAATGAAAATTAGTGCATTTAACAATTACATTTACTAACAGGCAGTTAATATTCAGTAATATTTACTATTTTTTGATTGAAAATTATCATATTACCCATCATTGGAAAATTTAAGGGGGGCATACGCCCCCTACTGCCCCTTCACTGTAATTCATCAGATATATTTTAATAAAACAAGTTTAAAAACAACAAATTAAAATCATTTCTAACTTGAATGCTTTGAGAATTATTGTATTGACTAGAAAACAGGAGCGTCTTTTAAAGTTAGCTTTGACGATATACCGCCTCTTCTTGTATGGTGTACATGTATCAAACCATTGTCAAAAACCGCAGTGAATCAAGAACCATGGTGAATTGTGACAGCCCTAGTTAAATTTTTCACGGTCAGAAAGCAGTCTGAAACATTCAAGCTCCGAAATACGTTACAATAGACCCCTGGAATAAATGAATAAGAAACTATAAAATGCAAGAACTGAAGTGACTGAATACATTTTGTAACCAGAAGTCTCTGACGAGACTGTAGCTCTCCTGGTTGTTTTTGTTTTTTATTTGTTTTTTATTTACTCATTGACAAGTGAATAAGATACATACACATAAATATCAATTTCCATTTTTTAAGACCATAGGGAGCAGGCGTTCTTACAAATTAAAAGTAGCACAACAAAACAAAATATCCAATAGACTGCAACTGGAATATCACTCATATAATTCATAATATCCAAGATAAAGTATTTAAAAAAAGAATGCCACACCCATTTTCCAAGATCCTAGGGGCCAGGGACTGCTAGCTCAAATGAACTATCAATGACATAACACTACTACAGAGCCATCATATTGCATTAAGAATTACTCTCATTCATTAATAGCTTTGAAGAGTTGAGAGCACAATTATATAGGAGAAAATGACCACATCCACTTTCTAAGACCCTGGGGAACAGGGGCTCAAATAAAATATCAGATGCGCAACAAGAACACAGACCCATCATATTGCAAAAAGAACAAAGCATAAATAAAAAATAGTGTCAATGGAGTTGCAAGCACAACATTACATACAGTTATATACTAGGAGAAAATGACCACAACCACTTCCTAAGACCCTGGGGGTCAGGGGCTCAAACAAAATATCGGTGCACAACAAGAAGACAGACCAATCATATTCCAAAAAGAATGAAGTTTCCATCATTTATAGTGTCAGAGGAGTTGCGAGCACAAGATTACTTAGAGTTATATAGGAGAAAATGACCACACCCATTTTCTAAGACCCTGGGGGTCAGGGCCTCAAACAAAATATCAGGTGCACAACTAGACAACATACGAATCATATTGCAAAAAGAATGAAGTCTCTATCATTTATAGTGTCAGATGAGTTGCGAGCACAAGATTACATAGAGTTGTATGGGAGAAAATGACCACAACCATTTTCTAAGACCCTGGGGGTCAAGGGCTCAAACAAAACATCAGGTGCACAACTAGACCACAGACCTATCATATTGCAAAAAGAATGAAGTCTCTATCATTTATGGTGTCAGAGGAGTTGCGAGCACAAGATTACATAGAGTTATATGGGAGAAAATGACCACACCCATTTTCTAAGACCCTGGGGTCAGGGGTTCAAACAAAATATCAGGTGCACAACTAGACCACAGACCTGTCATATTGCAAAAAGAATGAAGACTCTATCATAAATAGTGTTAGAGGAGTTCGAGCACAAGATTACATAGAGTAATATAAGAGAAAATGACCACACCCCTTTTCTAAGACCCTGGGGGTCAGGGCCTCAAACAAAATATCAGGTGCACAACTAGACCACAGACCTATCATATTGCAGAAAGAATGAAGTCTCTATCATTTATAGTGTCAGAGGAGTTGCGAGCACAAGATTACATAGAGTAATATGGGAGAAAATGACCACACCCATTTTCTAAGACCCTGGGGGTCAAGGGCTCAAACAAAATATCAGGTGCACAACTAGACCACTGACCTATCATATTTCAAAAAGAATGAAGTTTCTATCATAAATAGTGTTAGAGGAGTTGCGAGCACAAGATTACATAGAGTTATATGGGAGAAAATGACCACACCCATTTTCTAAGACCCTGGGGATCAGGGGTTCAAACAAAATATCAGGTGCACAACTAGACCACAGACCTATCATATTGCAGAAAGAATTAAGTCTCTATCATTTACAGTGTCAGAGGAGTTGCGAGCACAAGATTTCATAGATTTTCATGACCACGCCCATTTTCTAAGACCCTGGGGGTCAGGGGCTGAAACAAAATGTCAGGTGCACAACTAGACCACATACCAAGTAAGATGCAAAAAGAATTAGCTTTCTATCTCCTATGGTTTCAGAGGAGTTGCGAGCACAAGAATTGTTTACGGATGGACGGACGGACAGACGGACGGACGCCGGACGACGGGGTATCGCATAAGCTCGACTGGTCAGAGACCAGTAGAGCTAATAATAGTGGTGGGAAATCCGTTCAGAATAATAACCAATACTTGGTTAGAATCTGTTGGTGTATCCGATACGATTTTATCGGTTATAACCTGCGTATTACATTTTACTCAAATTTACCATTTTTTATCCAAATAAAACATACATTTAAAACTGATTCTAATGCAATGTCGCCATAACGTCAAATTTCATTGGTTGTTTGCTCATTAGTTATGGCTGTAAAACTAAAACATACTAGGCTTTGCGTTGCTAACGTCACATTTTCCTTTTTATTCACAAAAATATAGTTTGCATTAGGATGGGAATAACTAGATACTTATGTTTGGACGGTAAATGCTGATTTTACGGTGCAAACATCCGTTTTTACATTTATCAGCATTTACTGTCTGCAAACGTAATGTCAGAAACTAGTTTTTCCATAATTTTACATAATAAGTATTATATTTATATGTGATTTTATTAGTTAATCTTGTTGAATAATAAAACTTAATCAAAGTAATCAAGACAAGGATGCTTGAAAAAAAACCTAATCCCCTTTCATTTATTAATTTTGAAAATGCATGAAAAGTATCTTGAAACAATCCTTTTCAGTCATGCTGGTTGGGGGGGGGGGAGCGTATATATTTGAAAATCTGTAAATTTGTATCTGTAAATGTAAACATTAGACAGGATCTTTCACAGATACTGGTCAGGCACATTATCACCACTTTTTTCAACATTTTTTCCTCTAAAACTTTAAGTTTATGTCTTTCCAAAATTTGATGAAATTTGCACAGGAGGATGAGAAACCCAAGATACCATTTGTTCTAATTTTCATGACAATCTGATGATTGGTTCTAATGTTTACTTGTTCTCATTGAACTTAAGGGTAGCACCAAGTTTAAAAGAAGGGAGGGTACATATTATCGCCACCTCTATCTGTTCTTACTGAAAATCCTTAGCTTTTTCTACAAAGTTCACATTATTTGAAACTTTGAACTTTCTTCTTTTCGCCTGTGAAAAATCCGTACAAAAAAAATCAAAAACCAAAGAGATATAGGAAGATGAAGAGACCTACCCTATCCCAAGAGAGGTGGGGGAAATACATTCAAATTTACCGACTTTCTACAAAATTTCAAATAATTTCATAACCTGCAAATACTGAATTTTATGATATCATAAAATTCAATATTTGCAGGTTATGAAATTATTTGAAATTTTGTATACTGTTTCATATTTTAGAGATGTAATTAAGGTGAAAAAATTAGATTTCTACATCAGCAATATACAGAGATATAAATAAAGTGGCGATAATGTGTGCCTGGCTATAATATGTGCCCGACCAGTAAAGATTCTTTACTGGTCCGGCACATATTATCGCCGAGCACATATTATCGCCACTTCATTAATATCTCTAAAGCCTCGTTCACACGGTTTCGCAATACCGGTAAATGTATTTCGCAATAACTTTATTGCGCAACAAATTTGTTTCGCATTAAGCTTTTTTGCGTTCACACGAGACCGAAACAATAAATGCCAACGCACATGCACAAGAATCATGAATAGAAATGTACAACAAATACAAAATGTATTATTAGAATAATTTTCGTAAAGTCTAAAATTAAGACTATTTTGAGAGGTAGCCTAATATAACAAACATTCATTTATTTGTCATTTCAGTCTACAACATGACGTCAGTCAGTTGTGACGTCATTCTCTATAAGGGATCAAGACTTTATAGAAAAGCATTCTTATATATAAGAAAAATCGGAATCTCTCAATAGAATCTTTAAAATATAGACGTCGGATAGTTATATTCGTAAGTATATCAATCTCTTTCTCTTGTCATGATGATGCGCATGCGTCAGATTTATTGTGCATCAGCTTCGCTTAGCGTTTACACCGCAGAATTTGTTGCGCAATAAAGTTATTGCGAAACAAATTGAAAATTTATTGCGCATTAAACTTTGTCATGTGAACGCAAAATAAATTTATTGCGCAACAAATTTAGGTTTATTGCACAATAAACTCTCCATGTAAACGAGGCATTAGATTCTTTTACTCCACGGCCACATTGGCCATGATTATGAGAAAGAAAGAGGGGAGGGGATGGATGGAAACGATGTATAGTATCTGCAGGAACCTGTTGATCAGTTTACCTAAAAAATAATTGAATTACTTACTGTAGCGTTGTTTTCCAGTGCAGGTTCTGTAGGATCCTCTATGCTGGGCTCATCTGATAACGTAAACTTAACTTGTATGTATAGTGCGGTTTTGACCACCGGACAGAATTTCCTCTGATACATCAGCCAGCCTTCACTTCTGCATTTTTCGCGCTAGGCGATCGATTATTTTACTTCGAAATCGATTACCGAAATCGGATGACTACAACACCCCGTTAATCGATAATTTTCGACCCATTACGAATGAAATATCGATACATCAAACTTAGCTCTACATCACAATAATAAAAAAAAGGCTCCGAACAGAAAAATTACCCAGCATGCCCAGACACCAATTTCACGGTGAAGAGATAATTTTGATCGTACGAAGGAGAGAGAAATTCCCCACAAAGGAAAATTCCTCCTACCATGGTGAATACGCTTCTGCGATGCCTTAACTCTTTACTGACAAAAAAATACAACAAAACTATCAAAAAATATCTTTTTTATTGCCTGTGGATACCTTGAACCATTTAGAATTACCGGTTAGGTTTATGGGGAATGGCGATTTTCCCCACAATTTCCAACATTCCTCACAAGAAAGGTAGTTTGACAGGTGTGAGTTCCCCACAAGTGGGGTTTTGCCAGTGCTCTCTCTCTCTCTCTCTCTCTCTCTCTCTCTCTCTCTCTCTCTCTCTCTCTCTCTCTCTCTCTCTCTTAGACCACGTTAATTGAAAATCACAAGCTAAAATAAAAATTGTAATTTATTTATGTTAGTAACGAACTGTTACAGAATTAATCTACTCTTTCCGAATATCACATATTTTATCTGTACTGTACAAAGCTCTTTAAATAAGTACCAGCTAGCATATACAATGGACGGAAATATTATCTATGGATATTATGGTGCATCTCACTGTGTAAACCAAAAAAAAAAAGCAAGAACTTAAAAATTTGGAAAAAAATTAAAATGTACCCTAGTCCAGGATCGTACTCGAGACCTTGGAATTTGCAGTCCTGCGTCAGCACCACTCGGCCAAAAAAGGGGGATTAAGGACCGCTAGGAGGGGGGGAGGGAGAAAAGGAGGAGAAAATAGTAAAAATGCAATTTTTCTTCCATTGTTGAGAATTTTTCCGCATTGTTTGGCAATTTTTCGTCATTTTATAGCAATTTTCATATTTTTCTCCCTTTCCAACATTGAAAACAGAAAAGAAATCATTTTTCTACATTTGTTTGGCAATTTTTCTGCTTACATTCACAATTTTTGGTCATTTTTTGCAATTTTTCTCCTCCTGCACCATTGAAAATAGTAAAACTGACATTTTCCTACATTTTTCTGCATTTTTTCGCATGTTCTTGCAATATTCAGATTTTCTCTCTTCTTGCATTGTTTTTGGAAATTTTGTCCTCTTAATGCATCCCAAAATTCTTTGTTTCTGATGCATTTTTTTCAGAAATAGGACCTTTGGCATTTTTTTTTGTTTTTTTTGAAAATTTTATGGCAGTACCTTGTAATTTTCATTTGTTTTTCTCTTCTTGTAATTTTTTTGAAATTTGCATTCCAAAATACTTTCGTCATTGTTATGATGCATTATTACAGAAATATGGTCATTATCCATATTTGTCATCAGAGCTTTGAAATCCTCTAATTACAGTCAGAAGACTGAAAATCATCTCCTTATATGTTGCTCACAGAATATGAATATTGCTTTATACACATAAAGTACTTTAATAAGTACGACGATGACAGACTTTGTGCCCAAAGGGGTAGGGCCACAAAGCCCTATATTGGCCCTAATTTTGATAAATTTTGAACATTGTACTTCATAGAATTTTTTACTGTTATTTGACATTTTGAAACGTTCTCTGCTGAATCACGAATCTACTTTTTGTAAACATTGCTTTTATCAACACCCTTTAGCCCTTTGAAATAACCAAAATAGGTCATATTCGGCGAAATTGATGCAAAAAAATCAATATTTCTATTAAATTAGCAATGGCCGCATTCATTAACTATGATGGAAAATTTATATGTGAAAGATTATTATTATATCCTTTTGTCATAAACGTTTTATCTCAGTTAACGCATTCCCAGCAATTTTCGTCATATTTTATCAATAACGTCAAAATGACGTCACTTCATGACGTCATTACAGTTAAATGGCAAAGTGTTTGGTTATATTATTCTTTTCATGAAAAGCGGTAAACATTCGTGTATTTTAATGAGAGATATCAAGTATTCCTCATGAAATTTATTCTAAGAGAAAAATCAAGGGCCGATTTAGGGGTCTCGTGGCGCTTCCCCTTTTGATATACCTTATCAAATACAATTTCGCGATTCCAAATCACTCGTGAATATAGCGAAAATTAGTATGTCGCGAAAATTTCTGGTTATTCGGTATTCATGAAATATTACAAACATTAGATGACAAATATGGATAATGACCATATCCCTGTTTACAGCACAAAATCGATAACCCAGAAAATCAGAAACCCAAGGCATACAAAATCAGGATAAAACAGAAACCAAAGCAAACAAACAAAAACCTCCACCATATGAAAATAAGCGAACTCCCGATATGAGAGTGAGACCAGGTGCCCAGGAAGAGTAAGCATCTCCTGCTTGCATGCAACACCCGTCGCTTCAATTCGGTAGAACTGTCACATCCGGTTACTTCCATTTTGGAAGATATAGAGTACAATCTTTGGTTGGATGGTTCAAATGGTCTATGACAGAATATCATTCACCATTCTGGAAAGATGTTATTGTATGAATGTAAAGTCTGCCGATCACTGATTGGTTGAAAATA
Source organism: Pinctada imbricata (assembly GCA_033119305.1). NCBI lineage: Eukaryota > Metazoa > Mollusca > Bivalvia > Pterioida > Pteriidae > Pinctada > Pinctada imbricata. Next base: position 19,040,121 of record VSWD01000002.1, read on the forward strand.
TGTCTGGAGCTTCTGATCTGAATATATGGCTATAACACCCTTCAATGAGATAAATTTATAACAACTGTCATACTTTCCTCAGTATCTTTCTAAAATTAGCATTGTAGTTCTAACGTCATAATATTAGCGGCATATGCTATATTTCATGTAAATCAGAGAGTACCTATTAAAGACACTATCAAGCTGATCTTATTTATATAATAAGTGTCTTATTTTGTGTGTTAATGCAGAAATAAATTACAATGGCTGATGCATCTTTTTTATATAATGCGTGTTAGCGCATTTTATGAAATAAATGCATCGGCCATTGTAATCTATTTCTGCATAAACACACAAAAGTAGACTCTTAATCTATATATATGCGCTTCCAAAGCCAAAAATAGAACAAAGAAAGCTCTCAATTCTATTTTTAAAGCGAATCCGTCCACCAATGTGGAGGGGAGTTAATTTTAGAAAGGAACAGCGGGAGTGTCCCCATGGCAACGTCACGCTTATTAAGTGTGACTGAAATGTCATAAATATATGAATTGTGATATATCAAGTATTACAAATTAGAAATTAAACAATGGAATAATGACCAAATATGACCAAACAAGTTATTTATTACTCTCTAGATGTTGACTGTTTGGAACTAATTGTGTTTGCGGAATGTATTCCCATTTCTGTTATCCGTTTTAGTCAGCTGCAGCGCGGTGAAATCATGAAATGTTGACAGCGTTAGTTCATGGATTTTTCTTATACTGTGTACTGTTTATGTATGGTCTATTTTGAAATTATCACAACGCTAAATGTGACAAGAAATCTTCATTCGAAATATTCCGTTGAGTGTAATTTGTGACATCAAACGACAGAGAGCTATTGTAGCTGCGCCTGCCTCTGTCGCTTGTTGTTGATGTCGTATTCTGTAATCGTCAAGACACAGTTGCTGAAAGAGGTAAGGACTTAGTTCGTATGATTTTAGTATTGAATCCGTCTTTTTATAAAATGTTATTCCTACTTTCTACATTGCATAGGAAAGAATTTTAAATTTGTTGATATTCAATTCAAATACATCCGCTATGTCTGGCGTTATGACGTCACACTGTTATTGATACGGAAATCAATAACAATCGTCCTGAAGCTTTATCTCAGGCAACTACAATGGCTTTGCATATATTTCATAATCATACAATAAAACAATTACCTTGTGTGAGGTAAATTCAGCATGTTATTTTTCTCTTTCTGCGGCCTCACTGAATAACATAATATTCGTGTTGCAATACTGCTATATCTACCTCACATATGATAAGTAATTGTATAATAACATATACATGTAAATACGAGTATTTATGAAAATCATTTACTGCAGCAAAGTCATCTCTATATTACCACGCCTCTGCATTTCTAGCATCATAACAATTGCAGATATTTTTTTTCTATATTCTAAAAATGATTACCAGGCTGACACAGTCGTGTTGTTCACTGTCAATAACACAATATTTGTTTGGTCTAGGATTATAGGATTGTCAGCCAAGAGTTGTTGTATAGCGGTGTATTTTTCCACGATGGCCTGTGGGTTGGCAGCGTTTTCACAGTCCTATCTGTTGGTCTGCCTCTTCCCACGTTGATTTTTTTTTTGCAATTGAAGACAAACGCATTCTGATCATCTGTTTGTTGATGGACTTTAGGCTGTTTGGCCACGAGTCATAAACAACCTAAAATTTAAAAAAATTACTGTAAATTATTAAGCATAGACTAAATATAAACAGAGGCTGGTAAACCATAAGTTTTAATTTTGATATCTTAAATACATGTATAATGATGGCTACTCAATAATGAAATAATACATGGCAATTGGAATTATCTGTAAAATTTACATTATCTCCATGTATGGGATTATAACATGACTTGAGATTTTCTCCCTATATGTACATGTACTATAGATCTCATGGTCTTATGTAAACGTCAAGTCCGCTGAGCTCCGCCCATTGTCGTCTGCAGAACAATGTTAGAATAGGAATAACAACTAGCTAGCCATGGTTTGTTGTCTAGTAATTCCTCGAGTCGCATGAACTTATCAAATTAGGCGATAATTTGACGGTTCATGCGACCCAGAGAATTACTTGCCATCAAACCACGACTAGTTATTTCTTAAATACGTACCGCTCAGAGGCCTGCACTCCAGGAGATCCACCTTCGCGTTTCCGGGAAGCCCTCCATGGACCTTGCAGTGTATTTTTCCTTGTTTTCAAGGTGTTTCACACTTATGCCCTTTACCGTGTGAAGCTCGTAAAAAAAGTTCCCCGCGAGGGGTTTGACAGTAAGTGTTTTGAATATTTTCCTTGACATGGTTGCCATAGCACTTTCTATATAGAAATAACCTCAGACAGTGCATGTATTTTATATAATTTGTTCATTTTCGTGCAGGAACATCGACAGTGGGTGCGGCTAGCCAACAGGGGATGCTTACTCCTCCCGGGCACCTTGTCCCACCTCTAGCTTGCTAGGGGTCCTTGGATGTCCAATTTGGTGCTCCATTGTGAGTGCTGTTGAGATTTTCGTCAGGATCTTCTTTAACTCCTTGTTGGTGATTTGTCATAGTCATTGAGTTTGAAGTAGAGGACAACATTTTTTTCAACTTCTGACGATGACAGAGCTGTTGAATAATCGTTATCAATTTTTAACAGAAATGCAGCTAGGGCATCCACTTTATCCCATCCTGGATAACCCAAATTGTCGACACAAGTATCCTAAAATATGAGGATTATTGTTAGGGCCGATGGAAGACTATACTTTTTAAAATGTTTTTCCTTTTACATGTATCATATACAGAATTGATTGATTATCAAATGTCCGACATTTTGAACTAACACGCATTATAATTTAATATTCAAATGGGACGTCAAAGCATTATATCAATGTCATAATATAAAGGCTTGCCAATCAATTTATTAATTTTTTATATACCTTTTGTTCAGTACTGGCAATAAACTCTGTATTTGGACAATAAGGCTGACCTGCTGGTGGGCTGCCTGATGGAGGACTTGCAGTGTCATCATATGCTACAGTGTCAGAGGGTGGGTCTTGCTCTGTGTCTATGGTCATGTTGGTCACCATATGAATTACCATTTCTCCTGTATTCAGTCGCACACCACATACTTCACATTGGCTAATGTGAATAGGAACATCTGTTTGGCCTGGATCATAATATAATCATAATAATACATCTGATTGGCCTGGATCATAATATAATCACAATGCTATATCTGATTGGCCTGAATCATAATATAATCAGAATAATACATGTACAATTTGAATATATATAAGCTTCCCTTTAAGACATAGGCTCATATAATATTTTCCATTCTGTATTTATAAAACTTCAATCACCTGGTAAACAGCACCTTTTCTTACATTGATGTTAAATGCATGGTATATATAAGTTTATCCATGGAAGTACATTATCCAAAAATAGTTGTACTCCTGAAAAGATCAACATGTGGCCATTTCGATGGATTTTAATAGACCTTAACATTACCGTTAGACTTGCATTTTAGACACGCCAAGACCGGACATCACAAATTTTGACGCTATTTCTAATTGTGACGTCATAATTCAGATACGACGTCACAGTTAAAAGTTACGTCAAATGTTGTCATGTCGGGTCTCAGGATGTGTAAAATACAAGTCAACTGCGGTAATGTGAAAATCGTCTATTGGACTAGAAATCTACAATGTATGTGGATTATAAAAGAAATTCTTATGCATAACAGAAATTTGTCATTCTATATCCTCTGCCATGCTGATTGTCTGGTCTTCATCCATGGCAGTTTCCTCTTTGGCTTCCTCTGTATTGACATCCTGGCCATTGCCATTATTGTTTTTTGGGAGGGCCGCAAATCATCTTTCACAGACTGTGCCAGCAGATAGTCAACAGCAATAAGTTCATCTAAAATCAGAAAATAAAATATAACTTGAGCATGTTGAGTATATTTCATGAGCGAAATAATTACTATCCCCTCCCAACTCTGTTGCGGAGGGGATATAGCATCGCTTCCGTGTGTGTGAGGGTGTGTGTGTTAGTGTGTGTATGTGTCTGGATTCTTGTGAAGAGCATAGGAGACAGAGTAATGATCATAGAAACTGGATGTTCTATATTACTGTACTAAATAATTTTAAGCCCAAGTCCACAGTGACCTTGACCTTTGACCAAGGTTTGTGCTCTATTGTGATTGCTGTAACTGGTCTCACTCCCATATCGATAGTTCGCATCTTTTCATATGGTGGAGGTTTTTGTTTGTTTGCTTTGGTTCCTGTTTTATCCTGATTTTGTATGCTTTCGGTTTCTGATTTTCTGAATTATCGATTTTGTGCTGTAAACAGGGATATGGTCATTATCCATATGTGTCATAGAAACATCAAACCTTCCACAAATGTTCCCATGGAGAGATGATGAACCCTTTTGATTTTCAAGTGAGTTAAAGAAGATCCTGACGATAACTCAACAGCAATCACAATAGAGCACAAACCTGGGTCAAAGGTCAAGGTCACAGTGGACTTAAAATAATTTTTTTAGTAATATAGAACATGCAATTGCGAGAGGATAAAGTTGATCGAACTTGGCTACATGTGCCCTCGGGGACTCTTGGACAGCAGCAGTGACACTCACCAGGTAGTTCAAATGTTAAACTTTAAATTCAATAGCATCATTTCAAACCTGATGAATTTACAGCATGGACCAGACATCTGTGATCCTCATTCTAAACAAAGTAATATGGCCAAAAAGTATGAAAATTTTTATGTCCAAAAATGTACGAAAAGACGTAGCAGAATGGATGGGATATCATGCCACAGGACCCATGTTTGAGAAATTACAAGAAATTTTGTAACAGAAAATTTCAAATGCGTTGAAGAGACAGACGATCAACCGAAGTTGATCGAACTTGGCTATATGTGCCCTCGGGGACTTTTGGTCCATCAGCAGTGACACTCACTAAGTAGTTCAAATGTTAAACGTCTTCAAATTCAATAGCATCATTTCAGACCTAATAAATTTACAGCATGGACCAGACATGCAAGTTTCGGGTACTAAACCCTCGTCAGTGATCCTCAGTCTAAACAAAGTAATATGGCCAAAAAGAATGAAAATTCTTATGTTCTGGGATGGAAGTTCAACTCCTCAGAAAAACAGACAGAGGCTATTAAGGACATCCCTCCCCTTGATTGATCAGCTTTTTGCTGATTGATTCTCTATTTGCTGTAGTACCTTTTCTACAGTCCATACAAAGTTATTTTTTACAATTTTATCGTATCCTATCGTGCGTGTATCGTATCGTAACATGCGTGTATCGTATGTTATCGTGCGTGTATCTTTTCGTGTAACGTGAATCCTATCGTATCGTATCATATCGTATCGTATCGTGTATCGTGTATCGTGTATCATTTCGTATCGTGTATCGTGTAACGTGCATTCTATCGTATCGTGTGACCAATCAAATTACTCCTCTTTTTCGTTTATCGTGTTGATTCGTTTCTTAAGTTTTATTCCCAAATTTACATTGATCTCGATAAAGATGGCTGCCACGAAGAGAAGTACACGACTAACAACGCGATTAAAAGCAAAGATCTTGGATCTTAGGAAGAAGATGTCCATACAAAAAGTTAAAGAAACTTTGGAAGCAGAGGACAACATAAATATCTCGCGTCAGGGACTCTATGCGTTCTTAAATGCCAACAGGACTCGTTCGTCATTGGGAAGGAAACCGCGTGGGGTTATGCCGAACCATTTCAAACTAAAACCGGTGCATTTAAAAGTCATGGACTCTTGGATTAACAATAACCCGGAACTCACTGCTAGTAAGATTAAATTTAAATTGAAAGAGACATTTGATTTGGATATTTCGATCAGTTTAATCAGCCTCCGAAGACGACATCTGGGGTGGACAGCAAGAACGTCGGCAAGGGCCTGTCAGCTAATTTCACACAAAAACAAGAAGGTGAGATTTTAAGTTATCGTAAAGACTATGGAGTATTCAGTCAGTATTAGGTCTAAGATTATATATATCTACAGATCTAATATGCATGGAAAAAATCTTATGAAAGAAGTAGAATATTATTAATGTATTAACAGAGTCCCGACTCCTGGAATGGAATCGTGTCTGCTGTGTAAACAGATTCTAAACAATTGCAAGTTTGAACTACAGCATGATGGCTGGGCAGATTCATAGAATGATTGCATCATGATACTGTACATGTATTTCATTTCTTATCCGAGTCTTCATGAAAGCTTTTTTAAACTAGTCAATTGCTAGCCCAAAGACAATTTCTACAAGTTTTTTGTACAGTTTATATAAATTCTAAGTGATCATTAGAGTGAATAGTCCGACTTGCAGACCTACGACGGTGTTATGTGTTTTTTTGAAAAAACAGATAACACCGTCGTAGGTCTGCAAGTCGGACTATAGACAGATAGAGTGAAAGGTTCTATATTGGATCATTCAGTGATAGATACTAAGATATGCTCTTGAAAGATTTCCTGAAAAGATTACAAGTTTGAACTACAGCTGGGCCCGTGAATTCATCTAATAATTGCATCATGATACCATGAAATTTTATTCGGACTGGCTGAAAGTTTTGCTGCACATGTCTGTATTCCGACCGGCATCATTTCCAAAATGACTGGTATCATGCTTCAAAAGTTTTCAACATCTCTGTGATGCAAGTACTTCATTTCCAATCCCATGTAGTCATGCAGACTTCACAAAAATCTTTTTAAACCATTGCTAGCCTGAAGATAATTTCTTCCAATTTTTTAATACACTTTATGGGTTATAGGGCTTATAGTAAAATTCCATTAACCCAGCAAAATTTCCACTTGCAGCAGCAGAATTTATGAAATGTACATGTAGATGTTTTCTTTTCCGCACATTTACACTGTTTTTTTTCCGCACATTAACATTGTTTTTATGATTGCCATATTTGAACCTTTTGGTCACATCTTTCTAAAGTAGTACTAGCAAGTGGATATACATTATTTAAAACTACATAATCTTACACATCATCATGTACCAGTATTGTACAGTAAAAAAAAGTGAAAAGATTCGCCACCCCCTGTAACTGTGCACAAATATCTTCCAATGGCCACATTATGGTAACAGGACCATTATAGGTTTAGTGAAAATGGTGAATATGATATGTCAAATCTATAATTCAATACATGCTAAACTAATAAACTTCAAGGACTTATCAAATAATGCACAGCATAAACATCACATGATAAAAAAGATTACAAGTAGAGGGTATTTGATTGTGTTATGCCAGAAAGGTACTAGTGTATTTGATTGTGTTATGCCAGAAAGGTATGATTATATATGTATACGTAAACATGGTAAAATACATCTTTAAATATATTTCAGGTGCGAATGCAGTGGTGCCTTGATGCTCTCCAAAGTAGAGATGACTTTAAAGACGTAATATTTGTTGACGAGAGTTCTGTGGAGATGACATCAAATGGTCGTCTGTTCTTCTATAAACCCTCATCGGACATACAGAAGAAATGTGACAGAAAACCTAAGCCAAAGCATGCTTACAAGGTACCTCTACATGACATTTTTTAAAATCATAAATGAAATATATAAAGTTTAAGATCATTGTTTAATAATGTTAATATGTATGTATGGTACATAGCCATTAATTTACTGATGACATTTGTATAGTTTTGTTAATGAATGTTGCAGTGTACATGCTGTACCAATGCTTCTTATTCCGTTTGTTGTACCAATTCATAGTTAAGAGTTCAATTATTGAAAACTAGGTACTAGTACTAGTACTACTAGGTAGCTACACGTACACCTTGCTACAGCTATGCCAAGGCCTACAATGGATAAATTCACCATTTGTACCTAAAGCTAAACCATGTAAACCACATCTGTGGATTCTGACGTCAAACCGTGACTTGTACATATTTTTTGTATACATCCAGGGTGGCCACTCTCTTGAAAACATGGAAAATGCTGAATAAAATTAAAAATTCCCTGCAGGGAAAAATTGGGGAATTTGAAACTTTCATGAAAATTAGGGAAAAATCAGGGAATTTTATTTTGTTAGTGTTTGAAGAAATAAAATACAAGTATCTGAGAAAATTGACAAAGTTCTGAACGAAGAAATAAAGACATTTTATTGCTGATGTACATGATGTATCGTCTTCAAAATTTTTTGGCTTGCTTTGCTCGCCAATGGACACTTTGAATTCAAAGTTAGGTACAATTTTCAATTAGTACAGTGCAGTAAAGGAACTTTAATTACATAATTGAACTTGAACAGTGTCAAATAGGCTAGTATTTTTTGCTCATATTGTCAGTGAAAAATCTTGTACGTACATGACGGGTAAGAAGGGAAAATCATGGAAATTTCTGGGAAATTCATTCATCAAAGTCTGTGGCCACCCTATCATCATACGTACATGTTGAAAGCATTTGTAATTAAACCTCTCTATTAACTACAGTATTTTCCGTTTTAGCCTGTCACTCATGCAGTCATAGGCAAAAACTTACTTAATATTTTTGCTTTGTACTAATGTCTGTGTTATAACTTTCAAAGAAAAATGCATGCGCGGATCCAGAGGGGGGACCGGGGGTCTGGACCCCCCCTGAGATTTTCGGAGATAGGGTCCAGCTTTGGCCCATTTTTAATTGAAATGGGTCTAAAAATGCATGAAAGGGCTTTGAAACCTAAAATTTCGGCTCGCTTCGCTCGCCATTTACATATACAAAACTTTTTTTTCTGCAAAATTCCTTAATTATTTTCAATTGTTCATACTAAAGAATTTTATATAATTGTCTTGGGTCTCAGGAACTCATATTTTCAACAGTCCCTTACTTCATAGGATGTAACCTCTTTCATCTTTTTCAGTTAGGTTTTGTCAGTTTAAGATGTCTGATTATTTGGGAAAATGACACATCTCTTATCTATTTATCCTCATGAAATAAAGACAAAATGTGCATTAATGATAAAAAAATTTGCGGCTCGCTCCGCTCGCCGATATAAAGAGGAAAATATTCAATACTATAGATAATAATCTCGATCGAATCAAGACAAATCAATATTTCATATCTAAATTTCAGGCTCGCTACGCTCGCCAATTCTTCATAAAAATAAACGTGAAACGGAAAGCTAACAATACCCCCCTCAGAATTGCCCCCTCCCCATCATGTGCACCGATATATATGTACCTACATGTTAGGTAGACTTCAAAAAATTTTGGACCCCCTCTGACCAAAAATGCTGGATCCGCGCATGAAATGCCATTAAAATTCAATGTAAAGGTCAGTGTCAAAAAGGTAATTCTGGTTTGAGTTTTATATGTTTCATGTTCCAAAAGTACAGATTTTTCTTAAATGTATTCATATGTATTTTTTGTGTTTTAGGTTAACGTTTGGGCAGGAATATCCTATCGAGGAAGGACCAGCATCTGTATTTTTCATGGAATTATGGATTCCCTTACATACCAAGAGATTTTGAAAGACAACTTGCTGCCATTTGTTGAGAAGAAATTTTCTGAGGGATTTCGCTTGTACCAGGTATAATTGATACTTCTGTGTTCCTTTTTTCATTTTAATTTTTTCTTCTTTCTCTTTTATTCAGATATATTTTTGATAACATTTCAAGTGTAACATTCATTATGACATCTGAAGATATTCCCTTTAAAACCTTGACACTGCAAGCAACCATGGAGCCAAGACGATTCTATTGATACTCTGGCCATGGTCTGTTGGACCTCGAGCTTCAAGAAATAATCCGTCTCCTGTCCATCACCATGATCACATATTAAGTTTAGCCCCTTTTCCATAATCCGAGATTTTGGGAAAAGTCATGTTTTGCCCCAAATATTATGCAAAGCAGATCTAATTAATCGTGAGATTCTTTTGGGATCTGGTATAGGTATCGAATTTAAGTTTTTTTTTTTCTCAAAAGTTCCATTTTTAAATTCAGCTTTTTATTAGGGGAGATTTTAAGACTTTATTGATTCATTTTTTTCCTTAAAAAAATTGTGAAAATTACATGTAGGCAGACTCAAGAAGTTTAAAGTATGACCCTTCAAAACCTTACCATTTATTATTTGTCTTGAAACATGTTCACAAAATTGTTAACTTTTTTTAGGACAACGACAGCAAGCATAATTCACGCTCTACAAAGGCCTGGTACGAGGACAACAATCTTACAGACAGCATCATGTCAACTGCAGCATCCTCGCCGGATCTTAATCCGATAGAAAATGTGTGGGCCTCAATGAAGCTTTATCTTCAGACAGTTCACAAACCGAAGACAAGAGATGAACTTGTGAGTGGGATACGAGCTTTTTGGGAATCCTTAACTCCAGAGAAGTGTGCCAAATATATAGACCACATACACAAGGTTATACCATATGTAGTGCTTAATGATGGAGAAGCATCTGGCTTTTGAAGTACAAATGCTTTATAACACTGCCTAGGAATATTATGTGCAATATTTTGATTTCACCAAATTGTATTTGACCATATATAATAAAAGTTGTCGTGTTTTTTTTTTCCCGCAGAAAATGGTTTAAAGATTTGTTTAGTACTAAGAGCAATATTGATACAAACTAAACATGTTTATTGTAGACCTAGTGAAATTCTCTTTAGCATGTTAAGCTTTGCATAAATTGTATAATCTATTTTAATTCCACTTCTGTTTGATGTATAAATGTCATGTAATCATCATAAAATAACTCTCCATTGATACCAAAATTTGACCTTCATATTTCATGTGCATTATTTTTGTGAAGTTTTTCCATCGGTACTTAAAACCGTTTGGGACATGTAGGACTCGTCGTGCCACAAGATTCCTTTGAATAGTTTAAGTAGTAGAGTTTTCATATTTCATATGTGCAAATTTGTAGTAAGTACCAAAAAGCTTTTTTTCAATAATTAAGTAAAGGACATTTCTTTTCCTTGTGGCATGACTAATCCTTAGGTACAAACATTTACCATAGAATATGGCCTGTTTTACATTACACGTCCGACTATTAATTACAAAGATACCAACAGGGACACTCATGTTTCTGTTCTTGATTTAGTATACTCAGGTTTCAAAGTACGTAATTGAATGAAATGTATAGCTCAGCCTTTGTTATGCTATAAAATAGTTCTTTGAAGTCATCTTGCAAAATATCATAGATTGATCGAAAACTATGTAGTTTATCCTTGATTAAGACATCTGTAGCATGACCTTGAATTCTAACCATTTTGCTTGACCTTGATCCACACCTCTGCCACTTGACCTTGATTACAATCTATGTTGCTTTACAACCTTTGTTTCTTGACCGTAAGGCCTTTGTTGCTAGAACTTGATTATGACCTCTGTTGAGCAGAATAATTGTTCACTTTTGAAATTTATATGTAGTATAGAAATTTGACATCACTGGAAATTGTAATTTAGGAACATTGATCAAAGACCAAGTAAGAGTAAACTATAATCAGCTGACTGTAAATATTGTGTTTGTTCAGTTCTTAATGATGATGTTGCTAGATTCTGTTCATCAAAGAAGTTTATTGATGAATAATTCTCAGTCATGATCGAGAAAACACTGACTGTTCTCACACAACCCCACTTTCTTTAGCATGGCAAGAGTTATTCCCCTCTTTTGAATACAACTCTCAGACTTCATCCATGTTTTTCAAATTACATTTAATTTACTTTCACATCATCTATACATCCATTTTTGAATATTTTTAGTAGAATTACAATGTATCACTAAAGATAAAAATATCTATTCCCTACTACTGAGTACTTTGATTTTTTTTAAGTGAAAAAGGATACTATTATGCATAGTGAAACTGGTAAGGTCTGAGAATAGTATTTTGATGTGTCAATAAAATAAAGTGAAGACTTTTCAGCTAGTTAAATTATCAAAGGCACCTTCAAATGATTACAGGACTATGAATACACACTGAATATACTTTGACGAGACTCGTTCTTTTATTTTGAAGGTCTTCATTTCATCATCAATATGTAGCAGTTACTCTATTAAAACTACATTCATAAAGCATGTGTTATAAAAATTCATTTGAGGGAAAATGAAAGTTGGTTGGTGTCAGCAGACAGTAGCACTGTACAAAAAATAAGTTAACCACATGTAAGTTTAGACCATCCTTAAAAAATGTATAGCTTTGCAGCACCTTTCAAGGTGGGCAAGTGCATGCACTTGAGAATATATTTATTAAAACCATTTTTATTTATACTATAAATGAAAGGAAACAGCCATTACATTAGTTCATATATGTATATTCACAACACTACAAAGCACAAATGTTGCTTAAAATGAAATTATAAAAAAGCATGGATTATTTTGTGAGTAGAAGCAATGCTTACTTCAGGGATGGTCTAATTCTTACAAAAAGTGGTCTATATACAATAAGTAAAAACATAAATATCTGAATCATTATGAGCATAACGGGGATGAAAATTGCAACATAGCGAGTAAAGAAATGTTTAATATCACAGTGGGTGATAAATGAGTTTGTTTCATAGAACATTGTTGACAAGTTTCAACTAGCGGTTCAAAGAACGGATTCCATTGTTGATCGAACACACCGCTGTTGTAAAAGCTTTGTAGTCTGATCCACAAAAATCCACATAGGCATGCTTCAGGGCGTGAACTCTCCTTGGTGATAATGGATCTCTTCCTTTCCGTCCAAAGAAATTTTTCCCCACAAGTTCATCTGTTCGAAAGATTTTCCTAGTTACACTCCACAGAAAATTTCCATCAGAACAAGATGACGACTTGAGTCGAGCTAATGTCTCTCTCCTGATGCGAAACTCGTATTTCCCATCACTGATATCATTGAAATCGTTGATCTCTTTCAGTGGATCATCTTTTGAACAGTTTAACTCGACCAACTTCTGTGATGAAATAGCACTTGTCTGTGAAGATTGTACATTGTTAACATGAGATGTTAATTCTGTCAATGGTCGGCGGTTCTCCTGAGGTTCTATGGGGGAACTGAAAAGAGGTCTTCTTACAGTTGGAGATGATGGAGGGTCAAGTGGGGGCAAGGCAGATATATGTGGATAATCATCTGTAAAATCTCTTTCGACTGGTAACTCCTCGGATTCTATGATTGGTGAAACACAAGAAGCTATAGGAGTAATTACCGGGAGTGATTGTGCTTCAGTTACTGGAACTATTGTCACTCCTGCTCCAGTATGGTTCGGTGTGTTTGCTGAAACCCAGTTAACAATGTCGCTCACATTCAAAGGTCTGTTGAATGTCTGCATGAGGGTCAGGATTTCATCCAGTTTCTTTTCTATACCAAGAATGCGTTCAATGCAGTTGCTTTGGGTACACTGGGTCTCTGTTGTCAGGCTGGTTTGGGTACTCATCACACTCACTGTGGGATCATTGGTTTTGGAGTACTGGACCTCTGTTGCTGCATTTGTTTGGGTACACTGGGTCTCTGTTGTCAGGCTGGTTTGGGTACTCATCGCACTCACAGTGGGATCATTGGTTTTGGAGTACTGGACCTCTGTTGCTGCATTTGTTTGGGTACACTGGGTCTCTGTTGTCAGGCTGGTTTGGGTACTCATCGCACTCACAGTGGGATCATTGGTTTTGGAGTACTGGACCTCTGTTGCTGCATTTGTTTGGGTACACTGGGTCTCTGTTGTCAGGCTGGTTTGGGTACTCATCACACTCACTGTGGGATCATTGGTTTTGGAGTACTGGACCTCTGTTGCTGCATTTGTTTGGGTACACTGGGTCTCTGTTGTCAGGCTGGTTTGGGTACTCATCGCACTCACAGTGGGATCATTGGTTTTGGAGTACTGGACCTCTGTTGCTGCATTTGTTTGGGTACACTGGGTCTCTGTTGTCAGGCTGGTTTGGGTACTCATCGCACTCACAGTGGGATCATTGGTTTTGGAGTACTGGACCTCTGTTGCTGCATTTGTTTGGGTACACTGGGTCTCTGTTGTAAGGCTGGTTTGGGTACTCATCACACTCACTGTGGGATCATTGGTTTGTGTGGAAATATGTGTTCCCTTTTTGGATCTAGCAGTCTTAAGCATGTCTTCCAATTCACCATCTTCCAAAATGATGACACTGTCTGTCATGGTTCCCATACAAATCTGTCCAACATCATGGAATTGAATCTGCATGTTCACAACATCCTTTTCTGTATTGCTCAAGGTTTCCATGTTTAAAGGTTGTCTTCTAGGTTCTGCAATGCAGTCAGTGTCATCTGCTGAGCCCTCATACAAAACTGTTATTTGACGTCCATTTGATCCCTAAAAAAAGAATAACATTAATTGAATAATAGAGTGCTAAGAATACATGTACTAATATTGGATTGCAAAGCTAACTAAAATACTTTATATTTGATTGCAAATAAAAACTATGTCTGTGAAACATAAATGCCCCCGGTGACACCTTTGGGAATATAGCAATAAAAATAAATGCCAAGGTCAACAGTCAAAACTCAACTTATGAGGAATCTTTATGTGAAATACCAACTCCTACCCCTAATAATTTAAAAGTAGGTCAAAAGTCATGGTATTAAATTAAAGCCCTGGTAATAAGCAATCTACAGGTGTTAAATACCCCTTATTCATGTTATAGTTCAAAAGTAGGTCTAGGTCACTGGGTCAAAAGTCATGATATGAAATGAAAGCTCTGGTTATGATGAATATGTATGTGAAGCAACAAAGCCTTGTTCCTTTTAGCCTAAAAGTAGTTTAAAGGTCAAGGCCAAGGTCACAAGGACAAAAGTCATTGTATCAAATGAAAGCTCTTGCCATATTAATCTAAGTCAAGGTCTCGCATGGAAAGTCTGGTCATGAGGTATCCAGATGTGAAATCAAAGCCATACCCTTTGTACTGTAGTACATGAGATGTAGCCAAGGTTTTATTTTTTCAAGAGTAGGTCAAAGGTCACTGGCACTAGGTCAAAAGTCTAGGTCTCAAATGAAAGGTCTCCTAATGAGGTATCCACATGTGAAATATGAAAGCCATACCTTTTGTACATATAGCCCAGGATAAAGGTTTTAATAGTAGGTCATACATCAATGTCACTAGGTCAAAATTCATGGTCCAAATGGAATATCAAAGCCCTACCATTTATGGTTCAAAAGATATAACGCCCCTCCATTCGCTGAGATATCTTGTAAACATGATAAAACACAATATACATGTATATGACAACATATGTATCACTTGAACTATACAAAATTTGAAAGAGTTTCAGGGAGAAATAGATTTTATATGATTTTTTTTAGTATTTTCCTTAAAAATGGAAAAAAAAATGTCAAGGAGAAGGTTAAAAGTTCAGAAAATTTGGTACCAAAAGATGTGTCTTCAAGATGCATTTACATGCAAAATATGAAAGCCCTATCATCTCTATCATTGTATACCCTTTTACTGAAAGCAGGACAGAATGACGGACAGATGAATCAATTGCTATATGCCCCCTTGGTCAAAAGACATGGGGGCATAAAAAGTATATTTGTGTTCACATGTGTCACATGTAAAGCTAAAATTAAAGTTTCATATGATCTTGCAGGGATTATTATCTATTGTTGTCATAATTTCAATTTAAGTGATGATAGATAGTTACAGATCCAGTTTGAGTTTAGGAAATTTGACTTATTTTAATCAGAGTTATGGCCCTTGAACATATTAATTTTCAGCAATTTTTCAGTTTCAGGATTTTTTTACGCGGTCTTTGTAGTTATAGCGGTATCCATTGTACAAATAAATATCAACTGTATCAAAAAGTTATAATCACAGCATATCTTTACCTGTATGTACCATAATACAACATAAAAGTTGGTTTCCATCATCAAAAATCAACATGACATTACCGTCATCTACAACTATCAAGACACTACCAACGAAAATCTTAACAGTTTTAATGGACAAGACCTCAGTGAGATCTCCATTTGTACATTGGAAAAGTTAAATTGAAAATTGGTTTATGTCTTAAAAATGATTTTTATTAGTGAGTCTCGGAACAGTTGCCCTATTTTTTGCATAGTAAAGAAGGGCCCTTGAACTTAGTAAAGTTTGATGCAGATTGAAAGTAAAATGTAGCTTCTAGAGTTTCTACAAGGTTTTCATTTATTATCACTAGTGGCCTTGACCTCTGACAAATAAAATCAAGGTTATGAAATATGAAAGTCTTATCACTTGACATTCAAAAGTTATGGCCAAGGTTAAAGTTTTTTCATAGAGCGTTTCAAACTTTAAGGTCAAGGTCAAAAGTTTTGGTATCCATAGGAAGGTCTTGCCACAAGGAATAAACGTGTAAAATATGAAAATCCTGTCACATGCCATACAAAAGATATTGCCTAGATTAAAGTTTTTCAAAAGTAGGTCAAACTCCATGGTCAAGGTCTGGAAGTCAAAAGTGTTGGTATCTATGAGTAGGTCTTATCAAAAGGAATATGCATGTGAAATATGACAGCCCAATCATTTGCCATTCAAAAGTGATTGCAAGTGTTGAAGTTTTTGAAATGTAGATTATCAGTCAAACAGACTGACAGGACAGCAAGAGGCCCAAAATGGCCATAACCGCTCACCTGAAAACCATGTTCACTCATAGAAAATCATACTAGGGTCCGGCACCATAAACTAAGAATTGAATAAATGTTAGGGCTGTCACGGTTAACCAAAAATTTGGTTACCCGCAATTCAAGCTTGGTCTGTTCGCTTTGGATTGACTTTATGGATCATTATATGTTTGACAAAAGATTTTTAAAACAGGAGGGGTGTCTCTACTTCGTTATCATTACCAAGGACTTATAAACAGATATAAGTTTATAAGTCCTTGTCATTACCTACTTTTTAAATGGAATAAATTTGCCAAAAAAGAGTCATTATGCACTTCGCACTTTGTACTTAGCTTATCATGGCTAAAGTATTCTCAAATTACAACTTGATCATCATTTTTTTTTATATTTTAATTTTCATATTTGGTCACTTCCACTTTCATTCCATAAGCTTTTAAAGAAATCATACATTTCCTAGAATCATGTTACATACTTTATTCATTGTTAACCATGGTAAGTTAATGCACTTTCTTATGATAAGTTATCTTATTTTTGAGCTTTTTCTTATTCTCTCCATTGACATTAAAGCAAACTTTAATAAAGTTCAAAATTATGAAATGCTCACAGAAATACTGTCGTACATGTACGTGCTCCCTTCTTCAGTGCTGATCTTGAAATAACTATACTAAAATAACTTTTCGGAGAAAATGGTCAATAATTAATTGCTAAAAAAACAGAAACACCTGGACAGGTACTTGTCAATGTGGCTTCGAAGTCAGAGTGTAGATTGAAGCCAAATTTCCGGGGGTAAACTGCGGACAGGTGTGCAATCACGCGCGTGGGAAAGTTCGTGACGTAAGCATATAGAGCTTTTGTCTGTCAAATTTTTAATAAAGATATTTTTTACCTGTTCAACAAAAAGAAAACACAATATTTTCGATATCAAACAAAGAGAATACAAAAAAAAAAAAAAAAACAACTATATATGCAAACACAAATCTATCATGCTATTTATCAAAATGTAGTCACACAGTACTTAAATTGTAGCTGGGCCAAAATTAAGTGGATGCTGTTCATGATATACTTAGAAGGAGGCCACGGAAGGATGTTGAGGACCCAATATCGTCTTAACATGCTTTGAGAACTAAATATTGTCTTAACATATCGTCTTAACATGCTTTAAAGGAGGCCGAATTGATAGAGAATTCATCTCAAGCAGCTCTGAACGAAATATTCTAAAATTTAAAAAAAAAAGTCGCCTTTTTTGCGGGGGTATGAAAAAAGTAAAAAATTCGGGAAATTTTGTTTTCAGCATAAAAGCATACATGGTAACGGTAGCTACGCCACTGTTAGAATAAACGTAGCTGTATTTAATTATTCTCTCTCTCGAAAAAAAAAATCAAGATAAGGCTAGCGTCGTATTCATAAGTCTACTTCAGTGGCGGATCCAGCGCCCCCTTTGCCGGGGGGTCATAGGGCGAATTTTGCCGATTTTTACTGAAAATGGGCCAAAATATAGGTTTTTTTGGAAAATTTTGGGTCAGTGCCGGGGGGGGGGGGCGGACGCCCCCTCCGCACCCCCTGAATCCGCAACTGTACTTTGCAAGGCCAGATACAGAATTTTCAGTTGGGGAGGGATGGTTGCTTAATCTCGAAATGCAAAAGGTCATCTGAAACATAGCTTGTAGTCCATTGCAGAATCATTAAATTGCTATTTTAATTTTTACATTCAAATTGGCCAATCAACGTGCTGCCTTCACTGAGCAATAAGTTATACCTCATCTCTTACTTTGTACTGAAATTTTAAAGAGGGGTGGGGGTGGGGGCGACCCCCTCTAAATACGCAAATCCTCTTGTGACAAAGTAGTATAATTTACACCAATCAAGGACCATCATAGGGTCCCAAAAAGGTCGACATCATATAAACATGTTTCAGATTTTAAAATTTTATTTTTATCAAGAAGAAGCAAGATGTCATTCCGGTAGCTCCTACACGTCCACCCCTCTTTTTTCATCGACAGCCCACAATCTATTGATTGCAATGAAAAGATTCTCTTTCTTAATGTTTAGAGGACGGGCAAGCAAATGGGCTTGTGAAATTCAAAATACTTGTTTAATATAACAATTATTTGTCAGAATTCAGAATATTGAATTTCCCTCGACATTTTCTCAACAAAAAGAATAGACAATCGTTTTGAAGTATTTCGTTACAATAATCATGATAATGAAAAAAAAAAAAACAGGTGAAATAAGATGCAATTCGATTACCTGCACTTTGCTGATGTCCTCACTGCATGTATCTGTAACAACTGTTGTTTCCCAGTACATTGTAAAAGATCTGTTGTACAGGTTGGCTGTCATCATGGTAGTCCTTAATATATTCCTTGATAAACTTCACTTTGTAGACAGGGTTGCGATTAGGTCAAAGGTCAGGATCGTATTTTATATCTTTTAAATTACTAAACATTTTGAGGTTTTTGAGGTATTTTCTTCTTTTTTTTTTTCTTTTGGTAAGTGAGGATATTTTTCGTTTTTTTACGTGATGAAACCTATGATGAGAGTCAAGGTCACCTTCAACGTCAAGGTCACATACCGGTATTAAGGGTCAAATATACGGTATCCAACAAGCGAGATCAGCCGAGATTGAAAGCTCCTATTTCAACTTTTCTGCTTACTGTTTTAAAAAGGACTATGTAATGTTTCTGTTTAAAATCATGAAAATAGGGAGATTATAAATTTATGATTTATAAATTTATCAAAGTGACTGGACTATGAAATGCATCAAGTAAAAATGATTGAAATAATGTATTTATTGATGACACTTCCTCTTACAGTTTCTTAAATTTGGCATTTGTTAATAATGGGAATCATTGTCGGAAACCCATGCTTGGTCTCGTGAGCTTGCGATGGTGACTGACAGACATACATACAATTCGGAACAAATTTCTCTGAAACATCAGATGGCAGTAAAAGTACAAAACAGATAAAAGTTTATAATACATGTTTTTTGGCAATTTTAGTGCTAATTTGTAAGATATTGAGTCTTTGCGGAATACAGAGTTTTTCCCCTTACAGACGGTACCTGACGTAAACCATTGTGATATCATGCAAATGGTATGGCAACGTCGATTTTATACCGTCATTTCCCAGACTTTTAGGACTGTTTCCATCGAATTTGATGACGTCATAATCAGTCTACGTCATATACCGTCTCAAATGGAAAGTAACTCTGGTTTTCGAAAATAGCGAATAACAGGCCTTGTCTCATTTTTTATTAAACAAAACAATATTTTTGAAGATACATGTACTTTAAACTTTGTGCACCAGTGAAAAACACTCATAACCTTGTATTAGAATAAATTTTAACATGTTTAAGAAAAAGAGCATTGTCTATTTAAATTGTGTAACTCATATAACTGACAAAAAAAACTGCTAAGGAGCCCCCTCTTCAACCTCAAATAAGTCACAAATGCTTGTTTTGGTTTTTTTTCCATAGTTTGGTAAATGCAATTTATTATTACATGTACATTCAATATTCTCAATATCATGAAGTCAATTAAGAAATGACTAACAATCAAGTAGGAATACATTATCACAAATTTATGAGACAAGGTGAAAGTGAAATTCCATGACCTTTCCCAAAATTGTATGACTTTTCAAGTCATATGATATGATCATGATGATAAGCCCAATTGCCTGACCAAGGTCTAATTCCATGAGTTTCCCGACACAACATGTACAACGTAAGAGATTTCAGGTGCACTTTACATAAATCTACTGTCAGAGTGTCCACGCAGCTCATATTCAAAATCCGAAGATAATTATCTTGTCAATTCTATCCTTTAAAACATACGTTTAATTGTAATATCGTTAAAAAGCTGACAATTCTATATACTGCTATTATATCTGGTTATCTTCCACTTTCAACCTTTTTCATCTTTCTCTTTGAACTCGCCATATAAGTCTGTGGTCCTGAAAATTGCCATAGTTGTGTGTCTTTGGTAAACTTCATGTTATCTTACAAATAAGTAAATATTCTAAATGTACCAAAAATATTTAAAGTACAATTTGTCTAAATTCTTAGATTTGTACATGTATCACAATTAATAACTTCAGTTTCAGCTGAAAAATGGAATCTGACGGGTCTTGGGCAATCTAAAATTGTATTTCCTACTAATCTAAAGAAGAATCCCAACAAGAGAGTTATACTACCGTATATTAATATATAATAATCTCGAGATGCATTTTATGACATTATATATGAAGTTGCCCTTTTACATAATCTATGTTAAAACCACAGACACCAGATTCCTAGAGAGAAAACTATATTATTCGATCTTTAACACCTTTTTCTCTTCTCTTTACCCTTTTCCAATGCACAACTGCTCATACGTTTTAAATCGTGTCAAAACCTACATTTTACAGTTATTGGCAATGATGACAATATGAACTGACATCATACTGCGTCTGGTAAGAATAGCGTAAAGTGTAGGTTTCGACTCGATTTCATGTATTTGGACAAATGTTGGATCAATTGTGACTAAATGCAAGTTTAATCAATGAATCAATCAATGATAAGTAGGTTACGATGGTGAAGAAAAATATCTGTAGAAACTAATGGGTAGTAGGAATTACCGAAAAGACAGCATTTACCGAAAAGACGGTGATATTTACCGAAAAGACCCAAATTTGTACCGAAAAGACACTATAATTTTAAAACTAAACACATTTTATGATTGGAAATGTGTTTATACAATTAAATGTATCATCAAAACCAAAAAAGCTATTTGATTGAAGGTTTGACTTAGTCATAGTTTCCTCTGATAGAGAATGTAAAACTTACTTCAATAATGATGAATTGATATGAATGCATAAGTCATAATTATCATGAAGTAGAGTGTGAATAACTGATTAATTACATAAAGTGCATATATATTTCATAACAACAAATACGAAATATATGAAATAGTGAAAAGTATAAGGAATTTGAAAAATAACAAATCATGTGGTGATGACCAAATACGGAACGAATACATAAAATCGACATGCAATAAACTTTTACCATTTTATGAAAAATTCTTCAACTTAATATTTACAACTGGGATAGTACCAAAATGTTGGCTAGAAGGGAACATAAAACCTATTTATAAAAATAAAGGTGATAAAAATAACCCCCAAAATTATAGGCCTATCACAATTCTAAGTTGCGTCGGTAAGCTTTTCACTTCATTGCTAAATGAAAGATTAAATAACTACTCGGATGAATTTAATACAATACATGAAAATCAGACAGGATTCCGAAAAAAGTATTCAACGATTGATAATTTATTTTCTATTCATTTGCTATTTGAACTTCTTAGAATCAAAAAGAAAAAGTTATATTGCGCGTTCATAGATTTTCAAAAAGCTTTTGACACGGTTTGGCGTAAAGCATTATGGTTAAAACTTTTGTCAAATATCAATGGGAAAATATATAATATCATTTTTAACATGTATAGTCAAATTAAATCAAAAATTATTCATAATAACGAGTTTTCACCCTTCTTTGATTGTGAAAATGGAGTTAGACAAGGCGAAAATATGTCTTCCTTCCTTTTTGCTATTTACCTAAACGATTTACACGATTTTTTAGCTGAAAATGGTGACCAGGGTGTACCTACTGTCTCCGAAATGTTCGAAAATAAACTAGAAATGTATATAAAATTATTCACAGTTCTTTATGCGGATGACACAGTTTTAATGGGCGAATCTCCACTTCAACTACAAAACCAACTAAATGATTTTGAAAATTATTGTAAGAAATGGAATTTAAATATTAACGTAGATAAAACAAAAATTGTAATATTCAGCAAAGGGAGACAACTCGTAAATCATAATTTCAATTTAGGCGGGAAAACAATCGAAGTAGTATCAGACTTCAATTACCTAGGACTAATCTTAAATAAAACAGGTTCATTTGAAAAAGCTAAGCAAAAACAAATATCAAATGCAACAAGAGCTCTATATGATGTGTTAAAAAAAGGCCGAATGCAAAACCTTTCAATTAAATGTCAATTAGACCTCTTCGATAAAATAGTGCAGCCTATCTTATTATACGGATGCGAAGTGTGGGGTTTTTCCAATGTTGCTAAAATAGAACGAGTTCATCTGAAATTTTGTAAACTTTTGCTTCATTTAAAACAATCTACTCCTGATATCATGATATACGGTGAGCTTGGTCGACATCCTCTACACATTCAAATACAAACACGTATCATTTCATATTGGGCTAAATTAATTAATGGTAAAGAAACAAAAATAGCTCATTTGCTATACAAATTAAGTCATAATATCAATGAAGAAAATGGAAAATTTTGCTGGATACAAAATGTACGAAATATTTTGAATAATTGTGGCTTAACAAACATATATGGCAAGATCAATTCTCATCATCAATGAACTTTAAATGGATTAAGGCAAAAGTTAAACTTACTCTAATTGATCAATTTAAACAAACCTGGTACTCTAATTTAGACAACTCACCTAAAGCACTTAATTACAGAATTTATAAACATGAATTAAAATTTGAAAATTATTTAGATATACTAACAAAAAAAGATGCCATAACTTTCTGCAAATTTCGCACTTGTAATACGCATTTACCTATTGAAACAGGACGTTGGGAAAATATACCTCGCGAAAACAGAATTTGTCAAAAATGTAATTTATTTAAACGATATTGGAGATGAATTTCATTATATTCTAAATTGCAGTACGTTAACTGAAGAGCGAAAAAAATGTTTGAAAAATAAAAATATTAGAAATAGAAATATAATTAGTTTTGAAGAAGTAATGTCTTCCAAGAAACCGTCTTTCCTCAGAAAACTTTGTATATTTATTAGAAAAATAAATCTCTTATGCTCCCCTAATTAAAATTCAAATTCAAATTTGAAATTCAAACTAAATCAACTTCATCATTGACTCTCATATACTTGCTCCTTTTAATTAGGTATCTTTATTTGTTTGTATTAGCTTATCCATACTTTGATAATAAGAAATGCCGTTTATGTTCACGCATGCCACACTTTATTTTCATTGTAATGTCTTGTATTATATCAGGGACGTATATAACTAAAAGTTATATACGTCCCTGATTTTATGTTTATCTCTGTGTACCATTGCATTGCAAAGGTGAAGAGTAATAAATTCAGTTCAGTTCAGTTCAGGTAATTTTTTTTAAGTTGCAGCAAGGACTTATAAACAGATCTGTTTATAAGTCCTTGGTTGCAGTTAAGTTATGAATTTTGATTGAATATCATATTTTATTGACATAAAATGAATAATAGAATAATTTGTTCTTAATTTCAATGGTCTTTTCGTAAATATATCTGTCTTTTCGGTAAATATCACTGTCTTTTCGGTAAATGCTGTCTTTTCGGTAATTCCTACTACCGGAAACTAATGATATAATGTAGCTTTATGCTGAAATCCTGTTGAAAGTTACGATATTGAGGGGGTAAAGAGGGGGGATGGGAGCTGTCGTGCATTAAGGAGAGAGTATGGGAGTTTAAGATGGGGTTTTGATGTTTTAATAAGAATCTGGTGCCTGTGGTTGAAACTTGTCTGTTCTTTTTTCAAATGAATCGAAATAGCTCGATGTATAGGTAGTGCCATACAGTGAATCAAATAATCAATGTTATTGTGGTTGAATGAGAACTGCAATGAATTTTTGCATTCCTATTTCATAAATCTCAGATTCTGTCTAGTTTTTCGTGACTTTCTGTAGTTATATACAAGATATACGCAAGCATTTGTTCAAAAATAGAAGACGCCAAGTGTTGTTTTCTAGGACACTGAGCCTACGCTGAAAATCAATGTCGTCATACAAAAATAACTGTCAAAGGCTGGGTATGGGCGAGGTTTTTGGACTAGGGATGGATTACCATGATTTTGAAAAAAAGTATGTGCCTTTGGATCTCAGCATGAGATGGGTTTTGTAAAGCCTAAGAGCCAAAGATTGCTTTGTCCAAGAATGGGAACAAGAAAGGTTATTTTGGGCAAAATCCTATCATTTATGGATTTCCATAGTCCGATGTAACGTAATGTCTCAAGTAATTGATGTAGGGGGGAATATATATGATGCAGCAGTGACCATTCAGAAGAATACGTACGCGTACGAGTGTCACAGGTCAGAGTAAATTCGCTACAACTGAGATATGCAATCTTATTTTACATTTCTAAGCATTCCAGGTAGTAGACGCGTAGACGTCAGTGATAATGATGCTGTTACGTTGGTCATTTTCCGAAAATGTAAGAACCGCTAGGCCTACTAAGTAAGTTTTGAACTGTTGAACGGTTTATCAAAGTAAACAAAAAAAAAAAAACGAGGAGAGCTCGATTTAGTAGATGCTGAGTACCGAGCCCGATTTTACTCCGTTTTTTTTTCTATTTTTATTTTATAGATCTAGAATCACAACACGAGCTTTCGGCAATCGTAAAACGAATTCTATCGTGGTGTTCTATTGAAAAAAAAACCCGTCTATCTTATCGTGCCGTTCAACGTGTATCGTGGATCGTGTATCGGGGATCGTGTATCCAGTCGTATCGTGCATCGTGTAACGTGTATCCTATCGTATCCTATCGTATCCTATCTTATCGTGTATCAGGTCTATCGTGTACGTGCGTGTATCCAGTCGTATCATGCGTGTATCCTTTCGTATCATGCGTGTATCCTATCGTATCATGCATCTTGACAAAAATAACGTTATATGGACTGTAACTTTTGAATGGTAAGTGATAGGGTTTTCATATTTCACACGTGCATTTCTTGTGGCAAGACCTTTCCATGGATACCAAAAGTTTTACCTTGTGACCTTGGAGTTTGACCTACTTTTGAAAAAAATTAATCTTGGGCATAGCTTTTGAATGGTTTGTGATAGGGCTTTCATATTTCACATATGAATTCCATGTAGCAAGACTTTTCCATGGATACTTAATTTGACCTTGTGACCTTTACCTCAAATGTAAAACTAATTTTCATCAGTTTTTCTGACAAAGATGCCAACGGGGGCATTCGTGTTTCACAAACACAGGTTTTATTTATTTTATTATTATTATTTTTTTTTTTGGTAATACATGTATCAAGTTATAATTAATAAATAACAATTAGGGCTCACGATATGATATGTATTGCAACATTTACTCACGATATGATTCGAATCACGATACAACATTTTTAGCTCGCTGGGACGAAAAAGTCCGGAGAGCTAATGCCATACCCTCATTGTCGTCGTCATATCTAGATATAAGATATGAAGGTATTTCTGTAATTCGTCAGATATTTTATTAAAGCAACAACAAATTAAGATCATTCATAATTTGAATGATTCGAGAAGTATGGTATTGACTAGAAAAAAAACAAATTAAACCAAACTCAGAGACAGGGGTCTAGAATTCCCATTTCCCGTTGCCCGGGGCAAGTGAAAAGTTGGGTCGGGAAAGTTCAAAGCTGGTGTTCACTTGCCCATGGGCAAGTAGATTAGGCCAAGCAAAAAATAAAACGTTGGTTCTCAGATCAAATGTTTTCAAATCATATGCGGCAGGCAGTTTTTTTTCATAAAACATTTTCAGAACAACTACAAATTGTAATGTAATGATATCTTTTATGCTAGTAATTTGTTTCCTCAGCGTGTGATTGACATTTCTGTCAAGTTTTATTACTTCAATTTGTACCCATTGAATGACCGCTTGAAATGACATGAAAATTTTACGGACGAACGCAAACACAAGTACATGTACATGTTTTAGATAAGATTTAAGTGGACGTTAGAGATTTAAATCTCAGGTGCAGAACAAGAATACAAAATAATGTCATAGAGAAAATCAATATTTTATCTGAATAAAATAGAACACTTTATTGAACCCTACGGGTAAACTGAACATAAGAATTTTGCGCATCTGCCTGGCCATGTAAGCTGTTTACGCGTTGCTGGTACCGTCACTTTCTCCTTGAACTCCTTGGATCCGCCACTGATGTCCGTGCTGAAGGTCTGGGTCAGTCTGATAATGCTTTAGAATGTATACCCGTCTCGTCTGCATCGTAGATGTGATTGGAGAAACGTTTGCTATGTTTTCACCTTCAACGGAGTGCCTGCTCCGTCATGAATCAGCGTCCTTTCCGTAAATTCTCTTGAATTCGATATGTTAGCCCTGGACTTCTATCTCTCTAGTCTAGTTTTTTTTGGTTGAAAAAAATGAATGTTGGGGGATAAAACACGTATGCGGCGGGGCCTGAGAACCAATTCTTTTTTTTTCTTGACCTTAGCTTAACTTTTTTCCCTCTTCATTCAGATTTCTTTTTGTGTCGCCTGCGAAGCACAGCGACACTTAGGGATCACTTTGTCCGTTATCCGTCTGTCCGTCCGTCCGTCTGTCTGTCTGTCACACTTGGGTGTCACACCCCATTACGTTTGATTGGTAAGTGATTGGGCTTTGATATTTTACATGTGTATTCCTTGTGCCAAGGCCTTTCTACACATATCATAATTTTTGACCTTGTGACCTTGACCTAGATATTTGACCTACTTTTCTAAAAATCTAATATTGGCTATATCTCTTGATTGGTTAGTGATAGGGCTTTGATATTTCACATGTGTATTCCTTGTGACAAGACCTTTTTACACATATCATAATTTTTGACCTTGTGACCTTGACCTAGATATTTGACCTACTTTTCTAAAAATCTAATATTGGCTATATCTCTTGATTAGTTAGTGATAGGGCTTTGATAATTCACATGTGTAATCTTTGTAAGAAGATCTTTCTACGCAAACCATAATTTTTGACATCGTGACCTTGACCTAGATATTTGACCTACTTTTCAAAATATCTAAGATTGGCTATATCTTTTGATCTGTAAGTGATAGGGCTCTGATATTTCACATGTGTATTTCTTGTGACGAGCCCTTTCTTCACTTACTATATTTTTTGACGTTATGACCTTGACCTAGATATTTGACCTACTTTTAAAAAAATCCAACATTGGCTATATCTTTTGATTGGCAAGTGATAAGGCTTTGATATTTCTCTTGTGTATTCCTTTTGACAATACCTTTCTACACATACTATAATTTTGACCTCGTGACCTTGACCTAAATATTTGACCTACTTTTCAAAAAAAAAATAAGATTTGCTATATCTTTTGATTGGTAAGTGATAGGGCTTTGATATTTCATATGTGTATTCCTTCTTGTGACAAGGCCTTTCTACACATATCATAACTTTTGACCTCATGACCTTGACCTAGATATTTGACCTACTTTTCAAAAAATCTTAGATTGGCTATTTCTTTTGATTGCTGAGTGATAGGCTTTGATATTTCACATGTGCATTCCGTGTGACAAGACCTTTCTTCACATACCATCATTTTATACCTCGTGCACTTGCCCTATATATTTGACCTACTTTTCAACAGATCTAAGACTGGCTATATCTTTTGAGTGGAAAGTGATAGGGCTTTGATACTTCACATTTGTATTCCTTATGAAAAGACCTTTCTAAACATTCCATAATTTTTGACCTAGTGACCTTGCCCTTGATATTTGACCTATTTTCAATAAAAAAAAAATCCGCTTCGCAGGCGACACAAGCATTCCTTGGATTGCTATTTTTTATCTCCTACTTCTGGTTCTACCGGTAAGACAGGGTTTTGATTTATTCTGATTTCTGAAGAATCAAGCACTCAATTTTTAGCTTGATATGCCACATTTCAACATGGCCTTTCATAAAAGTTGCAGTATAACTTTCCTTCTCTGCATGTAATTTTTGACGGGCAAGTAAATTTTACGTCATGAGTTGCCCGTGGCAAGTAAGTTTTGAAAAAGTTCTAGACCCCTGAGAGATAATCTTTGACGACTCGGCCTCGAGCATCGCCATGTTGATATTTTAAAGATAAAACTAAATGCCGAAAACGAGCCATAAGTCAATCATACGGCCTCTTCTGGTATTGTGTATCGAACTGTCGTCAAGAACCGCGGTGAATCAATAACCACGGTGAATCGAGAACCGTGGTGAATCGTCACAGCCCTTATAACAATGAACACTCTATATCCACAAAGGAGCAGATTCGGTAACATGGAAAATCGGCCCTAATTTTAGAATGTTTTAGATTTCGATTGTATTTCGTATCAAGGAAGCTAAATGCATGGTTGTTTGAAATACCAAATAAATATTTTAATTTACGCGCAATACACCGAAAGATATGGCTTCAAAATCGGCTTTAAATCGTAAAATGCTGAAAAATCGTAAGAAATGGGCATAATTCTGGTCAAAATCTATGAAAATAAGTAGGGCGCCAGCCCTCACCCAAAATAATTTTCATATAAAAAGTTAGATTTGCAATTTATCTTTCGATCTACATAAAATTTATGTTGTGTCAGGGTTGGCGCCTATACTAATCTTAAAGATTTATGCAGAAAATATGGCGATTTTCCTTCATTTTCCGTCATGCAGAGCAAATGACGTCACAACGTGACGTCATAACTAACGCACGTGACTTTTTGACAATGAAAAATATTTAATTTCTATTTCGGCAGGTGTTTGAGATAAAAATAAGAAATGCTGAATCATAATTTTCATAAAATTATTTTTTGCAATAATTTAGGGCCGTAGTTAGTGAACCTACCCCTTTTCGGCCACTTGGCCTTTATCATGTGGAAAAGCACGAATATAAAAGAATTCTACGTAATATCCATAACTGCTGTAACTGAAAGATAATTGTTTTCTCATTATTCATAGTCTTTGATCTACTGTCCTGTTCACTAAATCTAGAGCACCCTGTTTTGGCGATTCTCTCTGAAGTATAATGTTGTCAACTTAAAAATTGATATCCAGTCTATCGAACTCTTTTAGTTTAACAGAAAATGCCTCCTTTTTGGTTGTGCATTGCTTAGTTAAAAAATGCGAAGGAAAATATAATGTTTATGTGAATTTTCTATGGTAAAAACGACTAAAATGCATGATGCCGGACACCATGATGTCAATGTTTACCATTGTTTGTACAGAGAACAATATGGCGGCAGGCTGAAATTAACATGGGAATTTCCCGTAGACATTTTATTTTTCGTATGGCAGTTTAAATACAGTGGAAAAGGTGAGTTCATGCACATTTTCTGTTATGACTAAAGGAGTTCAATCTACGGAGACAATAAATATTTGGAACATTCCTAAGACGGCTGAGAAAATATACAAAACAGGGTGCTCTGTATTTAATAAACAGGACAGTAGATATGTACCTTGTATTTTGTTTGAACCCCTGACCCCCCAGGGTCTTGGAAAATGGGTGTGGTCATTTTCCCCTATATAACTCTATGAGCACCAAACTCTATGAACACCAATTCTCAGAAAGTATAATTAGTAGAGACTAGACAGTAATTCTTTTCCATTACATCAATCATTTTCTGGTCTTGAATTTTGTTTTAGACCCTGATCCCCAGGGTCCTGGAAAATGGGTGTCACTTAGATTTATTTAAGCAAACAACCAGGAGAGCTTCAGTCTCATCAGAGAATTCTGGTATTCAATGATTATTGTTCTCTTGTATTGTTGCATGTATTTATAAATTGTTACTTTGCATTTATTTTCAGCATCTAAAGAAGATTCATGAGCTGATGCAGTTAATTCAGGGAAATTTAACCTCAGCACAATTTGTGTGGCTAGCAGATCAATATCATCAATAGTGACAAACTTTTGAAATGGTTACAAATTTGTAACATACTGACATTATGTGGATTTTTTACTTTGAAGTTATCAAATCAATTTTCAACACATGCATAATATAATCAATGTTGTTAAGGGACATATATCACATGTAAACAGAATTTAAGGAATTATATCTTGATTAATAGGAATTACCCGGTCTGTTGTCCATCTATCATACAATCATTTATGTTTTATAACTTTTAATGCCTTTCATAAATTTAGATAATACATGTATAGTCACAAAGTTGATGCCCAGAACCCAAAGATGTGTCATGTTCATATCTGGAAGGCCAAATTGAAGAGAAATGTTGAAATCTTGTCTCATTACTCTCTGATACCAAAATTTTGGCCTCGACTTTGAGTTTGACCACCTTCTTTTTAAAACTAACCTTGGACATAACTTTTGAATGATAAGTTACAGGGCTTTCATAGTTCATTTGACAGTGTATTTCTAGTGATAAGACCATTCTAAAAATTCCTAGTGATATCAATTGTCTTGACCTAGTGACCTTTGCCCGGAAGTTTTGCATACTTTTCAGACTACAGCTATTATTGTAGATGACAGAAGTACATTAATGTTTCATAAACAAATATTGTTTTTCTTCTTCATGATTTTTGAAATTATGTCCAAGAATAGTGTCTTTTATTTTACTCAGATTTTGAAAATAGCTTTCACATCTAGACAAAATGGAAAAATAGGAAAATGCTGTAAGGCTACTCTTTTCCTTTGTATGTGTTTCTTGCTACATTTTGATATATAAATTTATTACATGATTATTAATATAAAAATTAAATACTTGTGTCATTCTACATTATTTGGTCTTTTTTCAGTAACATAAGGCAATGTACATGAAAAACAAATTTGCTGATATCGAGATATTCTTGCTATTTGGGGATGCATTGAAAACTCGTTGATTTTTGAGTTTCTACATCAGTACATGGTTTTCAAAACCTTCTGCTGGTTTATTCTGTAATCACACTTGAAGCATTAGTTCCTCGCAATTTACACACTATGTAAACTTTAGAACATCAAGGTTACAAATAGTTTACGCTTGTTTCAACAAGACTACACATTTGGAAACTTTTATACACATGGTTTCCAAATGGTTTACGCAAGTCTAAACATGATATTGTAAGATTCCAAATGGTTTACGCAAGTCTGAACTTGATATTGTAAGATTCCAAATGGTTTACTTAAGACTGAACTTGATATTGTAAGATTCCAAATGGTTTACGCAAGACTCAAGTAAGATTCCAAATGGTTTACACAAGTCTGTACTTGATATTGTAAGATTCCAAATGGTTTACGCAAGTCTGAACTTGATATTGTAAGATTCCAAATGGTTTACGCAAGACTGAACTTGATATTGTAAGATTCCAAATGGTTTACGCAAGACTTAAGTAAGATTCCAAATGGTTTACGCAAGACTGAACTTGATATAGTAAGATTCCAAATAGTTTACACACTGCATAAACCAGTGTTTATTCAGATTCCACATGGTTTACGCAAGTTTCAACAAGATTACATATTTGAAAACTTTTATAAAGTCAGTTTCTATATGGTTTACGCTAGCCTGAACTTGATATTGAAAGATTCCAAATGGTTTACGCAATGCGTAAACTTGTGTTGATTCAGATTCCAAATAGTTTAGGCATGTTTCCATATGGTTTACGCTAGCAGAACCTTTATATCATAAAACGGCAATCAAGTTTACGCAAGGTAAAATATGCGTAAACTATCTGGAATCCTGAAGTTTCAATTGATTACGCAAGTTGGTGCCTTTAAGTTTCAGTTGCGGAAACTTGATGGAAATGACAAGATTACGCTTGTGTAAACCATTTGGAATTTGAGCGGGTAGTCGGGTTACACAAAGCACAAACTTGAGTTTCAGCGACGGAATCCTTGCGTAAACTATATGGAAACTTCAGGTTTCCGCAAAGTTTCCATATAGTTTACGCATTGCGTAAACTTGTTTTTTTTTCACCCAGTGAAACCAACTCTGAAAAGTATATATACTATATATCGATGAAGAAAATTTAAAAATACATTGTCTTTTCACCAATAATCGATCAGGAAATTCAACATCTTAATGCCAATTGATTCGGTATAGTATTAATTTGTCTACGATTTCTCTTTTGCAATGATAAATCTGTCGTTATGAACGACAATGAATTTATATTAACGATTACCGTTTCTACTCGTAAATGCATGGCTTATAATTTGTGACAATCTCCCAGGTATTGTAATAACTGATGTCTCGTTTTCGTAAAACTCGATTTTAATCTTGCTTTCTCTCTCTTCAACTCGAAGATTATCTCATCGTTTTTCTGTTCCGGCTCCGTTGTCATTTTTGATTCTGATTAAAATCCGATCAAGTCAATAAACCACGCTCTGCTGCCAACTTTTATGGTGCGACGATATAACCATAAAGTACGATAAAGTCGATATTTTCTAAGTTCTACTATTTATTTACACTATTTACATGTTATGTATATATTGTGACTGTCCGATACAAAATACGAAAACGAACTAACAAAATTATGCTGTGAGAAAGTATGCTGACCTGTCAAAACATTATCTTATGTTTTATCACTGAACACATTAACTCTTGCCTAACAATGAAACATCAACATCTGGTCATTATCAAAATAGAACGTTGCACGGAGATAGAAAATTCTTATCTTAAATCAGTAAATAAACATTTTATATCTTTTAGTAATAACTCTAGTAAGCATTTTTTCATGAGAGTAAAGTCACTACGATTTTCTTAAAGTACGTTTGAACTGTATAAAATCACACTGAACGAATAGGAATATTTTAACTAACAAAGCAACTCTGAAAAGTATATATACTATATATCGATGAAGAAAATTTAAAAATACTTTGTCTTTTCATCAATAATCGATCAGGAAATTTAACATCTTAATGCCAATTGATTCGGTATAGTATTAATTTGTCTACGATTTCTCTTTTGCAATGATAAATCTGTCGTTATGAACGACAATGAATTTATATCAACGATTACCGTTTCTACTCGTAAATGCGTGGCTTATAATTTGTGACAATCTCTCTAATAACAGGGCGTAAATTAGTTAGTTTAGGGATCGCACTCCATGAGTGAGTACTTCACACGATTACCTTGCCATGGACAATCGTATCAAGATATCATTTCCGTTTTCTATTATTTTGCAACGAATAATCTACTTGAACCTACTTCCTTTAGGTCAAAGTGTTGGAACATACTGAAGTTCCTAATAAAGCGGACAAAAATACGTTAATATGTTCATTAATTTCGTGATAGCGTGACTTTATTTCTTATCGATTTTTTTAGAAATCGAAAAGAATATATGAGAATGAAAAGCTTAAGTTGTAAAAAAAGAAATACGTTAGTGTAGACATATGTTTAGCTTATTTAATTGGCTATACGTATATTTATTTTCTATATTCTACTGACACGTGCATTGGTTTTTCTTTATTTTATTGTTTTGTTTAATAAAAACTATTTTAAAACGATGATCTTGCAGGCGCGGATCTAGCATTTTGCCTTAGAGAGTATCCAAACCACCTCATTGTTTTGGGGATGGGGAGGGGGGGTCTTAACTACTATCACTCCTTTGTTATAGAGAGTTATATACATACACTGCTGAATGTTCTACAAATATCTACAATTATTCAAATTGATATGAATATCATGAAAAACCATAATCGAAACAGACCATTTAACTTCAAAAACATTTAATTTTGGTGACAATAGGTGGAGAAACCCCCTAAAATAGACCATTCAACCACACGACCATCTAAGAATGATAACAATAGGTGAAGTCCCCGGAAACAGAGCATTCAACTAAATGAACATCTAATACTGGTGACAATAGGTGGCCAGACCATTCAACTACACGAACGTCTGATGGTGACAATAGGTGGCGAAGCCCACGAAAACAGACCATCCAACTACACGAACGTCTGATGGTGACAATAGGTGGCCAGACAACTCAACTACACGAACGTCTGATGGTGACAATAGATGGCCAGACCATTCAACTACACGAACGTCTGATGGTGACAATAGGTTGCCAGACCATTCAACTACACGAACGTCTGATGGTAACAATAGATGGCCAGACCATTCAAATACACGAACGTCTGATGGTGACAATAGGTGGCCAGACTATTCAAATACACGAACGTCTGATGGTGACAATAGATGGCCAGACCATTCAACTACACGAACGTCTGATGGTGACAATAGATGGCCAGACCATTCAACTACACGAACATCTGATGGTGACAATAGGTGGCGAAGCCTACGAAAACATACCATCCAATTACACGAACGTCTGATGGTGACAATAGTTGGCCAGACTATTCAACTACAAGAACGTCTGATGGTGACAATAGGTGGCCGGACCATTCAACTACACGGACTAGGTGGCCGTACCATTCAACTACACGGACGACTGATGGTGAAAATAGGTGGCCAGACCATTCAACTACACGAACGTCTGATGGTGACAATAGGTGGCCAGACCAATCAACTACACGAACGTCTGATAGTGACAATAGGTGGCCAGACGATTCAACTACACGAACGTCTGATGGTGACAATAGATGGCCAGACCATTAAAATACACGAACGTCTGATTGTGACAATAGGTGGCCAGACCATTCAACTACACGAACGTCTGATGGTGACAATAGATGGCCAGACCATTCAAATACACGAACGTCTGATGGTGACAATAGGTGGCCAGACCATTCAACTACACGAACGTCTGATGGTGACAATAGATGGCCAGACCATTCAACTACACGAACGTCTGATGGTGACAATATATGGCCAGACCATTCAACTACACGAACGTCTGATGGTGACAATAGGTGGCCAGACCATTCAACTACACGAACGTCTGATGGTGACAATAGGTGGCCAGACCATTCAACTACACGAACGTCTGATGGTGACAATAGATGGCCAGACCATTCAACTACACGAACATCTGATGGTGACAATAGGTGGCGAAGCCTACGAAAACATACCATCCAATTACACGAACGTCTGATGGTGACAATAGTTGGCCAGACTATTCAACTACAAGAACGTCTGATGGTGACAATAGGTGGCCGGACCATTCAACTACACGGACGACTGATGGTGAAAATAGGTGGCCAGACCATTCAACTACACGAACGTCTGATGGTGACAATAGGTGGCCAGACCAATCAACTACACGAACGTCTGATAGTGACAATAGGTGGCCAGACGATTCAACTACACGAACGTCTGATGGTGACAATAGATGGCCAGACCATTAAAATACACGAACGTCTGATTGTGACAATAGGTGGCCAGACCATTCAACTACACGAACGTCTGATGGTGACAATAGATGGCCAGACCATTCAAATACACGAACGTCTGATGGTGACAATAGGTGGCCAGACCATTCAACTACACGAACGTCTGATGGTGACAATAGATGGCCAGACCATTCAACTACACGAACGTCTGATGGTGACAATATATGGCCAGACCATTCAACTACACGAACGTCTGATGGTGACAATAGGTGGCCAGACCATTGAACTACACGAACGTTTGATGGTGACAATAGGTGGCCAGACCATTCAACTACACGAACGTCTGATGGTGACAATAGGTGACCAGACCATTCAACTACACGAACGTCTGATGGTGACAATAGGTGGCCAGACCATTCAACTACACGAACGTCTGATGGTGACAATAGGTGGCCAAACCATTCAACTACACGAACGTCTGATGGTGACAATAGATGGCCAGACCATTCAACTACACGAACGTCTGATGGTGACAATAGGTGGCGAAGCCTACGAAAACATACCATCGAATTACACGAACGTCTGATTGTGAGAATAGGTGGCCAGACCATTCAACTACACGAACGTCTGATGGTGACAATAGATGGCCAGACCATTCAAATACACGAACGTTTCATGGTGACAATAGGTGGCCAGACCATTCAACTACACGAACGTCTGATGGTGACAATAGATGGCCAGACCATTCAACTACACGAACGTTTGATGGTGACAATAGGTGGCCAGACAATTCAACTACACGAACGACTGATTGTGACAATAGGTGGCCAGACCATTCAACTTCAACTACACAGAACATCTAATAATGATGACAATAGGTGGCGGTAGTAGTACCCTTGGAAGGTATAGGGCGGTACTTTCTGTATGTGTATACTTATAAACATCAAACAAGTACCTAACATATAGTCAGTCTCAAAGTCGAGAAGGCAAGGCCAAATCGTGAGAATTCCCATCGAACGATTGCGAACCCCGCAATGAACAACATTTGAAATTGAGACCAGGTACTCGGGGAGAGTAAATATGTAATCAGATGTGCAACAATATAGGGATCCGTTAGCGTAACGATCCAAGTTTTAGGGAAAAAAATATTGAATTTTCCTTTTAATATGTAAATTTTGGGCCCCTTGGTTTTTTACCGGCAGTTCCCTACACAACTACGCATAACAATGATATGATCGCATCTATTGTCAAAATTTATTTAAAAAAAAAGAGCGACATTGAACTCAAATATTCCGTCAAACGAAATTGATATTAATAGTGAATGGAAGTCAAACAAAAAAAGCCGAAACCAGATTCTAAGAACCATGATAATTATAGGCTTACGAATTACGAAATAAATTCTGACGCGAAGTTTCATTTTTAACATCGCAAGAAGTAGTCAAGGTATATTGATAGAATTTAAAATGAGTAAAAAAAAAACTAGATCCCCCCCTGGCAGAGAGCAGTATTCCTATTATGTATTATTATATACGGTATACCATAACTAGACCATGGCCGGTTTTAAAAACTGTACTTCTTTATGAGCAAGCGATATATGTCGAAAAATAAATTTTGTCATAGTGCAGAAATACAAGGAGAATAGCAAAAATACCGCATTGGATTTATATAATTGAGGAATTCACATGTATAGGAATGATGCCTTTGCCCTACTACTGATAAACTTTGAGCATTGAAACTGTTTCCTTAAAGATAAACAAAATCTAGAATATGAGACAAGGTTAAAGAAACGACGTTGATTTAACCTATATATTCATATTGATTATTAAAACCCATATTTAACGAGGACGAGTTCGGTACGAGTTATCGCGCATTGTGTATGGTTACACGCATAAGAATCTCATTAACGATTTCGACAAGTTTGGTATAAAAAAACTAGAGAATTATCATCTAGAATCCTTTGATAATAAGTATTACGTGTGATTTATCGTTATATTTAAATATACATAAATATCCAGTAAATAGATCTCCAGGCTATCGCCTTAAATATATTTATAGCGTCACAATCCGAAATTTAACAGATTGATGCTTGGGAGCAAAGTCAAACAGGAAACTGTTTGTTTGACGATCTAACAGGATATTTCTTGAATATTTTTGCGATATACTGGATAAGAAATTTCAAATATAGTATCTCGAAATATCTTTGATTATAAGACTTTTTCCGTACACTTGTAAACCTTCGTACTTTGCTCGGAAAATGTTATCGAAAAAAAGATTCTCTATTTAGAAACTTTGAGAGCAAGTTAATGTTAGTATGAACTTTGCTTTGTGCATAGATGTAACCATTCTACAAGTAACTGTCCGCATTATCGAGAAGGAGCGAGATGATTTACATTCATTTCTTGACTTGCAAAAGTAGCTGATAAGATAAGACGTAAAATCTGCCCTAAAAAGTGGAATTTTGAAAATGGAACTTTTAAGAAAAATCGTTCGTAAAATAAATACAAATACAGTGTCCCATCAAACTCTAAAGAGTTATGCATAATATGGTTAATATTTTAAAAAAAAATATATGTAGACAATACTGATATGCAGTTTTATGAAGAAATCCTTTTGAAACTTACGATATTGAGGGGGTAAAGGAGATGATGGTGATTAAACATGGAAATAACAACTGGCGAGCCGTGGTTTATTGTCCAGTAATTCCACGAGTCGCATGAACCAATCAAATTATCACCTAGCCAAGAACTGATTCATGTCACGAATGGAATAACTGGACAGTGAATCACGGCTAGCTAATTGTTATTTCTATTCTAATATAGCACATGAATAGACGGAGCTTAGCGCAATGGAAGTTTCTTGGAGATTCTCTGTACTGGTCGGGCACATATTATCGCCACTTTTTAGCTCACCTGAGCGAAGCTCAAGTGCGCTATTGTCATAGCGCGCCGTCCGTCGTCGTCGTCGTCCATCCGGTGTAAACTTTTAACATTTTCGACATCTCCTCTGAAACCGCTGCACAGAATTTCACGAAACTTCACAGGAAGCAAGTACTCAATGCCCTCTACCAAGTTTGTGTTTTTTGAGCCGGTCTTAAATCCAAGATGGCCACCACAGGCTCTGATTTGCTGACACATTTTCGACTTCTCCTCTGAAACCGCTTCACAGAATATCTCGAAACTTCACAGGAAGCAAGAACTCAATGCCCTCTACCAAGTTTGTGTTTTTCGAGCCGATCGGAAATCCACGATGGCCGCCACAAGCTCTGATTGGCTGACACATTTTCGACTTCTCCTCTGAAACCATTACAGAGAATTTCTGGAAACTTCACAGGAAGCAAATCCTCAATGCCCTCTACCAAATTTGTGTTTTTCGAGCTGATCGAAAATCCAAGATGGCTGCCACAAGCTCTGATTGGCTTAAATATTTTCGACTGCTCCTCTGAAACCGCTTCACATAATATCTCGAAACTTCACAAGATGCAAGAACTCAATGCCCTCTATAAGGTTTGTATTTTTCGAGCCGATCGGAAATCCAAGATGGCCGCCACAGGCCCTGATTAGCTGACTCATTTTCGACTTCTCTTCTGAAACCGCTGCATAGAATTTCACGAAACTTCACAGGAAGCAAGACCTCATTGCTCTCTAACAAGTTTAAGTTTTTTGGAGCCGATCGGAAATCCAAGATGGCAGCTACAGGCTCTGGTTGGCTGACACATTTTCGACTTCTCCTCCGAAATAGCTTCACAGAATTTCTTGAAACTTCACAGGAAGCAAGTACTCATTGCCCTCTACCAAGTTTGTGTTTTTCGAGCCGATCGGAAACCCAAGATGTTCTCCATAGGCACTAATTGGATTACACATTTTTGACTTATCTTCTTAAACTACTGCACACAATGTCACCAAACTTTACAGGAAGTAAGTACACATGGTCCTTCTCAAAGCTTCACTAAAAGTGATTTTCTTCAGTTCTTATACTGACTTTGATTGAAAACATACATACAGTCTCCTCAGGTGAACGATGTGGCCCCCACGGGCCTCTTGTTTCCTTGTTTAAGACTCTAACATCTTTATTGCTTCATGCAATATGATGAAATTCGCACAGAAGGAAGAAGAACCCTTGATGCACATTTCTCCCAACTTTCATGAAAATCATATGATTGGTTCTTGTTTATAAGTGATTCTTGGACGTAAGGGTTGGGCCAAATTTGAACAAAGGAAGGGAACATATTATCGCCCTCTCCTCCAGTTCTTACTGAAATGCGAGTTTCTAGACAAAATTTACATTACTTCAATCTTTGAACATTATTCTTTTTGTATGTGTAAAATTGATACATTTTTTTTCCAAAAACCAAAGAGATATAGGAGGACAAAATGACTTACCCTTTCCCCGGAGAGGCGGGGGAAATACATGCAGATTTGCCGACTTTCTATCATAAAATTCAGTGTTTGCAGGGAATTGAATTAGTTGAAATTTGTATACATTTTCATGTATCAAAGATGTTATTATGGTTAAAAAATGAATTTTCATGCATTGATATTAAAGTGTTTGCATTTTCCAATTTTTCTTCTATATTGATGGTTATATGATAAGGAAATTGAGTTTATTATGTGCATTAGTTACCTTGACATATATAATATTACTAACTTTGCAACTTCAAATGATAATTTTGGCTGGAAGCATCACTGATTATGATTAAATATCCGAAACACGTATCTGGTTCATAATAAATTGGATTAAAATTTTCTTCAAGAAGAGTTGTAACACTTACGTATTATTCATAATGTCCTTCTTGAAGAAAATTTCAAACTAATTTTCAAAACGTGGGTCCTGTAGCATCATATCCCACCCATTCTGCTACGTCTTTTGGTACATTTTTGGACAAAATAATTTTCATACTTTTTGGCCATATTACATTGTTTAGACTGAGGATCACTGACGAGGGTTTAGTACCCGAAACGTGCATGTTTGGTCCATGCTGTAGATTTATCAGGTTTGAAATGATGCTATTGAATTTAAAGACGTTTAACATTTCATGATATTTTGAACAT
The DNA here is from genome assembly GCA_033119305.1 of Pinctada imbricata. Taxonomy (NCBI): domain Eukaryota; kingdom Metazoa; phylum Mollusca; class Bivalvia; order Pterioida; family Pteriidae; genus Pinctada; species Pinctada imbricata. Next base: position 19,080,745 of record VSWD01000002.1, read on the forward strand.
GTTTGCATCATGATGAACAGATGATAAAAAATGGAGTATATATAAACATTAAAGAAATACCTATCAGTCTCAAAGTCGAGAAGGCAAGACAGAAAATCATAAGAATATCCATAGGGACAGTTGCAAACCTTGGAATGAATAACATGCCCGGGTAGAGTAAGCGTCTCCTGATTGCAACACTCGTCGCAACAGCAAAAATATCTAACAAAAAAGTTCTATCTAGGTTATATTTATGTCACCAAGGCAACTAGTTTTTACGATTTGGTCTTGCCTTCTTGACATTGAGACTGAATTATCACGATATGGCCTTGCCTTCTCGACTTTAAGACTGAATAACTGATAGGTACTTCTTTGATGTTTATTTTAATCATTAGCTCTACTGGTCTATGACCAGTCGAGCTTATGCGATCGCCCTGTGTCCGGCGTCCGTCCGTCTGTCCGTTAAACATTTCTTGTGGTTTCCAGTCCTCTGAAACTGTTAGTGATGGAAAGTTAATTCTTTTTGCAACATGATTGGTCTATGGTCTAGTTGTGCAAATGATATTTTGTTTGAGCCCCTGACCCCCAGGGTCTTAGAAAATGGGTGTGGTCATTTTCTCCTATATAACTCTATGTAATCTTGTGGTCACCATATTTCAGAAAGTATAAATGATAGAAAGTTACTTCTTTTTGCAATATTAAAGGTCTATGATCAAGGTGTGCACCTGATATTTCATCTAAGCCCCTGACCCCCAGGGTCTTAGGAAATGGGTGTGGTCATTTTCTCCTATGTAACTCTATGTAATCTTGTGGTGACCATTTCTCAGAAAGTATAAATGGTAGAAAATTAATTCTTTTTGCAATATTAAAGGTCTACGATCTTGGTGTGAACCTTATATTTCATCTAAGCCCCTGACCCCCAGGGTCTTAGGAAATGGGAGTGGTCATTTTCTCCTATATAACTCTATGTAATCTTGTGGTCACAATTTCTCAAAAAGTGTAATTGATAGAAAGTTTATTCTTTTTGCAATATTAAAGGTCTATGATCTAGGTGTGCACCTGATATTTTATCTGAGCTCCTGACCCCTGGGGTCTTAGGAAATGGGTGTGGTCATTTTCTCCTATATAACTCTATGTAATCTGTGGTCACCATTTCTAATAAAAGTATAAATTATAGAAAGTTAACTCTATATATTATAGATCAATGATCAAGCTGTACAATAGATATTTTGTTTGAGCCCCTGACCCCCAGGGTCTTAAAAAAGTGGGTGTGGATATTATCTCCTATTCTACTCCATGTAATCTTGTGGACACCATTTCTCAGAAAGTATAAATGGTGGAAAGTTAATTCTTTTTGCAATATAAAAGGTTTAGGATCAAGATGTGCACCTGATATTTCATCTGAGTCCCCAACCCCAGGGTCTTAGGAAATGGATGTGGTCATTTTCTCCTATATATGTAACTTACTGTAATTTTGTGATCATCTTTTCTCAGAAAGTACAAAGGATACAAAGTCAATTCTTTTGCAACATGATGAGTCTATGACCTAGTTGTGTACATGTACCTGATGTTTTGTGTGAGATTCAGACCCCAAGAGTCTTGAAAAAATGGATGTGGTCATTTTCTCATATATATATATATATTATAAATATTAATAAGCATTCTTGTGACAACCAATTCTCAGAGCGCATTATTGATAGTCTAAGAGTATAAATTCTTTTTGCATAATATATATGTAAAGGATATGTGGTTTGATTATCCACTTGAAAATTAGTTTTAGCCCCTGACCTCCAGGTTCTTTGAAAATGGATGTGGTCATTTTCTTGTATACAACTCTACGACTTCTAGTTTTTATGAAGAGGTTATTTAAAACAAATAAAACCAGAGGGCGCTACTGAAATGAATTTTGGTGGGGTATGAAAATCACTTAGGCTGGAACCATTACTGATTAGGATTTAATATCCGAAACATGTGCCAGGTGCATAATAAATTACATGTAGTTCGAATTTCTTTGATGTTTATTTTAGCCATTTTTATAAAGAGGTTATTTAAAACAAATAAAACCAGAGGGCGCTACTGAAATGAATTTTGGTGGGGTATGAAAATCACTTAGGCTGGAACCATTACTGATTAGGATTTAATATCCGAAACATGTGCCAGGTGCATAATAAATTACATGTAGTTCGAATTTCTTTGATGTTTATTTTAGCCATTTTTATAAAGAGGTTATTTAAAACAAATAAAACCAGAGGGCGCTACTGAAATGAATTTTGGTGGGGTATGAAAATCACTTAGGCTGGAACCATTACTGATTAGGATTTAATATCCGAAACATGTGCCAGGTGCATAATAAATTACATGTAGTTCGTATTTTTACTGTACCATCAATAAATAAGCATTTTTCGCTATTTGTGAGGCCTCCCCCAAAACAATTTAGCTTGTACGCCTATTTTGAAATATATGATAGAACAAAGTCTGAACTTTATTTTAGATATAAAATTTTAATATTCGAAACACGTGTCTGGTGCATGGAAATTGGTTTGGAATTTCCTTCTAGAAGGTATAGAGTTGGAACCCTTCGACATTCACCTTGGAGTTTCACCTTTCAAAGTGTAATGTCATATTCAATGGCAACCGGAAGTGATATCAATAAAATGTTTATCACAGTTTTACTTTTTGGTCAGACACGACCTTATGTTTTGTTAAGATCTGAGGCATGCCGTGCCAGCATTCTTAATAAAAATGCAAATACCTACAGAGAATAGATGTACATGTAATAACATTCAGATATATGTTATTCCTTGCCAGATATTTGCACTATTGTTTAAGGACCACATGCGCTAAGAGAGTACTTCAATGGATTGGCTTGTTAAGGTCAATGTAAATTGTTGTATCAAGAAATAATTTCCGTTTTGTATTAAAGTATCTACATCCCTAAGGGCAGATTCTTCTCCGAAAATACCTAAGTATCTTATAAAAGCGGAAAAAATACCATAATATATATACATTAATCTATCTCGTGATAGTGTGAGTTTAGTTTCTTACCGATTTATCAAGAAACTGAACAGAATTCATGTGAAAGAAAAGACCATGTAGAACTCTTTTTTTAAAGCTGTATCAAAAAAGCAAACATCATTCAACATTATCAAACAAGACATATTGAATTTGGCAAGATTTCATGGAGCTGTTGCGACGGATGTTGCATGCATACAGCAGACGCTGACTCTTTCCGTCTCTCACCTGGTCTCGACAAGCTCACTTGGGGATGTTGTTTATTATTAATACCTTTTTTCAATCGATCTTTTAAAAATGATTTTGCCTTCTCAACTTTGAAACTGAATAATTGATAGGTAATTATTTCAATTTTAAGATGAATAATTTTGTTTATAATACCATGATTCGCTAAGATCTGATTTCCGTAACAGTGTTTAGAATTTTGTTCAGAAAAAAAGTAGGGAATCTCAAAGGACATTCGGTTGCAGCACTCACAGCATAACCCGAAAACACCCTATGTAAGATCACAGAGTGCACGCGCACAGGAAGAGACGCAAAAGGTACAATTGAGATAAAGAAGATCCTGAAGACAATGTAGTCCGGTGATCTTTGTTCCGCGTTGTGTTTTTACTGTCTAATTTCTCCCAAAGAGAAAGTCACTTCAACTTTATAATAGTTTATTGTAAGTTCCAATAGTAAATGAATTAACAACGTGTGAGCAGTTCTAAATTTTAATCTAATACGATCCAACATACCGAGTCTAGGACTCGAATATATACTATTCAGTGGGAATTCCAGCATCTGGGCATCACGAGTGTCCCAAAATGATGATTAACTAAACATTCCCAATTTGGGGACCGAACTGTCAGAATCTGTCAAAAGCACCCGTCAAACTGGAGCCATTGCACAGAGACCGACAGCACTTAACACAGAGATATGAACTATTGTCACCTCATCACTCTAGGTGAGGACAGGTACATCCACCGATATACGAAATATCTGCAGCTGCATCCTATTAGATCATATCTACACTCGTGATTGTCCGGTACCAGCCAGCGTTAGCTGGATGGGACCGCTTATATGGAATATTACCGAAATTTGGCGTGATCGAATTATGAATTTCATAACACATTGAAATAATGTGTTTCCAAAATATACTTCAAAATTATCTTTCTTTGCCCAGAGTGGAAGTCTCTCTGTATAGTATGACAATTAATTAACATAATAAAAGTACATCAAGAAGTAATTAACTAATTAGCATTAATTAATAAACATAATTAATAATTATTGTGGGGGAGAGGTCATAGGGTTACAATGCTCCCCCAATTAAGAAAATAACCAAGTTTGTGCGACCTAGATTATAACGACTCATCTCCTTGACCTGGATGTGATCTGGATATATCGATAACTTGTATTTTCTTTTACTTTAAAGACCTGGATAATACATATGCTTCACTGAATAAGACTTGGATTTCGTGATCTGGATGTATCAATATCTTTTAACAAGTATTGTTACCTAGATGTTCTTTACTCTAAAGACCTGGATATTTCAACTAACTAAAAGCGGTATTTCAAACTTTCTTACATGAAATAAAAGGACAATCAAGGGACCATAACTTGAATTGGCTTAATCTGGGACTGACCTGGATAGTCTGACTATTATAACGTGAAATTTTAGACCTGGATATAATGTCTAGACTCATTAATAAAGCCGATCCAAGATGGTTCCTTTACAAAATAGTGTGTCATGAGATGGTCCTTGGTTATTTTCTATACGCCTGGCCTTGACTCAACAATATTCTAATTAATCTTAATTACAACAATAATATATACATATGTACATTCTATCACAGTGACCTGGATTCACCTGTGACCTGGATAATTACCAATTCAACAAAATTATCGTAACAATAATACATCTTTTTATATCTGATAATCCAGTGACCTGGATATTGTAATCCTTGACTTGGATAATCACATCTTAAAATATTACAAGGCCAGCACGTAGACAAACATAAAGGTATGAAGTGACCTGGATTTATATACAAGATATATACATGCATAAGTAAACTAATAAATCTTAAAAATGGCACCATAAAAGAAAACAATCTTAGTCCAATGATAGTATATAGTCTGTGACCTGGATGCCTGGATATCATCCTGTATTCATTGTTCATCATTGGGTCGTAATATTCTTGATACAGTTCCTCATCACGTGATAAAATAAAGTTTTCTCGACTAGTCTTTTTCTTAAAGTTTCTTCAAATGTATATCTCTCTTACCGGGTTATTCTTACTCGGACGCATCTTGACAATGGTGATGATGCCAAGATCTTCCCGTAATCTAAGTGGTGGCACCACTCAGAAAAGCGACGGGGTATATTGTCATGCTCACATATTTCCGCGTCCTGGTAAGGTAAATCCCAATTTAATTACAGTTCTTTCAGTTCATTTGAAAGTCCGGGATAAATGGACGGTATCGGTCTCGGTAATGTCCGAAGTGGAATCGCTTCTGTTTGTGGCGGGCTGGTTTGTACATCCGGCCGTACGGGATCATCGCACTCGGGTCTTCCCGACGTCACGTGAATTTGTTCCGGTTCGATCTGCTTGACGTTTTCATTTGGTTCTAGTTTAATGTTTTCAGTTCGCACACCTGGATAGTTAGGGACCTGGATAGATTCATCGTCTCCGGCGCCTGGATACGAATTTCGTTTCTTGTTCTGCTTCTTGTTCAGTTTTCTTATCTTGTATCGTCCATGGGGATCTAACCTGTAGACATAGTGTCCATCACTGAATCTGGATACAACAGGTGGTTCCCAATTTGTGTTTCTTGTATTGTCCATATAACTCCAGGGGCGTTGGTCATCTACGAGAGTTTGGTATTGTCTTCGAACTACGTCTGCAACAGATTCTGGTTCAGGTAGGTAACTACTTGGTGCATGGTCACTTTCTTGCCAGGAGGGTGCCGAAGGTCGCACATCGGGCTGGTCAGGCCTGGTAATGGTTGGACACGGTGGTTCCTCTACTGTTCCCTTCTCGACCGACCACGAGCAGATTTTGAATTTTGAAAAATAATTTCGAAGCCTGCGCCGAAAGCAACAAAGAAGTACCAAAAGGATAATGCCTAAACTACCTATTATGTAATAATAAAAAGGGGTATCTGCAGGCATTGGCTCAATGTCTGGTATACTGTTTTTGAGTTCAAAAATCAAATTATCGAGGGGCATTTCTTTTACTGTTTTCAACTTCTTTGGTATCTTGATATTGCCGAAAGAAGGGAGAGAAATGACAAAAGGTTTCCAGACATTAATGAGCCCAAACTTATAATTTCGGAGGAATTGTCGAAAAAGTGAGGACAAATTATATTTACTTTCCTTATGAAAGAAGGGAGGCAAGGTCATACGGTTATTGAATGCTGAACAAGCCAGTGGAAGGTGAATGATGTCGAGGGAAGGGGAAGTCTTAATGACCTGAGAAGAAGAAGACGCATTGCATCCCACACTAAAGGTAAGAGAGGCCGCCGATGTTATCACCCAATGACCATCCGAAAGATACTTAGCCTGAGGGGTAGGGGCGTTAGGGGTTACAATGATTTTACAATATTTCTCAACCTTTTCTGTATGTCCTAGGAACAAGTGTATAATACACATGGAAGATGAAAGGATAGAATAAACTGGGTTCCTTATTGTACAATAGGGTCTTAGTGACGACATACAACCTGAGAGTTCCGACGATGAAAGTAACGAAAACTGACTTCTTCTTTTATCGATTAATAACGCTGGGGCTTCTAGGTCATAACGGGCTTGCAAGTTGCTGTTAGGAACGTTACGAGGTAAGGCTATATTATAGACCTTATACACTTCAAAGGCACCTAGGGTATCTAACAATGGAATTGAAAGAATAACAATTAACTGATCACGATGTACAAGAGTAGTACACGTCAATGTCTTGTAGAATGTCCAAAGGTCAGTGTCAGGGTCAAAAGGGAAAAATCTTTCTTTTATTTTTTTCATACTATTTCGTTTTTACAATGTTTCTTATTCATTTTAAAACCTCTAAAGAAAGTGAAAACCTAGCTAGTAAGTCAATAAAGAGGTTTTTCTAACAGTAGTTCTCTAATGTTGTTAGGAGAGAAATGAAAAGTATTAGTCTTTGTTTTGAGAAATCATCATCTTAGCAAGTTCAACTAAATTGTTGATGACGGCATTTGGGTCTGGGGAAGTTTTATGGGGGACAGTTTTAATGGAAGTTTTAAGGGGGGAAGCCTCTTCGGTATGCAAGAAACTCGCGTCTTCTTTTAAGACGGCGTCAATTTCCATTTGTTCCTCATCGCGACTATTTTCGCCAGCGACGGGTACAGTTTCGGGTTTTATTTCTGTCGGTGGTATTTCGCGGCTTCGAAGTCGTCTTCTGAGTTCCATAAGAGGAATATCATCTTCGTCAGACGATCCTTCTCTTTCTTGTAGTATATGTCTTATTGCGACGTCTTGATGAGTCGGTTCATCAACATCACTTTCAGAATCAGAGTTTTCAGGAGGTACAACGTAAGTCGTTTTCCTTAAGATGTTTCCTTTCGAGTCTCTGGGAACTTTCCATTCGTCAATTTTGGCCTGTCTAAGATGTCTCGCATGTGTCTTTGTTGTTGTTCCGTCAAGTTGATTTTTCACTTTGAAGGAGAGTGGTCCGGTTTGATCTATTATTCGGAAGTATGGTTTCCACTTGATGTCGAGTTTGTTGTTTCTCCGATGATTCCTGAGATATACAGGGTCTCCGATTTGGAAGTTTTCTTCTTTGCTTTTCTTGTCGGCGTATTTCTTCTGCTTTTTCTTGGCTTCCTTCATGTTTCTGTGAACAAGAGTAAAGGCTTTGTGTTGTTGTTGAAGGGCAATCTGGTGTTGATCTTCTCCCATGTATCGCTTTCTTGGCTTTAAGATGGTGTCCAATGGTAAGACAACGTCTCGGTTGTACAGAAGAAAGTACGGAGAGAATTTAGATGATTCATTGACGTGGAACCTGATTGCTGCTAGTGTCTGATTCAGGTATAAGTCCCATGTTTGAACATCTTCTTGAATTTTCTTAGACATAACGTCGTGAAGGGTACGGTGAAATCGTTCGACTTTACCGTTTGCCTGAGGGCTGTAGTACGACGTCTTGATGTGGTGGATGTTCATGGCGTCTAAGGTTTCTTGGACTTTCTTGTTCACATTTTCTGTTCCGTTGTCTGAGACAATCTCAAGGGGACAACCAAATCTTGGGAAAATTTCTTCCAGGATAAGATGTACTATCCGGTCTGCTGATTTATCTGGGACAGCAAAGGCTTCTGGCCATCCTGAGTAGACGTCTATGAAGGAGACAATATATTTGTTTCCAGACATTGTTGTAGGATATGGTCCCGATAAGTCAAGTCCAATTTTGGCGAAAGGATAAGGTGGTATTTCTGTTTCCTTAATAGGTGGTCTTGACGTCTTCGAACTCCTTGTTTGGCACGTGACACATTTCTCTATGTGTGAATGTATCTTCTTGTACATGTTCGGGAAGAAGTACTTTAGACGGATAGAGTCGTATGTCTTGTCCAATGCCATATGTCCAAGTTGGTCGTGGTATTGCTTGAGGACGACTGTCTCCATTTCTTGAGGTATACACAGTCTTAGCTTGGGGTCCTCTGAATCTGGTTGAGAGAGATAGTAAAGGAGTCCATTTCCATCTTCGAAGTAATGTGTTTGTTCTGCCTTGGTTGCCGTTCCTTTCTTCATCCTATTTCTGAGTTTTGTGATTTCTTGATCTTTTTCCTGTGCTTCCTTCATATCGAATTCCTCGGGTAAGTCAGAGACAGCTTTGGTGATCTCATTGTCATCTTGTACATGACAGCTTGCGAAGTCTCTGGGTATAAATTCATTGGAGTTGAGAGCTCCTATTTCAAGTGCTCTGTCATCTATGTCCGGTTCGTCTTCGCATTCCTTAGACTTCTTAGTCGTCTTTGATGTTCTGGGGTGCGGTATTCGGGATAGAAGATCAGCACAGTGGTTATCTTCTCCTTTTACGTACTCAATCTTACAGTTGTATCCTGCGATACTGAGTGCCCATAGCTGTATTTTCTTGTTCTGCATTGGAGAATCCAAAAGATATTTCAAGGGTTTATGGTCTGTCTTGATGGTAAACTGTGCTCCATGTAGGTAGTGGTCAAGTTTCTGAAGAGCGTAGTGTATTGCAAATCCTTCCTTTTCGATAGTTGACCACCTTGTCTGTGTGGGGCTAAGCTTGTGAGACAGAAAGTAGATTGGTTTTTCTTCTCCTTGGTCAGTTTCTTGGGTAAGACATGCTCCTATGCAGTTGTTACTGGCATCTGTATAAAGCACATAAGGCTTGTTGGTATCTGGGTAGGCTAGAAGGGGTACCACTGTAAGACTTTCTTTAAGGTAATCGAAGGCAGTTTGGCATTCCTCTGTCCACTTGAATCTTGCGTACTTCTTGGTCAAGGCGATAAGAGGTTCCGCTATTTTCGAGAAGTTTGGTACGAATCGCCTGTAGTAGCTACACATTCCGATGAATCCTCTGATTTCTCTGACATTCTTAGGGGCTGGTAAGTTCTTGATCGCTTCAACTTTCTTAGGATCCGGAGATATGCCATCTTTGTTGATAACGAATCCGAGATATTCGGTCTCTTCTTTGAAGAAGGCGCATTTCTTAAGTTTGAGCTTAAGATTATGTTGTCGGAGTCGTTTGAACACTTCCTCTATGTGTTTCATGTGTTGTCTCGGATCGTCTTGAGAAAAGATTAAGATGTCGTCCAGATAAGCCATGGCAAATCCTTTGCATCCTTGTAAGACGATGTTCATGAGCTCTTGAAACACGGCTGGGGCATTACTGAGACCAAAGGGCATCCTATTGAACTCGAAAAGTCCGCGGTGGCAAGCAAAAGCTGTCTTTTCTTTGCTGCTATCGTCAAGCGTTACCTGCCAGTAGCCACTTCTCAAGTCCAAGGCGGTGAAATACTTTGCGTTTCCTATCAGGGATAAGATGTCGTCGATCAAAGGAAGTGGAAAAGAAATCGGTTTCACGATTTTGTTGAGGGTCCTAAAGTCGACGCACATCCTGTTACTGCCATCTTTCTTTCCTACCACTACTAAGGGAAACGCCCATGGTGACTGAGATCTTTGGATCACCTTGGCTTCCAACATTTCGTCTATGGCTTTGTCAATGACTTTTCTTTTGTTCAAAGGAGTCCGGTATGGTTTGTTCTTGATAGGGGCATGGTCTCCAGTATCGATCTTCATTTGAACTGTCTTTGTTCCTCCAAGATCCGAGTCTTTCTTGGCAATAAGATCCTTGTTTTTCGTAAGGAGTTTGATGATTTCTTGTCTTTTGTCGTCAGGTACCACTAGTTCTTCAAAGTCGGTATTTGGTTCGTCAACTTCCATTGGTTCTTCCTTTCGAATTTCCGAGATTTCTTGAGTGGTGATGGGTCTCGCCTTACCTACCACGTTTCCTCTTTTAAGACGGTAGTATTTGTTCGTTTCGTTGACAATCATGACTGGTACCTTGAACGGCGATTTCACTGTATTCACTGCTTCTGTGAGTGTAAGTCCTGGGTCGTCTAAGATACATCCTGGGTCTATCCTTGTGACTTCAAGAAGTCTGGAGTCCGGTATTTTGAAGCCTTTTTGTAACTTAACATGACATATCTGCGCAGTATGCGGCTTAATAGTCGTCTTCTTGTTAAGTCTTAAGATTTGTGAAATATGAATATCGTCTTCAAGTTTCACATGAGTGTTTCCTACACGTAACATTCCTAAATCGAAGTAAAGTCGAACTCCATGTTCTTTGAGCCAATCTCGTCCTAATATAAAGTTTCTGTTGACGGTTTCTACCACTATAAATTTCTGTGACATTTGTACTCCGTTCATGCTGAAAGGTAATGTCACTTGTCCCGCTATCTGTTTCGGTGCATTATTTACTGCGCGTAATCGTTTGACAACCGGTGTCAGTTTCGGCTTAGGTGATAATTGATTATATATTTTCCTACTCATAATTGAAACTTCAGCGCCAGTATCAATTAAAGTGCGGCAACGTAACTTGCCTACCTTTATGATACAAGAGCTGGGGTTTCCTGCTAAATTAAGTTCTAAGACGGGTTTCTTGCTTTCATTTTCTTTCTTAAAGTCTTTAGTTTCACTTAATTTTCTTCTCTCTTCAACGGCTTCCTTTTGAAGAGAGCGTCTTAGTTTTCCTGATTATGTCGAGGGGCGGGGCCATGTCTCCATGGGAAGTGGGGCTGAGGGTAGAGATTTACTCTGTTTTTGTCGGGGATTCTCCTGTTTGGGCAATTTCTTTTAAGGTGACCTATCATGTGGCAGATCCAACATTCTGCTCCTTTTATCCACTCCGGTGTCTCCGGGGGAATTCTTTGAGGGGGATTCTATTTAGGGGCCCTCTTTTGTCGGGGAGCTGGGGTAGTCTTTTTAGGTTGCGGTTTAGGTGGGGGGCTTTCAGTTTTCTTAGGAGTCTTTTTAGTTTTGGGGGTTTTCTTTGCCTTGGGAGGGGGAACTACTTCGTTTTCGTCTGACTCATCGGAGTCGTCGTCAGAGCTGTCAACGGCTTTTACCCAATGTTTTTGTTTACTATAGATTTGTCCGGGGGACGGGCATTCACGAGCACGGTGTCCGGTACCGTTACATTTGAAACATTTTTGATTTCTGAAATAGTCAATTTCCATGGGTTCTACTACTCTCGAGTTTTGATTATTTAACGCGTTTTGCGCATCACTTTGCCAAACAGTGGGGAAATTTACATTCTGAACATTTTGTTGTGGGACACTTTGATTACAACCTACACCGAAATTTTGGCTTTGAATCAAATTTGGATTCGTGCCAGCCAACATCGAGGCATATTCTGAGTCTGATCTCAAATTGAATCGTTTTCTCAAATTTTGTTCTCTCATCGCGATCTCTAGCGCTTTCTCAAAAGTATCGGGGTTTTCTCTCAAGATTTTCATTCTGAGGTAGTCATAACATAGTCCATCACAGAAGATGTCGACTAGTTGCTTTTGTACTAACTGGTGTTCCCTTTCATCATAAGGAGTCGGGTATGCGTCTTCAGCGATTCTGAGAAGACGTTCTGAGTAAAGCTGAACGCTTTCTTCAGGCTTTTGTCTTATTCTACGCAGCACAGCCATTGCTTGCTGGGGGTCCGTTATTTCTGCAAACCGTTTTTGCAGTAGTTTCTTAAGATGGGGCCAAATAGGGGGATCGCCTTTCTTGTCAACTTCGTCTAAATATCTTTTAACGAAATCTGCTATTGACCCTGAACACGTCATGAGGACGATTCGCGGTATGTCATTACTGTCCAGTCGTGCCATTTGTGCATATCTTTCGATATCTTTGATCCACTGTTTGAATTTACTAGGATCACCTTCAAAAGTCCTGACAACTTGGAGAAGGGGAACCGAGATAGCGGTCTGAAGACCTTTTACTTGACCTGCCAACCATTTGACCATTTCATCTTCGTCTTTTGAACTAGGAAGTTTTTGTCTAACCTCTTGTCTAACTTCTTCTAGTGAGAAGTAAGACTGGGACTCTCCTGACTGGGAAGACTGGGGTAGCTGAGAAGATGGGGATACCTGAATGTGAGGGGGTAACTGAGAAGACTGACTAGGTTGACCTAAGGAAGACATTCCATCACATAACTGATCTACAGCTTCCGACATTCCTAACTTATCAGTTGACATATTTGAACAAAATAGTCTTAGAAAAATCTATGGTCGTCGATAAGTACTAAGTAGAAAGAAAAGTGTGTCCTACCTTAGTTTCTTCTTCTTTGACTTTAGAAACTTCTTCTGGCTGTCTTAGATCCAGGGAAGAAGGCACCAATAAAGATCCCTTGTAGTCCGGTGATCTTTGTTCCGCGTTGTGTTTTTACTGTCTAATTTCTCCCAAAGAGAAAGTCACTTCAACTTTATAATAGTTTATTGTAAGTTCCAATAGTAAATGAATTAACAACGTGTGAGCAGTTCTAAATTCTAATCTAATACGATCCAACATACCGAGTCTAGGACTCGAATATATACTATTCAGTGGGAATTCCAGCATCTGGGCATCACGAGTGTCCCAAAATGATGATTAACTAAACATTCCCAATTTGGGGACCGAACTGTCAGAATCTGTCAAAAGCACCCGTCAAACTGGAGCCATTGCACAGAGACCGACAGCACTTAACACAGAGATATGAACTATTGTCACCTCATCACTCTAGGTGAGGACAGGTACATCCACCGATATACGAAATATCTGCAGCTGCATCCTATTAGATCATATCTACACTCGTGATTGTCCGGTACCAGCCAGCGTTAGCTGGATGGGACCGCTTATATGGAATATTACCGAAATTTGGCGTGATCGAATTATGAATTTCATAACACATTGAAATAATGTGTTTCCAAAATATACTTCAAAATTATCTTTCTTTGCCCAGAGTGGAAGTCTCTCTGTATAGTATGACAATTAATTAACTTAATAAAAGTACATCAAGAAGTAATTAACTAATTAGCATTAATTAATAAACATAATTAATAATTATTGTGGGGGAGAGGTCATAGGGTTACAACAATCTCAACATCTCTCACAACAGAGCACTAATCTAAGAATCGAAGGACCCCTAGCCAGCTAGAGGTGTTGCCAGGTTCATGGGAGGAAGAGACATCCCCTGTTTGGCTGCATCCGTTTTATATGTTTACGCTCGAAAGGAAACCGAATCAATGAGTAACGTTTAAAATATATGATAACACAAACTTTCGAAACCAATCGGTACAGACTAAGGACGGCAATCTGTCACACCGGTAGAAGACGGAATAGTTATCCGGAATACGTGCACACAACTTTTGGGATTACTCAGGTGTCTCGGAGAACTTACAATTGTGTTGTAAAGAACCTTCTCATTGTAAGATGACCATACAGAGAGCATGACGCAAGAAACACACAGATGGATATATAAATGGGTATAAAAAGAGAAGGCGTACAGTTCGTGCTCTGCCGGCTGTAGCACGTGCATGTAACCAACCAATTCTTAAGAATACGCTAGTAAAAGGCTGCATTTTGGTGCAGAACCAAGCCAAGTGTCTGTCTGATGACAGAAGGATCATATCCACGATTAATTAAAAACGTTTGATGATTCGATACACATGTAGTAATTCTGTGTTCCTCTGACCCGCCTTATTTTGTTAATTTGGTATTATTAAATGTTGTAGACAAAATGACAAATATGGATAATGATCACTTCCCTATATGCAGCACAAAATCGATAATTAAAAATAACAAACCGAAGGCATACAAAATCAGAAAAAAACAAAAACTTCCACCACATGAAAAGAATTTAATATGGGAGTGACACCATTTTCTTCCAGACTACGAGTCAAGGAACTATTTTGAAAATTAATATTGCCCCCAGTGCAGGATTTAAAAAAAGAAAAAATATATTAAATTTATCTAAAGGACAATTCTAGATGTATAGCTATAATTATATAATAATTATATTCTTTGTACTATCGTTTTAATGTGGCTCATGAACCGTATTTTTTATTTCATATTAAGCAGACGTGGACAATTAAACGTGCCTCTTTTCCATAATAAGCAAGTCGCGTTGATTAAACTGGAATTTGGACAACATTTGTTCACAACCCTACTCAAATACAGTGACGCACTTTCATAAAACGGACAGAATACTTGTATAGAGTCATCCGCCTCGTGATATATTGTACGTAGATTTTGACCGACTTAACAAGGCATAAAATATATATAAAGAAGATAGACCTACAAGGAAATAATAGTACTTTACAGTTTCAAATCTGAAATAAGGACTCATGTGATATCGTTCCTTCCATTCGTACTTGCTATATACTTGATCGGAATACGCCCAAAATGGATTGTTTCACTATATTGAGGACAACTCTTCAGAGACATATTTTGTATATATTTCAGCGCTTTGAAAGGAAGGAAGGGATCTCCAACCAGGTCCTGCTGCAGCACCAACAGCAAAACACCAAAATACCCGATGCGGAATTACAAAGACGAGCATACTAAGAGACATACGACATATAAACATAAAACACAAAAAATACACATAAATTAACGAGACCCATGGGGAATCGGTGACGACTTTGGACGAAATAGCAAAATAATATACAAAATTTATAAAGGGCCAAAAATAAGCTTCTTTCAGAGCTGAAATAACTTCAAACATCAAGTCACGTTAAAAAAAATTTAATTGCTCCACAATGTATCTTAAGTGATAATAATACTGAAAAGTTCCAACTCTATACCTTCTTGAAGAAAATTCAAAATCAATTTTATGAACCAGAAACGTGTTTCGAATATTAAATCCTCATAAGTGAAGCTTCAAGGAGCCGCCTAAATAATAAAAGTGAAAATGCTGACAGATAATACATATTGAAATTAGCCAAGTACAGTACATTCAGATACATTTTATTTCTTGTCAGCTATTTGCACTGTTGTTTAAGAATCAGACGGCCTAAACACATGCTTTACTGGATTGCCTTGTAATTGTCAATGTAAAGTGTTGTATCAAGAAATAATTTCCGTTTTGTATGAATAAACTTTACTACGAAAAATCCATTTGAATCTACATCATTTAGGGCAGATCCTTCTCCGAGCTAATGCCATACCCTCGGCGTCGTAGTGGTTTTCGTTGTCGTTGTCCGTTGATAAAACTTTAACCTGGGCTCTATCTCTTGAACTATAAGGGGTAGGGCTTTGATAATTCACATGTAGATACCTTGTGACGAAAACTTTCATCTGAGACCATGACTTTTGACCTAGTGACCTTGACCATGGACTTTGACCTACTTTTCAAAATATTTAAACTGGTTTCTGACAAAAACCTGTGTAGGCGAGCTATGTAATCTTTGATTACCCTATGTTTAAAATCTGTAACAAAAAGGGCAAGCAGTTTTAAACATCACAAAACATGACATCTTTACCTGATATTAATACCAGTGTGTGCATCAACACAATCACATAATTTGGCAAGTTTTCACGGAGGTGTTGCAAAGGGTGTTACATGCATACAGGAGACGCTGACTGTCCCCGGGCACCTGGTTTCACTTTGGAATGTTATTTATTATAAGCTGCTTTTCTAATCAAAGTTCTTATGATGTTGTCTTATTTTCTCGACTTTGAGACTGAATAATTGATGGTTAATCGTTGATGTTACATGTAACTCACCTCACTTTCAAGATACATAATACTGTTTACAATACCTTGGTTCGTTCGGGAAGAGGCATTGATAAGATTTTTTGATAATATCTCATAAAACAAGTATCTGACTTCCGTAACAGTGAGCAGCATTCTGTTCAGAGAATGAAGATGATCTCCAACGACAGTCGGTTGCAGCACTCGCAGCAAAACCCCAAAACACTTTTGCAAAAACACAGAGCATACGCGCACAGAAAGGGACACAAAAGGTTCAAATGAGATTAAGAACATCCTGAATATAATCTCCCTAGTAGGCTAGAGGTTGGACTAGGTGATAGGGAGGAGTAAGCATCCCCTGTTTGCCTGCACTCGCCGTCTATGTCCATGTATGGAAGGAACACCTTATCATAAAGATCAAACACATATGATAACACAAACAATCGAGACCAGTGTCTCGAAGAACGTACAAGTGTGGTGTAAAAGGACCTCCTTATTGTAAGACGACCATACAGAGATCCTGACGCAAGAAACACACAGATGGATATATAAATGGGTATAAGAAAGAGGGCGTACATTTCGTGCCTTGCCGTCTGTTGCACGTTCATATAATAAACCGATGAGTCCGACTGAGATTCAGTGAGGAGAGATGTTCGGACCCCTGTCTTCTCTAAAGAGATTTGGACAGGGTTCACAGTCAGCAAGAGTGCAATTCTTAAGAATGCGCTAGTACAGGGCTGCATTTTGGTCCAGTACCAAGCCAAGCGTTCGTCTGATGACAAAAATATCATATTCACGGTATAAAAAGCATTTTATGATTAAAACACAATTTCGATAGTCATTCTGTCTACCGCTGACTCTTCTTATTTAGTTCATTAGGTATCACACAATGTTGTAGACAATAACCTGACCCTTTTGTCCAAGACTATGAGTCAAGGAAATATTTCGAAAATAAATATTGCCCCGAGTGCAAGAATTAATAAAAAGAAAGATAATATAAATTAAATCTATATAAAGGATAATTCTAAATGTATAGTAATAACGTATTCTTTGTAGTATTATTTAAAGGAAATACAGGTCACACGGGAAAAGACGAAACAGACAAAAAAGAAAACGATCCAGAATATACCGTTCTCTCGACGATTTACTTACTATAGCACGCAATGGCGGAAGACATGAGCTGTTACATGCTCTGTCGTCAATACCAGTTATGCACTTGAAATCTATCTTGGATGAAGCAGAGGTTGCATTCTTAAGAAACACTGACTTATTCAGACTTAATATCATTGTCTCATTCGCACAGTATAAACTTTATCCTATTGTGAAAAACACCTCACCGAAAAGACGATTCATAAAAATCCCGTTTATTAACAAAGGTTTTGATCTTCTAAACATCTCTAATATTTTTCGGGATCATCGCGTACAAAGTACCATTCCTCAATATTTTGAAAATTTAGAGCCACCTCTTATTTGTTATAAGTACAAGAAACCTATTCGAAACTTTGTTTTTAACTATAATAAAGTTACAACGGATCCTGACATACTTGAATCGTGTCCTGCTTCTTGAGAATGTACAACTTCTAAATATCTCTACAAACCAGCTGGCCATGTTGTTACAGGTGACTTTTCAATTATCCAAGACAGACAGTCCGTGGTCTTTTTAAAAAAGGACCTAAGTATAGAATCCCATCCAAGATAGATTTTGTCAAATGCCGTGAAGTGCTTACGGAAGCCCTAGATAATTATACGAAAAGATGGTGTAAATCAGAAGGAGTCGAACCGCATGCTCTGAATGACTGGAAACACCTGATTTTAGATATAACGGATATTCGAATAGATAACTTCCATAAAAACCCTCATCTTATTCAAAATCCACGTTCCAAATCAGAAAGATATTTCAAATCCAAACTAAGTAAATTACATGAAAAATATGTCATTGCACCAGCTGCTAAAGCAGCCAACAACACCATTATCATTTGAAAACGTTACTACATATCAACTTTGATTTCGGAACTTTCGTCTACTAATACATATATCAAAAGCAATGAAAGTGCATCTAACATTTTAGGCAAGCATAACAGTGAACTGTCTTCATTCAATATCTCTATTTCTAAATTGGATCTCCCAACACTATATTGCATACCGAAACTGCACAAGTCTCCTTACAAATTTCGATTTATTGCTAATTCTAGTAACTGCTCCACTACAATTTTGTCTAGAAATCTGACGTCAGCACTTACTGCTATTAACGAACACATAACTAGATATTGTGAAACGGTTCTAAACAGGAACGATGTAAATTTATTTTGGTCTATTAAGAATTCAGGGGATGTTATTGAAAAAATGAAATCTGGAAATTTCCAAGCCAATACGAGTTCTTCATACGACTTCTCTAATATGTACACCACACTTCCTCATGACAAAATCAATGATCGATTATCTAATCTCATTAAATGGTGTTTTGATCGAGAGCGAAAAACTTACATTTGTACATCTGAATCGAAGGGTTTCTTTTCCTCGACAGACTACAAATCATACAAATCATGGACATGTAGTGACCTGTCTAATGCCTTGTCCTTCCTCTTGGACAATATTTATGTTAGATTTGGTGAGGATCTATAAAACAGGTTGTAGGAATTCCTATGGGTACTAACTGTGCGCCTCTTGTTGCAGATTTATTTTTATACACTTATGAAAAAGAATTTATCCAAAATCTTCAAAAGCAAAGAAAATTTGATGAGCTGAAATGTTTCAATAATACTTCTAGGTATCTGGATGATATTCTGACCATTGACAATCCTGCTTTTGAATTATATAAGAATGAAATTTATCCACAAGAATTAAGCCTTAACAAGGCAAACCTTTCAAATACAGAAACACCCTTTTTGGATCTAAATATCAAAATTGTAAACGGAAAGATTCATACAAGTGTATATGACAAAAGGGATGATTTTGGATTCAACATAGTTAATTTCCCTTGGCTTGACGGTGATGTTCCAAGATTACCGTCATACGGCATTTACATATCACAGCTCATCCGGTACGTTAGAGCATGTACTGATATTTAGGATTTTCACAGTAGAAATTTACAAATTACCAAAAAACTTTTAGGTCAAGGTTTCCGCTTTAATAAACTAGTTAAGACTTTCTGGGAATTTTACAAAAATTACAGTCAACTTCTTTTAAAATTCGGATCTATACATGCAACAGAGTACATTACTATGGGTATTACACAACCTGTCTTTTATGGTGATATGATAAACAAAACAAAAAGGATCAAAGGTAGGCAGCATAACCATCGAAAATGCGTCAGAATCATCAAACGCCTTTTATACCGTGGGTATGATCCTAATGTCACCAGACGGACACTAGGCTTTGTACTTGACCAATCTACAGTCTTGTACAAGCGCATCCTTGAGACTTGCACTCTGACTGACTGTGACGACGGGACTCCATGACGGGCCCTGTCCAAACCTCCTTAGAGAAGACAGGGCCCCGACCACCTGTCCTCTCTGAATGTCAGTCGGACTCCTCGGGTGATTACATACATGAGCTCGCTACAGCCGGCAGAGCACGGACTGTATTACGCATGCCCTCTTTTTATATCCATTTACATATCCATCTGTGTCTATGGGGCCTCTGCGTTTCGCGGTCTTGTTTGTGTGATGTCATCTTACAGTGAGGAGGTTGTTTTACACCACAATTGTACGTTCTTCGAGACCTCTGGGTAATTGGAGAAGTGAGAGGGTTGTTTGCACGTAATCCAGGATAACCACACCATTTGCTACTTGCGTGACAGATGGCCGTCCAAAGTCGGCACCGGTTACCCATTGGTCTCGTCGGTTTATGTGTAGTCTTTTGTGTTTGATGTTTACATGTCGTGTGTCTCTTTTCCGTCTCGTGCTGTACTCGTCTTTTGTGTTTTTGCATCGGGTGTTTTGGTGTTTTACTATTGATGCTGCAACGGGGTTTTGTTGGAGATCTCCTCCCTTCTTTTTAACGTGGCTCATGAAACGGGTTTTTGTTTCTGTTTATTGACGTGGACAATTGAACGTGCTTCTTTTCTAGTATAAGCTACTCACGTTGATTGAACTGAAATTTGGACATATTTTGTTCATAACCCTATTCAAATACAGTGACGAACTTTCTTAAAACGGAAAGAATACTTGTATACAGCCATCAGCCTCGTGATAGTTTGCACGTAGATTTTGACCGATTTACATGAAATATATATACTGAGAGACCTACAAGGAAACAATTGTGCTTTACACTGCCAAATCAAGAAGACGTAAATTAGAAATAAGGACTTATGTGACATCGGTCATTCTCTTCTTACTTGTTGTATACTTGATCGGAATATGCCTCGAATAGATTATTGCATTATATTGATGACAATTCCTAAGATACATATTTTGTATTTTTTTTAATACAAATTCTTGCTTAATTACTCAACCCGCCCTTTTGTTCTATGTATTTCCGACAAGCAACAAAACCTCGGATAAAAAAAATTGCAGAAAAAATTACAATATTAGGCCAGAAAAATTTGTTAAGTCTTTCTTAAACGTTTACCTAAATTTCATGAAACGCGGACCTTTACGTGCAGCAGTGTATATTTCAATGGAAATTTCACGACCTAGGTTTCAATGTGTCATAATGAATAAAATGAGAAGGATCAGAAGTAGACAGAATTTTCATCCAAATGTGTAAAAATTATAGAAGGCTTTTGTACCTTGGATGTGGTCCTGTTGTCGTCTTGTACCAGAGAATTGTCAATTATATGGAAACAATTTTAATTTTTTATCTTCTTCAACTACTTTTCAAACCAATTTTGATGCACGATATGTGATGAAATATTTCTTCCAGCATAATATTTATTTCTTGGAAATTTTATCATATAATATTTTTCCCAAGAACTTTTATTATGTATCAAAAATTCCGAAAGGAAATTTTATTATGTAATGAATTTTCCATGATCATAATAAAAATTCTCATACCATGGAAAATATATTACATAGCGAAAATTCCAGCTGGATTTTTTTAATGTTCATAATAAATGTTCTGATACTAGTACCATGGAAAATTATTTCATATATGTGCATATTAATTGTCATTGAAAAATATTGTAATGTAATTTACAAATATAATTCAGAGTAAGAAATCATAAATTTTTAAAATCTTGTACAGTACAATGAACTGTATAGCTTGAAAATGTGATTCCACGGAATTTTTGTTCTGTAATATTTATTCCTGTAAGCTTACCATGTTACTGTAATCATTGAAATGTTTGAATTATAAGAGAATGTCCGTAAATCAGTCATCATGTGTTTGAAGCATATGTGGAAAAATTATTATACGTGATACCCACATATAATATTTCTTCTGTTTCTAAGAGAAAGCAGTCCTTTGTGTAAGTAAAAAAGACCAAAACATCAACAGTTTATCTATATATAGACGGAAACATTGTTATGAAAACTGTTGATGTTTTGCTCTTTTTCACTTACCCAAAGGACTGTGGAAAAAGTATTATGAACAAGGAAAAAATATTCTATAATAAAAAATCCTTGGAATTTTCGTTATAATAATAAATCTTCCAGAAGGAAGAAATATTATGTGGAAGAAAAGTTCGTTCACAATACACACGTTTTAGTTAGGTAATCATTATCTATGGTGCAAAATGGAGAAGTAATTATCGCCCTCTCGTTCATTTTTTAATGTTGTGCTCTAATTAAGCAAAATGTGTTCGTCTCAAAATTTTCTGTAGGGTCAATTCAGTGGCTGAGTTAACGTAACCAATGTACAACTGGAGATATCGCTGACGCCTCGCACATTGATACAATGTAAAACTATCCTGGTAATCTTCTGCAGTGTTTTGATAGTTTCCGTGGCTTGAGCGACGGTCAACATGCTTACCTTTGATGACAGAATGTTAAACGTCTTAAAATTTAATTTTCAGAAACCATTTTTTTATGTTGTATTAGGTATATTTATTTCAAAAATGCAACGAGTCTAACAATGTAATAATTATACTAACTATTTATTTGTACAACGGATACCTTAAATTAAATGTATGAGAGAAATAGAATGATGGATTTCGATTTAATCTGTTTAGAATAACAATCTGATAGACAGACTGACAATGGGACTCCATGAATGAACCGGCCGAGCCTCAATAGAGAACACCTGTCCTTTGTGAATGTCTATTAGCTATGCATGGACTCGCCGGGTTTTTTTGTGCGACATAGGTTTATTATATCCGTTAACATATAAATCTGTGCTTTACTAGAGCCTGTACGTTTTGCTTTCTTGTTAGTGTGATACACTGGAAAATTTATTAAACGCGATTTATCTTAATGACCTCAGTTTTATAGGACACGTTGGAGGGTCGTGCACAGGAAATCCGGATCACCACAACGTGACCATGACAGCAACGTTTGTACCTTATTAAAACTGATAAACATTTCAGATAATTTTAAGTATTTGAATATTGGCAGACAAAGCATATTTGGAGATATCGTTTACATTTTCGTGCATGAACATCGACGGCGGGTGCGGCTAGCAAAACAGGGTATGCTTACTGGCAACTGATCCCACTTGTAGCCTGTTACGGTTCCGTAAATGCTCAATTTATTGCTCTGTTGTGAGTGCTGTTGAAACTGTCATCAGGATCTTTTTTATTCAATCTCACCCTGCATCCAACTAGCCGAAGAAACCCTCAATAAAGCGACACATAAATGACTTCAGACAAAACTACAAGCTACAAAAAGACGGAACAATATTCATTTAATAAACATCATAGTATACATTTGAAACAGACGTACAGAAACATAAAAAAGATAATGACAGCAGCTAAATGAAAGGAGACCAATGTGCACCTGTCGTCGACTTTGGACGGTAATCTGCTATAAGCAAGTGGTGTTGTTGTCCGGATAAGGTGTGTACTACCCTCCCACCTAACCGGATACAAAGAAGACTCCAGGTACTCACAAATGTTGTATAAACATAAAATTTTCCACTGTAAGATGACATCACAGACATGCCAAAGAGAACTCAATGCCGAGTTAGTTACAACAAAAAATCAGCTAAGGACAAAATGCCAAAACATAATGAAGTAGGACGAAGACTCTGTGAGCACCTAGTTAGGCACCAATGTACTGTTTATAATCGGTATTGAAATATCTATATGTTATAGTTTCCTCTGTGTCCACCTAGTAAGGCACCAATGTAGTGTTTATAATCGGCATTGTAATATCTATATGTTATAGTTTCCTCTGTGTCCACCTAGTTAGGTACCAGTGCAGTGTTTATAATCGGCATTGTAATATCTATATGTTATAGTTTCATTGTAATATCTATATGTTATAGTTTCATTGTAATATCTTTATGTTATAGTTTCATTGTAATATCTATATGCTATAGTTTCATTGTAATATCTTTATGTTATAGTTTCATTGTAATATCTATATGTTATAGTTTCATTGTAATATCTATATGTTATAGTTTCATTGTAATATCTATATGTTATAGTTTCATTGTAATATCTTTATGTTATAGTTTCATTGTAATATCTATATGTTATAGTTTCATTGTAATATCTATATGTTATAGTTTCATTGTAATATCTATATGTTATAGTTTCATTGTAATATCTATATGTTATAGTTTCATTGTAATATCTATATGTTATAGTTTCAATGTAATATCTATATGTTATAGTTTCATTGTAATATCTATATGTTATAGTTTCATTGTAATATCTATATGTTATAGTTTCACTGTAATATCTATATGTTATAGTTTCATTGTAATATCTTTATGTTATAGTTTCACTGTAATATCTATATGTTATAGTTTCATTGTAATATCTATATGTTATAGTTTCACTGTAATATCTATATGTTATAGTTTCACTGTAATATCTATATGTTATAGTTTCAATGTAATATCTATATGTTATAGTTTCACTGTAATATCTATATGTTATAGTTTCACTGTAATATCTATATGTTATAGTTTCACTGTAATATCTATATGTTATAGTTTCACTGTAATATCTATATGTTATAGTTTCATTGTAATATCTATATGTTATAGTTTCACTGTAATATCTATATGTTATAGTTTCACTGTAATATCTATATGTTATAGTTTCACTGTAATATCTATATGTTATAGTTTCACTGTAATATCTATATGTTATAGTTTCATTGTAATATCTATATGTTATAGTTTCATTTTAATATCTATATGTTATAGTTTCATTGTAATATCTTTATGTTATAGTTTCATTGTAATATCTATATGTTATAGTTTCAATGTAATATCTATATGTTATAGTTTCATTGTAATATCTATATGTTATAGTTTCATTGTAATATCTATATGTTATAGTTTCACTGTAATATCTATATGTTATAGTTTCAATGTAATATCTATATGTTATAGTTTCAATGTAATATCTATATGTTATAGTTTCATTGTAATATCTATATGTTATAGTTTCATTGTAATATCTATATGTTATAGTTTCATTGTAATATCTATATGTTATAGTTTCATTGTAATATCTATATGTTATAGTTTCATTGTAATATCTATATGTTATAGTTTCATTTTAATATCTATATGTTATAGTTTCATTGTAATATCTTTATGTTATAGTTTCATTGTAATATCTATATGTTATAGTTTCATTGTAATATCTATATGTTATAGTTTCACTGTAATATCTATATGTTATAGTTTCACTGTAATATCTATATGTTATAGTTTCACTGTAATATCTATATGTTATAGTTTCAATGTAATATCTATATGTTATAGTTTCATTGTAATATCTATATGTTATAGTTTCATTGTAATATCTATATGTTATAGTTTCATTGTAATATCTATATGTTATAGTTTCATTGTAATATCTATATGTTATAGTTTCATTGTAATATCTATATGTTATAGTTTCATTTTAATATCTATATGTTATAGTTTCATTGTAATATCTTTATGTTATAGTTTCATTGTAATATCTATATGTTATAGTTTCATTGTAATATCTATATGTTATAGTTTCATTGTAATATCTATATGTTATAGTTTCATTGTAATATCTATATGTTATAGTTTCATTGTAATATCTATATGTTATAGTTTCACTGTAATATCTATATGTTATAGTTTCACTGTAATATCTATATGTTATAGTTTCAATGTAATATCTATATGTTATAGTTTCATTGTAATATCTATATGTTATAGTTTCACTGTAATATCTATATGTTATAGTTTCAATGTAATATCTATATGTTATAGTTTCATTGTAATATCTGTATATTATAGTTTCATTGTAATATATATATATATGTTATAGTTTCAGTTCTGAATCGAGATATGCGCATTTCAACAAGTAATGTCCTATCAGTGATGCTAGAGTAAAAAAATCTGATAAATTCTTGAAAAAAATAAAACCGAACTGTCTCAAAAGAAAAGTAAAACGAGGCTAGAAGACAAAGTCCACCCTTTATGATCATTTGACCTTTTTTTAAAAATACCTTTTTTGAGAATAAATACAGTGTTATATTGAAAAAATATAAATATTGTGGGTAGATTATAAAGGTGACCTTGAATCAAGAAAATAATCTAAAACTCCATGACTTGTAGGGTTTTGATGGGCAACTATTTTATTATACTGTGTCGGATTATAAAGGCGTTTCAATTTCATTCGGAAACCAATTCTCAAGTAAATTCTTCCGCGTTAAATGCAAATGGATAAGCCAGTTTTTTTTTTCATATCTTTCTGAGAAACGACTTTAAGACCTTGACATGTAGATTCTTAGAAGAAATATAAACATTATGGATTTTTAAAAAAGCATCTTTTTTACTAAAGCATTAATGTTTACAAACAAGCAGCTGATGTAATAATTAATCAGTACAAATATTAAAAAGGAGTCGATCACCTCATTGTTTGCCGTGTACTTTTTGTTTATCATTTCACTTTGGCAAAGTATATGTACATACATTAATACAGGTTTTGTAATTTCTTTCAACAAGAAATAAGAATGGATCAACTGAATTTCAATTGGGCATCACCACCTCAGACAATAAGATGAAGAAAAGTGGAGGATCTCAGGCATCACTACCTCAGACAATATGATGGGAAAAGGGGAGGATCTCCGGCATCGCCAGCTCAGACAATATGATGGGAAAAAGGGGGAGGATCTCAGGCATCACCACCTCAGACAAGATGATGGGAAAAGGGGGAGGATCTCAGGCATCACCACCTCAGACAATGTGATGAAGAAAAGGGGAGGATCTCCGGCATCACCACCTCAGACAATATGATGAAGAAAAGGGGAGGATCTCCAGCATCACCACCTCAGACAATATGATTAAGAAAAGGGGAGGATCTCAGGCATCACCACCTCAGACAATGTGATGAAGAAAAGGGGAGGATCTCCAGCATCACCACCTCAGACAATATGATGGGAGAAGGGGAGGATCTCCAGTATCACCACCTCAGACAAGATGATGGGAAAAGGGGGAGGATCTCCAGTATCACCACCTCAGACAATATTATTGGAAAAGGGGGAGGATCTCCAGTATCACCACCTCAGACAATATGATGAAGAAAAGGGGAGGATCTCAGGCATCACCACCCCAGACACTATGATGGAAAAAGGGGGAGGATTTCCGGCATCACCAGCTCTGACAATATGATGAAGAAAAGGGGAGGATCTCCAGCATCACCACCTCAGACAATATGATGAAGAAAAGGGGAAGATCTCAGGCATCACCTCCTCAGACAATATGATGAAGAAAAGGGGAGGATCTCCAGCATCACCACCTCAGACAATATGATGAAGAAAAGGGGAGGATCTCCGGCATCACAACCTCAGACAATGTGATGAAGAAAAGGGGAGGATCTCCGGCATCACCACCTCAGACAATATGATGGGAAAAGGGGAAGGATCTCCAGCATCACCTCCTCAGACAATATGATGAAGAAAAGGGGAGGATCTCCAGCATCACCACCTCAGACAATATGATGAAGAAAAGGGGAAGATCTCAGGCATCACCTCCTCAGACAATATGATGAAGAAAAGGGGAGGATCTCCAGCATCACCACCTCAGACAATATGATTAAGAAAAGGGGAGGATCTCAGGCATCACCACCTCAGACAATGTGATGAAGAAAAGGGGAGGATCTCCAGCATCACCTCCTCAGACAATATGATGAAGAAAAGGGGAGGATCTCCAGCATCACCACCTCAGACAATATGATTAAGAAAAGGGGAGGATCTCAGGCATCACCACCTCAGACAATGTGATGAAGAAAAGGGGAGGATCTCCAGCATCACCACCTCAGACAATATGATGGGAGAAGGGGAGGATCTCCAGCATCACCACCTCAAACAATATGATTAAGAAAACGGGAGGATCTCAGGCATCACCACCTCAGACAATATTATTGGAAAAGGGGGAGGATCTCCAGTATCACCACCTCAGACAATATGATGAAGAAAAGGGGAGGATCTCAGGCATCACCACCCCAGACACTATGATGGAAAAAGGGGGAGGATTTCCGGCATCACCAGCTCTGACAATATGATGAAGAAAAGGGGAGGATCTCCAGCATCACCACCTCAGACAATATGATGAAGAAAAGGGGAAGATCTCAGGCATCACCTCCTCAGACAATATGATGAAGAAAAGGGGAGGATCTCCAGCATCACCACCTCAGACAATATGATGAAGAAAAGGGGAGGATCTCCGGCATCACAACCTCAGACAATGTGATGAAGAAAAGGGGAGGATCTCCGGCATCACCACCTCAGACAATATGATGGGAAAAGGGGAAGGATCTCCAGCATCACCTCCTCAGACAATATGATGAAGAAAAGGGGAGGATCTCCAGCATCACCTCCTCAGACAATATGATGGGAAAAGGGGAAGGATCTCCAGCATCACCTCCTCAGACAATATGATGGGAAAAGGGGAAGGATCTCCAGCATCACCACCTCAGACAATATGATTAATCAAAGGGGAGGATCTCAGGCATCACCTCCTCAGACAATATGATTAAGAAAAGGGGAGGATCTCAGGCATCACCTCCTCAGACAATATGATTAAGAAAAGGGGAGGATCTCAGGCAACTCCACCTCAGACAATATGATGAAGAAAAGGGGAGGATCTCAGGCATCACCACCTCAGACAATATGATGGGAAAAGGGGGAGGATCTCCAGCATCACCACCTCAGACAATATGATTAATCAAAGGGGAGGATCTCCAGCATCACCATCTCATACAATGTGATGAAGAAAAGGGGAGGATCTCCGGCATCACCACCTCAGACAATATGATGAAGAAAAGGGGAGGATCTCCGGCATCACCACCTCAGACAATATGATGGGAAAAGGGGGAGGATCTCAGGCAACTCCACCTCAGACAATATGATGAAGAAAAGGGGAGGATCTCCGGCATCACCACCTCAGACAATATGATGGGAAAAGGGGGGGGGGATATCCAGCATCACCACCTCAGACAATATGATGAAGAAAAGGGGAAGATCTCCAGCATCACCACCTCAGACAATGCATGTTTGGATATATCGTTTACATTTTCGTGCATGAACATAGACAGCATGCGGCTAGCAAATCAGGGGATGCTTACAGGCACCTGGTCCCACCTGTTGCCTCTTACGGTTCTATCGATGCTCAATTTGGTGCTCTTTTGTGAGTGCTGTTGAAATTGTCGTCAGGTTTTTTTATCACACCCTGCATCCAACTAGAAAAACAAACCCACAAGAAAGCGTCACATAAATGACTTCAGACAAAACTACAAGCCACATAAAGACGCAACAAGACTCATTTAATAAACATCATACTATACATTTGAAACAGACGTACAGACACATAAAAAATAATGACAACAGATAATGAAAGGAGTCCAATGTGCACCTGTCGTCGACTTTGGACGGTAATCTGCTCTCTTTACCTTAAAGGAAAGTGAAAGTATTGTAGAGAAGTAGTGTACGAGGGCTGTTCCGACAGTTCATGGACAACGCAAGTTAAGGAAAGATCTAGAGAATTTGCCAAAAAACGATGTTGATTTCCTTATAAAACGGATAATTTTGAATACATTTACGAATTTTCATTACGATTGGTCAATAACAAATTTTCAAAACCCCGTTTGAACAACGTTAGGTTCTAGGTCACGGAGCAGCTAACAAAACGAACGCCGTCGTCAGATGTCCAGCATAAATTCGACATTTTAAACGAAATCAATCACCTCTCATCTGTACAAAATTCAAAATTTGTATTTTGATAAGGAAGACATTTTCTATTTTCATGTGCATTTCTACTTCTATATCATAATGTACTTTCATCTTTGAATCATTCAAAGTCAGGTCACTATGATGGGAGGAAAACGGCAGCACTTTACTTATTTTTGTTTACTTTTGTGAACAACTTCAATCAATATTTCGTTTTTATTTATCTTTCCATCCTAAAAACACATTCTTCTACCTTAACAACATAAGTTTTGATGATTTTGGTCCGTATCAAAATGTATTCATCATGTGTTAAGTCTCCGTCTGTTTTATTCAACAGAAATTCAAAACTGAATGACTGTCTGGTGCTCCGTAAAGAACTCTGACGTCATCTATTTTTAGTTTGTTTGATCAACAATATCATGCATAAATCCTCATAAAAGTAGTAAATCTGGTCCAATGTTGTTAAAACTTCGCAGTGGTCAAGAAAGTAATGGTATTAATGATGTAGAAAGTTTAATTGATAGTCGAGTATTTTTTCTTATTTCATTTAGCAATATAACGAAAGCGTTGTGTTCGTTTCAGCAACTCAAATTTCACTGCTTCGTAGCCTCTACCATTCAGGTATAAAGGTGACAATTATGCCCTTTTTGTAAATTGCTTTAATCTTATCTTTTTTATTTTCTCTTTATGAATGTATTCCTTTCATTTCTTGAAATTTCATTCGCATACGACTTCAGATGTGATTTTTAAGGCATGTGTCGACGAACTTTTGGAACGGCCCTCTTATATAATTCAGGATTGTTAGCGCCGAGCTCCTGTGGTTTTCAGGCACCTGTGGACATATATATTAATTATCTAGTTTCTACAAATCGTTTCCTTCATATTAAGTAATGACGACTGATTTTGATTCTTTAAATTATTAGCAACAAAAAAAGAAAGTATACATTGTCACGGCTTGTGTTTCATTATACATGATGTGCATTACACTTTGTTGTACGTCATACGTGCATGACTACCTGCTATGACCCCCCCCCCTCTCACACACACAACCTCACACATATAAACACCCTCACATGAACAACAGCGTTACTATATTACCCTACAACTATGTTGCGCCGGGATAATAACAGATTCCTGTGTTTGTATTTTTGTTTAATGATATTTTTCTGATAGTTTTCATGACAGATTTTTGTAGATCCATTTTCATAGAATCTCTGTTACAAGAGACTACTGCGTTAACTATCTTGTTTGTGATGTCATCTTACAGGGAGAAAATTTATGTTTATACAACAATTGTGTGTCTATGGAGACTTCTGTGTATACGGATAAGTGGGAAGGTTATGCGCACGTAATTCAAATAACCACACCATTTGCTAAAAGCAGATGGCCGTCCGAAGTCGGCGCCGGTTGCACATCGGTCTCCTTCCTTTTATGTATTGTCATCAATGTTTAATGTTTCTGTACGTCTCTTACGATTGCTTTGTATGATGTTCTAGTGAATATTGATGTGGTTTTTTTTTTCGTTTCGGAGTTTGTATGATGTCATTTATGTGTCATTTTTTGTGGGTTTGTTTCGCTGGGTGAATGCAGGATGGTCATGCTGGGGATCATTCCCCTTTCAGTGATTTTATCTTGGTTTGATGACAGTTCCTCAGACTGTATCTGACTTTTATGACAGTTTCATGTTGTTTCTGACTGTTATGACAGTTTCCTGTTGTTGTATCCGACTTTATTGACAGATTTTTGTTGATGTATCTGAGTGTAATGATGATTTCCTGTTGTTGAATCTGACCGTAATGATAGCTTCATATGGCTGTATCTTACTTTAATTACCATTCTAGTGGTTGTATATGACGTAAATGATAGTTGCCTTTGGTTGTACCTGACTAAAATTACAGTTTCCCGTTGTTGTATCTGACAGTAATGACAATTTTCCCTTGTTGTATCTGACTTTAATGACAGTTTTCTCTTGTTCTATCTGCCTTTAATGACAGTTTCCTGTTGTTATTTCTTAATTTAATTACAGTTTTCTGTGGTTTTTATGACTTCAATGAAAGTTTCTAGTGTTTTATTTGACTGTAATAA
The DNA here is from genome assembly GCA_033119305.1 of Pinctada imbricata. Taxonomy (NCBI): domain Eukaryota; kingdom Metazoa; phylum Mollusca; class Bivalvia; order Pterioida; family Pteriidae; genus Pinctada; species Pinctada imbricata. The sequence continues at coordinate 19,112,266 of VSWD01000002.1, forward strand.
TAGTTTTCTGTGTTTGTATCTAGGTTTAATGACAGGTTCCTGTAATTGTATCAGACTTTAATAAGAGTTTGCTGTGGTTGTATCTGACTGTAATGACAGTTTGCTGTGGCTGTATATGAATGTGGTGACAGTTTCCCGTGGTTGTATCTGACTTGGTTGAGAGATTTCTCACTTATAGAAATTCTAGGCAACGCAAGGCGTTAAATAAAACCTAGGCAACGCAAAGCGTAGCATCCCCTCACATGGCATGAATATCATTGATTCAAGCTTTATCCACGGATCTTTAATATTTTCAATCTATTGCCTTGACCTTTTACCTTGAAAATCCTCCTGTCATAAGCAAGATGTGTATGAACTATGAAATTTGTTCAAGATCAAACAAAACCTGCTATTTCTAGGCCGTATGCAAGGATTAAAAGCATTTCCGATCTATGACCTTGACATTTTACCTATGTTCTTGGCAATCAATAGGGTCCAATAGGCTTCTACCTCTTGCCAAAAGGAATGAGTGAATGAAAATTGGTCAAGGCCCAATCAAAACTGTGCCCTCTAGGACATATACACGGATTTAAGCCATTTCCAATCTGTGACCTTGACATATGACGTTGAAAACTCTAGGGTTCTTACTCTTGTCATTTGGAATAAGTATATGTAGTTTGGTCAAGATCTAATCAAACCGTGCCCTCTATGCTGCAAACAAGTATTTTAGCAATTTCCTATCTGTGACCTTCCTCTTGCTATAAGAAATAAGTGTATGAAGTTTTGTTAAGATTCAAATTTAAACTGAGTTATGTAGGCTTTATACAAGGATTTTAGCCATTTTCAATCTATGACCTTGACCTCTGAAATATGACCTTGAAAATCAATAGGGTTCTTTCTCTAACCATAAGGAGTGAGTGTATGGAGTTTGGTCAAGATCCGATTAAAACTGTATCCGCTGGGCTTCATACAAGTATTTAAGCCATTTTCACTCTGTGATCTTGACCTTTGACCTTGAAATCAATAGAAGTTCTCCCTCTTGCCATAAGAAATAAGTGTATGAAGTTTTGTAAAGATCCGATCTGAACTTAATCCTGTAGGCTTTATATAACGATTTTAGCCATTTCCAATCTGTGACCTTGACCAATGAGCTATGACGTGTAAAATCAATTGGGTCCTTCCTTTTGTTATAAGGAATAATTGTGTGAAGTTTGCTAAAGATCCAATCGAAAATGAGTTATCTAGGCTGTATACAAAGTGTGCGGTGCTGTTTTCAAGGAGTTGAGTCATTTCAAATCTGTGACCTTGACCTTTGATCTTGAACATCAATAGGGTTCTGTCTCGTGTCACAAAGATTAAGTGTATGAAGATTGGTCAAAATCCAAAAAAAATCTGTCTTCTAGGCTGTATACACGGATTTAAGCCATTTCCAATATGTGAACTTGACCTTTGACCTATGACCTTGAAAATCAATAGGATTCTTTTTCTTGTCTTTAGAAATGAGTGATAGTTTGATCAAGATCCCATCAAAATTGTGTTCTCTAGGCTGTATACATGTACAAAGTGTGACTTACACACTTCCACACTCACCCTCACACGAACGACGGCGTTTCTATATTCCCCTTGCAACTATGTTGCGCGAAGATATTAACAGATTCCTGTGGTTGTATCTTTGATTAATGACCGTTTCTGTGATTGTATCTCGGTTTGATGACAGTTTCTTGTGACTGTATTTGACTTTATTGACAGATTCTTTTTTATGTATCTGACTGTAATGACAGTTTCCTGTTGTTGAATCTGACTGTAATGGTAGCTTCCTATGGATGTATCCAAATTTAATTACCGTTTCTAGTGGTTGTATCTGACGTAAATGACAGTTGCCTGCGGTTGTACCTGACTATAACCGCAGTTTCCCGTTGTTGTATCTGACTGTAATGAGAGTTTTCTTTTGTTGATTCTGACTTTAATGTGAGTTTCCTGTTGTTCCACCTGACTGTAATGACAGTTTCTGTGATTGTATCTGACTTCATTAACAGTTTCCTGTGATTGTTTCTGACTTAAATGACAGCTTTCTGTGGTTATTTCTGAATTTAATTAGTTGTATGTGGTTATATATGACTTAAATGACAGTTTCCAGTTTTTATGTCTGACTGTGATGACAGTTTCCTATTGTTGTATCTGACGGTAATAAATGTTTCCTGTTGTTGAATCTGACTGTAATGACAGTTTCCTACTGTTGAATTTGACTGTAATGACAGTTTCCAGTTGTTTAATCTGACTGTATATGACCTTAAACACAGTTTCTTAGCATGTATTTGACTTTATTGACAGTTTACTGTGATTGTATCTAAATTTAATAATGGTTTCATGGGGTTCTGTCAGACTTTAATGATAGTTTCCTGTGATTGCATCTGACTGTAATGACAGTTTCCTGTGATTGTATCTGACTTGAATGAGTTTCCTGTTGTTTAATCTGACCGTAATGACAGTTTCCTGTTATTTATCTGACTGTAATGACAACATCCAGTGGCTGAATCTGACTGTAGTGACAGTTTCCTGTGGTTGTATCTGACCATGCTCAAATTTATATGTTCTTAAATGCTGCTATTGAATTTGAAGACATTTTACCTATAATGAAAATTTCCAGTATTTGCATCTGACTGTAATGATAATTTCTTTGTATCTGGGTTTAATGACAGTTTCCTGTGGTTGTATCTGACTTAATAGACAGTTTCCTGTGGCTGTATCGGACTGTATTGACAGTTTCCTGTTGTTGTATCTGACTGCATGACAGTCGTTTTTATTTGACGTTATTGACAGTTTGCTATTATTGTATCTTACTTTGATTATGGTTTCCTGTGGTTGTATCAGACTTCAATGATAGTGTCCTTTGACTGTATTTAAATGTTATGACAATTTCCTGTGGTTGTATCTGAAATAAATTACAGTTTCCTGTTGTTGTATCTGACTTTAATTACAGTTTCCTGTTATAGTTTGTGACTGTTATTACATTTTCCTGTTGTTGTATCCGATTTTACTGACAGTTTACTGTTGTTTTATCTGACTGTTATGACTATTACTTGTTGTTGTATCTGACTGTGATGACATGTTCCTGTGATTATATCTGACTGTAGTGACAGTTTCCTGTTGTTGAATCTGACTAATGACAGTTTCCTATTGTTGAATCAGACTGTAATGACAGTTCCCTGTTGTTGAATCTGACTATAATGACATTTTCCTGTTGTTAAATCTGACTAATGACAGTTTCCTGTTGTTGAATAAAACTGTAATGACAGTTTCCTGTTGTTGAATCTGACTGTATCTCACCTTAATAACAGTTTCTTAGCATGTATTTGACTTTATTGACAATTTACTGTGATTGTATATGACTTCCTGTAGTTATGACAGACTTTAATGATAGTTTCCTGTGATGGTATCTGACTTTAATGAGTTTCATGAAAATGTGATAATGATAGTGTCCTGTGATAGTATCTGACTTTAATGAGTTTCCTGAAATTGTAATTTACTGTTATGACAGTTTCTTGTTGTGACAGGTTCATGTTGCTGTATCTGACGTTAATGACAATTTCTTAGCTTATATTTGACTTAATTGATAGCTTACTGTGATTGTATATTACATTGATAACGGTTTCCACTAAATGACTGTTTCCTGTGATTATATATGACTATAATGACAATTTCCTGTTCTTGTACCTACTTTTATTGACAATTTCCTGTTGTTGTATCCGACTTTAATGACAGTTTCATATGGTTGTATCTGATTGTAACGATAGTTTTCCGTTCCTGAATCTGACTTTTATTACTGTGTCCTGTGATTGTATTTGACTTTAATGATAGTTTTTTCCTGTTGTTGTATTTGACTATAATGACAATTTCATGTTGTTGTATCTGACTTTAATGACAGTTTCCTGTGATTGTATTTGTTTTAATGACAATTTCCTGTTGTTGTATCTGACCATAATGTAATGAAATTTTCTTTTGATTGTAATGACAGTTTCCAATTTCTGTATCTGAATATAATGATAATTTCCTGTTGTTGTATCTGACCGTAATGACAATTTCCTGTCGTTGTATCTGACTTTAATGACAATTTCCTGTTGTTGTATCTGACTTTAATGACTGTTTCTAATAATTGTATCGAACTTAAATGATAGTTTCCTGTTGTTGTATCTGACTATAATGACAATTTCCTGAAGTTGTATCTGACCATAATGACAATTTCCTGTTGTTGTATCTGACTTTAATGACTGTTTCTAATGATTGTATCTGACCATAATGACAATTTCCTGTTGTTGTATCTGACCATAATGACAATTTCCTGTTATAGTATCTGACTTTAATGACAATTTCCTGTTGTTGTATCTGACTGTAATGACAGTTTCCTGTTGTTGAATCTGATTGTATCTCACCTTAATAACAGTTTCTTAGCATGTATTTGACTTTATTGACAATTTACTGTGATTGTATATGACTTCCTGTAGTTATGACAGACTTTAATTTAATGATAGTTTCCTGTGATGGTATCTGACTTTAATGAGTTTCATGAAAATGTGATAATGATAGTGTCCTGTGATAGTATCTGACTTTAATGAGTTTCCTGAAATTGTAATTTACTGTTATGACAGTTTCTTGTTGTGACAGGTTCATGTTGCTGTATCTGACGTTAATGACAATTTCTTAGCTTATATTTGACTTAATTGACAGCTTACTGTGATTGTATATTACACTGATAACGGTTTCCACTAAATGACTGTTTCCTGTGATTATATATGACTATAATGACAATTTCCTGTTCTTGTACCTACTTTTATTGACAATTTCCTGTTGTTGTATCCGACTTTAATGACAGTTTCATATGGTTGTATCTGATTGTGACGATAGTTTTCCGTTCCTGAATCTGACTTTTATTACTGTGTCCTGTGATTGTATTTGACTTTAATGATAGTTTCCTGTTGTTGTATTTGACTATAATGACAATTTCATGTTGTTGTATCTGACTTTAATGACAGTTTCCTGTGATTGTATTTGTTTTAATGACAATTTCCTGTTGTTGTATCTGACCATAATGTAATGAAATTTTCTTTTGATTGTAATGACAGTTTCCAATTTCTGTATCTGAATATAATGATAATTTCCTGTTGTTGTATCTGACCGTAATGACAATTTCCTGTCGTTGTATCTGACTTTAATGACAATTTCCTGTTGTTGTATCTGACTTTAATGACTGTTTCTAATGATTGTATCGAACTTAAATGATAGTTTCCTGTTGTTGTATCTGACTATAATGACAATTTCCTGAAGTTGTATCTGACCATAATGACAATTTCCTGTTGTTGTATCTGACTTTAATGACTGTTTCTAATGATTGTATCTGACCATAATGACAATTTCCTGTTGTTGTATCTGACCATAATGACAATTTCCTGTTATAGTATCTGACTTTAATGACAATTTCCTGTTGTTGTATCTGACTGTAATGACAGTTTCCTGTTGTTGAATCTGATTGTATCTCACCTTAATAACAGTTTCTTAGCATGTATTTGACTTTATTGACAATTTACTGTGATTGTATATGACTTCCTGTAGTTATGACAGACTTTAATTTAATGATAGTTTCCTGTGATGGTATCTGACTTTAATGAGTTTCATGAAAATGTGATAATGATAGTGTCCTGTGATAGTATCTGACTTTAATGAGTTTCCTGAAATTGTAATTTACTGTTATGACAGTTTCTTGTTGTGACAGGTTCATGTTGCTGTATCTGACGTTAATGACAATTTCTTAGCTTATATTTGACTTAATTGACAGCTTACTGTGATTGTATATTACATTGATAACGGTTTCCACTAAATGACTGTTTCCTGTGATTATATATGACTATAATGACAATTTCCTGTTCTTGTACCTACTTTTATTGACAATTTCCTGTTGTTGTATCCGACTTTAATGACAGTTTCATATGGTTGTATCTGATTGTGACGATAGTTGTCCGTTCCTGAATCTGACTTTTATTACTGTGTCCTGTGATTGTATTTGACTTTAATGATAGTTTCCTGTTGTTGTATTTGACTATAATGACAATTTCATGTTGTTGTATCTGACTTTAATGACAGTTTCCTGTGATTGTATTTGTTTTAATGACAATTTCCTGTTGTTGTATCTGACCATAATGTAATGAAATTTTCTTTTGATTGTAATGACAGTTTCCAATTTCTGTATCTGAATATAATGATAATTTCCTGTTGTTGTATCTGACCGTAATGACAATTTCCTGTCGTTGTATCTGACTTTAATGACAATTTCCTGTTGTTGTATCTGACTTTAATGACTGTTTCTAATGATTGTATCGAACTTAAATGATAGTTTCCTGTTGTTGTATCTGACTATAATGACAATTTCCTGACGTTGTATCTGACCATAATGACAATTTCCTGTTGTTGTATCTGATTTTAATGACTGTTTCTAATGATTGTGTCTGACCATAATGACAATTTCCTGTTGTTGTATCTGACCATAATGACAATTTCCTGTTATAGTATCTGACTTTAATGACAATTTCCTGTTGTTGTATCTGACTTTATTGACTGTTTCTAATGATTGTATCTGACCATAATGACAATTTCCTGTTGTTGTATCTGACTTTAATGACAATTTCCTGTTGTTGGATCTGACTTTAATTACCCTTTCTTGTGATTATAATAACAATTTCCTGTTGTTGTATCTGAATTTGATGACAATTTCCTGTTGTTGTATCTGACTATAATGACATTTCCTGTTGTTGTATCTGAGTTTAATGACAATATCCTGTGGTTGTATCTGAATTTAATGAATGTTTCTTGTGATTGTGTCTGTGTTAATGACAATATCCTGTTGTTGTATATGACTATAATGACAATTTCCTGTTGTTGTATACGACTTTAATGACAATTTCCTGTTGTTGTATCTGACTTTAATGACAATTTCCTGGTTTTGTATACGATTTTAATGAATGTTTCTTGTGATTGTATCTTACTTTAAAGATAGTTTCCTGTTGTTGTATCTGACAATTTCCTGTTGTTGTATCTGACTATAATGACAATATCCTGTTGTTGTATCTGACTTTAATACATTTCATGTGATTGTATTTTACTGTAATGATATTTTCCTTTGATTGTTATGACAGTTTCCCGTTCCTGTATCTGACTTCAATGACTGTTTTCTGTTATCTGCCTATAATGACAATTTCCTGTTGTTTTACCTGATTTTATTGACAATTTCCTGTTGTTGTATGTGACTTTAATGACAGTTTCCCGTTCCTGTATCTGATTTTATTGGCAGTTTGCATTTGTTCTACTTATTGGATTTGAAGTATTCTTGTGGCCGGGATATTTTAGAAGCTGGATTTTTTTTCATATGCCGTCCTCTAAAATCAAATTATAGTTGCTCCATTATAACCACAGTAAACTGACTTAGAGACCCATATCAAATGCGAGGATCTGTCTAAAGCTCGAAAGATGCCACCAAGTCCAGGTTAACTCCGATTTAACTCAAGGAAACTGTCATTAAAATCCGATATAACTACAGGAAACTGTCACAGAATCCAAACTACAGCGGATAATGATGACAACTATATCGGACTTTGCTGAACTGTCATCCCTTTTTCATATCAGATTGTATCCGATAAAGACATCAGATCGATAAGATCTAACCTAGGTCTATAGTGACAAATTATAGGCATTGGTTTAACCTTAATTTTCACCTGAATCGTATAAAACGAACCTTTAAAGATTGCTCAGACGAGAGATAAACTAGGTCAAGGTAACTTCATGTAACTTTGTGTACATATGTATTTTATATGCAAGTTTGATACATCTACCAATTGTAGTTTTTGTTTTATTGTAACATTTAATCGCAAAATCACTAGAAGAATTAGGTCAAGGTCAAGTAAGACTGCACCACTTAACTTTTCATGTTTGTTAGCAAATCAGAATGTAATATTAACTAAAACATGCTTATTTCCTGATTTGACATTAAGAATGCATAAAAATATAACTATTTTGGTCACGGCTCCAATAAGTATTTTTGGACACGAATCCCCTTTATGACTCTTGCACCTCTGATCTCTGCATGTCGTTATATCCACTGTATTAAGTTTCATTGAAATCAACCAATTTGTTCACCAGTTCAAGTCCAAGAGCCATAATTTAATTGTTACTTTTCGGCAGCTTTTCATGACATTTGAATGCATAAAAATCAAAGTTCATGTGTCATCACTCGTGTATATTTTTGCCGACAAATATCCCTTTCTTCATACACATGTACATGTAACGACGTCTTTCTCATTAATTGTGATCACATTCTGCTAGAGTTACCTCTCTTTGTCTATGAACAACGAATCTTTCTGAAGAGTAATTTAATGAGAAATGTACTTCATTTTTCTTTTTTATATACAAAAGACTCAAAATACACTATATATACAATACATAATTAAAATACAATGCACTAAAACGGATGTATAAAATCAGCTCCCAGTTCCGTTACATATAGAGGTTGTTACAAAAAAAATCTTCCTTTTCCCATGTTTTACGTATATATTTATCGATTTTTTTTTCAAACTCATATGTTGAAACTATAACGAATTCCGAACTATGACATAAAATCATGAATTGCTGGCCTCCCCAGTAAACTATTCCCCTCTCCGCCCACAAGAACCTCACGTACATGTAAACAGCGCCCCCCCCCCTCGAAAAATAGCCCCATAAAATTGTCTAGATCAACCTACGACTCTAAATTTAAAAGAAAACAGGAAAACATATTGAATGAAAAGAAATAAAATAATATAAGACATCTCTGTTTCCTAATAACACGTCGCCATGTCTATAATATAGCTATATCAAACTTTACTTAATATGTATATTTGGAAGGTAGCAGACAAATGTCATTTATCTATAATAATTATCTTTAACGACGACTTTGAAGGGTTACTTCCTGTAATTTTGTCATCTTTTCATAATCTTTAATATAAGTTTTAAACATGGTAACAACCCTCACCACTAGATCCGCCCATGATCAATACAACATTAATACACAGTACATTAAGTTCATTGGTTTTCAGAAAACATAAAATGTCTGTTTCCTCAGATTTCTGAAAACTCGTCAACCTGGAAATAAACATCGCGTACAAAACATTATGTAGCCTAACACAGTGTACAGATATGGTGCTGGGAAATAAGAGATAAAGAAATCTTCATTTACAAACACAAATTTTTTTTCTGTTTTACCGTGTTTACTGGGAAAAGTAGCATAACTTATCTTAAGAAATACTGATTGGAAAATAAATAATATTTAACAAGATCTTTTATATTGCTTAATAAGTTCTCACCTTTGTTTTCTTGTTCCACTCTGGATTTTATTTTTGATTAAGCATTTGAAATTTCATTGAATTAAAAAAAGAAATGAGAAAAACTTACCTTGTAATAAACAAATCGAAACACAAACTGAAGAAAATAAGTAATATTAAGTACATATTAATCAACCATATTGACCTTGATACTATGTTGACTTATGATAGTTATAATATTGTATTTATAATAAAACAAAACAACAAACTTACCTTATTATAAATCTGTGATACACAGAGGAGTTGATTTATTGTAAACTTAACCTATTTAACCAATCAGATTTAAGTTATAACAATATAATATTTATTGTGTGTCCTGTGTCAGTGGCCATACTCTGGTAAACTCTAACGAAACATAATAATGATAATCATTTTCATCATCAACATCATCATCAACATCATCATCAACATAATCATCATCATCAACATCATCATCAACATCATCATCATCATCATCATCATAATTATCCTGTGTTACATATAGATGTGGTGAGGAGTGTATAGTAGACACAGTATGTCTATCTATGTTAGTGCACCACAGTCTAACATCAAACTGATGGTGGATATCAATAACAGACTGTAGCCACCTACCCCACCCTGATGATGTCATATTTACTCCCACTAACCTTACCTCCTGTAACAATGTCATATTTGGTGTAAGGCCCAGGTCCCTGTCACCCAGTGTCACGTTATACAGCTCTAACCACTGTAGCCTGTCACATTGACACAGTACAGGACCAGGTACCGTGTTAGTGTTAGCTACTTTAACATCCATCAGATATAATGCCCTCAGTGACGGTCCACAGACCTTGTTTATAGTCCTATCTGTGTTATAACCATCAATATAGACCGTGGTCAGTGACCTTGTACGGTGTGGATCACTGAGTAAGTTATTAACTACTATGTTAGATATACCACCCTCTCCGTCAGTAGGTACACTCCATAAGTACAGTGACCTTATGTATAAATGGTGATCAGACAGGAGTTCCCTAGTCACCCTCACTGTCTCTATGTCACTGTAACAAAACACATAAACATCTGATACATGGAATGTCACTGGACTGTCTGTCACTGGGCTGTCTGTCTGTCCGTACTCTAACTCCCTGTGCCAACTTACCTGTAGTTTGTACAGTTCCTTCACTGTATTACTGCTACCTCCCAGTGATTCTCTGTATTCACAGATCTCTGTGTCACTGTCTGCCACACTTACAACACGCTGTGACATAACAATACCCAAACACGGACACATACCACATATAAACATAATAACATTAGATAACTCCATTATGACCTTGATATCACACAGATGTTTACAGAATAAATCACTCACCTCTTTGTGGGTGACGATGTAAATAGCAGCCAGGAATTCCTGTACAGATTTGTGGAAGAAATGAACACTCACCTTTTCCTCCATAACGCTATGTACATCTCTCTGACTGATCAAACCTACATCAAGGGCAAACTGTAATTCTCTCTCACCTATTTCTGTCTCCAAGTCATCTCTCTGAAAAACTAACTTCATTTCTTTAAACAAAAGACCTTCATATGCTACTTTTCCCAGTTTTAACAACACATTTGAATAATTTTTGATATTTTTCTTTGTAGACATTTGTTTAGGTAAAATAACATTGATTGATTCAAAACTCAATTTTTGAATGTCATATTTAAGATGAGCTCTTTGTATCAACATATTGACCATGGCTATATATAAACTGGTCATACTGTCCCCTACCTGTTCTCCATCATACCATATCTGTACACATACTACAGCTAATAAAGGTATCTTTATAAAGGATTTTACAGTTTCGTTTTTCAATTGACTTTTAATTTCTTTACATTTTGCCTCAAATTCAGCAGTACCTGGTTTCATTTCATGATAATGTACAAGTACTTTTTCTATCACTGATTCGATACCCGCGTCGTCCAGTCCCAGTATTTCAATCACTCTATCTTTGTTCTTTACTCCATGGATTTCAGAAAACTTCCATGGCCGCATGGTGGTGAAAATAACACAGTTCGACATGTTATCTATGTTAGGCATTCCTTTATACTTGAGACGATCTATGACGGACTGATCGGGTTTCCACTCGTCTAAGCCGTCCATCATTATAAAACATCGGTATTTATCACTGGATAAAACGTGTTTTGCTGCTGTATGAAGAACGGTATTCGATCCTAGAATGTCCTGACAAATCATGTCTATGACGTCAGCTCGTGACGGATCTACATGACGTAATGGTATATGGAAGACGAAATCAAACTGACTGAGAGCGTTTTCCCATTTGTTAAGCGGTCCAATCATACCTGGCTGTTGAGTATTGCACCACGTTTTCAGAAACCACTTGCAGTACGTAGTTTTGCCATGAGCAGCTTTCCCTAACATAAACACACGGGGGACCGGCTTACCGTTTTTAGTCAGCATATCCTCGGGACTTTTCACTTCTTTTCCCTCTTGCTGTTCCCCGCGCTGCGCTGACTTTTTCCCCTTACGATTCTCCCTGACATCCTCCTTGATAACCACTGTCGAGAACAGGAGTTCTATAGGTAACGTGTCACCGTCCGTTGTTACCTGTGACAGGGGGATCTCTCGTGTCTCCTCGTTATTTATCTCAATTAGTTTTTCTCTCAATATGATGACGTCAGGCTCCACATCTAGAAAGATATTGAGTAGCTGATTGTTAGATTTTACGAGGAATGGTATAGTATTTTGTAATTCCCCGTTTTTATTGACATCGTACCCCACATAAACTCACCATAAAATAACACATATAATTTGGGGGAGGGGTATTGTAGTAGTATTGTGTAAGAGGGTCAATCTGAAAATTTGTCATCAAGGACAAGAGCGAGGCTTATGGTAACACCGATTGATCTTCTTAAGGGGAAGGGTTGGTTGACATTACACAAATATGGACTTGGTCGAGGTCATTGTATCATTATAATGACCCGATTAAAATTGTAATATCGACCGAGGCCGAACTCCAAGGTTGATATTACAGATCTCATCGGGTCATTATAATGACATAATGACCGAGGCCAAGTCCTAATTTGTTATATTATATAGCGACACGTAAATAATGATTCAAAGCAATAGGAATATTTTTTTTTTTGATAAAGAATTCAACAATCAAATGTGCTATTTTATTAGAGTTAACAAGATAACAATCTTGGTTTTCGTCGTAAGTACTGAAATCAGGAAAAATAGCACACCAAGTCATTATATTATCTTCCGACAGCGGTCATTATCGGAAATATTAATATGACTGGAAATTTTCGCCCTATATGTACCATAGAACTCGCCAGGTGTGAAATCTCCACTAAACTTCCAGTGCGCTAAGCTCCGCCCATTCTCGTGCTATATTAGAATAGAAATAACAACTAGCTAGCCGTGATTCATCGTCCAGTAACTCCACTCGTCACATGAACCAATCGAATAATAATTTGATTGTTTCATGCGACTCGGGGAATTACAGGACAATAAACCACGGCTAGCTAGTTGTTATTTCTTAAATAAATACTCGCGCAACAGCCAATCAGATTCGACGTTATATTCTTGTTCTATAATATAACAAAATATTCCTTATTTATCTATTACGTTCTTCCCTCGCATACCAAGAAAATCAGAGTTGCTCTGCTCGATATATATTGAAATTCTCTTCGATTTCCTGCATAGACTGAATTTATGCGTTTTAATCTTCAATTCTTAAATATTTATTGATCGCTACGCTCGACAGATAACATTTGGGATATCCAATGACCATTTTACCATTTTCTGTCTTAAAAAGTTTTCAATCCCCCCGCCCTCCTGTAAAAAAATCCTAAATTCGCATAAAATGCATTAACACCAATTCTCTGTAGGAATTTTTTTTTTTTTTGGAAACGCATGATTTCCGATTTTCATGAAATTTCACATATTGATAGGGATAAAAGCAAGGCATAAAAGTCATCAACATATTGTTGTCAAGTGACTTGGTTGCCATGGTAACCAGCTCACAAGATACCAATGTATGAAAATTAAACAATATCAAAGCCTACAAATGTAAACGTCTTCAAATTGAATAGCATCATTTAAAAACAGATAAATAGGCAACGTGGACCAGACATGCACGTTTCGGGTACTTAACCCCCATCAGTGATCCTAAATCTAAACAATGTAATATGCTAAAAAGTATGAAAGTTACTATGTCGAAAAAGTATACCGAAAGACGTAGCAGGATTGGTGGGGCATGATGCTACAAGACCCACTTTTTAGAAATTTCAAGAAATTTTGATACCAGAAATTTAGAATGCGTTGAAGAAATGATCAACCGAAATTGATCGAACTTGGCTTCATGTGCCCTCGGGGACTCCTGGTCCACCAGCAGTGACACTCACCAAGTTGTATAAATGTAAACGTCTTCAAATTGAATAGCATCATTTAAAAACAGCCTTACTGTGTCTCATACAAATGACTCATGATTTCAATCGTTATGAAATTAAAAAATAAAGGCTATTATATACTTAACCATATTTGTAATCTTTTCTGATTTTCTTTATAAATATGGTTACCATAAATAAATAATGCTCATTATAGCTACATTTTTTACTATGTTAAATTTATTTTTCAGTTTATTGATTGTTTTGAGTTAAATAAAAAGCAATTTCATCTAATTTTACTAAGGTCCTAAATTTCCACAGTGACCGTTTCAATGGGTTTGAAATCTTGATAAATTGGACATTCTGAGTTTGATAAATAAAGTTTAAAGATTCCCATACTGCTAAAATGTAATAACGTCTGATTGTAACATACTATGCATTCTTTCAAAAACTTGAATAAAATAAGTGGGGTAAACGTTACCATAGTAACCATTTCTTTAAATGTCGATTTTAGAAATCAAAACGTTTATATTATAATTATTTTCATTCCATAAGAAATTATTCAATTAATAGCATTGATGTTGATATGGTTACTATGGAAACAACATCAATTTACACAAAATTTCTTCATGTTTCTGACTGTTTTAAGCGTTTGAAATAAAACCTCTTATAAAGTTTGGAAATAAAAATCTATGTAACATCAAAGTAGGAGTCTTTATGGTTTCATAGCAAAATGTTGATTAATTCATTTTAATTCAAACTGGCCGTATCCAAGGAAACAAACAAGTCTATATGAAGTTTGAAGTCGAAATCTTTATATATCAGGGGGTACAATTCCCACTCGCCCACTCGCATTGGCGACTGAAATTGACCTGTTGGCAACCAAAAGTCATCAACATGGTCGCCCAAATGGCGAGTAACAAAAAAACTCGTTTCCGTTAATTCCCATTGTTCGGTTACACCAAAATTTCTGAAAGTATCTAACAAGACAAATCTACCATGTCTACGGAGCGCCCCGCAGCCTTTGAATTTCCTTTTCGAATAGACCGTCATTATTTACATATCACTTCTCCCAATGTAAATACGCTCCTTTGTGAGTAGATCTACTTTACACTTTTCTGACCACAAGGTAAATTTAAATCCGTTTCAAATGAGTGGCTGACAGTCGGGCCTCTTAAGTGACCAAACAATATATTAAAGTGATTATTTGAATGATACGGAAGCTCGTATGTGACAGGTATGAATTTAAATTTATCTGGCGGCGGCCACATAATTAATCTGGCGGCCGCCACATAATTATCTGGCGGCCGCCTCTTAATTTATATGGCGGCCGCCACTTAATTTATCTGGCGGCCGCCACTTAATTATGTGGCGGTCACCATTTAATTATGTGGCGGCCGCTATATAACTTAGTGGCGGCCGCCATATAATTATCTGGCAGCTGCCAGATATTTTAAGTGGCGGTCGCCAGATAATTATGTGGCGACCGCCAGATAAATTTTTTGTTACATTTCATCTGGTTATTTTGCATCTTTCATATCAAATAGATTAAAAGAGAAGATGAATTCAACACCCTAGAACAGAAAGAACATGTTCTGCATTAATTTTGTTTTGTATAAAATATAAATTATATACGTCCCTGTCACAATGTACAGACAATTTGACCTTAAAAACCTGTGTTTTATTGTAAATCATGTGATGACAGCCACTTTAATTATCTGGCGACCCCAGTTGAAATCAAATGTCGGCCGCCAGATAAATTATAATTCATACATGTCACCTACGGGCTTCCGTAGAATGATGTCAAGCGCCTGTTTGATAATAATGTACCTATATGATGATAACAGGGACATTTAAGATCAGTTATAGAATTAATTGCATTGAAGCTGCACTGTACACCTTTCGCACAGAAAGTTTCGCCCCTTGACCCTCTCCCCCCCGGCAAAGTAGGCACTGGATCCGCCTCTGCTTGGCGAATCAAAATTCCCTTAACTGAAAGACATCGCATTGGTCGGACGCTTCAAACCAATCAGAAAGGGGAAAACATTTTCTATGTTTAGTAAAAACTCATAATTTCTTGAATTTGTGAGCGTACAATCAGGGACGTACATAAAATAAAAATTTTATACGTCCTTGGCACAATGTACATCCAATTTGACCTTGATTGTTGTATCATCACACTGACAGTGAACAAAGCTGTAAAATTTATAATACATTATTCCACATATATGGACAGACCTATGGAAGCCCATTGGCTTCAGAAAAATAAAATCTGTGTTTGTGAAACACGAATGCCCCCGTTGGCACGTGTGACAGTAAAACAGCTGAAAAGTAGTTTCACATTTTGAGGGCAAGGTCACAAGGTCAAATTTGGTATCATGTAAATGTCTTGCCACAAGGAATTCATATGTGAAATATAAAAGTCATATCAATAAGCATTCAAAAGTTATGGCTAAAGTTTAAATTTTCAAAATTAGGTCAAACACAAAGGTCAAGTTCAAGAGATAAATAATTTTGGTATCAATGAAAATGTCTTGTCACAAAGAAAACACATGCGAATTATCAAAGCCCTATCACTTACAATTTAGAAGTTATGGCCAAGGTTAAAGTTTTTCGAAAGTAGGTCAAACTCCAAGGTCACAAGTTCAAAAATTTTGGTGTTAATTGAAAGGTCTTGTCGCAAGGAATACACATGCGTATAAAACACCGCTAAAGACGGTATGGCCGGATTGCAAAGTAAGTTTTTGTCACCAACTGGGTCAAGGTCAATAGGTCTTTAATAATACAGCATAAATTGAAAGGTTTTGTCAGAGGCAACCTACATGTATAAAATAAAGTTTCTACTGCATACAGTTCCATAGATTTTGCTTAAACCAGGAACTTTAACCAAAATCCTTAACTAGGTCAAAGTCCAAGGTCAAGGTCACTAGGTCAAATGTTACGGCATAAATTGAAAGGTCTTGTCATGGGCGAGCTTCATTAATAATATAAAGTTTCTACTGCATACAGTACCATAGATTTTGCTTAAACCAGAACTTTAATCAAAATCTTTGAGTAGGTCAAAGTCGAAGGTCAAGGTCACTAGGTCAAATGTTACGGCATAAATTGAAAGGTCTTGTCATGGGCGAGCTTCATGTATAATATAAAGTTTCTACTGCATATAGTTACTTAAATTTGCCTCAACCAGAAACTTTAACCAAAATCTTTAACTAGGTCAAAGTCCAAGGTCAAGGTCACTAGGTCAAATGTTACGGCATAAATTGAAAGGTCTTGTCATGGGCAAACTTCATGTATAATATAAAGTTTCTACTGCATATAGTTACTTAGATTTTGCCTCAACCAGAAACTTTAACCAAAATCTTTAACTAGGTCAAAGTCCAAGGTCAAGGTCACTAGGTCAAATGTTACGGCATAAATTGAAAGGTCTTGTCATGGGAAAGCTTCATGTATAATATAAAGTTTCTACTGCATATAGTTACTTAGATTTTGCCTCAACCAGAAACTTTAACCAAAATCTTTAACTAGGTCAAAGTCCAAGGTCAAGGTCACTAGGTCAAATGTTACGGCATAAATTGAAAGGTCTTGTCATGGGCGAGCTTCATGTATAATATAAAGTTTCTACTGCAAATAGTTACTTAGATTTTGCCTCAACCAGAAACTTTAACCAAAATCTTTAACTAGGTCAAAGTCCAAGGTCAAGGTCACTAGGTCAAAAGTTACGGCATAAATTGAAAGGTCTTGTCATGGGCAAGCTTCATGTATAATATAAAGTTTCTACTGCATATAGTTCCTTAGATTTTGCCTCAACCAGAAACCTTAACCAAAATGTTGACGGCAGACGGACGGACAGACAGACAGACAGACGGACAGACATCGTCAATCTATAGACCGGAATTGCTTTGCAATCCGGCCAAAAATTAAATCCATATCACTTACCATTCAAAAGGTATGGCCAAGTTAAAAGCTTTTCAAAAGAGGTCAAACTCCAAGGTGAAGGTCACAAGGAATACACATGTGAAATATGACAGCCCTATCACTTACCATTCAAATGTTATGGCCAAGGTTAAAGTTTTTGCGGACAGACCGAAAACTATATGCCCCCCGAATCTTCGATTACGGGGGCATAAGAATAAATTTATTGCGTTCATTCACCATAATTATTGCTTATATTCACAATAATTATTGCTTATATTCACAATAATTATTGTGTTTATTCGCAATAATTATTGCGTATATACGCAATAAATTGAATGTTCTTCGTGGCTCAATATGTCTGTTTTAAACGTTTTTGGGGTTAAATAGAAAATAAAATTACGATCTAGGGGGAGGGAGTAATAGGGCTCTATTATTTCCTGATCACCTTGCATGTGTTGTCTCTGTTTAAAAAATCTCTTATTATCGTCTACTGAAAGTACAATGTTCTTTGATACAAAACCATGTTTCTAGTTCAAAATAAGCATTTGTATAAACATCCATTATGGTAGGGGGGAAGGGGATCATATCGTATTATCATATCTACCCGTAAATTTCATATTTTGGAGGATTTTTATGAAAATATATGAAAAAAATATCGTATTGCTCTCTACTAAGGTTGCTTTTTTCAACCCGATAACTTGAATTTCCTTCAGGGGTGGATCCTGGGCGGGGCAAATATTAAACGTTTTCAAATTCAATAGCATCATTTATAAACGGATAAATATAGACATCAAAGGTTATCCACCTTTGAAAAATCTGCATGGATTGAAAAACTAATCATATCTGAGTAATCAGAATGATGTTTGATTGATGTTTGTTTATTTTGTTATTAGTGCCCTACCGGCTCGCCGGATGGGACTTATAGTTTTAACCCGTGTGTCTGTCTGTCCGTCTGTCCGTGACACTTTTTTCCATTCTTTTTTACGCTGTCGTTGCAGATATTGATTTCATTTTTGGTATGTGAGTTGATGAGTTTGGTTCCTATTAACCTTTTTTTTACAAGAGTTATGACCCCTGGACTTAGCAAATTTCATGAAATTCTCAGTTTTCCGGACTTTTCTCGGCTGTTGTTGTAGATATTGAAATAATTTATTATCTGTGATTACATCTTATCTTGTGTTATACAGATCAAGTTCGAGTTTGGTTTTGATTGACCTATTTTCACAAGAGTTATGGTCCTTGGACTTAGCAAATTTCATGAAATTTTCAGTTTTCCGGACTTTCCTTCCATGATATTGCAGATATTGAAATCATTTTTGGTATGTGAATATATCTCAGTGTGATACAAATCAAGTTCGTGTTTCAATTAGATTGACCCATGTCTACAGGAGTAATGGCCTCTGGACTTATCAAATTTCATGAACTTCTCAGTTTCCAGTCTTTTCATGCCTGTTCTTGTAGATATTGAGCTAATTTTTGGTATGCAGATACATTATAGTTTGATAAAGAATAAGTTGAAGTTGGATTTGATTTATTTGTTCTTACAAAAGGTATGGCCTCATAGCAAATTTCAGTAAATTTTTCCTGTTTTCAAGACCTTTTCCTAAAACACATATTTTGATGTTGGATTCATCTTTAGGTGTTAGTACAGGTCAAGGCAGAATTGAAGGACATGGATTAATGCCGGTAGGGGACTTATATCGCTTGCGATTCATAAATTTATTTTTTGTGAGTTTGTACGCCTTCTAAATTAATGCACCCCAAATATTTCTCCTATTTTTTTATCTTTTAAATAATTTAACCACTACCCCCAATTCATTTCAGGAGCGGATCTAGTACATGTATGTACATCAGAGGAGGTCCAAACTAAAGTAAGGAAACTTAAGCAGATCATTTAGTTCTTTATCGGTATAAAATCTAGTTGGAAAAAAAGTATGACCTGCCCCCCCACCCCCTCCCCCCTTTCCCGACTTTCATATTCACCATTTACAGGGATTTCTAATGCCTTAGTATAATTTCGTTTGTTCAGATAGGTTTGGTAGGATATTAGGGAAACTTAACAAGTTTTGATTCTTTTAATCGGCTAGCCGGATTTTTTTTTTACTTAATTAGAGAGTAATATACGAGGGCTGATTGATATGTTGTTAGTCTCAGTTTTCTGTGATGCAGAAGGTATTCTGCTGATAGATTATCTCCAAAAAGGACAAACAATCAATGGCACATACTATTCTTCACTTCTGACACAGTTACGGGAAAATATTAAAATAAAGCGCCGCGGAAAGCTCACTAGTTAAAGATGTGTTGTTCCATCAGACAATGCTCCTGTTCACAAGTCTGTCACTGCCATGGTTGCCATTCACGATTGACTTTAATTTAATTGAGCATCTGCCCTATTCACCTAATCTTGCTCCATCAGACTTTCATCTATTCCTAAAACTAAAAGTAGAATGATATATTTCTGGCACCCACTTTCAGTACGATGATGACATCATACTTGCAGTGGATGGCTTATAAGGAGTTCTTTAAAAGTGGTATTGAGGTCCTTAAGCATTGTTTGCAAAAGTGTTTAGACACTGAAGGGGATTATGTAGAATAATATTGCAAAAGGTCTGATAAAATTCAAATTCATCCATACTAATCTCACAACATATCAATCAGCCCTCGTACAAGTATTACAGAATGTTTCATTTTCTCAATGTTTTAATCTAATAAAACTCGAATACAGAATGCTTTTTTGCAAACCTATACATGTTGTACCTTTTGCAGAATAATTAAATAGAGAAGGGGCGTTTCACCTCTTTCTACATACAAGGTATCATCTTATACTTTCATATTCTAAAATCTATAATAATTATATTATATAATCAGTAATAGCGGTGAAAATTCCATTTTTATGTCTAATTTTGGTTACAGTGAACGAAGCTTTGGAACCTTTTCACGTCACACAGCATGTTTTAGATATTAAATCTTCATTGGAGGTATTTCAAGCCAAATAATGATTCGAAATTGAAGATAAAAGCCTCATTTCGAACCTCATGTATAAAGCGTCTATAATATTGGCGAGCGTAGCAATCCAAATTCTAGAAAAAAAAAGTTAAATACCCAATTCTTTTGTTGAAATATGCAAATTTGGACCCCAACTTGAAATATCTCGGGGTGGGGGGTTCCAAACCAACGGACATCCAGCCCCTCCCCTCTAAATCCGCTCATGTTGTTCATTTTGAAAACCTTAGATAATTAATGATTTTTTTCTTAATATTTATTATAATTAAAATTTTTATTTTAACATAATTTCGACATCTTTTTTAGGATCAGTACACAAATATTTATTTAAGTTTGAATAGATAACGCCAAAATATGGTGACAAATATTCTTATTAGCTCACATGAAGTTATGTTATAGGTCACCGCTCTTTGTCCGTCTATAATCCGTCCGTCGTTATTTTTTTTTTTATATTTTCGACTAAACCTCCACAATCGCTGCTTAGTATTCCACCAAACCTTACAGGTGACAAGTACTTCAGTTTGTGTTTTCGACCCGATCGAAATCCAAGATGGCCACCTTGGGATCAATCACATTTTCACCTTCCCATCCCAACCGCTGTACGGAATTTCACCAAACCTCATAGAAAGTGATCTCTTCCCCCTGATGACCTCAGTTGAGCAATGTGACCCCATTGGACCCCTTGTTTTGTTTTGCTTTTATTCTATTTTGAAATTAATATCAACATTCTTAAGGAATGAAGTAGACATCAATTCCGTGTTAATCTAATGAATCAACAATACTTTATTAAAGGCAGTCACAGTTTTAATTCTAAATGCATACAAGAAAAGCAAATCGGAAATTCTCTGTAATGTATAATTCCATTTCGCATGGAATGTCCCCGATTAGATGTATAAGGCTATAGTTATTAAATATTTTGTTTTACGTACCTTTTCCCTTTTCGAAGAATTGCGAAGAGAGATTAAAAAAAACCCACACACACACAAACGGGCATTTTTCTGGTAAAAATCAGTTTTTATCATACACAGAGCTCGTAAACCAAAATTCCCCACTGGATAATATTTATTGATACCGGTGTTGACCAAATAGGGTAATATCTGATTAAAAAATGTATTACTTGTGTCATTGTAAGTCTGTTTCCTCAATGCTAATGACTGTTTTCACTGATTGAGTGCCGTCCAGTATTTTTCTTTTATTTCTTTATCATGCTTTTCTATATAACCGCACATTTGGGGTCCTTCGCAAACTCCCAGGTGACAATTTCTTTTCGTGTGACCTTAACGTAAGTGACACTGACCCCTCTATGTTTTTGATTGACGATTTTGATATTCGGATTCTGAAACTGTCTTTCTAGATTTGTTAAAAAATCTGTTGCACTCTCTAATTCGACAATTTCAAAGTGAAGATCATCCTCTAATTCGGTCATAAGAAGTTGCAAAGGTGTTATATATATATCTCGAGATCGACGGAAGTCACCACCGGAAACACCGCTTTGCGCAGCAGCGGATGTCCCAACGGAAGTTTCTCTACCGCTTCATTCCTGAATTCCAGAATTCCTTTCCAAATCGATTTCAAATACTTTTTTAGGGGATAGGTTGGACAGTATTTCAAAAGAAAAGACATTTTGCACTCGAGGAGAAAATCCGTCAAATGTTTTAAGCTTCATGTGACGCATAGAGGTCCCAGGTATCTGACTCTTGAAAACATGTATCACTTATAGCAATAATCCAGTTATCTTCATCATCTAGGTATTGTATACCGAATTCATTGTTAAATAGGGCAACTATTTTGCCTTGAATGTCACATTTTAATTCTTCTAACGTACATACTTTGTCAGGAATATTGAATTTTTTAACTTTACCGATCCCATATTCTACTTGGACGTGTATGGTGTCCATGTTGAAGCCAACTACATGTACTCATGTTACATTGACCATGTACCCGATAATCCCCCACAAAAACAGAATGATTTTATTGATTGAAATTCACAATATAACCATGTTCACAGCGGGTTGCGATTTAAGTTGACGGCAGCTATATCAGTAAAGTAAATAAAGTGACAGTTTTGCCATTGATTTATATTGCTCCTAAAAATAGCCTATTTTTACTTCGACGTGAGAGTAATCTCTGTTTAAAATGACGACATTTACCCGTTCGTTGAATACGTTTTGATAGAATGCCCAAACCCTTGGTCAAAATATAACTTGAAAGTGATCCGGCAAACGGTTCAAGAGATATAGCCCGGACAGTAATACATGTACAATCTCATAAAAAATGTACTATGTGACCTTGACCTTGGTCACGTGACATTGGGTTCAAGGTGATGTGTAACCTTCGGGTCATAAGCAACAACATACTAAAATATGAAAGTGATCTGCCAAACGGTTCAAGAGTATTAGCCCGGACAGGAATGTATTCATAATTTCATTAAAATGCACTAAGTGACCTTGACCTTGGTCACATGACCTTGGGTCAAGGTGATGTGTAACCTTCGGGTCATAAGCAACAACATCCTAAAATATGAAAGTGATCTGGCGAACGGAGATTATTTTAGTCAAAATTGAAGATTACCTTTAGTTAACAGCTTACAATTAAATCAATCTTTCTATATAATGTCCTTTCATATTGTCAGAAATCAGGTCTGCAATCTATAGTAAAAATGAGTACTTTTCCTTGGATTATCTGCTAGTTACCTTGGCAACAAATTTAAAGAAAAATACTTGTCATTGATTGCCATCAATTTGACTTCCTAGAAGCATCTCCGTTCTCCATTATTTCAGTTAAAAAGTCATATAACTATTTTCAGAAAATGGTACATTTGTTGGCATGGTAACGCTCCATTTTTAATTTTCCCTTCATGTAATGGTTTTATCAGATAGAGTTAGGATCAAACATTACAGTTCAATCGTATATTTGATATGTGTAGAAAATGACTAATCAAGATACTGCGTGGCGAAAGAAATGCTGACAATTGCAATTTTTAGTGTTTGCAACCAGTTTCCAAGGCAACCAGCAAGAATATTAGTATCTTTTTAATTTCGTTATGGCCTTTCATTTGAATAGATATCGTAAGGATCTGTCATCCAGGGTTTCAGGAACCCTACACAAAATTGCTGGTGCTAACAGAGAATGGGCGTTAAAATTTAACTAAAAGCAGAAGTTTATCAAAAGAATCTGAAGTTGAGTATTATACCCCGTATGCCTTAAGCACTACCTCTTTAAAGCTTAAAATACACAGTATTTTTTCGTTTATTTTGACTGTAGCTCAAAGTTCAAGGTAACTGTCTGAAAGGTAAGGTCTTCCATAAGCAATATTCGTGTTATAAATATAAGACATGCCTCTTATGGGGCAAGAGATATAGTCAAGTGTAAAGTTTTTGAAATGTTGAAAGTTCAAGGTCAAGTTTCATGTCACGAGGTCAAAAGTCAACGTATATTTTTTTACCAAAATTCTTGTCGTTAAGAATCTACAACATGAAGGTAATAACCATTATCGCCAAGATTAATTTATTTGAAAAAAAATGTCGAACTTCAAGGTCAAGAGGTCAAAAGTCAAGTTCAAAAATGAAAGGTATTGACTTAAGGAAGTCAGAGGTGAAATATAAAAGTTCTTTCCCTTAAGGTTCAAGAGATCTACTTAAGACTAAGGAATTTAAGAAGTCAATTAAATTTCAAAGTCGAGGTCACTTGTTCAAAGGTCGAGGCAAAATTAGTTAGCACGCACAGGGATTTATCACGGTTCCCGGTTGCTGAAATTCCTATTGATTATATATAACACATAGTATAAAGAGGGCAACCGGGAAGCGTGATAAATCCCTGTGAACGTAGGCTTCATTTCATCATTGTCCATTTTCATGTACAGTTACTTTTGTCGAAGAAGGTAAAGAGTTGGAACACTTCCGATCGGCTAAAAACCAAAGAGGTAGGGGCAAAAGTGACCATTTTTGGCCCCAAACAAAACATTTAAAAAGGTTCAATTTTCTTATTCATTATGCTTCTTCTGAACAAAAAAAAAAAAACAAATTTTATTTGATTTTTCGAAAACCCTGCATTTTAGGGCAAAATGATTGAAAGTTGAGCAATATGTCTTCACATTAGAAATTCAGAGTTTTTGCAAGGGACACACATACCTACAGTTGTAAGCCCTAGAGCAAGGGCGTGTAACAGGATCATACTCATATGGAATTCCTTTATATATTCTGAACGTGCATGGACAGTATAACTTAACAACTAATTTCCATAGTAGTGGGCAATTTTGGCGGGAAATAACACTATTATAATATCTATTTTTAATTCAGTTTCAATAAACAACAATATCTCTACTCTTACTTGAACGATAAAAAATAGTATGAAAACAATTTTTGAAAATGGGAAAGAAATGGGGCCAAAAACGGCAGATTTTGCCCCTACCCCTTCTGTATTTTGTATCTCAAGGTCAAAGGTTATAGTCTGAATAAGTGTTGTGTTCGGTTTCTCCCAACTACTAAACCAACATGTTGACACACTGACGGACGGACCTCGCTATTCAATAACCCTTCATTTTACAATCCGGCCAAAAGTACTTCCTGTTATTTTTACACATAAGGATTTGACGATAATACTACGTCGTTTCTCTCGGAGCTTGTTACATGCATCTTAATCAAACTAATCTCATCATTGTATTATTCAGAATATGCCATATCATTATTAAATAAATAATTACCTACTGTTATTCATCAGAACGTGACGTTGTCAACTGCTACAATAGCTGTACAAATTTCTTTGGATTTTATTTCATAACGAGTCGTTGTTAAAGTTAGGATATTTGCATTCTATCGTACTTTCATTATTCACAGATTAAGTGTAATTGTAAACACTGTCAAATAGCACTCATCCAGATAAGGTATGTCGCATGCCCCTAAGTATTTGACCTTGATTTTGACATTGACCTACATTGAGTGCTGTTAAGTCAGGCTTCGATGCATTGTAGCCTACATATAACGGGACGGATATCGATTTTACAACAATATAAAAGGACGTCGTTTGGACAACTACATGTACATGATGTACCTTTATCTATCTAATCTTGAACAAGTTCATGCAAGTCTTTTCTTTGTTGATCGTCAGCACGACACAAATTTTATTCCTATAATTCTATTCAATTAATTATTCTCATCGATATTAAATTGTTTCATAATAAATAAAAGGCTCTTTATTTGAATTTGTGATCATTGAACTTTAAGAGACGATCATTCAATTCTGAGGAGGGGGGGGGGGGGAGGGGCGATTGTAATTTTTTTAGAAAAAACGTAGGCAAAATCTTCTGTCTCAGAATTTCATATATTTGACTCAACTCCACTGCATTATTCAAGGATTCATGTACATGTAAATCTGGGAATAATCTCACAGCATACAGGGGAGAGAACCTTAAAACTTGTTACGTGTTTTATAGATATTCCTGTAAATATCTTTCCATGTTTGTTTATCAACTTACAATTATATGCATTGTTATACAATTAATAAAGTGTAAATAAAATTATGGCTAGATAAAAATTTATATAACCAATATTTGAGGGCAAGTTAGGGGAGCTTGACAATTCTAAAAATGTTAAAACTTCATTTTTTCAAGGACAGCAATCAAGTGTGACAATGGTAAGATTAAAATTTCTATGAACGCCTTAATAAGAAACAAGCTAAATGCTTTAGAACATAAATGCCCCCATGAGCAGCTTTGAGATTATAAATCATGCTATCCTAACAGAAGGTCAAAATCATAAGTCAAAGTCACAAGGTCAAACTTGATATTTATGATGTGGCAGGGACGGGTATCGTGCTCGGATAAGAGCGTCTGTCCTGATGGCAGAAGGTCTCGGCTTCGATTCTAGATTTTGCTACATCTACGATGACAAAGGAATGCATAATGTATATGAAATATAAAGGCCAAATTACTTACAATTTTGAGAAAAGTAGGTCAAAGTTTGAGGTCATATTGGGAAAGGTCATGGTCTGACAGAAATGATCGATCATGTCATCAGTATACATGAACATCTACATGTCAAATTTATAAGCCTATATCAAGAGATATACAGTAGCCTAGTATGTAAGTTCAGAAAAGTAGGTCAACTTTCGTTGGTAAAGGTCACATAGTAAAAGGTTATGGTCTAAGATGAACAGTCTTGTCATAAGTAATGTTCATGTAAAATAGTGAAGCTCTACCACTCATGGTTCAAGAGTTATAGCCAAGTTTTAAACTGATTAATTTGCATCCCCCTTTCCTTTCACCGAGATATCTCCAATACGTGTGAAATTTTCTAGAAGCATATACAATCTATAAAATCACATATGTATCACATAAATACAAAAGATGTGAGGGCGTTTCAGGAAGAAATATATTTCATATGAATTTAGTTTTAGTATTTTCCCTTTCAATAGAAAAAGAAGGTCAAACATCAAGGACAATGTCATAAGGTGAAAATTTTGTACCAAAAGATGTGTATTTTCAAGATACATATATGAAAAATATGAAACCCCTATCAGTTCTACTTAAAATTATATACCCTTTTGTTGAAAGTGGAAAGGAATGACAGACGGAGAGGCCGACGAATCAGTCGCTACATGCCTCCTTGGTCAAATGATAGGAGCACACTAATCAAAATTTCATGTCTTTAACATTTTTATCTTCTCGTTGGTAATCACAAATTTGACATTAACCCAAAACTGTTTGTCCTTAATCTCTATATCATTTTTATGTACACAATTTGTGACAAACGAGGCTACATAAGTGATGAGAAATACAGATAATATAATTTACATATGTTTGAAGATAATATATTTTGCGTCAAACAAGAGGATCAATGCGGGGGGGGGGGGGGGGTACCTCTCACACCTGTATTACGGACAAAAGGCTGAAAATTGCCCATTTTAAAGAGGAGCTACGTACTTCCTACCTATAAAGTTTCGTGAATTTCTATGCTGCCGTTACGGAGAAGTTGAAACTGTTTCAGCGAATCACTGCCTTCGTTTGACATGTTTGTTGATCAATCAGCTTGAAAAACACAAACTTGGTGCAGATTCTGAACAATGGCTTTCTGGATAATTTCGTAAGATTCATCCTCGGTACCCCAGGCTATTTGCGCTTTGGCTGAATACCCTGGGTCATATCGTACTATTTTGGGGATTTCAATTTATATGCAAATGTTGCTAATTGGCCCCCTCACAAAATTTTTTATCCAATCGCATAATTGTTTACAAATGTCTTTTGAATAGCGATGATAAATAGTGCATGTTTGACTAGGTAAGATACTTCTTGATGCCCTGAGACAATAATCAGATTGTTAATTAGATGTTTTCGATACAAATGTTCAGGTAACTCACAAAAATTCCCTCTTGTGTACGATTCACATACTGTCCTCACTGGTCTGGGCGCAGCCATTACCGTCAGTTTTTTAACTTCACGAAGAAGAGCTATTTCTTTTAAAATCCCCAAAATAGTACGATCTGACCCAGGGTATTCAGCCAAAGCGCAAATAGCCTGGGGTACCGAGGATACGTAAGACTCGGTGAGGCAACTATGGAGAAAAAGCTGAAAAGGTATCAGCCAATCAGGGCCCTTTGCGGCCGTATTTGTTGACCAGTCGACTAATAAAACATAATAAAGTGGATAGAGAGCCTTTAGCAACTGCAACCTAGAAGGTTGTGTTTAAATCTGCGCAGCAATTACATTTTTTATGAAGAAAAAAGAATCATTTTAAGACAACCTACCTTCAATACAACAGGTTAAAAGAATAACAAAATATTTGCCTTCCTATATTGCCTTTTTTATGCGATACTCGCTTTAACAATTAGAATAGAACATTAATTAATATAAAGTATATGAAGTACATATAATAAAGATAAGTAAGGCGGCGAACATAGCGAGCTGAAATATTTGTGGATACTTTTGACAAAAGTTACTGCCAATCTTATTTTGTAAGTTTTAGATGCTGCAGTAAAAATTGGAAAGCAATGTTACGGGCATCTTACCCAAAATATTGAATTTATAGGACAGTTTTTTTTTCAAATATTGGAGTTTTATTGATATCTGTATTTTTGAAGCAGTTATAGGACAGCTATCATCATTCGGATAGGTGTTGAAGATTTATTTTAGACAGACGGACGGACGCTGCACTATGATAACATTGAGGGTCATCGCCAGGACGGATTATGGGCCCCGCACTGCCATTTCCCCCATACTGTCATTTCCCCCATACTGCAATTTCCCCCATACTGCAATTATCCCCATACTGTCATTTCCTCATACTGTCATTTCCCCCATACTGTCATTTCCCCCATACTGTCATTTCCTCATACTGTCATTTCCTTCATGCTGCCATTTTTCCACACTGCCATTTCCCCAATACTGTTATTTTCCATTGCCATTTCCCCCATAATGTCATTTCCCCCATACTGTCATTTCTCAAATATTTTTATTACCCCAATACTGCCATCTTCCCCATTCTGCCATTTTCCTATTGCCATTTCCCCCATACTGCCAATTACCCCATACTGCCATTTCCCCCATACTGCAATTTCCCCCATACTGCAATTATCCCCATACTGCAATTATCCCCATACTGTCATTTCCCCATACTGTCATTTCCCCCATACTGTCATTTCCCCCACACTGTCATTTCCTCATATTGTCATTTCCTTCATGCTGCCAATTTTCCACACTGCCATTTCCCCAATACTGTTATTTCCCATTGCCATTTCCCCCATAATGTCATTTCCCTCATACTGCCATTTCTCAAATATTTTTATTACCCAAATACTGCCATCTTCCCCATTCTGCCATTTTCCTATTGCCATTTCCCCCATACTGCCATTTTCCAACATTGACATTTCCCCAATACTGCCATTCCCCCATACTGCCATTTTACCCACACCGTCATTTCCTCCATACTGTCATTTCCCCCATACTGTCGTTTCTTCTATACTGTCATTTCCCCCATACTGCCATTTTCCCAATCTGCAACTTCCCACATATTGTCATTTCTCCCATACTGTCATTTCCCCCATATTGGCATCTCCCCCATACTGCCATTTCCCCTCTACTAACATTTTCCAAAAATGTCATTTCCCCCATACTGTCATTTTACATAACTGCTATTTCCCCCATACTGTCATTTCCCCCTTACTGTCATTTCCCCCATACTGTCATTTCCCCAATACTATCATTTCCCCATACTGCCATTTTCCCAAACTGCCATTCCCCAATACTGTCATTTCCCTAATACTGCCATTTTCCCATACTGTCATTTCCCCTATACTGCCATTTTCCCACAGTGACATTTCCCCCATACTGCCATGTTCCTACACTGATATTTCCCCCATACTGACATTTCCCCCATACTGCCATTTTCCCCACAGACATTTCCCCCATACTGCCATTATTTCCCCTATACTGCCATTACACCCATACTGACATTTCCCAAGTAGTGCCATTTCATCTATACTGCCATTTTCCCACCTGACATTTCCCCATACTGCCATTTTCCCAAACTGACATTTCCCCAAACTGACATTTCCCCTATACTGACATTTCTCTAATACTGACATTTCCCAATACTACCTTTTCCCCCATAATGCAATTTCCCCCATACTGCCATTTGCCCAATACTGCCATTTGCCAAACACTGACATTTGCCCCATACTGACATTTCCTACATACTGCCATTTTCCCCAATACTGCCTTTTCCCCATATTGCCATTTTCCCCAATACTGCCTTTTTCCCCATAATGCCATTTCCCCCATACTGCCATTTCCCCCATACTGCCATTTCCCCCACACTGCATTTCCCCATACTGCCATTTCCCCCATACTGCCATTTCCCCCATACTGCCATTTCCCCATACTGCCATTTCCCTCATACTGCCATTTCCCCCACACTGCCATTTCCCTATACTGCCATTTCCCCAATACTGCCATTTGTCCCAGACTGACATTTGCCCAATACTGTCATTTCCTCCATACTGTCATTTCCCCCATACTGACATTTCCCTCAAACTGCCATTTCACCCAATACTGACATTTGCCCCAGACTGACATTTCCCCAATACTGTCATTTCCACCATACTGTCATTTCCCCCATACTGCCATTTCCCCCATACTGCCATTTTCACCCAATACTGACATTTCCCCCATACTGCCATTTTCACCCAATACTGACATTTCCCCCATACTGCCTTCACATAATTGAATTTCTAAATATTCATGAATGTCTTGCGTCTCAGACTCGTTACTTTCACACAAGTTGTGAACAATTACGTACTTCAGATAATACTACAGTGAGTATGTGTACTTTATACCTGACTACCAGGTAGGTTTAATCCGTTTCACATGAGTGAACGAGTGTTGGGAGGTCTATGGGATTAAAGTGATTATCTTGTAGTATAACTGGACATTTAATCAGGCAGGTGATACATCAAAATTTTTTGCAAAACTTTTTTTCTGTTTTGAGACATATATGTGTTACAAATTAAACATATAATGGTCATTTCTCAAGGAAGCGATGGTGAAGCGAGATATTCACCTCATTGGTCGATTTCATGAAATCGACCACTACTAGATTTGTAGACCGCATGCTGTCAATAGGAGAAAGTTCTTAATTGAGTCCGTCAGATTCCACAATGCAATAGATTTATGTACAGTGAATTATCCTTATGAAAGAAACGTTTTCGTGGCTAGTGAAAAACACGTGAACAGAGACAAGCATTCCCATTGCACTTTATCCACTTCACAAAAATAGGACATGTCGATGATGTCGTCATGACAACGCTTTGGTATCGCAATTATAAATTTAGATATTGCAGATGAAAGTAATATCTGCATCAGGGATTAATCTACCTCCGCGTCCTGCGTCTCTGACGCATAAAAATCGCCCAGGACCCATTGATTTCCGCTCGCTGCGTCCCACAGTGCGCATTGTTCACTGTCGTATAATGCGTCCATTTTAGTTCATGTTTACATGTATTTTAAAAACATTCAAAGTCGAGAAAGTTTATTAACAGTATTCATTTAGCTGTGTAACGTGTAAATGTCTGTCGTTTATATTTCGACAGCTCTTTAAACCTAACAGATCTGTAGTATCGTATGAGAAATCATTGCGGAGCATCATTTTTTTTTTTAATTAGAAGGTATATGCAGTCCGACGCGAGTCTACCGGTAACTTATCCATATCATTCGGATACAGATATATATATTTATGAAAAATTCATCCACTGTAAACTTTACATGACATTATGAATCAATCTATTGAAATCGTTTAATTCACACCATCATTGTACCGTCTTTGCAAACCGTAATACGGTATAGAATTGGTTTGTTTGGATAACGTTTGTACGAAGTATCGCTAACAAACAATCAATTTTAAGAGTTAGACGTTTTTTGTGGAACATATTATAACGATCTCAAGAACATAAAATGCCGCGAGCAGGTCAGCTCACATGTATTCGCGAACGTAAAACGCCTTGAAAAAAAGGAGGTTTGTAGGAATTGGGACGCATTAATTTCTGCTGGGACCCATTGTTTTGGCTGGGGACCCATTGGCCAAGTTTCATTGCGTCCAGAGGACCCATTAAGATCAAATTGTAGATTAATCTCTGCTGCATGATGTTTTTTCTTTAACAATAATAGTCAATATTTACTTCAAGACCAGTTAGTGAGTGATACAGTGAACCCTATGCCTTCATAATTCCTAATGGTCGACATTTCTAGATCCTTGAATCCATTGCAACAAAGAAATACGCGATCACAACGTATGCCAGGGGTGCCAGTGGGCTAAAAGTTTCTAACCGTCCATCCGACTAAGCTTTTTCTCGTTAAGGATATACCACTTTGTTTTTTTGTTTATTTTCTTACCAAAGACAAATTGATAAATGAAACAAAGAAATTAATGAGCGATAAAAACAATCGACAAGACTGTACGAGTCACAAAATTTGATTGAACTTTTTAGAAGTTTCCCTTTATTTCCCTCCAAATTCTTATACATGTAATCGGAACGTTCCACTTTTCCCGCGAATACACCCAGAAAGGCTTTTGATTGGTCAATATGTGTTATAATGGAATTTTTCTACAGATCAAACAATTTCTGAATGGATATGACTAAAGAGTGTTGCATCTTGAGTTGTCCAGTGTAAATGTATCTATTTTCTGACTTGTCAGAGTCATAAAGACATACGTTTCTATAAGTACTACTCTTAAGTCTTTATTTTAAGAGTAAAAATTTAACCTATGTCGACGAAAAAAAATATTGCGATTAAAGAAATGTTGATATCGACCAAGCTTTTTTGGAAAGCTAATACTTGTAATTTATAAAGTATCATGATGGAAAAAATGGCGGAAAAAGTATCTATATAATTCAACCAAATTTGCTACCTCTATAATTTCTTCACCATCCAAGCATGAGGAAAATTCCTTCAGAACACTCATATGGACGCTGATCTGAACACATTTCAAACAATATATAAAATACATGCACTGTCTGAGATTAATATAATTATGTATATGTAGAAAGTGCTATGGCGACCATGTCAGGGAAAATATTCAAAATGACATTATTATAATTTGGGGAGGGAGGGGGTGTATAGTACAATATACATATTAGCACAAAAAGAATGGTAATAACCAACAGAGACCCATACCATCCCTTCCGAGTTTCAGCTTTGAATTCCAGGAGCAGATCCAGGATTTGATATTGAGGGCAAATACTCTTTATGGAATAAATTGGGCAAAATGAATAACCCCTGAATATTTCAAGGGGTATGCCTCCCCTTTTGAAATCAGCGAATTAATTCTCTTTTTATACATGAAAGGAGGGGATCTCCAATCAGACAATATACAATGCCTCTATCCCTTGACAACATCTTTCAAAAAAAGCCAACCTACCGACTATCTCATTTTACCTACCGACTATCTCATTTTTAAATTTTTACCTACCGACTATCTCATGTTACCTACCGACTGTTTCATTTTTCCTACCGACTATCTCATTTTACCTGCCGACTGTTTCATCTTACTTACAGACTATCTCATTTTACCTACCGACTGTCTCGTTTTACCTACCGACTATCTTGTTTTTCCTGCCAACTATCTCATTTTACCTACCGACTACCTCATTTAACCTACCGACTATCTCATTTAACCTACCGACGATCTCATTTTACAGACTGTCTCATTTTACCTACCGACTGTCTCATTTTACCTACCGACTGTTTCATTTTTCCTACCGACTATCTCATTTTACCTGCCGACTGTTTCATTTTACTTACCGACTATCTCATTTTAACTACCGACTCTCTCGTTTTACCTACCGACTATCTCGTTTTTCCTGCCAACTATCTCATTTTACCTACCGACTACCTCATTTAACCTACCGACTATCTCATTTAACCTACCGACGATCTCATTTTACAGACTGTCTCATTTTACCTACCGACTGTCTCATTTTACCTACCGACTATCTCATTTTACCTACCGACTGTCTCGTTTTACCTACCGACTATCTCGTTTTTCCTGCCAACTATCTCATTTTACCTACCGACTACCTCATTTAACCTACCGACTATCTCATTTAACCTACCGACGATCTCATTTTTCAGACTGTCTCATTTTACCTACCGACTGTCTCATTTTACCTACCGACTATCTCATTTTACCTACTGACTATATCAAGTAATAAAATCGGATGGAGGGGATATCCATTAAAACTCTGGAGCACCCACAGCAAAACATGAAAACAGCAAAAGTGAAAACACAGAAAATGTACACAGAAAGAGACACAAAAGAGAAAACACAGAGAAAATATACACAGCAAAAGACACAAAAGGAAAACACAGAAAATATACACAGCAAGAGACACAAAAGGAAAACACAGAAAATATACACAGCAAAAGACACAAACGAGAAAACACAGAGAAAATATACACAGCAAGAGACACAAAAGGGAAAAAGAACACCAACCACGACATCAAAAGAGCAAACACAGAAGACCACACATAAACCAGTTCAATGGGTAATCGGTGCCGACATAGGACGGTCATCAACAAGGTTAGAAAATAATGTTGTAAAGTATTTGTCCGGATTATAAGCCACAACCCTATGAAATCTTGATGGTGGAAACATTTTTTTTACCTTGGGTTTTAAAATTCCCAAATTCTCTGTGGTTTTGTTTTATATCAAATTCTCCAATAACACTGTACCGTGGAGTTGTTCACAAAGATAACAGTTAAACTTTTATTTATACATTTTAAATATACGTCTACCATCGTTTTCAATGTCAACATACAGAAATACATATACCAAGCCTAGTTTACTTACATTATTCACTCTTTAACTGTATTTTGAATGTCTAATGTCACCACATTATGATCCACCAAACGACAATCATGCAACGCAGATAACGTCACACATCCTGTCTCTATATATAGATCCTACCAAGATCGAAACTAACAACTTCTTGGAACTAACAATTTCAGAAAACCAGTAGATTATCGGACACATATTTTAAATAGCTTTTAATAGTGTGATCAATCAATGGGTTGCTTAGCGGTATCACGGAATCCTGTGACAGCGATATCAGGGACTCTCAGGGGCAAAGATTTAAAATTTACAATAATGCTTTGAGAATGCATGCCGATTTCTAATACTTTCTATGAAGGAAACTGTATTTAAAGAAATTGCATTGAAAGAAATTTCTAAAAAAGCTAGCTACGATATATAACGTATCCGGCAAGCAAGCAATTTTTCATTCATTGCTGTAAGGACGGGGAGGGGGGGGGGGGGGGGTAACACACACACCGTATCAAGTTCATCGTTATTATGAACGGGGGTGGGGTGGAGGTTGTTTAGACACACCGTATCAAATTCATTATAATTAAAACGGGGGGGGGGGTGTTACATGTACACACACCGTATCAAATTCAGTGTTATTAAGACCGGGGGGGGGGGGGGGTTCACATACACATCAATTTTTGTTATAAGGACGGGGGGTTACACACATACCGTATCAAATTCAGTGTTATTAAGACCGGGGGGGGGATTTCACATACACATCAAATTTTGTTAGAAGGACAGGGGGGGGGGGGGGGGGCTGGTTACACACACCGTATCAAATTCGGTGTTATTAAGGGATTTCACATACACATCAGTTTTTGTTATAAGGACGGGGGAGGGGGGTTACACACATACCGTATCAAATTCGTTGTTGTAAGGGTATGTTAACATTATTAGTATATCAGACAGGTCATCTATTTGATACATACGATTTTATTATAATGCATTTACGATTCGATTACCCTGTTCATTAACATGCATAAGATAAACCTGATCAGTGCTTTAACGCATAGATAATTTCAGGAGGTATTTCAAACCTGGACATCAATTTCAATTTTTCTACAAATGTCTTAAATTATTTATTTCTGGTCTGTCCTTGATTCTTCAGAATTATTGTCAATAAGATGCAACATTTAAGCTAGACTAATCATACTAGGCTCTCAAATTGATCGTCTTATTCGTGAAAAATCTGTGAAGAAACCGTCGTCATGGACTCTGCATCCTCCAAAAGCTAACTATTAAATGATCAGGAATTATTGCCTATTTTGCTTATATCTGATTGGTTGAGAGACGCCGTTTGATACAGTGTACCTCAGAGTGAGGTGACTGCAAACGCTCTATTGGGGAGTCAGTGACGTAATAATAACCGACACGTGCGTAGATTTTTGTAGTGTTAGATCTTGACGTCGCGTACAATTCAAATGAGAAAAAAACCCTGATAATTAAATAAATTTTGATTGCGGTCTACTCATGACTATACAGACCTGGTCTGGCATTGGTTAACCTCGGCTCTCGGCATACTAAACACTGAGAGATTATGCAAGATAATGACGTTTTACAATGATACTAAACACAGAGGAGCAACAATAAACATTGAGAGATTATACAAGATACGTACTCTAAACACTGGCACTAAACTCAGAGGAGCCATACTAAACACTGAGAAATAATACAAGATACTGACTCTTAACACTGATACTAAACACAGAGGAGCTACAATAAACACTTTGAGATTATACAAAATACTGACTCTTTATATTGATACTAAACACAGAGGAGCCATACTAAACACTGAGAGATAATACAAGATACTGACTCTTAACACTGATACTAAACTCAGAGGAGCCATACTAAACACTGAGAAATAATACAAGATACTGACTCTTAACACTGATACTAAACACAGAGGAGCTACAATAAACACTTTGAGATTATACAAAATACTGACTCTTTATATTGATACTAAACACAGAGGAGCCATACTAAACACTGAGAGATAATACAAGATACTGACTCTTAACACTGATACTAAACTCAGAGGAGCCATACTAAACACTGAGAGATAATACAAGATACTGACTCTAAACACTGATACTAAACTCAGAGGAGCCATACTAAACACTGTGAAATGATACAATATATTGACTCTAAACACTGATACTAAGCACAGAGGAGCCACAATAAACACTGTGAGATTATACAAAATACTTACTCTTAACACTGATACAAACACAGAGGAGCCATACTAAACACTGAGAGATTATACAAGATACTGACTCTTAAAAGCAATTCTCTGTAATGACCAAAATAATTTCAAAAGCACGTGGAAATAGCATGTCTCTAATTTCAGAGATTTTCGGTATGGAAGGTGTTTATGATGTATTGAGACAAAAATAAACTTCCTTTTTTACTAATTAAGTTTTCGTTGCCATGGAAACCATGTTTGAAATTTTACACATCAGTAGAATACTTGTAACATGGCATTCTCACAAGGCTCGTTTCCATGGTAACATCTATTATCGTCAACTTTCGTTTTTCTCTTTATATCTTTCATTGTATAAATACTACACAAGAAGTATGCTTCCGCCCACTATTCTTTTATTCAATATGCTCAAAATGTAAGCAAATACCTGTTTTGAAGAGTCTTTTTTAAGACCGAATAAGCTCCTAATTCAACATGATTTTGCTCAATTTTAAGGCGGATGGGAACTTTTGCGCATCCGGTTCAGATTTTACAATGCGTCTCCGGTTTCCTACGGTAAAGAAAGACAAGAAAAGAAGGGAGGAGATCTCCAACAAGACCCCACTGCAGCATCAACAGCAAAACACCCCGATGCAAAAACACAAAAGAGACACACGACATGTAAACATCAAACACAAAAGACTACACATAAACCGACGAGACCAATGGGTAACCGGTGCCGACTTAGGACGGCCATCTGTCACGCAAGTAGCAAATGGTGTGGTTATCCTGGATTACGTGCGCACAACCCTCTCACTTCTCCAATTACCCAGAGGTCTCGAAGAACGTACAATTGTGGTGTAAAACAACCTCCTCACTGTAAAATGACATCACACAAACAAGACCGCGAAACGCAGAGGCCCCAGAGACACAGATGAATATGTAAATGGATATAAAAGAGGGCATGCGTAATACAGTCCTTGCTCTGCCGGCTGTAGCGAGCTCATGTATGTAATCACCCGAGGAGTCTGACTGACATTCAGAGAGGACAGGTGGTCGGGGCCCTGTCTTCTCTAAAGAGGTTTGGACAGGGCCCTTCACGGAGTCCCGTCGTCACAGTCAGTCAGAGTGCAAGTTTTAAGAATGCGCTTGTTCAAGACTGTAGATTGGTCAAGTACCAAGCCTAGTGTCCGTCTGGTAACATTAGGATCATATCCACGGTATAAAAGGCGTTTGATGATTCTGACGCATTTTCGATGGTTATGCTGCCTACTTTTGATCCTTTTTATTTTGTTTATCATATCACCATAAAAGACAGGTTGTGTAATACCCATAGTAATGTACTCTGTTGCATGTATAGATCCGAATTTTAAAAGAAGTTGACTGTAATTTTTGTAAAATTTCCAGAAAGTCTTAACTAGTTTATGAAAGCGGAAACCTTGACCTAAAAGTTTTTTGGTAATTTGTAAATTTCTACTGTGAAAATTCAAAATATCAGTACATGCTCTAGCGTACCGGCTGAGCTGTGATATGTAAATGCCGTATGACAGTAATCTTGGAACATCACCGCCAAGCTAGGGGAAATTTACTATGTTGAATTCAAAATCATCCCTTTTGTCATATACACTTGTATGAATCTCAAAATGTAAGCAAATACCCTTTTGTCATATACACTTGTATGAAATATGGTGATATATCACATACACATATGTGATATGTCATATACACTTGTATGAATCTCAAAATGTAAGCAAAATCCCTTTTGTCATATACACTTGTATGAAATATGGTGATATGTCACAGTTCAAATGCGCCTTTTGCCAAGTTTGTCTATTTTGCGACGTCAAGAATCCATCTTAAGGTCAGGGTGGCGACTTTTTATAGATATGAGATGGATATGTCAACATGTAGAGGAACATCTCCTCGAACTATTCAGACCAAAAAATCATAATATGCCCATCTCATTTTTTGGCTATAAATGTCCATTTTTGGTCTATTTTAACATTTTCGTCATTTTAGAGAATACCACATCATAACTTTACAAACCTCTGCAATGCATGAATTTCAAAAAGTCATATATACCCTCACTTTTCTGGATTCTTATAGCTTGTGTGTGAATTAAAGCCCATTGTAAAAAAATTCTGATAAAATAAACAGTTCTTAGGATTGTATTTTCTTATAAATATGATTTTGCTGGTTGCCATGGCAACAACTTGTTATTTTTATTAATAGCTAGATGGTCGCCTGGTACTCATTTTTTTTTCAATATAAGAAGCTATGGTATTGCTATATCCTAAAGCAGTCAAACCAATATGTACTCGAATTCGTTTTTGAACAAAATAACAGTTTCTATAAATGGCACAATAATTTGTGCAAAAAATCAACATTTTGAGATTTACTCGAAGTTCGAATTTCTAATTCTCTCATTATTAAAAAGTATAATGAATAGTATATATTCTTATGTTTGAATCTCGAGAAGCAGAACTCATGTGAAAATGACAATTTTTTTTCCTATTTTTGGCGATTTTTCATTGAAAAATATGCCTTTTCCCCCAAAATACCCATTCAGCAATTAAAATTTCAAGGAGTATTATTTTTTCTGAAGTAATGCAACAAACTGAGGTTGTACCATTTATCATCCATGTCGGTTTCAAATATTACGTGATATGAAAATAGAGTTATCTCCCTGTAGTCGCAACCCTATACTTAACGTATCCAATGTACAAATGAAGATCTCGCGGACGTCTCGTCCATTTAAACAGTGTTAAAGTGATCTCGGTAATCTTCGACAGTGTCTCGATAGTTTCCGTGGCTTGAGCGACGGTCGGCATGTTGACCTTTGATGATAGAAACCATTATTTATGTTATATTAGTTATATTTAGGTAAAATATGTCATGCTTCTAACAACATAATACATTTTATATTTATTTGTACAACGGATACCTTAAGGGGTTCCAGAACAGTATCCGAAAGAACCCCATCGGAAAGCTCTGGATCAATTATGACGTCACAATAGAAACAGCGACATTGGCGCGTTTTTCGCAAGAACGTCCGCATTAGGTGTCGAAGAAATAAGGGGGAGGGGGGTAACAAAATCACTGTAACTTAAAAACTGACGGTCAAATTTCAATAGGAATTTAACGGTGTTTCACTTGACATATGTAGAAGATAATATCAAGTTTTTACGGAAAATAAATGATAGGGTTTCAGATAAACGGACTTTATTATTAGAAATTAGCAACTCAAAGACGTTTTGAAAATAGACATCAATTTATCTCTTTTCGACAATTTCTTTTAAAAGTGTTTATGATCATTCATAATTCTATTCATATCTGATTGCTCACATCATATCTAAATGAAATATGCAGAACTTGTTAATATTCTGCCTATCCAGAAGATGTGTAACTCCTTTTTCGTTACCTAACGTGTGTTAATTTTAACGTCACGTTTACGGCCATTTTTGGGGCTTTGAATTGGTACATGTGTACGTTCATAGCTTCAAAACTAACGGTAAAAAAATGATGAAACTTTGCATGTAGAAAAAGTATATTTCAATAATTAACATTTATAATTTTTAGGAAAATTAAATGATAGGATCAAATTTAAGGCTGGCTGTCCTGGAACCTCCTTAAATGCGAGATAAACCCAAAAGCGTAAGTTCTGAAAATTTCTGTCATTTAAGTTACACGAGGAAATTCGGAGTTGTATTTGACGGGCTTTTAGTTAAATTTCCATTAAAGTTTAGAACTCTCAGCATGTTGGTTGAGGTGATACATCCTGACTTAGATGATCCAAAATGTATAACAGAATCTGAGCTATGCACGGTCCATGTCAAACACTTCAACAGGCTGGGTAACTTGTGAAGGGGTTGGGAATGGGTTAACATGGATACTTATTCTAGCATCCTCACAGTCTACTCTTGAACTGTCGGCTGCTCTGTCCATGACAGAGTCAAGATTTCAATTTGTTAAAGTAAAATGCATGTTGCATATATTGTTCTGGATTTGTTTTGAATATATTATGATTATTTTCTTTATTTCTGTTGGTTTTCTCATGGTACATTGAAATTACTTGATAAACAAGGTTTGAGTATAATCTTATAGAAACATGTATAAGGACTGAGTTATCCTTTCGTTACCTGTACAGACTGTGTAACTCTGTGTCTATATAAAGACTAATGTACAGACTTGATTCGCACAATTGGATCCAAAGTGTATTCTATTGTTACTAGTTTGAAACATAATATATCATTCCGATTATCAATGGAAACATCAATTTCAAGGAATTGTGGTCCCCCGCTTTTGGGTGTTTGTCTTTAAAGAATGTTTACAGGTCCTCCCTCCTTCTTAAGTTTTCATAATATATCTCATATATAATCAACATTCTAAATATGAAAGATTAAACGCCAAGTAAAGGTCAAAGGGTCCAAACTTTTGTTTTGTTACCAAGGGACAGGGCTTATGAAAAGTAATACGTATGTACATGTGAAATATTAAAGTCCTATCATTTAAAGTACCATCCAAAACTTATGGTCTAGGTTGAAGTTTTCAAATGTGGGTCAACATCCAAGCCCGAGGACACAAGGTCAGAATGTTGTTACCAACAGAAAGGTCTTGTCACAAGGAATACATATGTGAAATGTGAAAGCCCCATCACTTTTCGTTCAAAAGTATTGGTCAAGGTTAAAGTTTTTTAAAAGTATGTCAAACTCCAATGTCAAGTTCACAAGGTCAAAAATTTTGGTATCCATGGAAAGATCTTTTCACGAGAAATACACATGTGAAATATCAAAGCCCTATCACTTTCCGTTAAAAAGTTATGGACAAGGTTATTGTTTTTTGAAAAGTAGGTCAAAGTCCATGGTCACAAAGTCAAAAATTATTGTATCCATGAAAAGGTCTTGTCACAAGAAATACACATGTGTAATATGAAAGCCCTATCAGTTTCCATTCAAAAGTTATGGCCAAGGTTCAATTTTTTCAATAGTAGGTCAAAGTCGAAGGTGAACGTCACAAGTTCAAACATTTTGGTATCCATGAAAAGGTCTTGTCACAAGGAATATACATGTGTAATAAGAAAGCCCTATCACTTTCCATTAAAAAGTTACGGTCAAGGTAAAAGTTTTTAATAAGAAGGTCAAAGTGCAAGGTCAAGGTCACAAATGTAGGTCAAAGTCCAAGGTCAAGGTCACAAGGTCAAAAAGTTTGGTACCCATGGAAAGGTCTTGTCACAAGGAATATACATGTGAAATATCAAAGCCCTATCACTTACCATTCAAAAGTTATGCATCAGGTTAAAGTTTTTGTGACTGACGGACAGACGGACAGACGGACGGACGGACAGACAGACGAACCGGTTATATTGTCCCCGCGCTTTCGCGGCAATATTAATGCAAATTCAAGCATACCTTAACACCTTAGATTTGGCAATTAAGTGAAAAATTATTACTTTTTTTCAATGAAAGTTGTATGTTAAAAATACAAAAATTTCATATTATCATGAGAAATCTACATTTTTTACTATTGAGAATGTAAACTGAAGTATTTTCTATAAAACTGATGTAAAAGAATATGTTTCGGAACATTTATTAATAAATAAGTGTACATGTTATAACTATGTTCTGTATTTGTTGAAAATAGCCATTTTGTATTTTCAATGGGTGGCCTTGAACTGTATTTTTTAACAAAATAAGTGGATAATCTCTTAGATTAAGGTTACAATTGCAAGATATTAATTTGTTCTTTCAATTTTAACCAAAAAAAAAAATAAATAATAAAAATAAAAAATACAGGGTAAACAAGCTAATTTCAAAAGTATCAATTGGCCTTAGGGGCAAATAATCTGAAATGTCAGGCTAACTTGATTTCTACTGCCAATTATCTTTAAAGTTTAATCCTCGATCTTTTAGAAAATGCTAAAATTTGAGTGGGACCGCTTGGAGTAAAAAGGATGGTTACCATGGTGACATTCTGTACAGTGCTATTACACAAAGAGTAATTTACTGCTAAATTATTAGGTGTCTGTTGTATATTTTAAAGGATTTTTTATCAGTGCATATAAAAGAGCATTATTGATTAAAAAAATCACCTTAAAAATTTTCAAGGTCACAGGACCCAATGTCAAGGTCATCTTGAATGCAATTCACAAAATGTGGCAAATTCCGTTATTTTTTTTTTTAAATATGAGAGGCAGTTACTCAAAAATCATATGGTATTGATTAAAACAAACACATACATAGTGATTTTGGATATATCCCCTATTTATTGACCAAAGTTGCAAAAATCTCAAAATCAATGACATCCTTGATTTGTAGCTAGTATTTCAAACATACATATAAAAAATGTGAGATTATCATGATTTTTGTCTGGGGTTTATTTTTTCAGGAGAAATGTTCTGAACTTAAAATTGTAATGTTTTTCCACTTATCGGTCCTAATTTTAGATAGAAGTATTTTTGTACAAATATATGACAGTCAAGCCTAAAATTAGTAACAATAAATAACAATAAAAATGCAAGTTTTATTGAAATTGAAACCTATACTTTGAATTGACCTTGAACTTAGAGTCAATGACCTTGACAAATTTTGGAAGTGCTCAAATAAAGAATAATTTCTTCTGTTGTCCGTACATAAAGCTTAAGCAATATAAGTTATTTAAACCATGATAACACTCAATTAGAAAAGGTATAGTCATCATGTGTCAAATAAAAAGTTGCCATGACAACCATTTTTGACCTCAAAATGTAGGAAAACAAAACAATTAAGGCCCCACTTATTTTTTCAGTGATTATATTTGTCACATAAAATATATTTTTTCTGACAACAGTGATGGTGTTATGAGCCTGACATTTTGTGTTATTTTTGCTTAAAAATGGTAAAAATTGGACAAAAATAGGCCTTAATTTTGACCTTATTTCATTTCAATTTTTGACTGATTTTGATTTTATAGGAATCGGTTAATTGAAAGA
This sequence comes from Pinctada imbricata, assembly GCA_033119305.1. Taxonomy (NCBI): domain Eukaryota; kingdom Metazoa; phylum Mollusca; class Bivalvia; order Pterioida; family Pteriidae; genus Pinctada; species Pinctada imbricata. Next base: position 19,156,417 of record VSWD01000002.1, read on the forward strand.
AAATTTTGTAAAATTATAAATTTTTCTAAAAATAAAGGTTTTTAAGATTATGAATTGTTAATACCAATAAACTTTTACAATGGTTTCCATGGCAACATAATAACTGAAGATTACTTATTTGACCATTTTTTTTAGTGCTATAAATAGACAGACCTCGTTTCCATGGCAACCGGAATATTTATTTTCAAAAAATTGTTATTTTTGTATTCAGGGCATTATACATCCTACTTATAGAGAAAATCATAAAACTCCATGAGATGCTGTTTCCAAAATATTATGGTCCTCATAGGGAATTGATATTAACACTGATACTCAACACAGAGGATGAAACTAAACACTGGTGCATAAACATAAACACATTGACATATAAGGAATCCCAATCTCTTGTTAAGGATTCCGACTTCCGTCGGAATCCTTTCTGTTATTCTATTGTCTTTTCTTTATTCTTATTATTAAGGATTCCGACTTCCGTCGGAATCCTTTCTGTTATTGTATTGTCTTTTCTTTATTCTTATTATTCTTATTATTATTCTTACCCCCAAACGTTCCAGACACTTTACAAAAAAGTACCGCAATACATGATAAAGTGGAAAATACCATGCGAAAGAGCATATGAAGATCTCAATTCAAATTTTTTTTCTTGTCCAAAAGTTCACATATGCCCCCGCTAGAGGTCATCAAAGGTCAAATCTTTAAAGTCTTATAACTCCTTAAGTAACCATACGATTTGAACGAAATTTGTTTTATATTGTTCTTTGGGAAATTTGCAAACTTTTATATTCATACATGCTCGATGAAATATTTACGGTTTTCGTTCTATTACGAGTTGAAAATGGAATTTTAAATTGGCACATTGCCAATTTCCTCAGTTTTTGAGATTTTGAGTTGAAACTTGGATGGTAGGTAACTTATAGGTAGTCATTTAATGTAAACTTCGTTTCAAGGTCAAATTTTGCTTCTCAAGGTCACAACAAACTTTTGCCTATAGAACAAATACGGTTTGACCTTGAGAGTTTAAACTTCATACATATAATCGTTCAGCCAAACCCTTTCACCTTGACCTTGACCCAAGGTCAAATTCTCCTTCTCAAGGTCACAACAAACTTTTGCCTATGAAACAAAGACTGTTTGACGTCGAGAGTTCAAACTTTACACAAATATTCCTTGCATCAAGCCCTCTCACCTTGACCTTGACCCAAGGTCAAATGTTCGATTACAAGGTCACAGCATACTTTGGTTGATAAAATACTGAACTTTGATCAGTTTAAGATCAATTTTGATGAGAATAACATCCAATACTTATCTTTTATCTGTGACATTGGTTCAAGGTCAAATAATCATTCTCAAGGTCATAACAAACATTTCCTCCTGTAGAATTCACATTTCTGGTCCTATATTATTTATTCTTCACACAAGTAGTCCTTCTTATTTGAACTTAACATAGTATAAGAAAGATAACTCTTTTCTTCTTGTTATATGTTTCTTTTTTTTCTTAGTACATTGTAGCATTACATATCTGTACTTTCATGTTGTTGTCATTTTCTATTAATAGAAAGTATCGCATTGCAAAATCATTGTGCAATTCTGTTTTGAGAGTGTAATTGTAACGGATTTGATATTGAACATGGACTTTAAAGCTTTCGTAAAAATGAAAGGTATTTATTATTTTTTATTATTTTTTTCTTCTATTTTGTTGATAAATAAATAAGAGTCCCAAATTAGACATAAGCTCTTTTGACTCATCTGCTGAAGTGAATATAAGGTACGAAAGCAACTATACTTTTTACCATCTTCTTTTTTCGGAGTTTAACACTTCAGTTCCGAGGAAGGTCTAATAAAGGAGGAATCCGTCTGTTGCTTGCAACAGTAGCCATCTAGTTCTTATTATTATTCTTACCCCCAACAGTTCCAGACACTTTACAAAAAAGTACCGCAATATATGATAAAGTTTAAAATACCATGTGAAAGAGCATATGAAGATCTCAATTCAAAATTTTTTTCTTGTCGAAAAGTTTACATATGCCCCCGCTAGAGGTCATCAAAGGTCAAATCTTTAAACTCATATAACTCCAAAAGTAATCGTACGATTTGAACGAAATTTCTTTCATATTGTTCTTTGTGAAATAAGCAAACTTTTATACGCTTACATGCTCGATGAAATATTTATGGTTTTCGCGCTATTACGACTTGAAAATGGAATTTGAAATTGGCACAGTGCCAATTTCTACAATTTTTGAGATTTTGAGTTGAAATTTGGATGGCAGGTCACTTATAGGTAGTCATTTAATGTTGACCTAGTTTCAAGGTCAAATTTTGCTTCTCAAGGTCACATCAAACCTTTGCCTATAGAACAAAGACGGTTTGACCTAGAGAATTTAAACTTCATACATATAATTGTTGAGACAAGCCCTTTAACCTTGACCTTGACCCAAGGTCAAATTCTCCTTCTCAAGGTCACAACAAATTTTTGCCTGTAAAACAAAGACTGTTTGACGTTGAGAGTTCAAACGTTACACAAATACTCCTTGCATCAAGCCCTCTCACTTTGACCTTGACCCGAGGTCATTTGTTCGATTTCAAGGTCACAACATACTTTGGCTGATAAAATATTGAATTTTGATCAGTTTAAGATCAATTTTGATGAGAATAACCTCCAATACTTATCTTTTATCTGTGACCTTTGTTCAAGGTCAAATAATCATTCTCAATGTCATAACAAACATTTACTCTTGTAGAATTTACAGTTCTGGTCCTACACTATTTATTTTTCACACAAGTAGTCCTTCTTATTTGAACTTAACATAGTCCAAGAAAGATAACTCTTTTATTCTTGTTTTCTGTTTCTGTTTTTTTCATTAGTAGCCTTTCATGTTGTTGTCATTTTTTATTAATAAAAATGATCTCATTGCAAAATCATTGTGCAATTTTGTTTTGAGAAAGTAATTGTAAAGGATTTGATATTGATAGAGCATGGAAATTAAAGCTTTCGTAAATATGAAAGGTATTTATTATTTTTTTCTTCTATATAGTTGATAAATAAATAAGAGTCCCAAATTAGACATAAGCTCTTTTGATTCATTTGCTGATGTGAATAAGGGACTAAAGCGACTATTTTTCCCCCATCTTCTTTATTCGGATTTTAACACTTCAGTTCCGAGGAAGATCTAATAAAGGAGGAATCCGTCTGTTGCTTGCAACAGTAGCCATCTAGTTTATTTATATGTTTATATATATAGCATGTTTTGTATTTCAAAATAAAGTGACAAACCTGATAGGTTTTCGTTCAACCGTTGACTGATGTTTTGTATTTGTGTACCATGTTCCTTGACCTCCGTATCAATTCTAGCGAGTTTAGCCTTTCTCTCTTCATCTTCCTCTCGATGTCTTTTTACATCTGCTCGCAAATCTATTAAAAGAAATATACAACTTGCTAGTAGTTATGTAAAAATAATCCATTGAAATGCTTAACGTCTTCAAATTAATTAGCATCATTTTAGAGCAGATAAATTTACAGCATGGACCAGACATGCACGTTTCCGGTATTTAACCCTCGTCAGTGATCCTCAATCTAAACTATGTAATATGACCAAAATCTGTGAAAATTATGTCCTAAATATACCTAAAGACGTAGCAAGATAGACAGAAATACGACACAAATCCATAAAGAAATTTTGGGGTATATTTTAGGTTCAAGGGGCATAGTTGTAAAAAAGAAGGACTATATCAGACTACGACATCTTGCAGGCTTATGTTTTTCAATATCTAATTGGATCATGATTACGAGAAGAAATAAACATGTAATTATATTTTCACCTTCAATCAATTTTCTCGTCTCTGTATCCTCCTTTACTTGATCACGCAGTTTTTCGCTATACTGTTTGACCATATCAGGATCCATGGTTTCATTTCTAAGAAAGTCAACTGCTTTCTCGTATGTTTTATTATTATTCAGGAATGTGTCTATTTCAACAACTGAAGACCTAACCGTGGACCATATATCATTAAAATCAGAATTTGACAGTGAAGAACTAATTACATGTCCATACGCTTTGTTCCTCGTAATACGGATCCTTTCAATGTTTGCAGATAGTGACACGTCATTAGGATCTGGATCTTTTCCCCAGCCTTTTGTATGTGGAGGTATGTTACATATGTTTCTAAGTAACGTATATAACAGTGAAATATCGAAGTCACTATAAATTCCAGAGTAATGCCCAGAACGAGGTAGAATAAGGTCAATTTGAGGTTTAGTTAGTTTAAGGCAATGTCGTTGTATGACTTGTGGGAAAGTATGCGGTGGTAAATAATGCCGGAGAACGTCCCTCAGCTGGTCCGTGCACGGGTCCAACAGGACCCGACTGACCCGGCTGGCGTTTGTTGTTTCTTCTGTAGAGGAGTAATTGGAAGTTGCCATTTTGTACCTGGTGACCTAGGACCTGAAAAAGACAGTAAGATGACAGTTAGTATTTTGAATGTCTTTCCCAGACAAGATCTCCATAGCACTCTATATATTATAGACATAACCTCGGCCAGTGTATGTTTTGACAATATTTTCAGTTTCGTGCATGCACATCGATGGCGGCTAGCCAAACAGGGGATGCTTACTCTTCCCGGGCACCTGTTCCCACCTCTAGCTTTCTAGGGGTCCGTCGATGCTCAGTTTGGTGCTCTATTGTGAGTGCTGTTGAGATTGTCCTCAGGATTTTCTTTAACTCAAAAAAGAATAATTATCCTCTGAAACGTCAATTGTAATATATAAGTGCAATTGGTCTCTAATCGCACAAAGATGCATCTTGAGAGAACATATGGTGACTAAAAGGACTGTATCATAGGTTGCGCTATTTAACAAACTTCATTTTGAATTATTATTCGACGGATAATTATTCTATTAGTTAGTTTTTTCTCTTGTACCCTATTATTTTCAATGTTATAATTTTGAATTTCACCATATTGTTTAAAAACAATTTTAATTTTCAACTAGAAATCTCTGACGAGACTGTAGCTTTCCTTGTTGATTTAGTTTGAGTGGCATGTCCGTTTAATAAGACCTTAAGAGTCAAATAAAATATCTGGTCCACAACACAGACACAGACCATTCTGATGCAGTAAGGATATTACTCTCTCTGAGATTCGGTATTCCAAATATAACGTAGAGTTACATGTATATAGAAGAAAATTTCCAATACCCTGGAGCTCAGGGGCTCAAATAAAATATAAGGCTCACAACTAGACAATGGACCCATTACATTGCAAAAAGAATTAGTTCTCATTCAAATATACTTTCTGAGAACTGGTGTTCACAGGATAACTTAGAGGTATTTAGGAGAAAATAACCACACCCATTTGAATATGCCATTGGGATCAGAGGCTCAAACAAAATATCAGGTGCACAAATTAAACCACGGACCCAATATAATGCAGGAAATTTAGGTTAATAATTAATACTCTCTCAAATTTTCTATTACAGATTACATTGACTTATATAGGCGAAAATGACCACGTCCACTTTCCATGACCCTGGGGCTATGTGATGTTTGTAGGAACCGTATTCCAGCAGATAGTCGGCATCCGCATGGGTACCCATTGCGCCCCACCCCACTGCTTGCGGACTTATTTTTATATTCATACGAAGCTGACTTCATCCAGACCTTGCTCTCGACTGCGAAAGCACCTCACATCTCAGTTCAATTTTACCCTTCAGATACAGAGATGACGTGTTGTCCATCAATTATCCAAACTTTAAGGATCATAAACAGGAGAAGACGGAATGTTGCTACTCATGAAAGGGAAGCTAGTTATGTGGAAGCTGAAATCGTCACGCTTGTCATACAGTAAGGTGCTCAAATGGTCGTTTCGTCGAAAGATAGAAGTTAATCAAAGTACTAAGCGGATCTGTCACTCTCGGTTGTTGATTTCATGTAGATGGTCCTTAAGTTCGGATTATTGATGGACATCAAGTCATTCCGGAGGAAATTCTTACCATTTGGCATTGCCTTCTCGACTTTGAGACTGAATAACTGATAGGTACTTCTTTGATGTTTATTTATCCTAGAACTAAATAAATGGTGCACAAATTAACCAAAGGCCCATTATAATTTGTTCTCTATCATTCAACTTTCTCAGAACGGGTGTAGTTGTGTAGAAGAAAATACTCCTAACGTTTTCAATGAACAAATTACACTCTGGCAATATTACATTGTTTAGATTGAGGATGACTGACGAGGATGAAGTACCTGAAACATGCATGTCTGGTCCATGCTGCAAATCTATCTGCTCTTAAATGATGTTATTGAATTTGAAGACGTTTAAAATTTGAACCATTATGAGAGTGTCACTGCTGGTGGACCAGGATCCCCCGAGGGCACCTGTAGGCAAGTCCTATCAACATCGGTTTCTTCAACGAATTCGAAAACTTCTGTTATCGAAATTTCTTGAAAGTTCTAAAACGTGGGTCCAGTAGCATCATATCCCACTTATCCTGCTTCGTCTTCGGCACATTTTTCGACAGAATTACTTGCACACTCTTTGGCAATATTACATTGTTTAGATTGAGGATCACTGACTAGGGTTACATGTTACATGACAAGTACTAGAAACATGCATGTTTGGTCAATACTGCAAATTTATCTACTCTTTAATGATGCTGTTGAATTTGAAGACGTTTAACACTGCTAGGGGACCGCGATGCTCAATTTTGTGTTCCATTGTGAGTGCTGTCAGGATCTTCTTTAAGTCATTAGAAGGCATGAGATAATATTTGTTCCTTAATTTTTCTCTTATGAAGCCAGTGTTTATGAAACACGAATACCCCCGATGACATCTTTGATAGTATAAACACCATTTTCTGTTATGTATATGAAAAGTTCAAGGTCAAGATCACTGGTTTAAAAAAGTTGGTATCAATGGAAAAAAAAATTATGACAAGGACTACACATGTGATATATCAAAGCCTTGTCATTTACCATTCAAAAGTTATGCCCAATCTTATTTTTTTTTAAAGTAGTCAAAGGTCAAATGTTAAACGTCTTCAAATTCAATGGCATCATTTAAAAGTCAAGGTAAATAAAGCCTATGCTCACGCAGCAAGATACACCCGTTGGGTTTTTTTTCACAACAACAAAATATCTAAGTCCCATAACTCCATAAGGACAAATCGGATTAACCGTAAAATCGAAAGGCGGATTCCTCGTCAAAGTCTGATCACAATGTACAAATATCATGAAAATCTGTTGACGCATATTCAAGTTATTGCGTTCCATGCACATATATTTTGCCCTTAGCTTAACATGTATGTGCATATAACCCCCCCCCCATTACACATAATTTCTGGATTATGTGACAAAAAATTCAAGAACCCGTTATATATGTGAAAGAACATCCTTTCTTCTTGAAGTAAACAAAATTTCAAAACATTTTGACCAGAAATATATTTTTAAAGAATTTTTAACTATTTTAGTATATTTAAATTGTATTTAAAATATCTAAGTCCCATAACACCGTAACGACAAATCAGATGAACCTGAAAATCGAAAGGCGGCTTTTTCTGCAAAGTCTGATCACAATGTATGAATATCATGAAAATCCATCGACGCATATTCAAGTTATTGCGTTCCATGCGCCTATATTTTGACTTAGCTTAACATGTATGTGCATATAATCCCCCCCCCCTCCCATTACACATAATATCTCGGTTATGCGACCAAAAAATTAAAAACCCGTTACATATGTCAAAGAGCATCCTTTCTACCTTTATTATACAAAATTTCAAAACATTTCAACCAGAAATAGATTTTTAAATAATTTTTAACTATTTTAGTATATTTTCACTGTATTTTAAAATATCTAAGTCCCATAACTCTGTAACGACATATCAAATGAACCTGAAAATCGACAGGCGGCTTCCTCTCCACAGTCCAATCAAAATGTATGAATATCATGAAAATCCGTTGACGCATATTCAAGTTATTGCGTTCCATGCGCCTATATTTTGCCCCTAGCTTAACATGTATGTGCATATAACCCAACCCCCCCTTCCTATTACACACAATATCTCGGTTATGCGACAAAAAAAAAATTAAAAACCCGTTACATATGTCAAAGAACATCCTTTTTGCTTGAAGTATACAAAATTTCAAAACATTTCGACCAGAAATAGATTTTAAAATAATTTTTAAATATTTTAGTATATTTTCACTGTATTTTAAAAATCTAAGTCCCATAACTCTGTAACGATATATCGAATGAAGCTGCAAATCGAAAGGCGGCTTCCTCTCCACAGTCCAATCATAATGTATGAATTTCATGATAATCCGTTGACGCATATTCAAGTTATTGCGTTCCATAGGCGGACGGACAGACGGACAGACGGACGAACGGACGGACTTCGCCATACCAAAATACGACCCGTCAAATGACGGGCGTATAAAAAGCTATGGAAAGGTCTGGTCATAAGGAATACACATGTGAAATATGAAAGTCATATCACTTACCATTCAAAACTTATGCCCAATTTTTAAGTTTTATGAAAGTAGGTCAAAGGTCAAAGTCATGAGGTCACGAATTTTGGCATCAATGGAAATTTCATGTCACAACGAAGAAAGGAGGGAATCTCCAACAACACTCGATTGTAGCACCCACAGCAAAACTTCAAAACACCCAAAGCAAAAAACAGAACAGACACCCACAGAAAGAGACGCAAAAGGCACAAGGAACACCAACGCACGTCATAGAAACATGAAACATAAATGACTAGTCCGACTTGCAGACCTACGACGGTGTTATCTGTTTTTTTCGTCTTCGGTCTGACTGCTATGCATAGGCAAAACTTGAGAATTTCTGTGCGAAAAAAAATTCGGCAAGTCGTCCTTTTTTTTTGACAAATTCCGGTCTCTTCAACCAAAAAATAACTCACCCAATCCTCCTGCCCCTAAAAATCCCCTCTAAGCCTGGTTTCACCTCTGCTTCTCTTCCGATTTTCCTCTGATCGACGACAGTTTGTCATGCGCACAGAGGTGAAACCAGGCCTAGAGGGGATTTTTAGGGGGAGAAGGACTGGGTGAGTTATTTTTTGCTTGAAGAGACTGGAATTTGTCAAAAAAGGACGACTTTCCAGAATTTTTTGTCGCCAGAAATTCTCAAGTTTTGCCTATGCATAGCAGTCAGACCGAAGACGAAAAAAACAGATAACACCGTCGTAGGTCTGCAAGTCGGACTAATAAATGACTACACTTAAACAAACGAGACCAATGGGCAACCGGTGCCGACTTAGGACGGCCATCTGCCACGTAAATTACAGACGGTGTAGTTATCCTGGATTACGTGCGTACAACCCTCTTACTTATCCAATTAACTACTGAAGTGTTTGCAAAAAAGATTAGTTTTTCATATATCTAGACGGCTCATCAGTTTTGTAAAGTTTGATCTAGAGAATGGAAAAAATCAAAATCGGGTTCACGGAAGCACAACACCACAATTCGATCTCCCACGCGGTGAAATATACATACATAAGGTATTTTCAAACCTTTATATGCACTGTAATTTAATATCCAGAGAAGTCTTCTTTAAAAACTAAATTTGCCAAACAATATGATAAGCTTGAACAATTTAAAAGTATATCAGGAATTTTCATTATATTGATATGTATATATATGATGTTATGTATCCGTACAAGCGGTATGATTATATTTTTACAAAAAGAAAGATTTTAATATCCCTACGGCGAATCTTATCCAATATTTCGTAACCTATTTGTTTTTTTACATGAATTTATACTTCCCATATCTGATTGATTTTATTTCTTCGATGGTTAATCAGATTTCTGTCATTTTTGTCAATTATTGCTTGATTGAGTCATGTTTAGTCAAAATATTCCTACTCGGCTTTTCTCCGTCTCATTCCTATATTGGGAGTTCGCTCGTTTTCATGTGGTGGAAGTTTTTCTTTGTTTGCTATGGTTCCTGTTTTTTTCCTGATTTTGTCTAACCACTCGTACTTTTTTCAAAGTTTCCCCCTTTTTTAATTTTCTACTAAAGATAATTTTGAAACACATTATGCCGAAAACAGACCATTAATCAGACATACCTGCTACGGTCGTTAAACAGACCGTTAATCAGACATACTTGCTACGGTCGTTAAACGTTCATTCCATCTTCCCCGTCACAAACTATACACAAAATCTTGTTTTTCCACAGAACAAACAAAATCCTATTTTTTCAAAATGGCGTCTATATTATATCAACAGGTAACGCTCGCTCAATGACCTAGGCATACATTTAAACTTCCTTCTTCGTCGTCAAACTTTGTACAATTATTGACATAAGATTGCAAAGATGACCTAGTTAACGGATAGATTATTTACACAGCCATATTTAAATCACCATAACATACGTGTGTAATGAGGTTAAACTATATATCGGAGAACTCAACGAAGAGAAAATTTTATCAATGCAACATTAGAAAAATTGTGTTACATATTTAATTTTGGACTGCACTTCATCCAGCTTTACTGACCCTGGGCCAAATAGCTAAGGTGCCCACCCACCTTATGAACAATATAGGATGAACAAAGTGACAAATATGGATGATGACCATATCCCTGTATACAGCACAAAATCGATAATTCAGAAAAGCAGAAACCGAAGGCATACAAAATTAGGATAAAACAGAAACCAAAGCAAACATAAAAACCATCCACCACATGAAAAGAAGCGGACTCCCGATATGAGAGTGAGACCAGGTGGTTGGTTGGTTCTGTATACGCCACTGGTTGCCATGGTCGTACTACGTGGCTGTCACTTACATGACTCTCAGATCAAATAATTAGTGCGGTTTATTATTCAAATTTTGTTGATTTATGTCCGATTTATCAAAATGAAGCAGATACTCTCTCTGGCTTTTATTTCAGTTACACTGGGACACATCCTTAGCTTCTGTGCTTCTTAGCTTGTATAACTCAATTTAATGGAAGTGTTCCAACTCTTTACCTTCTTTAAGAAAATATCTTCAAACCAATTTTAATGCACCAAACATGTGTTTGGACAGTGATTCCTCATAGGGGATGCTTCCTGTCAAAGTAATTTCTAGACTAAGTCAAAATTCATTGCTGTAGTGTCCTCTGGTTTATTATTTTTTCTTACTTTAAAGGACGTGTAACGTTAAGAGCCGCAATCTGCCCAATTTTCACTTGCAATACCAGCTCAACCAGTATCATTTAAAATGTATCCTGTACGTGAAATTATTTCATGTCAAGTATCTTATATCAAATATAGTTTTATAGACATGATTATGAGAAATAAACCATATTTTTACTTAAAAGGGAGGGTGAGGGTCTTTTTATGATATAAATAATCGCAGTCAAATGTCGAAATTTTTCTTACAATCGGTCACTTTTGTTGATCGAAAAGTCCAAATGAACAACAATGAGAAGATTCAAGATGAAATAGCTTGCTAAAACGTGGTTTTGTCCAAATATTATATTCCGGATTTATCAGACGGTAAACACGTCGTCAGAGATATATAATCGAACACTCACTCTCACCTATATTGTACAATTAACAACGTCGCCGTTATAAAAAGTTTAAATAAGCTTTTTTCAGTATATAAAATCATATTTCTTTTACATTCACCATGATAACATTTTATAAATACTTTGTAAATGGCACCGAGGAAGTTTTGAGCATTTTCCCGTGATTGACTGGTACTTCAGTCGTCAACGCTAATTGTTAACTTTTATTGCGAGGGGTGTTTATTATCAATGCCCAAACTTAAAATAAAGGAGTTTGTACGTGAAAAAGTAAACAAGAACAAATATTTTTTTTATTGAAAATTGATTAATTCGAAACTATTAATAAAGAAGTTAATTATTTGCCAAAAGCGAATCAAATGCCAATTACTAATTCTCTGTTAATTTCAAATCTTTCCTTAACCCTTATCCGCCCTATTGCATTTTCTAAAATTTACTTTTGTTCATCCCTTTGAAACACAACTCCGCTTTTACAGAAAATTTATATTATGAAAATACATCTAAGGTAGAAGTGGTGTTGTGTTATAAGGGGGGGGGGGCAATATTCTATGAAAAGTTTTCCGATTTTCATTGATTTCTAGACAAAATAAGCACATTTATACTCAAATATCTCTATTATAGCAATTCTATGAAAAAAATTTCTTCAGATTTTAAAGGGATTTAATCTTTTAGAATATTTCATCGACTTGATTTAAGAAATGAAGTACTTTGGAATTTCATTATTTTTAGACAGATTTTACGCCTTATCGTTACAGGTCCTTTGTACGGTGCATTTACTTTGAAGAGAGTTCACTCTCAGTAAAGTAAATGTACAAGTTTAAGTTATAAAAATAAAACCAGAGACATTTGGCAGCTCATGAAAAAACACTTTGATTGGAAGCATCACTTATGATTCAATAACCAAAACACGTGTCTGGTGCATTATAAATTGGCTTGAAATTTTCTTCAAGACAGTATAGAGTTGGAACCCCTCCGCATTATTATGTATATTCTACATCTATATATTTAAAATAAAGAACTTTCCTTTAACTCCTCTATTATTGGAATACTGTTGGTCAAGGCAGTCTTATACAGATCGAGTGAGCATGAGTGAAGGTTGCTACATCGACTATTTTATTTTTATTCAGTGCAAAACTTGTAGTGTTTCATTTTGAGCGCTAATACAATAGAGTGACAATAAAGGTGTACTATAGGAATAGAAAATTGACCCCAGTCAATGAAAATATTGCATCGGGATGAAAACATTATCAAAATAACTACAAAGAAAATACTTCATTATTCTGACATGACTTGAGATTTTATCCCTACATGTGATATAAATTCGCCTGGAGTAAAACGTCCAATAAATTTACAGTGTAACGAAGCCCCTCCCACTTCGTTTTCTGAAACCTAACTTGTCGTCAACATCATTTTCTGAAAACTCGCCTTGTCGTACGCTACATGTACAACAAGTATATATTTAAATAGAGATGACAATCAGGTGACAATGCTGGAGCGACGCAACTTTAATATAAAAGAATTATTTTCCTTTCATCTAGAACTCTATCTTTAAATAAAAAAGAAAAATGACAGATTAAAGGCATCTATGCATGTCTGGTCCATGCTGCAAATTTATCAGTTTCTAAATGATGCTATTGCATTTGAAGACGTTTAACATTTGAACTACTTGCTGATTGTCACTGCCGGTGGACCAGGAGTCCCCGAGGGCACATGTAGCAAAGTAATCGATCAACTTCGGCTGATCGTATTTCTCTTCAACGCATTCAAAATTTTCTGGTACTAAAATTCTTGAACTTTCCTACACGTGGGTCCTGTAGCATCATATCCCACCCACCCTGCTACATCTTTCGGTATATTTTTGACATCATAATTTTCACCCTCTTCAGCCATATTTCATTGTTTATCGTTGATTAATCAGACTTCTGTCATTTTTGTCAATAATTTTTTGATTGAGTCAGGTTTTCAGTCAAAGTATTTCTCCGTTTTACCCCCGTATTGGGAGTTCGCTTCTTTCATATGGTGGAGGTTTTTTTTTTGCTATAGTTCCTGTTTATCCTTATTTTGTATGCCTTCGTTTATGATTTCTGAATGATCGGTTATGTACTGTGTATTGAGTATGGGCATTATCCATATATGTCAATTCAGCGCGATGAGAGCGTAATTTGAAGATCCGATATTGCGTAAAAATAAAACGGTAAAACATCATTGAATATAACAGTATGAGTGGTGTCTAACCACTCATACTTTGTTCAAAGTTTTTCCTCTTTTTTTTTTTTTCGTTTTCTATTAAAGATTATTTTTAAAACACATTATACCGGAAGTAGATCAATAATCAGACGTACCTGCTATGGTCGTTAAACGTTCCTTCGATCTTCCCTGTCACAAACAATACACAAAATCTTGTTTTTCTAAAATGAACAAACAAAATCCTTATCATTCAAAATGGCGTCGATATTTTATCAAGAGGTAACGCTCGCTCAATGTCCTTGACGTACGTTTAAACTTCCTTCTTCAGGTAGGAAATAATGCCGTATAAGGAAGTTGACCTTTATCTATTTGCGTATCTATATTTGCTACACAGTATCTCATGACAGCCCTCTCAACCAATGGACTACCGCTTTACGATAAACACTCTGACGTACACATAAACAAATACACGTGTTTCGTAAAATATTCCAGTTGTCAATCTAAAATCACTCGGTAGAAAAATTCTCTGATAATATTGTGGATTTAATGGCTATATACATATTTTCATGAAAATTTGGCCGTGTCAAAACATGCATTTTGTCCTCAATTATCCCTTTATAGGATTTTACATTACATCACCCCTACACTCCACACACAGTAATGTAAGCATATATGACATACGCATTGTTTCATTCTGATGATAGATAAAAAATCTTACCGATACAATTAAATTAAACGTTTATTTGAAATACTTTAAGAGAGGCGGAAGGGGGTGGGGGTCTGAACAAACTAGAACAAGTTCCACGCGAGGGGTTTGACAGTAAGTGTTTTGAATATTGTTCCCTGACATGGTCGCCATAGCACTTTCTATATAGACTTACCTCAGACAGTGCATGTATTTCAGATATTGTTTTTATTTTCTTGCATGAACATCGACGGCGGGTACGGCTAGCCAACAGGGGATGCTTACTCCTCCCGGGCACCTGGTCCCACCTCTGGCTTTCTAGGGGTCTGTCGATGCTCAAAACGTTGCTCTATTGTGAGTGCTATTGAGATTATCGTCAGGATCTTCTTTAACTCATGTACACAATGTATGTGTTATATAAGATGCTTTACTTACCAAAGCAGGACAAGCAAGGGTATAACAATCAAAATGTTACCATGAACATTGGCAAAGCCACAAGGCCACCTAAATCAGTCCCATTTACATTGTTTAATGGTATCTATGATATTCCATGGGCGGATCCAGGAATTTTTTCCAGGGGGGGGGGGTCCTAAAGTCCAAATTTTTTTAAGAGCAAAAAAAAAAAGGCAAACTCGTCAAAATAAAGTTTATGTCAGTTCTGTTTCTAAATTATTGATAAAACAGTTAACTTGAGTGCAGTGGCGAGCAAAAAGCTTAAAATCTCGTATTTTTACACCATAACACTTGATTATTGATTGTCAGTTCTAATATATAATAAATGGCGAGCGACAGCGAGCCAGCGACTGTTTGTTTTTCGAGAATTGGGATAAAATCCATTATTCGTTTCTTTTTCAGTTACTTTTCGTTCTCTTTGTGCTCTTGTTTATTGACATAGGTGTAATGTTTATGTGCTGTATATAGGAAAGCGCAGCATCATTTGAAAATAACGTATAATTATGTACATAATGTGTGTAATAAATTCTGGTGAGCGGAAGCGAACCAGAGACAATTTTTGAAATGCTGACGTCAAAATATTATCAAAATGAAAGATTTCTAATACAAATTCATGATATATTTTTCAAATAATATGACAACAAAAGGGCAATTGGGACTTAATCTTATGAAATATGTATATTAATTAAAAAAAAAAATTAGCTATGCTTCGAAAATTCCAGGGGGGGGGGGGGGTCCGGACCCCCCCCCCGACCCCCCTCTAGATCCGCGCTTGCATTCACAACGTTAAGTTTTGGTTTCCTTAAAGAAAAATTTGATCTATTGTATTAACTTCGTAAATATTTTTTGTTCTTAACAATTATACTCATAATGCTAATTTTCAATGATTACAGCCATTTCGTCAAAATATTTGGGTTTCAAAAGTGTTATTGATAAAACAATTTCAGTTGGCGAAAAATGGAGTGTTCGCCGCCCCCGAACCTTATATAATGGATCTAGTTGAACCCTGGATCCGTCGATGACGTGAAAGATTCCGGGACCCCTTGATATTTTCATGGGCGGATCTAGATATTTTTTTCCAGGGAGAGGGTTGGATGTTCAAGCTTATGGATAGGAAAATAAGATAATATGAAATGACAAGTAAAATCAGCAATGGTTGCAAACTCAAGAGGTCCTGCCCCCTCTAAACCCCCTCTAGAGCCGCGCTTGATTTGATTTATGAAGAGGCCTTTAGAACTACTGAAAATCCTTTCCTAGTATCTGTTTCTGGTAAGACTAGAACTCGAGGGACTTTGTTGAATAATTTAGGTCCAATTTAATATAAATGTTCAATTCTGAGTTAAATTCCAGAACACAATCTATGAGAATACAGCGGCGTAGCCAGGAGTATGTTTAGACTCGAAACGTCCAAATCGTTTTTGCCCAAACACAATTAGAGAAAGTGCCTCCATCCACATTAAGCGACAAATAAAAAAAAACAAGGGGGGGGGGGCTTTAAAAAGAAAATAAAAAAACACTTCAGATACCAATGATTTTTATACATTTTATTCCGAATTTTCTCTGTTTTGAAATTTACACATGACGATCGCTGACAAAGTGCGAGTAGAAGATTGGAATGAACTTCAAATATTCATGTACATGTATGTATATGGGGAATTTCTTGAACTTCATATCGGATTTTTTTCATCTTAGAATCATATGCTTTATTCCATCTAACTTCAGTTCAAATACGCTTCACATGCTTCATTTTTCCAAAGTTTCTTGGGGAGTCCTCGAACCCCCTGATTTTTTTTCAATACTGTCCTCGGCTTTGCCCCTCGGGTCTCGCAAGTCATCTCCCATAAAAAGGTGTCTGTAATCCCCCCCGCGAACTGTTGAGGTTCTGGGTCTAACCCCTCTTTAGACGTCCTTATCGAAAATACACTGGTTTTGCCCCTGGAATACTTATGAATTAATAAAACCCGGAGTGGTTCTTGTTCTTGGACCCTTTTGAATATATCCCTCGCAAAAATGTTTGTTCCTCTTTGGAATTTGATTCAATCAAATTGCTAGAAATATTTGTATAGCTCTCACGATCAATTTTTGCTTATTTGTTGGATCCTCCTCCCCACTCCTAATGCAACGGATATGCACATTTGATCGAAGAAATTCCTTTCTTCATTTCGAAAAAAGAGAAGGAAAACGAAAGGGTACAAATCTCTCATGACGAGTTAAAGAAGATTCTGACGATAATCTCAACATCACTCACAATAGAGCACCAAATTGAGAATCGACGGACCCCTAGCAAGCTAGAGATGGGACCAGGTGCCCGGGAGGAGTAAGCATCCCCTTTTGATTTATTATTTGACCAGTGCATTTCACAACAAAAAAGTTAAGTCGGTAAGACCACTCAAAAATCATATACATCATGCGCGAATCCAGAGGGGGGACCCCCTGAGATTTGGCAGGGGTGGGGTCCACGGACCGTGGTCCCCACCTCTGACAAGTCTCGGGGGATCCATGCAAATACGACTTAGGGTTAAATTGTTTCATATGGATTTTTTCCTGCTCGCTTTAATTCGCTAAATACATAAAACTCTTGTATGAAACGATACATCAACTAAGATACATATTAAATTTATAATAATAATCATTTCGTCTTTGATATCTTCCACATATGCCTTTATGTTTATGGTTTTACATCAGTTTTTGGTATTGCTTTCGCATTGTTTAAAAGCCATTAAAACGTGGAAATCCATAAGCTTCTGGGGTCTTCGCCCCATGGACTTCCACCAGGGCTTCGCCCTTGATCCACTGTTGCCTAAAGGCGGCCCGCAGACACCCCCCCCCCGTTTGGACCCCCCCCCTGGTGAAAAAAGCTGGATCCGCACATGTACATGTATTTCAAGCATGAATGATATATAAAAATGATATTTTATGGGGATGGTTTACACGAATGGGGGTTACATAATTGACCATCCTACACATAGACTTTTTCGCATAAAATGCATGTTTTGACACGGCCAATTTTTCATTAACATATGCATAAATGACATTCTGCCATTAAATCTACAAATATTTTTACAGACTTTTTCTACCGAGTGATTTTAGATTGACCACTGGAATATTTTACGAAACACGTGTATTTGCTTATGTGTACGTCAGAGTGTTTATCGTAAAGCGGTTTGTCATTGGTTGAGAAGGCTGTCATGAGACACTGTGTAGCAAATATAGATACGCAAATAGACAAAGGTTAACTTCCTTATACGGCATAATCTCATATCTGTTCTTCGTCGTCAAACTGTGTACAAATATTGACTTAGATTGCAAAGATGACCTAGTTAACGGATAGATTATTTTTATAGCCATATTTAAATCCCGTGTGTAATATGTTACATCTATATATGAGAGAACTCAACGAAGAGAGAGTTTCATCAACGAAACATTAAAAATTTATGTGACATATTTTAATTTTTATTGCTCTTCATCCAGCTTCACTTAAACCGGGCCAAATAGCTGTGATGGCAACCTTATGAATAATATGGGATGATGAAATCCAAATCTAGTTCTGTATACGCCATTGGTTACCATGTTCGTACTACGTGGCTGTACCTTTAATGACTGTAATATCAACAATAAGTGAGTTTTATAATTCAAATGTCTGACATATTCAAATAAAGCAGATACTCACTCTGCCTTATATTTTAGTTACACTGGGACTAATTCATAGAAAAAAGAACTCCAGCATGACCACCCTGCAATCACCTAGCGAACCAAACCCACAAGAAAGTGATACGTAAATGACACCTGAAAAAAAAACTACAAACCACAAAAAAGTACACTACAATAATCTTTTTCAAAAACAAAAGCAGTGTGGATTGGTTCCAAAGTAAATTGTCATATTAGAACCAACCCACACTGTAGTTTTTGTAAAAACGAGGAAGAATCTATAGAGCACTTATTTTTTCATTGTCCTTCTATTTGCAACCTTTGGAATGATACTTGTGCTTGGATAAATACACACTCCTCTTCTAATTTTACTTTTGGTATAAATGATATTATTTTTGGTTCACAAAATATTCATGATAAATGTTTAAACAATATCATACTTCTTATTAAATATTTTATTTTTTCATGTTCAAGAAAAGAAAATATACCATCTTTTGAAAGATTACTTCGTTATTCGAAATTTCATTATGCAACTGAAAAACTTTAAAGTAAAATATATCAGTCTCAAAATAAATTTGACAAGAAATGGCAGTCTTTTCATATGGCTCTTGATACATAGTTTTTTTCCTTGCTTGTTTGTTCATGTATTTTACTTTCCATTAATAATCAAACATTGAGTAGGTCTTAAAGTGATAGAAAATTGAACATGAGATAAAACTTTACTGAAAACATATTTACTATTTCATATGAATGAATGGTGTGTGCATAATGTGTGTGTGCTATATATATCCAAAATTGGCTCTAACTGCATGGTTTTACTAGATCATGATTGTTGATTAATATGATGATGAGCTACAAAAAAATCACTAGAACATCATACAAGACAGTCGAAACAGACGTACATAAACATCAAACATAATGACAACACATAAAAGGAAGACAACCGGTGGTTATACGGATTACGTGCGCACAATCCTCCCACTTATCAAGATACACAAGGTTACGTCTCCAAAGACGCACGATAGTTGTATAAACATAAAATTTCTCACTGTAAGGTGACGTCATAAACAAGACAGTTACACGCAACGGCTTTTTGTAACGCAAATTCTATATGAAAGGATCTAAAAAATTCTATGGCATGCGTATAGCAGTCTGTGCTCTGCTGGCTGAAGCGAGCTCAAGATCAGTCACCAGAGAAGTCTGACCAACTTTCACATGGGACAGAGAATCAGATAGGACAGACAATAACTTGTTCTACACAATAAAATGGAAGTGCTCCATCTCTTCACCTTCTTTAAGAACATTTCAAACCAATTTTAATGTACCAAACATGATAGGAAATCCTCATTAGTGTAATGCTTCCAGCCAAAGTGATTTCTAGACACATTTCAGTAGTGGCCTCTGGTTTATTTCTTTATATTATTTTATTATGTTATTCTTGATATTTTTCTTACTTTAAATATGTTCTGTGCATTTTTTGCAGAGAGGGCGTGGCTCCAAATTCCCTGTGTAGTTGATTCAGTAGCAGTGTTAAATAAAATGTATGGCAAAAATAGCATTGGAGGGATAGTACTCATATCTTTACCTCCTTTAACAACGATATTTTTTATGAAAAATTTCCGAAAAAGCAAAACAATATTTGATATGGAATTGATAGAGGGCCAAAAAAGCATTTATCAGGCAACAGAGCTGGAGCAAAGTAATGAATACACTTCAAACTTCCAGTCACGGAAACAAGTTTAATTGCTGGCTGTATAAGCCAATCAAATTTGTAACACACCTCATGTCACGGAAAATGAAGTCCACGTGTTTACCATAAAATGTCAGGCATAATGATTTTGAATTTGATATTCCTATAATCTTTGAGGGTAGACGAAGACATTTCCTAAAACATTCATGATTAAAGCCTGTGCTTGTTGAACACGATTGCCTCGGTGGTTAGTATAAACAACATTTTCTGTTAAGTACATGTATATGAAAAGGCCATGGTCACTGGGTTAATCAATGATGGTATCGATGGAAAAATATTGTGACTAAGAATGCACATCAAAGCTTTATCACTTTCTATGCAATCAGGAGACGATGACTCTCCCCCGGGCACCTGGTCTCACTTCAGAATGTTATTCATTCCGAGGTTCGCAACCGTTCCTATGGATATTCCAATGACCTTGCCTTGCCTTCTCGGGTCCCGTGGAAATACCTCTACCTTTATCGCACCTTTGTAATGGACACCTCTTTCACTCGATAAAATCTACCTTGATCAAAAGTTTGAATATGTACTAAATAGAAGGAAAGTCAAGGGTCATTTGCGAGTTCTGCAGGTGTGCTGAAAGTTTTTTTAAAAACGTTTCAGTACAGGTAAATTTCGACGAAAATTCATAAACTCTTGTCTCTCCTCCAAAATCGGCATTCAAGGACCATATTCAAGTGAATTCGGCAAGAATTGGAAGTATAGTGTCAATATTTATTTGATATATATATAATACTATAATGATTTTGATGAAAACATAAAGTGATGTTCATGATTACGGCACGAAGAAATGGTATTATCTTTGGCTAAAGTAGACATATAAAATGGAACTCATAACCCAGTGTAATAGATTCTAGATCTACTCTTCAAGATCACTTTGAGTGCCTCTCCGTTTTCCTATCTTGTTTAGAAGCAATATCTTGACTGTGTTGTTTTATCCATTAATTTTGAAAGAAGTTCATAGTTTGATTTAATTAACATTTAATTAACGGTTTCATTTTTATCACTATATGCATGTAGCTATGTCTTTCTCTTACATTTGTATTATCTATTTATTTCATTTTTATCTTTCTGCTAGTGAGACTGCTAGGAAGGGAAGGGAGGGGGGGGGGGTTCAGATGCGCAGTCGAGATTTCGAGTCTTATAAAATCATTTTTCGTAACCCGGGAAATCTTGACTGAAGTGAAATCCTTTTTTACTGTTACACTTTTAAATTATGCTGGCGATAACACAGGTTCACCATCGAGTGCAGATCTGACGATGTGCAGGGGTTCACAAGAAGGGGTGGTGGTGTTGCTATCGAATATATTTCAAGGGGGAGGGGTGGTTGCCTGTAAATACATTTTATATAAAGTGTAAATGGAATCCCAGGTTGGAAGGATCTTTATTTATTTCCTAATTCAATCAATTAAACCCATCTTACATACAATAGAAATGCCACATAGGTTAGAAGGATCCTTATCAGAGATATTAACAAAAACGCATCCAGAGTCGAGGAAAAGGTAAAATTAGAACTACTATAATTACGTACCAATCTCGGATAATCATAACCGGCCCCGCCCGCCCCTGCCCTCCCCTCCCGCCCCTGCCCTCCCCTTGACAAAGGGTGCAAGTTACGTGTTACTGCAATTCCCTCCCCTCTCAGAAAATAGCCGGAAAATACAGCCCAAATACATTGCAAAAACAGTGTTTAGAAATTAAACAGATCGGAAACATGTTCTAGTCGAAACATATGAATGAAAGTGTTTATACTCGAAATATGTATGAATTGAATATATTTAATACTTAAACATGTTTAGACGAAATAAGGATTACTGTTCATAAAATTATAAACATGTAACGATATTAAACACTTCGAGGTACTTTTCTGAATGTCTGTAACACTTTTCTAAATGCTTAAACACTTTCCTAAACGTTCCAACTCTAAACGCGTTTCATATGTAAAATAATACTGATACTTATATCAATATACATTTTATTTGTATACACCTATATGACATCAAGTGTATGATATAACATAAATAAGAGAGAGAGATTATATACTATAAATAAAGAGAGAGAGAGAGAGAGAGAGAGAGAGAGAGAGAGAGAGAGCACTGGCCAAACCGGCTGGGTCTTATGACAAGAAAGACAAGAAAATGAGTTTTGGACGCTATTAAGTTATCCCCGGACTTTTAAAAACAATTTTTCTGTGATCTTTTAATAAAGAAGATATAAATAAAATAAGTAAAAATATATCAAGTTTGGTTAAAATAATACGTAAGTGGCTTCTATGTAGCCAATAAATATTGACAAGAAAATCAAAAAGGTCTAATGACAAGAAAATGAAATGACAAGAAAGACAAGAAAATTTGTTTTAAATGCTTTTAAGTTATATCTGGACTATTTATTTACATGTACTTTTTTATTTATGTTATTAATAAAAGGGATATATTTGAATGGTAATATATCAACTTTATGAAAAAGAAGTTAACATGGCTTAGTTTTACCGCACCAGTGTAAAAATGTCTAATGAAAAGAAAGGCAATAAAATTTGAAAATCGGTGGGATAAAAAGAGACATTCAAGAGTTTAAAATGAAAGATAAGATTGAAATACACAATAAAAATAATGATAAGTATTAAAGAGAGGGATCTCGGACCATTTAAAATCCTAGTATTCTATTTCCTTCTTTAATTTTGCACCTCGACTGTTAAAACATCCAATATTTTGAAAAGAATTTCAAGAATAGATGTTCGAACTTCCATCTATCTTATTTTCGGAATTATCCCTTTAAAAAAAAAATAAATCTTGAGATATGAGAAATATTGAATATTGATCCACTGTTCCAACTTTTATATGATTATGATCGATATATAAATGGGTTGTATTTTCTTTTTGCTAGTATTTAATAGCGAGCGAAGCTCGCCCTTATGGTAACGCGTTTACACATATCTTATTGAGAAAATATGCTGAATCAAAGAATGAGAATGTACTACTATGCTTTCAAAAACTTTCGTCCCCTCGCAGACAGAGTTGCTGCGGAGATGCTGGATATTGCCATTTAAATTTTTTTTTCGACTCCAAGTAGACGTATATGTTATACTCAATTTTTGTTTATAAGTTAAATTTATTGAAAATATTTTTCGTAAATCAGGTAACGATAAAGCATCAAACAGGCGGCGTAACCACGGGAAATCCGGTTTTAAACGAGACGTTTCACTCTGATCGCTTTTCTCGTCTCGGATGGTTTCGTACTGTCAGAAGTCGGAATATGTTTGTTTTTTCTTTTGTTCTTAAGTAATTTATTTTCAGCTAGCCTAAACATTCTTACAAAATAAAAATGAATTATAAAGAACCATATTTTTAAAGAACCATATTTTAAGCCCCCCCCCCCCTTAAAATGTTCAGCTGTTGGTCTAGATCAATTTTACAAATGCTTCCGTGTTTCCACTCGCCTTATACTACCTTTTTTGGCAAACATCAAACAGAAAGTTTTGTAAGATAAGATAAACCATCATAGTCAAAATAAAAAAGAAAGATCTTTTTTATTTTAAATAATCATATCTATTTTCTCTCCGCTCGTACAAAAAGGCTTTGCCTTGATTCATATTTAAAAAATGCTTTAGTTATTTAATTCATCCGTGTCTCTTAATCAAAATATCAAAAACTGTAATATGAAATTGATAGATCATATGCAGTGGCTTTCCTGATCATTGGTTCCGCCGCGGCGCCTTGGTGAAAAAATCTACCTGGACAGCCGACAAAAATCAAGTTAAATGGCAGGTGTCCCATCAATATCTTGTGCATACGAGATACCCTGTGTAGGTTGGACATGACACTATTAACGTATTTTAAAAATAGAAGTGGACATTGCTACATGTATACAGATAGGGATGTTCGCCGTGACGTCACGGGTCTCGCGAAAACGAGGCTGGTTGGCAAAAACGGTTGGCAGTGAAGAGAAATATACGTGATACCCGGGGATAAATCGACAATTGATGCTCTAATATGCGCTACTTTCCTATTATTATTTTATTGATAAGTCCTGCTATGACACTGACCATTCTAATCACAACAATAAAGAAATCCCACTGAGTTTATTAGTATATCAGACTTGCCGTTCGGTGGGGGGGGGGGGGGGGGGGGGGCAAGAATCAATAAACTGTCGATATTTTTTTTCTTCAAAATTTGCTTTTCAGAGAAGCCGATGTAATTCATAGTGTCCCATTTAATGCTCCTGTATTAGGTGATTAGGTATGAGTATACCCGACTAATTACCAGTTGTTTTGACAAGTACACACCTATGCCTCAAACGGTTTATTCCCGATTCGTCGACTTCAATTAAATGATTATAGGTGTTAAAGGGGCCATGAAAAGGGCACATCTTGATTAGAACTAATTAGTACTATTTTCATTGACCTTTCATATAAAGTATGTGCTCTTTTTCTTCTTTTTCTTTTTTTTTCCCTTTTTTTCTATTTATTTTTTTTGGCTGATACCATATATGTATTTAATGAATAAAATAACATATTTTCTACTATCAACAAACTGATCGTAAAAATTTGTATATAAATGATTGAAAAAATTACGTGATGATTGAAATTAAAAATGATTGAAAATATTGAAACTGAAAAAAAGTACATAAATTAAATAAATAAAAAACTTACTAGGAAAAGCGAGATTGAAGCAATAATACGGCGACTCAAAACAGAAAAATACAATCGATGAAATTCTTTTTCAATCTAAACACTAGCTAATATGGAATCACGTAAATATATTTTAAAAAATTAACTGGGACGGTGTCAGCAAGCAAGTGTTGGAGCGACTACATGTACCAACATTCAACTCTTCCAAGTCTTCCCTGTACCGTGCCCGACGGAAAACAACGCCGAGACCAAGACGCAATCCTCCACACCCTATACGGCAAGTGGACAGAGACAGCAACCGATTCCTACTGATAGACGAGAACCACCAATCACAGCGGACCATCGTAATTCGCCACCGACAACAACCCCGGGACCTTGGAAATGCAGTGGGTGACCTTGAAATATTTTCAAGGTAATCTTTATATTCAAACGTCTCCGCGATAGATGTATTCAGGAACTTCTGTACCAATTCATGCGTGGATAGTTTGATAAAGATTGTGTTTAAATGCATCGTATCAAAACATTTCAGTCTATTGTTGCCATAGCAACCAAATTTGAAGCTGCTTTGCATATAAAAGGACAAAGGAGAAGGTCCACTAACCGTGATTTACGGCCCTGTATTTAGTGACTTTTTAAAAAGATATAATTTTGAATCATTTTGATGTAAATCTACCTATCAACATCGGTATTTGTCAACGGTAAAAAGTTTGGGAACCTGTGCGTTCCGTGACGTCATTTATGACGTCAGAAACTGGTGACGGTACGGTAATATCCGTATTTTTCGTTAATTTTCATACATTCTTTGCAGTTTTTCGCTAACAACACAGACGGGTACGTTCCTAATTTTTATTTTAGATTAACAATTTTGACATATTCTCAATATAAACGAATTTTCATCTACGTACCTACTTGTGCTCTATATGAAAACCTTTAAAATGTCACGATATTTTACTTTTTACCCTCTGGTTGCAGTAGGGGTCACAGGGGTCTTTTTACCGATCGCTGCGTGTCCTTCTGTAGTTTCGGTGTACAAATTCCTCTAATTTCTTTCTTGGCGAATTTTGACAAGTTTTGTATTGACGAAACCGGGAAAGAAAATTTAAGTTTAACGATTAAACGATATAATGGGTAAGATATATCAAAAGGTTGGTATCTTTAATTATCTTTGATTATAAGGATTTTTCTTCATTTTTTTTTTTAATTTTCGTACTTTGCAGCGAAATGTTAATAATATCAAAGAAAATGTCTTTATTTGGAGCTTTGAGCGAGTTAATTTTAATTTCAACCCTGCTTTGTTCAAAGATGTATCCATTATATAGAATACTTCATACATTATCGAGAACGAGCGAGTTGAATGACGTTCATTTATTGAACTGGAACGTCAAAATTTTAAACGCCTCCGTTTACGGAATGAATCCTCCCCATGGAGAATTATGTTTTTATCATAAATTACAATAAACACATAAAGCAAAGAACGCGAAACTTTGTGATGGATTACTGGTCATTCGCACCAGTAATATGGTAAAGATTACTGGTCCGAACCAATTATTACAGGTCCGTAGAATTTTTACCTTTTTTCTCAATCAGTGATCGGGAAGGCAAATTAACTTGCTCAACTTCAATGAGCCATCTTTCTTCATGACAGGGCCTTTCCAAAAATGATCAATTTTCGAAAGGCTTTGAAGACAATGTATGTACAATACATCAGACGTCAGCACATTTTTGTTGTTTTGAAATTCCCAATTTTATCATTTCCAATGAGTAATCCACAGTACACATGTACCGTATCACTGAGCACCCAAGACCAAATTTTCAGCCACCTATCCTGTATTTTTCAAATCGTGTCCACGTATAGACAGCTATGTTATCATTTCAGCTTTGGTGATATTAGGGAAGAAGGGGGAGGGGGGGCTGCAATTGACATTTCTGTACTAGTTTTATTACTTCAATTTGTACCCATTGACTGGCCACTTAAAATGACATGATAATTTTACGGACGAACGCATACACAAGTACCTTTACGTAGATAAGATACGTAAGTGGACGTTTGAGATTTAAATCTCAGGCGCAGAACGAGGATAAGAAAGAATGTCAAAGAAAAATCAATATTGTATCATAATAGCAAGGACTTCTAAACAGTTTATTAAGTCTTTGATAATAGCAAAGAACCAGCGATTGTCAGTGAACAAAAGAATTTTTGTGCTTCTGACTGGCCATGGACAGTAAGCTGTGATCCACATGTTACTGTCACAAGGTATAGATCTACGTTACAACGTTTACTTTAACCAAAAATGGACACCGTAGAATAATGCACACCTTTGTGACCAGGGAGCAGCGAGTTGCCGATTTTATGGGTTATTCTTTATCAGAATGTCACAGGGCGCGTGGCCTTCCCAATCACTGGATCAATAAAGCATTTTAAACACTCAATGACCACACGAGTTGACCTATTATCTTCGTAGAAAAGAAAGTGAAACAATTGAAAAATGGATACCGACACGGAACGTTTTTAATTCAGACTTTTTAAAACTACAAATTGAGAAAATATTTCTGGTCATTTGGACCGACAATTACAACATTTTCATCGGTCCGAGCAGATTTTTACCGGTCATGTCCGTCGGACCGACGAGGTTTCGGTTTCACTGACATCCTAGCTCGCCGTTTATTCGTCACACCTCAATCTTCGTATATAACAGGTGATTGATGTCTTTGAACCATCCATTACATAAGTTGATGTTGCAAACTTTTAAATACACTTTTGTTAAATATTCTTTGGAATTATATTTTTGTTTAGAATAAACTACTTATCATCTAAATGTATAATTCTTGCATGTGACTCTATATACTTACTCCAACTTGAAATTCCAAGTATCTATTGGGTACCAAAAACATTGCATGTTTTGTAGATATTGTTTTCATTTTCCTGCGTGAACATCGACGGCGGGTGCGGCTAGTCAAATAGGGGATGCTCACTCCTCTCGGCACCTGTTCCTACCTCTAGTTTGCTAGGGGTCCGTCGATGCTCGATTTGGTAATTTATTGTGACTGCTGTTGAGATTGTCGTCATGATCTTCTTAACTCATTTGCAAAATGTATTCTTAATCATCTAAACAGTCATGCAACACCCACAACCTTGAAATGACAAGTCTTCATTGTGTAATCTCGTTCTTTCGGCATTTTGTGGAAGGAAATGATGATGTCCGCGTGCGCGCAACGATAAAGATACTGAACTAAATGATAACCTAAATAAATTCAAAGTTCATATGAAAAGTCAACATCAGAATACATTTAACACCAAAATATTTATTATACTCACCATCACAATAGTCTAAGCTGTGTTGCTTAGAAAAAGGTTTTAAGATGTAGGGAAAGTCATAGTTAACTTTGGATTCTTTAAAAATAACTGTCGGTTTCACATTACATTCAACGAACATTCCCGACCCAGTTTATCAAGTCGTTTAAGTACTAGACTGCTCAAGAGGCCTTATTACGTAATAATATCAAATAAAATCATTCGCCGAATCTGAAATTCGAACCCAGGACCTTAGAGGCGAGAAGCGAGCGCGCTACTACTGTGCTAACCCGGCCTTCAATATAGAATATATTTTGAAATCAGTGAATGAAAGTCAAACACAAAACTCCAAAATCAGAACATCACAATCAATAGGAAAACAAATATTTGTAAAATACAAAACAAAGATACGGAGGATATCCCCAAATCGGTAAAACATACTTTCACGAGACAAGAAAATAGGACAGACATACGGAGGCAATAACACAGCACGATAGAAATACGAAATACAACACCATCTTTATAAACAATTTCCGAAGCATCAAAACGAAATTATCACAGATGATGACACTCAATTAATGCGGCCCATTACCATGTAATATCATAGTGTTTAAATGAATTCAGATTTTAAAAAATAATGACAAGTGCCGATTCCTTTTCATGACCTATGACAATGATTTTGATTCAGAATTTTCTCAATACAAGAATAAGGTACAGATATCCAACACGACGTCATGTATTCTTGAATTTTCATGCATTTCAGAGGTATGTAAAGTCTTTATCATGTGGAATTCTCCAAAAAAAGACAAACATGTCAAAAAAGGCAAAAAATGGATGTACGTAGCCAAAAATAAAAAAGAAAGAAAAACCAGATGGGAAAATTTTGATTTTTGGTCCTAATAGTTCGAGAAGATGTTCCTCATCATGTGGACATATCCATCTTTCTTCGACATCAAGTCTATTAAAAGTTACAAGCCTAACCTTAACCTACCAGGAATGTTAGCATGATAACGATCAATAGAAAATGGAAGAAACCATAATAAAAACAACAGATTAAAAGGAGGAAGGAAGGAATTACACATTATTTGTACAATGTTTTAAGGCCATATCAAATTAACTATATGCGCTTCGGATTTCCCGCAGTAGATTTTTCAAAATTCTAAAAATTATATTTTAGAAATAATTTGTTCGCCAGCACCACTAAATTTCTGCCTAATTTTTTAGGTTCGATTTTGATTCCTGCAGAGTTTTAAAAGCTTCTAGAGAACTCAGATTGTGCAAATTTCCAAGAAAATGATACATATTGTGTGTGAAAAATTTTATAGAAAGAAAATTTGTTGTCCCATACATGGCACTAAAGGTCGAGAAGGGGGGGGGGGGTGTTCGAAAATCTTTTTCGTACTGCTATGTGCCAGGCCTCCTAGTCACCAGATTTCTATGGGAATTCCTTTTTGAGCACGAAAAACATCGGGAATGTATTACTGGGATAACCCCCCATTACATGTATTTAAAAGAAGCATTATTTCACTCGCGTGCACCGTAAAATATTCAATACTTTAAAAAATATATAATTATATTTTCGCTCGCTCTCATCCTTTTTTAACAAGAAAATCTAAAGAACATTTAATTTATTTGGTATGGCCTGACAAAGTAAAAATTAAAAGAAAAATAATTCTTACATTGTTCTAGAATCTGGCAATCCAAGTGAGTCTTATTGTTGCCGAAAAAGATCAGGTTCTGTCACGTTAAATTGTCTAGGACATTTCGAAATATAAGTTTCAGTTTCGAATTTCATTCTCTGAAAATTCTCGAGTTGCCGATTTTATGGGTCATTCTTTATCAGAATGTCGCAGGGCGCGTGGCCTTCCCAATCACTGGATCAATAAAGCATTTTAAACACTCAATGACCACACGAGTTGACCTATTATATTCGTAGAAAAGAAAGTGAAACAGTTGAAAAATGGATACCGACACGGAACGTTTTTAATTCAGACTTTTTAAAACTACAAATTGAGAAAATATTTCTGGTCATTTGGACCGACAATTACAACATTTTCATCGGTCCGAGCAGATTTTTACCGGTCATGTCCGTCGGACCGACGAGGTTTCGGTTTCACTGATAAAGTCCCAAAAATGTTGGCCTCTCGGTTTTTAAACACGCCGTTTACGCTTTTCTTTCCCTCTGATTTTTATTAACGAACATGGAACTAGAAATGAATATTTTCGTAAAAGCACAATTTTGTGGATGGGGTTGGGGGGAGCAAAACTGTTACCAGTAAAGCATGACAGGTCAGTCTATATACTAGCAAGTATTGTTCAAGAACAGGTATGTTGCTTGTTGTATGTTTGATCCTTAATTTAGTTTAAACATGTTTTATTTTCCAAAACATGAAAGTGGGTTTCGGCAAAAAATATACCAACATTATAGACACCCTCTCCCTCAGTACGTGAACTTGAACTTTAAAGTGACCTTGACCTTCATTGGATGCCGAGTTTCATCATGCTATACAATTCCTGCAAAATTTAAAAGATGCCTTATGTGTATCAAGTTTATTTGTTCTAGCGAAATACATGAATATGAAAGTATGACCTACAGACAGACGGACGCCGTGCAAAGTGATCTCTTTATGTCGCTCTTGCGTTTCAGGCGACATGAAAAGAAAAGGTCGATGAATAATGCTTGACCATTACACAATAATGTTACATTATTGATTTTTTTCAGCACATAATTTTATAAGCTTCTTTAATTTGATTTTATTTCGATTATTTAACAGGTGTGTAAGGAAAACAAATGAAAATAAACGACTCATGGGATTAATCTTCCTTGTCCAAAGTCGAACGCTGGGTGGAAAGAGGGTTTTCTCGCTCGACTCGGAGTTACTAGTTTTATTTCATATCTTTTCATCTTTTATTTATTTATTCATTTATTTGTTTATTTATTTATCTATTTATTGTTTGTGTTTTCGTTTGTTTGTTTTGGTTTTTTTTTTTGTTTCAAGCTCCTATTAAACTTATTTCCTGTTTGCTTTCGTAGAGAATATATCCATGTAGACATGAAATTCATAATTTAATAGTGAGAAGTGAGGACAGTTAAAGGTCATAATAAATGAAGGATATATACATGTACTTTCCGATCGCAGAGTAACTTACTTCGGTAACCGACAACAAAAAGACGAAATTCAAACTAAATATGCTTGTCACTGACAAATATTATAATTGTTCATACCGACGCTTTAATTTAAAGAAAAACATCCCATATTATAGATAAAAACAATAAAGAATATATATATTCTACAGATTTGTGAAGACGGAGATTTCACGGGCGTAGCCAGGCGTACATTTGTACGCAAAAACGTCCACATTTTTTTCGCAAAAAAAAAGAAGGGAGAAGAGATAAATAGACCCCGCCATTCCCCCAAAAATGTGGGGTCTACTTAAAGGACGTAATAAATAACAAAAGTGATATCAGTGATACAGCCCAAAAACAATCAATAATGATCGTTTTGAATTTTTTTCTTAATTTTCCCAGGCGTAGAAATTCGCGCTAACAATGTGTGCACGGTCGATTGGGACAGATGTAGGGCTGCTTGCTTATTCTGAAACGTATATGATGACCCCCCCCCCCCTCCTCATAAGCTGGAAGCTGGCGAAGAGTCACCACCTACTGTGAGAAAAGCCGTCGCCTTCTTTGAAAAGGCATTAAAAATGTCAAAACCAAGAATTTTCTTTTTCTATGTATCTTCCTTCAGAGTATCCACCTACTTTAAACTTTAAAATTTATCGAGATCCCTGCCCCTTCCCCTACAAAAAAGGTGCATGTGTCAAATGTGTATATATGTTACCGCTTTCCGTAAGAATCTAGAATTCAAAGATGAATAATTTGACGCGACGTCATTTGAGAGCAAAGATACAGTTTCATTGCGATTCAGAAGCTTCTGATATCTCTCGGATATCTTTTCCCGATTTATTTAACACTGAAATCCAAATATATTCTTTAAAAGCATTGTATGTATCAACTTTATCCTCTGAATTAATTTGACTTCAACAATACTTTTAGTGTAGAGTTTTAGGTTAAAATCTGTTGTTGTAAACATCATTTTACGTCATGACGTCATGGTGAAAGAAAGCGCATTTTGACGTTTCACAATGCCAACTTCGCCGGGTCATGAAACGCTCACCTTTTGTCAGATTTTCATAAAACTTACATTTTTAGAAACTAGAAATGCTGTTTTATATATATGTAAATTTTCTTCATAAACGGCAAAAGGGCAGATTTTGATGGTTAGTGGCCCTTCTCCTTTACCCAATCAAATTTTTATATTCATGTATAGTTCAAAGATGATAGTACTCATTTGATAAGTAAACTAGATTTTGGACTTCAAAAACGGTTGCTTTTATGAAGTTATGAATGATTTACATACTAGTACTTCATATTGGACTTCCATACCAAAAATCTCTAAAATCCATGGCATGCCGTACCAACATGTCACTGAAATTCATTGGTTTTTACAGAGAATTGCTGTTAAATGTGACATATTTTTATGAAATGAAATAAATGTACCTAAAATAATTCACATTCCTCTTCTTCTGCTGTAACTCAAGAAATCAGCTCTTGATATCTTTGAACGACGAATGTTGATGCTATATTTATATTTGAAAAGTGTATTCATATCTTTACAGATTGAAGAAAGACACATTACACGAAAATTTCATTTGTTTTACCTTAGCTTTCAATACTCATCATATACTTTTACAGGTAAACTACAGGTAAACTTTATACTAATTAGCTAATCATTAGTCTACCTGTGCCCCTTAAATGGCCCCTTTGACACCCAATTAAGGTGATTATCATATAATTGAAGTCGACGAATCGGGAACACACCCCTCAAACATGCGGGTACCTGTAAAGTGCGAAACGAAACAAAAACGAAACGAAACGAAACGAAACAAATCGAAACGAAACGAAACAAATCGAAACGAAACGAAACAAATCGAAACGAAACAAATCGAAACGAAACGAAACAGATCGAAACGAAACAAAACGAAACGAAACAGACCGAAACGAAACGAAACAGATCGAAACGAAACGAAACAAAACATAAAACCTAAAGATAATGAGAATTAAACAAAATGTTTTTCATAAAAAAACAGATGTCTCCCCCCTCCCTCTAAGTTACTTTGACCTTAGGCCAAAATGCAAAATGATGTGAAACCTTTGAGTCATGGGCAACCTCATACTAAAACATGAAAGTGATTCATTACATTGTTTGAGGTAAAGGCCAAACATGATTGGCATATACAATTTCGTTATAAGCATATTTAAAGAAATTGACTTTGGTCACATGACCTTGGATATAGGTGATCTGAAACCTACACTCACTGACGAGGGTTAAGTACCCGAAACATGCATGTCTGGTCCATGCCGCAAACTTATCTGCTTTTAAATGATGCTATTGAATTTGAAGACGTTTAACATTGTATGGATCATGAGCAACAAAAAACTGAATTAGTGATTGGATACATGGTTCAAAATATAAAGCCTAAACATTATTAGCATAGACAAGTTCAGCGTGGACATGCTTAGCATATACAATTTCATTACCAAAGTAAGAAGCTACCTTAACCATGTGACGTTGGGACAATGTGATAAGAAACATTTAGTCCTTAGAAACAACATACTAAAATATGAAAACAATTGTAAGAAGGGTTCAGGAGATATAACCCAGACAATATTAGTATGTACAATTTCATTAAAAAGAACTAAATGATCTTGACCTTGGGCACATGACCTTGGGTCAAGATGATAAGAAACCCTCCAATCCTGAGCAACAGCATACTATAGTATAAGAGTGATCCAGTATACGATTCCACAGATATAGCACAGACTCAATACTAGTAATAATAGTAGCATTTACAATTTAATTAAAAAATGTAATACTTGACCTTAGTCATATGACCTTTGATCAAGGAGGTGTGAAACCTTTGGGTCATCAGCACCATCATGCTAAAATATGACGTGATCCGATCACGGTTCAAAAGATTAAGCCTGGACATAATACATGTAACAAATACAATTTCATTTAAAAATACTAATTGACCTTGACTTTGGTCACATGACCTTGAGTCAACGTGATGTGAAACCTTTACGTGATAAGCAACAACATACTAGAATATGAAAGTGATCCGGCAAACGGTTCAAGAGATATAGCCCGGACAAGAATGTATGCACAATATCATTAAAAATGCACTAAGTGACCTTGACCTTGGTCACATGACCTTGGGTCAAGGTGATGTGAAACCTACGGGTCATAAGCAACAACATACTTAGATATGAAAGTGATCCAGCAAATGGTTCAAGAGGTATAGCTCGTACAGGAATGTATGCATAATTTCATTAAAAATGCACATAGTGACCTTGGTCACATGACCTTGGGTCAAGGTGATGTGAAACCTTTGGGTCATAAGCAACAACATACTAAAATATGAAAGTCATCCGGCAAACGGTTCAAGGGATATAGCACGGACTGTAATGTATGACAGTTTCATTAAAAATGCACTAAGTGACCTTGACCTTGGTCACATGACCTTGGGTCAACGTGATGTGAAACCTACTGGTCATAAGCAACAACATACTAAAATATAAAAGTGATCCGGCAAAGGGTTCAAGAGATAAAGCCCGGACAGGAATGTATGCATAATTTCATTAAAAATGCACTAAGTGACCTTGACCTTGGTCACATGACCTTGGGTTAAGGTGATGTGAAACCTTCGGGTCATAAGCAACAACATACTAAAATATGAAAGTGATCCGGCAAACGGTTCAAGAGATATAGCCCGGACAGGAATGTATGCATAATTTCATTAAAAATGCACTAAGTGACTTTGACCTTGGTCACATGACCTTGGGTCAAGGTGATGTGAAACCTTCGGGTCATAAGCAACAACATGCTAAAATATGAAAGTGATCGGGCAAACGGTTCAGGAGATATAGCCCGGACACGATGTGTGACAGACGGACAGACGGACGACGAAGGCAAAACCAATATGTCTCCTCCCCGTTGGGGGGGAGACATAAAAAGAGGAAAAATCGCCGAAAACGAATGTTTCAACTTCAAGACAAGATCTTATTGAAGGCGGCGGTCAAGACAAATGTTTAAACTATAAAGTGTAAATTGGTGCAATTGTGAAGTTATTTGAGTTATTTCCTTTTTAAACCTTGAAAAAAAAGAAATAGACCTGTTTAGATGAAAAACTAAGGTGAGCGAAGCGAGCCTGAAGTATTTGAAAAATGAATTGAAAATTGCGGCGAGCGAAGCGATCGGAAAATTGTTTTAAGGTATATACAGATGAATTTCGTGGTAATTTTTAAAATTGAGATTATCTACATGAACGCATAAGAGCAAGATAGTAATTTCCTAATTTTTTTTTGGGTTACTGTTACCCTTCCAATCATCTGTCCCTCCTCTCGCCCCCTTCTTCCCTCCTCCCGCCCCCTTTCTCTCCCCTCCCGTTGTCCCTGTCCACCCCCTCATTATTGCCTTCAACCGTTAGTTCTTGTGGCTAGAATCAAAGTTGACGATTAAAACATAATATATATTATACTGTATAAAGCTCAACTGCATTTTAAAGGAGAGTGAATGGGATGAATAACCTCGTCATAGACGGAAAAATATTATTTAGCAGGGAGGAGTCTAGCGCAGAGGAAACGGAACTGTTCCGTTATGTGTATTTGAAAATTTTATCAGAAAAATGAGAACAATTAAAAACTGGGGGGGGGGGGCACATTTCGTTTGAAAAAGGATAAGATTTTTTCCCTGAAATGTGCCCCATCCCGTTTTATGATCTCATTACGGTGTCATAGCGCGGTTTTCTATCCCCTCCCTTTTATTCCTCTTAAATACATGAATGGCATTTGACATTTACTTTTTGTGTCGCCTGCGAAGCATAGCGACACTTAGGGATCACTTTGTTCGTTGTCCGTCTGTCCGTCTGTCCGTCTGTCCGTCCGTCTGTCCGTCTGTCACACTTTGGGTGTCACAGCCCATAACTTTTGATGGTAAGTGATAGGGCTTTGATATTTCACATGTGTATTCCTTGTGACAAGACCTTGCTACACATACCATAATTTTTGACCTAGTGACCTTGACCTACATATTTGACCTACTTTTCAAAAAAATTAAGAATGGATATATCTTTTGATTGGTAGGTGATAGGGCTTTGATATTTCACATGTGCAATCCTTGTAGCAAGACCTTTCTACACATACCATTATTTTTGACCTTGTGACCTTGACCTAGATATTTGACCTACTTTTGAAAAAAAGATAAGATTCGCTATATCTTTTGATTGGTAAGTGATAGAGCTTTGATATTTCACATATGTATTCCTTGTGACAAGACCTTCCTACACATACAATAATTTTTGACCTAGTGACCTTGACCTACATATTTGACCTACTTAATAAAAAATAAGAATGGATATATCTTTTTATTGGTAAGTGTTAGGACTTTGATATTTCACATGTGCAATCCTTGTAGCAAGACCTTTCTACACATACCATAATTTTTGACCTTGTGACCTTGACCTAGATATTTGACCTACTTTTGAAAAAAGATAAGATTCGCTATATCTTTTGATTGGTAAGTGATAGGGCTTCGATATTTCACATGTGTATTCCTTCTGAAAAGAACTTTCTACACAGACCATTAAATTTGGCCTTTTGACCTTGATCTAGATATTTGACCTACTTTTCAAGAAAAGTAATATTGGCTATATCTTTTGATTGGTAGCTGATAGGGCTTTGATATTTCACATGTATTTTCCTTGTATCAATGCCATTCTACACATACCATTATTTTTTTACCTTTTGACCTTGACCTACATATTTGACCTACTTTTCAAAAAAATTAAGAATGGATATATCTTTTGATTGGTAAGTGATAGGGCTTTGGTATTTCACATGTGTATTCCTTGTGACAAGACCTTTCTACACAGACCATAAAATTTGACCTTTTGACCTTGATCTAGATATTTGACCTAGACCTTCTTTTCAAGAATTTTGATCCACTTTCTAGAATAATAATCAAACCGCTTCGCAGGCGACACAAGCATTCCTTGGATTGCTATTTTTTAATTCTCAACTTTGACTCTTTCAAGAAACCCTCTCGGCACTAGTTACAAATGTAGAACTCTTGGATTAAGGCAATATTACATGCTGATCTTGTCTTGAAATATTCGTTTTCGGCGATTTTCCCTCTTTTTCTCATTTTCTTTAAGTTTTTTATTTTGTTTCGTTTCGTTTCGATCTGTTTCGTTTCGTTTCGATCTGTTTCGTTTCGTTTTGTTTCGTTTCGATCTGTTTCGTTTCGTTTCGATTTGTTTCGTTTCGTTTCGATTTGTTTCGTTTCGTTTCGATTTGTTTCGTTTCGTTTCGTTTCGTTTTTGTTTCGTTTCGCACTTTACAGGGACCCCAAACATGCATATTAGTTGAACATTATTTAATTAAGGCGGAGCATTTGAACGGGATGGAAAGGGGGAAATAGTTTGGCCAAAATTAATGTCGAACTAGTTGAAAACGCAAAACGGAAAAAAGATTTATCTAACTCACAGACAGCGTTTAATGAAATAAAGAGTACTAATTTTCTTAGCTGTTTGCTTTTGTTTGTTTTTTCTCACGACTGTCTCATTTATAGATAAAGCCGGTAGAAGAAATAACAATGAAAACACGCACAAATTCTCTTTTTTCTCTTTTATTATTCCTTCAGGCGACAGAAATTTAATTCTTAAGTTTACGGATCCGCTTACCCTAATTTTACCACAATTGGAAAAAAAAAATAAAATGAACTGATTGTAATTTTTTTTTCTTCCGCTCTTTCAAATTACTGGTTATTACTTTTCATTCTCACTTAATCTTTATTGTGCAAGTGTTATAAAGAATGCGGCTTTGAAAACATGATAAACAAGCTGAATTAAGATCATGATCGTGGCACAAAACATGAAATGTTGAATTTACTGATTTTTATTTTATTTTTATTCCCTCCTCCTACCCTATTTTGAAAAAATGAAATCCGTAAAACTAAAAATTAAATTTCTGTGGCCTCAGTGATTTTCTTACTTTGGATATGGAAATTATTATTTTTTTTAATTGACATGCCTTATCTAACTTTTTGCTTGCTAGAGAAAAGGGGGGGGGGGCCTCAAGATTAGAATTTAAGAATGCCTAAAGAAGCATTTATTTCTCAACTTCCATGTAAGTTTGGGCAGCCGCACCCCTTAAGATTGAAAATCGTTGGGATAAAAAGAGACACTCATGAATTTAAAAAGAAAGACAAGATTGAAATACACAATAAAGATAAATGATAAATGTTAATATGAATTAAAGAGAGGGATATCGGACCATATAAAATCTTAGCATCCTATTTCCATCTTTTGCACCTCGACTGTTAAAACATCCAATATTTGAAAAGAATTTCAAGAATAGATGTTCGGACTTCCATCTATCTAATTTTCGGAATTATTTAAACAATTGTCCCGTTGAAATAAATAAATAAATAAATAAATAAAAAATCTTGAGATATATATGAGAAATATTGAATAATGATCCACTGCTCCATCTTATATGATTATGATCGATATATACATGTAAATGGTTTGCAATTCCTTCTTGCTTTTTTCAACTAAAAGACAAATGTAACATGTAAGTATTTACAAAAAATAAAAAAAAAATGGTTTAGATGTATCAAAAACTGAAATATGAAATGGATAGATCACGTGCAGTTGCTTTCTCTCCTGTGCGGATCATTGGTTCAGCCGCGGCGCCTGGGTGAAAAATCTACCTGGACAGCCGACAAAAATCAAGGTAAATGGCAGGTGTCAGATCATTGTCTTGTATATATACACTGTATAGGTTGTACTTGACAAATTGATGAATGATGTAAGATGTTCACATTCACGACTTTAAAAATTAAATCAACCCACAGAGAGACTAAATGCTATTTATACATACCGTAGCGCTAGATAAACGCTACTGTATGTTATGTTATATACAGAGCGTTAGTGCAACAGGTTCGTTTGGTTGGAAGATTAGTTTTAGAAGAATATTGTGCCCTGCATTTTTCAAATCAGCTCATCAATTTACTCAACTTTACCTAGGCATGGATAATTTTAACTGTTAATGTTTTAAAACTTGTAAATCCACGAACATTTGTTTTTGTCTCAGTTCTATACAGAAATGTCTGCCATTTTTCCGGATGTACAAGATCCGATCAATTCGACCTTTGCGCATTTCAATCTGTATGAACCTCTCCTTTGTTGGTGCTCTCACTCTATGGGGTCATGTATTTCGCATGTACTGACATTATAAACCTGAAAATTAACAAGAAAGAACTTGGAACATTTGAAGGAATGATTTTGTATACGTTGTCTTGGTTTGACCTTGATCCATTGAGGTGAGTGCTCCTACAAAGGAGAGGTGCTTTCCGATTGAAATATGGGTAGGTCGAATTGACTAGATATTGTACATCCGGTAAAATGGCAGTCATTTATGTTTAGAACTGGGTCTAAAATAAATGTATGTGGATTAACAAGTTTTAAGACATTAACAGGTAAAATTATCCATGCCTAGGATATGCTTAGACCACAAGAGAGTCGTCTTGAAACAAATGGGATGTATAATATTTTTCTTATAGGAAATAATTTGCGCGCAAACATGTCTGCGCTCACCTTCCCGTGAACAT
Source organism: Pinctada imbricata (assembly GCA_033119305.1). Classification (NCBI taxonomy): domain Eukaryota; kingdom Metazoa; phylum Mollusca; class Bivalvia; order Pterioida; family Pteriidae; genus Pinctada; species Pinctada imbricata. The sequence goes on from VSWD01000002.1 coordinate 19,196,315, forward strand.
TACCGTTTTCACCAAAGCGATGATATTTAATACATCGCTTTTGCATCTAAAGCTATACATTCCGGTGATTAACAGAGAAAAATCAAATTAAAAAGAAATATCACAAGCAATAAAAACGATAGATTAATATTGTAACAACTTTGAAGTTATCTTAATTTAATTATATCTGTCGATAAACTGCACCGATAACGATTATTAACGTGAACAGCAGTGGACATTGCTATACATATATATAAGAGAACCACTTTTTGCCAACCAATTTTCATGCGCATGCGCAGTGTGACGTCACTTTTTCGTCACTCGAACATCCCTATACACAAGAGAACCACTTTTTGCCAACCAATTTTCATGCAAACAAGTTCGATCTGATCATCATTAGCTGGGTTAGTCGGTACAAAGTGTAAAATCGACTTTTTATGTAGAAATTTTATATATTACATGTATTCCGTTCATTAACATTACAGTTTTCTCAGTTTGAAATTTAAAAAATCCCTAAGAACTTTTGAAAATGCCGAAGTGTTTCCACTGCGAAAAGTACAACTTCGTCGATCAGAGGAAATTCGAATTGTTTGTATTCAACGATCTTTTTTTAGATAAGATCTTTTCTTTAGTTCAACGATCTTTTCTTTTAATACTTTTCTAATATCAGAACTTTTCTTAGATAAGATACTCTAATGCAACTTACTTATTGTACACAGGGGGCCAAAGCAACGTATGGTGTTGTGATTCCTTACATAGTGTTTTTGTATTTTTTCATTTTCTAAACTAAAGTTTAAAAACCTGATGAGTCGTTGCAGTAGGGCAATACCTAATATATGAATCCATATCGTCCTGGTATATGAAAAGCTCGCAGTTTTTCCTAAACACTTCAATGGTTTGTCGACGACAGAAAATCATTCTTTCTGACGAATTGTTGAAGTGTTTGCAAAATCTTCAGACTTTTCAGATATATAAACGATATGGACTTACTTATTATGAATCGTCCTACTGCAACGTCTGATCAATTTTGTGCAGTATCACTTAAATGACGAGAAAACATCGATCACAATACCATATTTTTCCATTTAATCAGCTACGTACAGCGATTTTACGCATGCAAATTCCATATATCTTTCATATCGAATATGCGGGAAATCGTTGTACATAGCTAATAAAATGTAGCGAGGGAACGGGGGGGGGGTGTGGAATTTTGATTGCAGAATGATTTCATGGAAATAAAAAAAAAATCTGGCTACGGACCCCTGTGATTGACTATTGAGATGTATATGCGACTCTAGACAATTTTCAGGAGAGGGGGAGAGTTATAACAGCGTGAGCGTAATTATTTAAGAAAAATCCCTAGTACTTTGTGCAAATTGGCAATAAAATAGTATATGACTATGTTTGGAAATTTTCGAGGGATATACCCCCTCCCCCATCTCAACTACACCCCAGCATACATATGAATTCCCGAACACATGTTGCATTCCTTTTGTTTACAAACTTGTAATTTCGTTTTGTTGAAATCATTCTTAAAACTACCATTACCCCCCCCCCCCCCCAAAAAAAACCCCCCCCCCCCCGAAATATTACGCTTTTTCTTAAAAAACCTACCTAAAATACCTAACTTTCACGGTTTTCCCTAAATTTCCTACCGAATTTTAATAATTCGGAAACGTCGGGTAAAGCGGTAATTTTCGTAAAATTAGGATTCGGAAACGGGTAGGATTTTCCCGAAATTCGGAAACTTCGGTAAATCTCCCGCGATCACCACTGTACCTTCGATTCTCAGCATCATTTCCTCCAGCTTGAATAATTATACTTTCAAATTGTTCTAGGTCATATTTCTGAAGAGCTTCACGAATTCGCGGTAAAGTGGCTCCTCTGTTCGTTTAAACACGGACGTTTTGCCCTTATCCTCCTGTTCAGATTCGTTGCAGTACAGACTTCCAACGATGAGAGTTTTGTTCATCATGTTTAGAGTTGATTTATCAGTAATGCACGTAGTACTAGTGCTGGTCAAATTAAATCTGTTTGGTGTGAGGTTTGTTGAACGATTTCCAACATTCTTGTTTTCTTTGGACGATCTCGGTATATTTACGATTTTCTCGACTGGTCTGATTTCAGTACTACGATTTGAGATATTTGTACTTACTGCTCGATCTCTATTTTTATCCTCTGTCTGTGTTTCTATTGAAGACATCGCCACAGTGACAGTTTGCATGGTCACCAAAGCACTTTCTATATAGACATAACCTCAGACAGGACAGTGCATGTTCTTATATGTTCCTATTATTTTCGTGTATGAACATCGACAGCGGGTGCGGCTAGCCAACAGGGGATGCCTACTCCTCCCCGGCACTTGGTCCCATCTCTGGCTTGCTGGGGTCCGTCGATGCTCAATTTGGTGCTCTGTTGTGAGTGCGGTTGGGATTTTCGTCAGAATCTTCTTTAACTCATTTGCGTTCCTGCTGTTCGCTGTTTTATATACAATGTACGATATTTTTGAAATCTCACTTCACAGCCTTTCTACTTCACTTCGTAGTTTTGAGAGAAATGAATTTAATTCACTTATGACTGATTTGCAAGTGTTACAGCCATCCTAGTGACATTTAGTACCCGAAACGTATTTATTACGTAAATTTATCAGGTTTTAAATGATGCTATTGAATTTAAAAACGTTTAACATGGTACAGGCGAAGGCCTTTGTATAACACGAGGAGTAGACGACCTTTGCGACGTTGGTTAACCAACTAATTTGTAGACTGGGTTCACCACTTGTATCCATTTCATCACAATTTGAAATGTTATTTTCATATTTTATTTGGGAAAGAAATTCCTTACACACGAGAAAGCAGACGATCCCTAGATATGCATTTTTCCGGTGCTTTCATAGAATGTTAAAGTGACGGATCCACTTTGAGACTTGAAAATCCTACCATTCTTTCAACCATTCTTTTGACTTTGTAGCTATTTTGTAGCAAAATTCACTACCGATGAATATTTTCCCTTTTCGATAACAATTGTAACACTTTTTTTGGTTATACGTAACATCTTGGTAGCGATGTACGTTCACGTCATCAGCTTTACTTTCATCTGCATCATTGTCGTCATTAAGTATTTCCTTGTTTTGTAACGCACCAAAAGTTGTAGAAAATGATCTTGAAATTTTAAACGTCTTCAAATTCAAAAGCATCATTTAAGACCTGATAAATTTACAGCATGGACCAGACATGCACGTTTCGGGTACTAAACCCTCGTCAGTGATCCTAAGTCTAAACAATGTAATACGGCCAAAAAGTATGAAATTTATTATGTCCAAAAATGTACCAAAAGAAGTAGCAGAATGGGTGGGATATGATGCTACAGGACCCACGTTTTGGAAATTTTAAGAAATTTTGTAACAGAAAATTTCAAATGCGTTGAAAAGACAGACGATCAACCGAATGTAAACGTCTTCAAATTGAATAGCATCATTTAAGTACAGATAAATTGGCAACATGGACCAGACATGCACGTTTCGGGTACTTAACCCTCGTCAGTGATCCTCAAATCTAAACAATGTAATATGCCAAAAAGGTATGAACGTTACTATGTCGAAAAAGCGTACCGAAAGACGTAGCAGGATGGGTGGGATATGATGCTACAGGACCCACGTTTTGGAAATTTCATGAAATTTTGATAACAGAAATTTTAGAATGAGTTGAAGAAACGATCAACCGAAATTGATCGAACTTGGCTACATGTGCCCTCGGGGACTCCTGGTCCACCAGCAGTGACACTCACCAAGTGGTATAAATGTAAACGTCTTCAAATTGAATAGCATCATTTAAGTACAGATAAATTGGTTGATCGAAGTTGATCGAACTTGGCTACATGTGCCCTCGGGGACTCTTGGTCCACCAGCAGTGACACTCACCAAGTAGTTCAAATGTTAAACGTCTTCAAATTCAAAAGCATCATTTAAGACCTGATAAATTAAATTTACAGCATGGACCAGACATGCCCCTTAATGAATTCAGCATTATTCTTTAAAAGCTAGTATCAGAATTTGCTGTTTCCTCCATATTGTCTGTGTTTGATATTTGTGATACCGGAGCGCGCACCGACGCGTCCGCTCGCCTCGGCGTCTGGTCAACTCTCATATAGAGCTTTCATATGTCACATGTGTATTCTTAGCCCCCGGAATCAAAGATTCGGGGGCACATATTTTTTGGCCTAACCGTCTGTTTGTCCGAAAAACATTAACATTTCGCGTAACTTTTTAAAAGAAAGTGATAGAGCTTTCATATTTCACATGTGTTTCCATGTGACAAGACTTTTCCATTGATACCAAAAGTTGAACCTCATGACCTTGACCTTTACCTTTGATCTACTTTTCAAAAACTTTAAGTTTAACATTGGACATAAATTTTGATTGGTAAGGGATAGGGCTTTGATATTGCACATATGTATTCCTTGTGACAAGACCTTCCCATTGGATTGGTACTAACATTTTGGACCTCTTGACCTTTACTTTTGACTTGTAATCTACTCTTCAAAAACTTTAACATTGGACATAACTTTTGAATGGTAAGGGATGGGGCTTTGATATTTCACATCTATATTCCTTGTGACAAGACCTTTCCATTAATACCAAAAGTTTTGACCTCATGACCTTGACCTTTTACCTTCTTTTCAAAAACTTTAACATTGGACATAATTTTTGAATGGTAAGAGATAGGGCTTTGATATTTCGCATGTGTATTCTTTGTGACAAGAACAGATGTATGAACAGATATAAAACAAGTGGCCATGCATACAAGGAATCGAACCCGAGTCCCTCCGCTTTCTTTGTAGACATTTTATCTGAGCTACCTTAAGTCTGAAACAATTAGAAAAGATAATAAACTGAACAATATACAAGTCTGATATAAGTACATGTATTGGTCTTTATCCATAATGTCACACTCATCAACTACATGTAGCTATTACATCTCGCAAAGTATGTGTCTCTATATCACATTGTATTTGATCTTCTATACCTTGTTATCATGTTAAAGACTGTTTAATGTACAAAAACATCTAATAATACTGTGTGCTGTAAGCAACATTGCCTTCTCTACAAGAGGTTTATTTTAATAAACAAAGTTTGGGGAGAGGGTAGTATATAGGAATCACTCTGTCTGTCCATCTGTCTTTCTGTTGTTCAAAGATTGTCTAGGGCATAATTTCTTTTCCTCAGCTTTACCAGGATTTCAATAATACATTTCATAGACTTTGCATTGCCCAATACAACTCATTTTTTTCATTGACCCAGTATCATTAGTTACCTAGTCATCTGGTGACCTGGTATGGGATGATACCAGGTCACTAGGTTTTATACCGGGCGAGGTGAGTCACAAGATGACTTGAAACAAATTTCCCCCACAAATGACCTTAATATTTTGATAATCTCCATAAAGCATTTGGAAGTCATTGTCAGATTACACGTGCGCTATGACGTCAACATGAAGGATAACACTGTGATGGAGGGTTTGGTATTCAAGTCTAGCCACCCGGTAGAAGATATACCAAGTCTTCATGTGACTATTATTAGCCAATTGCCATCAGGGACTTCCAGGCGAACTTAATTGTCAGAGATGGGGCAGTATTAGTTACCTAGTCATCTAGTGACCTTTTAGGGGATAATACAAGGTCATTAGGTTTTATACCGGGTAAGGTGGAGCCAAATCCAGTATAAACCTAGTGACCAGGTATCATCTGATTCCAGGTCACTATATGAATGAGTTAAAGAAGATCCTGACGATAATCTCAACAACACTCACAATAGAGCACAAAATTAAGCATCGACGGACCCCTAGCAAGCCAGAGGTGGGACCAGGTGCCCGGGAGGAATAAGCATACCCTGTTGACTATCCGCACCCGCCGTCGATGCTTAAGCTTGAAGTCCTACGTACGGTAACAAATTTACACAAATGATGACCTACATTTTGAATTAGCCGTGAAGCGTTTGGATGTCATTGCATGTTGTTTAAGCTGTAACTTCATCAGGAATTCCGAATGATAATATTGTGACTTCTTTGATGGCTGGGTATATATGTCTTGGCGTAAGGTACATGTATAAGATACACTTTGTCTTCACGTAACTGTTGTTAGGCAATTGCTATTCGAGATTTCCTAGCTTAAATTACTTGTCAGAGGTGGGAAAATGAATTAATATCCTGTCAGTAACCCATCCCCCTTCCAGAATCAATTGGTCGTACCCCAGGGTAGTTACATTGTATGCCACTGCCCGATCATACACGTTAGATATATAATAAAGCAATTATGATATCTCATTGAATGATTCACATATTCTTGAAACAGAAAGAAGAAATTGACAAGGGGGAGAGGGGGGCGGGGGGTTAATCCCCATCCAATTTCTCAGCAGTTCTCTGGTCGACATGAATTGTTTGCCATCCATTCAAAATTACACTTTTCAGAATATGGATAGACCGTTCCTTCTTTCTACATGATATAAAACTTCGATTGCATTCCTCTCACCTGCTACGGACATGATTTATCATCTACATCGAAAATTTCGTTATATGTTGTTTAATATCGATATAACTCATACAATATTTAAGAAAATGTGTCGCCGGGAAATCGTATGATATTTAAGAAAATGTGTTGGAGCGTTGGTCAGAAAGAGGCCGCGCGTATTGACTATTTTATCGATAATTTAATTTTAAAGGTGTTTTCAAAAACATATAATAAAAAAGGACTTATCGCATGCATTATACTTTATTTTGACAGCAATATTTCATGTATAAATTTTATATATATTTTCCCCAAAAATCCATCAGAGTGCTGCCATGTCCACCTGTCAAAAAATAGCGCGAGGGTACCGGCGAGTGAAAAATTCGGTTTTTTACCACATGAACAAATACATTAAATAATGATAAACGCTACAGAAGTACCCATCAGTTATTGACTTTTTGAAGGGGTTTTCTGTTTATTTTATTCCCGAAAATTAACATTAACAAATACTATAATATGAACATGTTCAAATAATTTGCAAAACATGTACGTGTGTCAAACAATCAATGTAAATGGTACGGGGATCGAAACCTACACGTTTATGTCCTCAAATACCCAGTTTGAGTATTTTTGTCATCTACAAATTTTGTTAAAAACATACTTTTAAATAATCGGAAAAATGGGCAATTATTTAACATTGTAATTTGTATATAGCTTGAATATGCTCCGGGGGCCTATAATTAAGCATATAATTTTTCAAAGTCAAAACCCAATAATACTCAACATTTTTTACTCGATATATATCGTACCAATATTCTAAGTACATGTTACAGCAAGGACAAATCAACAAGCCAGGGGCGAAGCCAGGCGTACATCTGTACGCAAAAACGTCCACATCGTCTCGCGAAAAAAAAAAGGGGGAGGGTCTTTTGAAACAGTATTTAAAGCAAACTACTGTTCAGAAATAGATCAAAGACACTCCAGAAACCATCGATTTGAATGCATTTTTCGTCATTTTCTCGTTTTCATTAGAAATCAGTAAAACCATGCACGGATCCAGAGGGGGGACCGGGGGTCTGGACCCCTCCCCCTCCCCTGAGATTTTCGGAGGTAGGGTCCAGCTTTGGCCCATTTCTAATTGAAATGGGTCTAAAATGCATGAAAGGGCTTTGAAACCTAAAATTTCAGCTCGCTTCGCTCGCCATTTACAAATACAAAACTATTTTTTCTGCAAAATTCCTTAATTATTATCAATTGTTCATACTAAGTAATTTTATATAATTGTCTTGGGTCTCAGGAACTCATATTTTGAACAGTCCCATACTTCATAGGATGTAACCTTCTTCATCTTTTTCAAGATTTTGTCATTTTAAGATGTCTAATTATTTGGAAAATGACACATCTCTTATCTATTTATTCTCATGAAATTCCTTCCGCGCGCCGATATAAGGAGTGAAATATTCAGTGTTATAAATAATCATCTCGATAAAATCAAGACAAAGCAATATTTCATATTTAAAAAAATTTCTGGCTCGCTACGCTCCCCAATTCTTCATGAAAATAAACGTGAAAGGAAAGCTAACAAAATTGCCCCCTCCCCATCATGTGCACCGATATTTATGTACCTATTTGATAGGTAGACTTCCTTAAATTTTGGACCCCCTCTGACCAAAAATATTGTATCCGTGCATGATACAACGATCGCTAGCAAAGTGCTTTATGTGGACGTACATATATAAGTATTTAGGGAATATCATGTTCACATCTAAAGTTTTCTTCATCTTAGATACGGTTCATCGTCTGCTGACATCGAATCATTTGCGTTATCCCATCTAAATTCAGCTCAAATACGCTCCAGAGGTCAGCAATCTGCTTCATTTTTTTTCAAAATTTTCACGGGGGACCCCCTTCAAGGAGATGGGTAACATATTTCCATACTGTCCCCACTTGACCCTTCGGGCCTCGCAAGTCATCCCCCAAAAAGTGTCTGTGCCCCCGGACAGCTGAAATTCTTGGTCCAACCCTTCTTTATAGATGTCCACATCGAAAACACACTGGCTACGCCCCTCCCAGCAGTAAAGGAGAAATTATTTTACTTAGATCTTTATTAACCACATAAATTGAGTGGAAAAAATGGTCTGAATATTCGAGAAGGTAAGGAGAAAATGTGATCCAGAATGCACTATTTCATTCCATTTTTTCAAAAAAAATTTCGGGGGAGGCCCCCGGACCCCCACCTGCAGGAGGGGCAGCCCCCTCCCGTACCCTCCCCCGCTCGGCACTTCGTGCCTCGAATCGACCCTTTGGGTCGATACAACCCCCCCCCCCGCTTGCCACTCTGGATCCGCCACTGTTGTTCTAGATTAAATTATAATTTTGTAATTTTAAAAGTCATTGTATATTTCACAACAATTTTATAAACGCATCGGCTTTACCAGTACCCAATATGTCTGACCGACGAGAGATGAATGATATCTGTTTTGAAGCCTTATGTAAAAGTAAAATTGCAATAAGCGTAACAGACATAGGTATCTATGAATAAATTAAGGTCTCCTTTATATTTCGATATCAAAATTTCACGTGCTAATAGTTTTAATTTTGAGAATTTGATAATATTAAATTAGCTCGGTTTTTTTTTATGTTTTGATCTCGTTACAAATCTCGTGACACGAGATTCTGTTCTACGATTTCCAACAAAGCGAGTATTATATTTCCCTTTTCTCTATGGGTTGTATCGGACATCCCATAGCCGATATGACCGATAGAATCCCATAGCAGCCGATAGAGCCCGCTGTACCCCTATAGAAGCCGTTATTATAAGAAAACCGATAGGAACCCATACGATACCCGATAGAATCTAACCCATACGATAGGATAGACGCCCCATATGATAGGATAGAAAACGTGCGATCACCGTTCTCGTAAAGCCCCCTTCACAGTTTTACGGATAGCTACGGATCGAGAAAAAATTTACATCCGTAGCAATCCGTAGCTCGATCTGGCACTAGTCGTGACAAGTCGTAGCTATCCTTGGCAATCCGTAGCTATCCGGGATGAGACAGAAAATTTTTGAACATGTTCAAATTTTTCACGACTCTGACTACGGATAGATTTGTCGTAGCGGAGTCGTAGTGGGATCTTAGCAACCCGTAATGGAGTCGTAGCTATCCGTAGGGGAGTCGTAGTAACCCTTAGCGCATCCGGGACAATTTTTGTGATAAAAACAGCAATACGACTCTGCTACGGATTGCTACGACTCTGTTATGGATTGCGAAGACTCTGCTACGGGTTGCTACGACTCACCTACGGGTTGCTGAGGATAGACAAGGATTGCGTCTTATATTAACTTCAAATCTATTAGGTTTCTGTGCGTTTTCGGTCAATATATGAGTTAATACTTCAACTATTCAACTTCAGGAAATGATATAAAGGCATTTATAAAACCTCAATACTGTTATAAAACAAGTAAGACCATCTCAGTTTGAAAATATTCGGTGTTTTAGAAAAAATAATTATGGTTTAAAAATACATAGGAAATTCAAGCCAGTCCTACCAATCCGTACTGAAGTCGTAGTTATCCTTGTGCGAATCGTGGCTATCCGTACTCGAGTCGTGGTAATCCTTAGCAATCCGTACCTATCCGTACACGTGTCGTAGTCATCCGTATCTATCCGTACGCGTGTCGTAGCAATCCGTAGCAATGTCGGGACGATATCCGTAGCAATCCTTAGCTATCCGTACTGGAGTCGTAGGTTCATTGTTCATCGAACATTTTGCGTCCCAACTCGCCACGGATAGACCTATTTTGGAGTCCTGGCTCGATCCGTAAAAGTGTGAAGGGGGCTCAACATTTTGTCCATGAGACAGTTTATTTTGTCAAGAGAACTTAATATATTTGTCGGTATGTAGTGAAGAAAATTGGTACTTGAAGAATAAAACCAATTTACAGTTAAATGGACGGTGTCCCTGAAAATAAATTGATTTTACAAAATTTTGGAATGCAAAATCTTTCTTTTCATATGAAAAAATGCATTATCATTTGTATAAATTCAAATTTTCAAGCGAATCTAACGCATACATCCGCAGCTTTATACCTTCAAAAACTACATTTTGAATTTGGGACGCGCAGCTCTAATTCATTCCACTAGCACCACCTATAATGATTTGAGTTTTTACAGTAGATGTATAGGGAAGTTTATTTATCAAAAAATCGAAAATATTAGGGCCGTTACTGCATATTTTCAAATAAAACTTTATATGGCTCCTTTTTTCCTCTATGTAGACCCTTTGGAATGAATTTTTCGTATTCAATAAAATTTATTTTCAGAGACACTGTATCTTTAAACCAAGTTATACTACGCAAGATACCGTGGGACAGTCTATTGGGAAACCTTTGTATTCCGAAACGATTTTAGCAGGGATTTAAGCCAATCAGAACGAACGTTACAAAATCCCTCCAACGCAAAAGAGCTGAAACTATTGAAACCGACTATTGGTTATTATAAACTATTGAAACCGACTACTGGTTATATTATTGTTATTGTGGTCTTTTATGTCTTTTCTGTTTAATGTCTCGTTTACTGTTTCTTGTCTCTTGCTGTGTGTGTGTCTTCTCTGTGTTGCTACCGAGTCTTGTTGGAGATCCCCTTCTTTCTTATAAATAACCACATGACGCATAAAAACGAGAATTCCAAGGCAATTGCGCCCACGGGATATAATCGTAGGGCAATAGCCTATATGATTCCGACAATGTAGTGATCTATTCCATGCAATTTTCGCTAACATCACTGCGATGTAGCTCTACCTGGGATCCTTTTCTTATTGAAGAATTTCAATTCAATAAAGTTAAAGACTTCATCAAGTATGAAGGCGTTATTTTATTATCAAAGCGTCGTTTTGTTGTTAAAAATATTTATGACACATTGAATTTTGCTGCATGGAAGAAACTGTACTCGTATATACATAAACTTATATGACATCGTAAAATGACATAAAAAATTACATATCTACATTCAAATGATTACATGTAGAAAACAAATACAACATGATTTGTACACATATATATCAGCGCATACTCTTACATGTTACTGTTACTTAGATTTTTACCTTAGCTAACTATCTTCCCATTTTCACTCATAGAATAATATAATCTTACGAGGCTTGCCGAGTCATGGACAAGCAAACTTTTTACACGAGGGTTGAAAATTAGCCATCCCTCCCTCATGGTGGTCTTTGATTGTTTTTCTCCCACATTATCGACTATCTAGAGTGTCTGTTTTATCACTAGTTTGCCTTACTTCCATAACGTCGCTTTAGTAGCGATGACGTCAGAGGGTGAGATAGATGACGTCAGAGGGTGAGATCGATTTAAACAGTTAGACAAATAACTCCGGACTGGACATTTGTCCGGAGTTCAGCCCCCTGAAGCACTGTAGGAAGGTAGGTTTTTATTATCAGGTGTGGTAGTACTTACCAAGAGAAACTTATTTCACAAAAATTTTTTCACCTGTGCCACCAGGTAAGGCCACCAGAGGTAATTAAAAAAAAATTTCCCACGGGAATTCCCGTGGGAAAAATTTTCCCGTCATTTTCCTGTCAAAATCCCGTGGGAAAAATTGGATTCCCGTGGGAAAAATTTTCCTGACTTTAATTTCAAGTAAAATACGGGAAAAAATTTCCCGTCATAGAAATTGACAGGAAAAAATTTCCCGTCAATATATTATGACGGGAAAAAAAATCCTGTGGGAAAATTTTTCCCGTCATTTTAAAAGACAGGAAAATTTTTCCCGTCTCTTTTGAATGACAGGAAAAATTTTCCCGTCATTTTTCCTGTCAATTATTAAACATGTGAAAAAGAATACTGTAAATTAAGATTCATACATGTATATCAGTATATTATCAAAAACTATGAATTATAGTATTCTAAAAGAATGGAAAAAACATAATAATCCACTATGCTTCATAGGCGAAAACAAAAACTAGTGATTATTAGCTATAATTGCCTTCTCCTTAAAATTTCAGCAAAAAGTAGAATTTGAGACATTGTTATGGTTCATGTACAGGTAGTTAAATTCTAAAATTAAATGAAAATAAGTATTCCTTAATGTTGATGATCATACTAAACATGTCGAAACATTCGTATTTAGGAATTGAGCAGTTATCAACAACCACACAGTAACATTTTTTTCATATGAATTTTAAAAATTGCATTCGGAGTGTGAATTCTACTCTGCTAAAATATGCTACTATCATGTGTAAAAAAAAAAATTTATATGGTGAATTTTTTTTTTCAAATATGCAAACTTTGTTTTAAAATGCTAGCTTACCTGCACTTGAAGTTTATGGAGTATGCCTTTGTTGATACAACTTTGAAATGATGCCACTTGCAATTTATTAAATCTAATTAGATTAAGCAAGTGAAATCATTACAAGTCTACTATCTCTTTGTTCATGGTGTTCCTTGTTCATTTTAGAAATTTGAATACACGTACTTCGCAAATGCAGGATTTGTATAGTCTTATAACATTCAGACATTCAAAATGAGAAATCGAACTACTTTAGGTAAGTATAGTTAATAAGCTCTCAGTGCCATTTTTTTCCATATAAATTTGGCAGTTACCAAGAAAAGGTTGTATCTGTGGATTAATAAAAGTCAACATCAGGACTGAGGAGTCTAAAGTGCAAGCCAATCAGAACCCTTTGCAACAATTATGATAAACAGTTCTTGAAGAGAAACAAAGTCAAGTCACTTCTCTCTGAGAAGTTTGGTAAAATTATTTACTGAAGTTACTGAAGAGAAGTCAACTTAAGTCTTCCGAGGAATTCTTGTCAGCTGCAGGGATATTTATTACTAACAAAGAGGAATATTGAAATGTTTCTAAGTGTCAATCATTCTGTCTAAATAAACCAAGAGAGCAGCTAACAGTACATAATAAGCATGATAAGACCTCACTTGTTCAAGCAATATACTTTCAAAGTTCAGTGTTTTATATTATGAAACATCTAATTTCAATAAACCCTAAACTGCTCAATATTGCAAAGTGTAAGTTTAAGTGTAGTTTACCTTATTCACTAAAATATTGTCAAAAGGAATCTACATGTGAAATATGCCCTACCCTCTACAGTAACTCTACATGGTTTTGTGTATTTCATATTTCCATATACCTTGGTTTCCATGGTCATGACCTTTGGATCCTATACACATTTTAATTCTTATGTTAAATGTTATGGTATTGAAATCCATGTGCAGAAGAACAAGATGTCGTCAGGACAAGACTTTGCTTTTTTTTTTTTTTTTTGGAGGGGGGGAGGGCTAATTAAATTCACTATAATTTTAGCATTTGACCTTGCTTCAGTGTAATGTCTCGCCCTTTGCTCTTCGAAGTATTATTAAAATTCATGCAAAAGGAAAGCAGTTATTGGGTTTAACAATGTTTTTTTTTTCCATCAAGTACAGTGACCTTAACATTGAACATGTTGAACAAGGCATAATTTTGATTTAAGAAGATATGCCAGCATACCATAAGGAATTTAAGTGTCCTCTTCGGAATTTCCATTACATTACATGCACAATGAAACCTGTGTTTGTGAAACATGAATGCCCCATCAGCATCTTTGTTAGTATCAACATAATTTTCTGTTCAGTGGGTGAAAGTTTAAGGTCAACGGGTAAAAAATATTGGTATCAATGGAAAGGTCTTGTCATAAGAAATACACACGAGAAACATCAAAGCCCTATCAATTACCAATCAAAACTTATACCCAATGTTAAAGTTTTCGAAAAGTATGTCAAAAGTCAGAGTCAAGTTCACAAGGTCAAAATGTTTTATATCAATGGAAAGGACTTGTCACAAGGAATACACATATGAAATATCATTCTTTCCATTCAAAAGTTATGCCCTATGTTAAAGTTTTTCAAAAGTAGGTCAAACTCCAAGGTCAAGATCATAAATTTTGATATCCATGGAAAGGTCTTTTCATAAGGAATACACATGTGAAATATCAAAGCCCTATCCCTTACCATTCAAAAGTTATGGCAAGGTTAAAGATTTTCGGACAAACAGACAGACAAACTGTGTTGAGTCTCCCCTCATAAATTAAGAATTGAAAGAAATTGGCTGGCTCGCTACGCTCGCCAAATGCATCATATTTCATAAATTTTATGCCTCCTTTCTTATCAAAATTGACTAAAAATACATTTCAGTTCTGCCTTCATAAAAAGAATTTGTAATTCATTGTCAGATAATTTTCTTTTTTTCTGTCCAGGGGTAGGGCTTTCCCCAGATCCCGCCCCTCACTAGGATTTTACTCTGGACCCACTGTGGTGGAGGACTTTTGATTTATATTCCATGCCCCATCTAAACTCAAATCCTGTATCCGCCCATATTGGTGCATAGAAGTTCTTTATCAGAGGCATGGCTCAATAACATAAGAGGAAGATCAGCAAATCATTGGTTTAGTCCAGGGATTAATCTACCTCTGCGTCCTGCGTCTCTGACGCATAAAAATAGCCCAGGACCCATTGATTCCTGATCCCTGCATCCCACCATACGAATTATTAGCTTTAGTATAATGCATCCTCTTTAGTTCATGGTTTACATAAAACTTTCGAAGTCAAGAAACTGGAAGCGTATAAGCTGTATATTGTGTTTATGTCTCGTGTTTTGTCCGCTCTTTTAAACATTACAGAAGGTTGATCATGTCCGCATAAAGCAATTAAATACACAATAAACTACTTAATTTGCCAAATTTGACTAATAGATTGAAGTTTTGGAGATGGACGTTTTATTTCTAATAATTTTTTTCTGGAACATAATGATCTCGCGGACATAGGACGCCGGAAGCCATTCATATCACCTTGTATTCGCGAACTTAAGATGCCGCAAAAAAAGACAGTTTATGGCACTTCGGACCCATAAAATTCTGCTGGGACCCATTGTTTTGGCTCAGGACACATTGGTCAAATTTCATCGGGTCCACATGACCCATTCAGATCAAATTGTAGATTAATCTCTGGTTTACAAATGATTCAACTTAAATTCTACCCAAATACATGTATATGAAAGTGTGACAACCAGACAGATGGTCATTGCACATTCCCGCTTTAACTTCAGTTCCCCCCCCCCCCCCCCTTCTCCATAGTAACCCCCTTGATTTGCCACTGATAATCATGCTAATATAAGTATTGTGTTGGTGTGAAATGAAGCATTTTACGTTCATTAATAATACTTTGTAGTATGTATAAATTGAACATTCCCATCAAAATTGAACTATCACAAATAAACCCTAAACTGCTAAAGACTGTATGGCGGGATTGTGAAGCACTATTTTTTTTTTATGAATACTTTATCTACCATATTGTTACTGTATAAGGAGTCTACCAGTGAAATACATGTATTTAAGCAGTATACCCCTTCTTATTCAAGAGATGCAGCTAATCTTAAGGTCAAGATCACTGTCATAAATGAATAGTTCAAGGTCAAGGTCACAGTCTCAATTGCATGGCTTTGTAATATAGAATATAAATTTATAATGTAATATATCTTTCCCAAAAACTTTCAGAAATACATAGGTCAAAAACTGTCTGTCCGAAAAAAAAAGCAAAATTTATCCAACATCGGCAATACGGTAGCAGCCCAGGCCCGAACAACCTGACTACTTGTCGATAAAGTTTTCTTAAACGCTTTAAAATAAAGATCATGATAAGTTTACAAGAGTGTGACAAGATCATGATAAGATCATGATAAGATCATTATGAGATCATGATAAGTTTACAAGAGTGTGACATATTTCTCACGAGGGTCTGAAAATTATAAAAACTTGCACCAGAAGGCTTCGGTCGTTCAGACCAACTACAGAGATCAAAGCACCCGTCCGAACGTAATTTTGTTTGTAAGGACAGGCGAACCGGTGTTATTGGGAAAGACTGATATATAATATAATATGGAATATAATGTATAAGTGCATGGTATGATAAAGTCCTTGGGATTCCATTGGTGGAGTTCGCAGGGACTATGAGAGAATAGTGCCACGCAACTAGTATTGTAACGATAGTCGCCGATGTCGCCGCTGTCGTTGCTGAAATTTGAAAGTCGCCGACTATCAATAATGGATTTGAAGATCCATTGTCGACGTTGAATTTTATTTGACGTAAAATAATTTTAGTGCGAAATGTCTTCGATAATATTCTTAACGAAACTAGACGTGCTCGCGATGGCGGAGTTAACGGTCGAGGAGGAGCATATCCCAGGCATACTAGGTCCGCCGTGTGGGACCATTTTGGCTTATTTAGAAAGTGAAAGAAAGGCCCTCTTTCTAAAGCTCAGTTCAGTTTATTTATTCTTTCAGGGATTTTTTTGCCCCTTTTTGGGGCCGTTATTCGGCCCCATTCCCAAAGAAAAATAGTATCTTTTTTTCCCAATTGTGGCTCTAAAATTTCCCAATTACATATAGATGGAATTATTACCGAAATTAGTGAAATTTACTGGTTCAAAAGTAGCAAATTTACTAATTATTGGCCTTATTATTGTAAGCACAAGAAATTAAATCATTTTTAAAAGAAAATTATGTGATGAAACATTCAATTTTGATCTTTTTATTGTATAAACTGTCTTTTTACATATATAATAGTACTTCCCAAAATATTCCCAAATGTCGTTAATTTTCCCACTTGCACGGGCCCCGACCCCAGTACCAAATTACTGAAAACATAGGTAATCACAGATTACGAAGCTCACCTCGTGACAGCAAAATTCAATTCAAACATATTTCTTGGTACATGTATATTGGCTTTTAAAGGCAAAACCACTCAAGCAGAAAAAGTAGGTCAAGGTCATTTTATGAAAGTTTGATCAAAGATACATCCAATATGCAAGTTTGGTACATGTAGCAGTTATACTTTGCTCAATATTGGCTTTATAGAGCAAAATCACTCAAGCAGAGAAAGTAGGTCAAGGACATTTTATGAAAGATTGATCAAAGATACATCCAATATGCAAGTTTGGTACATGTATCACTTATACTTTGCTCAATATTGGCTTTTAAAGGCAAAATCACTCAAGCGGAAAAAGTAGGTCGAGGTCATTTTATGAAAGTTTGATCAAAGATACATCTAATATGCAAGTTTGGAACATCTAGCACTTATACTTTGCTCAATATTGGCTTTTAAAGGCAAAATCACTCAAGCAGAAAAAGTAGGTCAAGGTCATTTTATGAAAGTTTGATCAAAGATACATCCAATATGCAAGTTTGGTACATGTAGCACTTATACTTTGCTCAATATTGGCTTTTAAAAGCGAAATCACTCAAGTGGAAAAAGTAGGTCAGATGCTGCATCCGATGCATGGGTCCATCTCGGCATCCAAAGATGAATCACTTGTGCAAGTTTGGTTACTGTAGCATTAGTACTTTGTCAGATACTGAGCTACCCCAAACTTCTTATCCAAATTACTCAAGCGGAAAATGTAGGTCAGATGCTGCATCCGATGCATGGGTTCACCTCAGCATCCAAAGATGAATCACTTGTGCAAGTTTGGTTACTGTAGCATTAGTACTTTGTCAGATACTGAGCTACCCCAAACTTCTTAACCAAGTCACTCAAGCGGAAAATGTAGGTTAGATGCTGCATCCGATGCATGGGTTCATCTCAGCATCCAAAGATAAATCACTTGTGCAAGTTTGGTTACTGTAGCATCAGTACTTTGTCAGATACTGAGCTACCCCAAACTTCTTAACCAAGTCACTCAAGCAGAAAATGTAGGTCAGATGCTGCATCCGATGCATGGGTTCACCTCAGCATCCAAAGATGAATCACTTGTGCAAGTTTGGTTACTGTAATTTAGTACTTTGTCAGATACTGAGCTACCCCAAACTTCTTAACCGGACGCGGACGCGGACACGGACGTGTGTGGTTATAGCATAAGCTCACTCAACTTTGTCGAGGTGAGCTAAAAAATCACTGTCTTAGAACATACATGATTCTATCGAAAAAATTACATTGTATATTCAAAATATTTATAACATGGAGAAGTTACGGATGATTATTATATCTCTACTTGTTTTTTCCTATATAAAAAGATACTCGGCTTCGCCTCAGGAAATAGGTCTAGTCTCGGGAAACCAGAATCATGCTAACTCCCTCAATGGTATACTTTAACTGTATAATAACAATTAACAGAAATGGAGAATGATATAGATGAAGTGTACAAATACATACAATTAAGTTTACATCAGTTACCCAAATTACAAAAAGCAAGCCTCGAGATTTAAGATCAAGGAATGTTCAACAATTAATTTATTTCAGGGATTTTTCAGGGTATTTGACTTTGGGTCCAGGGTCCGGTGAAATTGGGAAAAATCGCGGCGTTTTAAAGTAATTGGGAATTTCCAACAGTTTAATTTGATTCTTAATGGAATAAATCCTTACACAGAGATATCACTCCTTCTTATTCAAAGTGTCTTCAATAAAATAAACAATGTACTAGTAAAACCATCTATACTTTAGATAATTTCAATGGAAACTGAGGAGCTTCTTTAATTTTTGTCTTGCGCAACCTGAGGTTGCGCTAGACAAAAATTAAAGAAGCTCCTCAGTTTCCATTGAAATTATACTTTAGATTGTACTTCAAAGGACATATTGATAATCTTCTGGGATGCAGGCATCTGTTCAGAGTCAGAGGGGCTACTTAAATGATCATGATCAATCAGGATTCAGATTCAAAGTCAGTGTTTGACGCCGGGGACATTCCCACTGTCCGAGTCGCCCTATTCTGTTTACTGAACATGACCTACTTTCTGTTGTTTCGTTTATAGTCACTATCCAAAATTTATTTTGAAGAACGTATCTCTCCTCTACAAAGAAGATGTACTCCCTTTTGTCATTTTGGTATCAAATTTGCTGTTGTAAGACGACATGGTCATGGGTTCCTAATACTGGAGATATGATTTGATGATTAAAACGTAAACCTATACCGGATATAAGATTTCTGACCAGTTTACACATCGATCGTCAATGTCGTATTTCTGCAATGTATTTCAGTCGTCATTATTTTGCTCTTTATTGAAGAACACTTCAAAAAAATTATGAGGTTCAAATTGGGAAATTTCAACCATAAATTGGGAAAATACAGGCCATTTTGGGCCATAATTAAAAAATTGTTTGTTTCCCCTCGCCCCGACCGGGTCAGGAAAAACGCCGCCGAGTCAGATTTTTTTATAGCCAAAAAGTCCGATTTTTTTTTTTTTTTTCAGAAATCGAATCACGGCTATGTCCATTTTCAGCTTCAACGTTACAATATTGTATCCAAATAGAATTGTAAAGCAATTCAATAGCTTTCTCATTCTTGCATTATTATAAGAAATCTTGCTGTAAACCCCCGTCCCCCTATTCCCGTCGGCTTTGAACCGTCAGTTTACGCATTATTGGTACATCGATAATTATGTCTCTCTATCATGTCTATTGTAAATATTCTCCAAAAGTTTTTGAGAACACTGAGCATGTTCAGTCGTAAGTCACGGTAGACGAGCGCTCGGTCTTTCAAACATGTGCCTATTTCGAATTCTGCAAGTGCGACAGGTATTGTGGGCTCCCATCTTTCCATGTATACGCATTTGCCCAATCTAGTTCCTCAACTTGTGAAATCTCGTTTCACGGATAGGCGTTTGAAAGCTATGAAGACCCATCGTTTTATTTGGAAGGATCCGCTGAGTGGGCCAAAATTCAGACAATATCTAAATGCATAAAATCGAGTGAATAAGAAAACTACTACCTGATCAAAGTACTCGGTTATTATGATTGACCTACATTTCTCTAGCGGTTGTCGGCGGTCCGTGCTAACTTTTTGCATCGTGAATGTCATTATCAATAGACTCAATATTACAATGAATTTTTGATGAATTATTTTTCACTTACGCTGTTTACATACAATAAACAGACCGAGAAAGAAAGGTCTACAAACTTATTTCATCTTTATCATGCACTGGAAAACGCCGGTCATTTATATACTCCGTGACTCGTGGTTGCGTGTGGTCAATATCTACATGTATATAAATTCAATATTTTCAAGTCGTAAAAAGTCGAGATGTAATCGTTCAATAGTGCATCTTATTCTCGCAGATTTTGACGTTGCCGTAAAATGACCCGTTACGCCGCGCTGAAACACTTGATGCGCCTGTTGCGGAAATATTTATCGAGTATCTTGGGACAATTTTGTTTATATAGAATAGGTTTTACAGGACAACGTAATTAATAAACATTTCATACTTAACCAGCGATAGAAATTGAGACACAACGGATATTTTGAGCTCGCCGGGACGAATGTCTGAAGAGCTAATGCCATACCCTTGGCGTCGTCCGTAGAAAAAGCTTTAACCTGGGCTATATCTCTACAACCATAAGGGGTAGGGCTTCATATTTCACATGTAGATACCTTGTGACGAGACCTTTCATTTGAAACCATGATCTTTGACCTAGTGACCTTGACCTTTGACTTTGACCTACTTTTCAAAAACCTTAAAGTGTGCTATATTTTTTCTTCAACCATAAGGGGTAGGGCTTTCATATTTCACAAGTAGATACCTTATGATAATATCTTTCATTTGAGATCATGACCTCTTGACCTTGGACTTTGTTCTACTTTTCAAAAAAAAAAAAAAAAATAAGTACCCGCCTGCCGGGTCACTTGGAAAAAACTGACCCGGGGGGAGGGGAAACAAACAATTTTTTAATTGTGGCCTTGGCGTTGGGAATGGGTCCGATAATCGGACCCAAAAACGGACTTGAAAAATCCCTGTATTTGCATGATTTTAAATAAAAACGATTAAATCAGATTCTTAAATCACAAGCACAGAGTATTCTCCTTCTGAAAATATACAAAACATACAACAATTTTAAATAAGAAAAAAGTCTGATTATTCCGATAGTGCTATCAATTGTACTCCTCTGATAATTTCCGATAATCGATAGTAAAAATTATCCGATTTTACAACACTACCGTCAACTGGGCACTATTGCTTCTTTCTTTATAGAGTTACGTCACTTCAAAAGTCATGCGATATACAAAAAATATAGTTATTGCCATTTCTTTGTAAAACAGCTTCAGTGTAAAATCTGAATATCTAGGTTGGTCCTTTAAGAATTGCTATCCAGGTCATGTGATGCATTAAACCTATTAATGCCCGTTTGTGTGGGTACTATTCTCTCAGTGTTGCTTTTGGAAGGTAACACTATTCCTTCCAAAAGCAACACTATCAGTCTATGAGAGAATAGTACTCGCACAAACGGGCATTAATAGGTAAATATAGAATATAATAGAATCTTAATGTAAAATTTTAACGAAATTCTGCTTATGGTTCAAGAAATACAGTCATGAGTAAAGTTTTGAAGTGTTTACCAAAGTTAAGGTCAAGGCCACTACATGTAGGTCAAAAGGCAGGGTTTTATGAAAAATTGTTGTTGTAAACTTTAAAGAATCTGTATGTGATGCACGGAATTTCTATCCATGACATTTACAAATTTTACAAAGGTTTATGTTATCAAAAAAAAGGTCAAGGTTACTAGGTCAAAGGTCGAGGTCACAAATGAATGCTCTGATCACAAGGTGTTTGCAAATTAAGTATACAATCCCTACATCCCGAGGTTCCAAAGAAATGGTCATGGTTAATTTTTTTGAAAAGTAGGTCAACCTTCAAGGTCACTAGGTCAAGGTCACTAGGTCAAAAGTCAAGGTCTGAAATAGAAGGTCTTATCAAGATTTATCATTGATTAAAGTAACTTATTAATTCTCTTCATAGTTTAATACCTGATGGTTAAAACATGTTCAGAAATTTCTATATCAAGGTCAAAGGTCAAGATCAAATTTTGTGGGTGCATTTGATTCGTCCCATCATGGTCTATCATCATGTATGGTTTCAAGTTGCTGTGCAAAGTGGTTGTCAAGAAATAATAAGAATGTGTATCAATTTTAACCAGAAGAAAGATATTAAATTGTTTATACAAGTAAAAAAAAAATAAAAAATTCAAATTTTGTGGGTGCATTTGATTCCTCCCATCATGGTCTATCATTGTGTATGGTTTCAAGTTGCTGCTCTGAACAGTTATCTTTAAAAAAAAACCTTAAAATGCGACACTTTAAACAAAATGTCGACGCGCTGACGGACGGACAGACTCTAACTTAATAATTTCATTGACTAGATTTTCAAAAATTACTCTGCGTCAAAGTCAAGTGATTACACTGAATGTGCTAATGTCCACACAGGTCACAGCTCACTTCAGAAATTGGAAAATTGAAGTTGTCTCAACTTCGTCGGCATATTTTCAGATTAAAATATATATAGTGGGATAGATCTCAAACTCTCATAACTATCTGTGTATCTGTGCGACCATTATGCTCACAGTGAAAGAAAATAATTTTAGATGGCAAGATTTTTATGTTTAATCTTTGCGTAACGTCGTCGACATTCTCCATAGACTCAGTGTTAAATATCGGCCACGTCACACTAAAATTAATATAGAAAACTCCCTATCTAAACCTAATTTCTTTCATTGATCGTAGGTAAACATATCATACACCGTTAGTTATTAGAGTTCGAGATCTATCCGATATATAAATTTAGTTGCAAAATATGTCGACAAGGTGGAGAAAACGGCAATATTCCGATTTCTGAAGTTAGCTGCGCAGACAGTTTCCAAGTCTGTCTCATCATGTCCATCCTAATCATTGGTTTTCAGTACACTCAAGTTACAAGTACTGGTTTCAGACAATTTTAACTTTCCATTTCCTTAAAGAACTTCGAGAAGATGAAAGTTGGAAGCTAAAATGTATTTAAGTGGCCAAAGGGGGGGGGTGTTAATAGATGTTAGATGCAAAACAGAGGAAACTCAGACAATAAGACAGTAAGATAATCATGTTTATCGGGAAAACTATGTGATCGTTACGATAAATAAAAGCTAACTCTAATGATATTGACTAAAGCAATCCTGCATTTGCAAAATGATTTCAAAATATTTCAGCTTCGTTCGGCCGCTCGGTCAGCTCGACATGCCAGTTCGCTCATCTCATCTCATGGTATCGTTCGTTCCAAATCTAATTGATAATAGTCGGTAAGATGTCCTAATGTCAGCAAATCTCCTTGTGTCGCCTACCAAGGCACGCATAGATTTCTGTGTCATGTGCTCATAAACAGAAGCGGAATCAGGGGGTGGGGCGGATCCTCGCACTAACCCAAAATTTTCCCCAAAACCCCATATTTTGGCCCTTTCACTAAAAATCGGCAAAATTCGCCCTTGACCCCCGGCAAGGGGGCGCTGGATCCCCAACTAATAAAGCAAGCTACATTTTTTCACTTGGTTTTACCATGAGCATGAATGATGTACAATTAGAAAGTCAAAGTTCTAAGCAAATAGACAATGTAAGAAAACAAGACAATGTCTCTGCTACAAAGACAACCAATCCAACCCGCTCTCCTGCTTTATTTCCACGCCGGATCGTCACATAATTTGTTATGTACGATTAGGCAATAACATTAGAAATGTCTCTTGGAAATGAAAGCTTCAGCGCCTAGTGAATTAACACAATAGCTGCGTTGGGGGGGGGGGGGGGACAAGGAGCAACCGTACAAATTTTTAATTTTTATATCAAACACCAACTGGAATTACTTTCTGCTATCAAGACCTCCCCCCCCCCCGTGTTCTTCCTCCAAGTGCCCGTCGTCAGCGGCGAGGTGTGAAAAGCCCGCTCTGCTACATTGCATGTATATTACTAGGTCTACTCTGTACTATTTAAGCTGTATATGCGGAATCTTACTATGGACTTGTTTCGTTATTTATCTACTCTTTAATTTTCATTATTATTTCTTTTTCGTGGGGGGGGGGGGGTAATATACCGATTGGTTTATTCTGATGAGTTGTCTCTCTGGGCTTATTTATTTGAGGAAGTGATTTTTATTTTTAAAATATGATTAGATTTTACATGTAAATTTTAATGATCCGCCCTACAATGTTGTTGTGTTCGACAGTTTTTCTCTGTTTGGGCACCTGGCAGCCCTATATGTTACATTCGACCAATTGCCTGTTGCAGTTTATTCTTGTCAGACCATTCCCCATTTGGGATGCCTCATACATGTAACTCTTTCTATAAAATTTCCGATGCCCACTGCAAGAGGGTTGTATAATTATATACTGCGTGCAGGATGGTCCGGCTTTTATAAAGTGCTACAACACCTGGATGCCCTTGTCGTACCCACCTAGCCCCCCCCCCCCCCCCTCCCAGTCTGGCCGTCATGAGATTAGTATTAGGGAGGGACGAGCGAGCGGATCTGATTTTCAACACATATGAGGGCCGCATGAATTGAACTCTGATCACCCGATTGAGAGTCGAACATCATAATCAAGTACTCGGCCATCTTATAGCTACAACCCCCCTCTCTTCTCTTCAGTTTATGGGATTATTTGGTCGTAAACTGTGTCAAGCTGCGAGGCCCTGCTACTGTATTATGTAAGATTACGCAATTCGTCTCGTCCGGGTGTTCAGAGAGGAAGGCAGGCTACATTGTATTTTATTTGCTTTACTGTTGTTTATTTTTCACTGATAATCATAATCATCGTCAGAAACAATAATTAGTTTCACTGGCGTAGGACAAGGGGGGGGGGGGGGGGGGGGGGGCAGGGGGGGCACGTGTCCCCCACTTTTGAAAGTGGGGGGGCATAAGTATGTTTGTGCCCCCCCCCCCCCCCCCCCCCACTTTTTGACGTAATTTTTGGTCATACAAATTTAAAAAAACTGCAAAATACCTTTAACTCAAACTATATAGAATATCATTACATGTATATGTTAATGATAGAGGACACAGACAGTATTTTCTGATTAGTCAATATTTTGCTTAAAAAAATTCCTGGCTCGCTACCGCTCGCCAGCCATTTATTCATCTACTTAAAATTTAGAATTGCACCAGAAATGTTGAAATTTGTGCATACAGAACATGAAAGCCCAATATTTATTATTTAATCTCTTCCTCTTCCCCCCCCCCCCCTTTTTTTTTTTTTTTTTTTGCTTGTTAGAAATTTTGGGATGTTGTGCCCCTCCACTTTTTCAAGCAGAGCTACGCCATTGAATTTACCATATTGAACAAAATGAAGATATCCAGAGAGACAAGCAAACAGTTACAATTATTTATATATACCGAACTATTTTCTGCTACAATGACCCCCCCCCCCCCCCCCCTTTTTTTTTTCTCCTTTCCGCGAATGGAAATTTAAGGTCGTCACATCTGCTTGTTTTGTTAATTTATAACAATTTCAGTTTTAGCCTGATACAAGCATCAAAACATTGATATCGTAGACCTCCCCTCTACTGGAATGGACTCTTCGCATATATACTCCTATCCCGCTAAGACTGAGTTATGTAAGATTACGCAATGGTCAGAGAGACCAGAGACGCTACATTATTTAGTTTGGAGTCAAGTTTGATCAATTACCATATTCATTAGGACTACTAATGAATAAATAGCCGAAATTACATATGACATTGCATGGCTTTATTCTTTGATTAATATTTTTGGGTTCTTTTTCTTTCTTTTTTTTACCCCCCCCCCCCCTCTCTCTCTCTCTCTCCTGGAATGATTGTCAATTTCAACACGTTACGAATACCCAGCTGCGATGCGTGAAAACTGTGTAAGATTACGCAATAGTCACAAGTTTGTTTTCGTTCCTTTTTTTGTTTTTGCTATGTTTGTTTTTAACTTTTCATCAATTTAATTTTTGTTAAACTATTGTGAACAAAATAATGATACCCAGAATAACAACTAAACATAATTACAAAATCAGATTTATTTACATCAATGATTTTATACGATTTATAAATAAGTCCTCCGATCTTTACATCTTGATCGAGTTATTTTCTTGACATGCCCGACTCTGAAATGTTTGATTCTGCGGTCAAGACTCGAATTAAAGAAATTGTCGTCACTATATTCGAGAAGGCTTCATTTTGTACTTAAGGTATTTTTGTTCTTCTATCTTTTTTTTTTTTTTATTTGATTTGTTCGTTTGTTATAATTAATATGACTTTACAATAACGAGCAGCAATAAATACATAAATAAAAAAGATAGTTACAAATAGTATTAATATATAAATCTTGTTAATCTCCTTTAACAAGGGGGGGGGGGTGGTTGGTTGGGGGATTGGTTAGGTTATTAGCCGGTTTATTGTATCAATTATTATCATTTTTTTTTGCTGATTGGTTTTTTCCAAGGGGAAGGTACGTGTTGGTTGATTTTTTAAAGTATTTTTTTTACTCAATTATAAGCGTACGTGGCAGCATATAACCACAAAACAGATTATATTACTTACATTCATCAAGTTATTCTTAATTATTTTGCTGCTAATGTATCACCCCTACCCCCTTCCATTTTCCTCTCTTCAAATGGTATGGTCGCGATCGTCACTTTCATAAAGCACCGGCCCTCTCCTCCTTATGTAAGATTATGCAATAGCCATAGCTTAGCATATTGTCATTCCATGCATGGTTGAATTCACAAACTGAAGGTACGCTCCTGTGTACTTGTCAAAACAATAGTCTGATATACTTTACAATAGAAATTATTTGTTCGATTTTTGGGTTCAGGATCTATCAGGTCATCTTCGATTTGCAGTTGTCCGTTTGTAGTCGAAATGGTGTCACGCAAGGTTCCTTTACTTATTTAACGAGGCCGAGTACAAAATTTGATGACGGTGAAATTTCAATTTCTTTTTCTTAAAATGATATTTGAAGTACAACAAATAAATAACATGAATTTAATTAAAATCTCTTGCGCAGAAATATGAAAAAATTGAGAAAAATCATTATTTTGCAGTAAAACCCCACAAGGTCTCATTGTAAGATGCCATTATCTTTGAGATGACCCCTACATAATACTGAACGGTCAACTTCTATTTTCTTTCCCATAAAATGAATTTTATAATACTGCAATTATATGATCCGAATCTAGTCAAAATCTCTTGGGTAGAATCTTCATCATTTTCTAATTAGACACAGCCTCGTTAAATCAACTTGTATGGTTACATCATAAGCAGCGGGTCTCTACTCGAGGCGCGAAAGTGCGGGAGATGTTGATCCTACGCATAAAGGGGTTCCATGAGCCTCCCCTGTGAAAAATATTGCAGAGGTGCAATCGGAGCAGGGGCGGATCTAGACCGAGAACAGGCCAAAATTTTATTCTTGAGTTGGTATTTTGGTATTAACATAAGAATAAATTTTTGGCCTGTTCTCGATCTAGGGCGGATCCAGAGGTTGAAAAAAAGGAGGGGGAGGGGCGGACCCAGAACCCCAATTGCCGGGGGGGGGGGGGGCGTACAAATTTTAATTGGGTTGTATCGACCCAAAGGGTCGATTCAAGGCACGAAGTGCCGAGCTTGGGAGGGTACGAGACAATGAGATTTCTTATTTCTGATTATCCTTAAAAATATCTTGTTGTTTGAAATTCTCATCAAGACACTACCGAGAGTAGCAATCCAAGGAGGGATATAACTATATCAAATGGAGGAAATATCATTATGGTTATGTGGGAACACACTATATATATAATGTTTGAGGTACATTTTACAACAATAAAATTTACCGCGCAGTATCCACAAAAAAAAAGTCACTGCGCACATGATTTATTATAATATATATATATATATATAGTGCAGTAGTCATTAAGCAAAATCAAACATTTTCAATATTTCGAATTTGTCATAGGACAATATGATAATAAAACTGAGCCTGATAAAAAAACCGCACACTGCACACTGGGAGGGGGGGGGGGGGGGTTATGACCGTCCGCTTAGATCCGCACCATTGATAAGATACAATAAACAATGCATAAACTTCCAAGAAGTTGTATACATTGACACGCCTTGTGTAAAGGGCGAAGTATTAGAACTAGTATGTACGAGGGCTGATTGATACGTTTTGAGTCTCGGTTTTCTGTGATGCAGACTTTGAATTTGATTGAATATCCACCTTATTCACCTGATCTTGCTCCATCAGACATTCATGTATTCCAAACACTGAAAGCAGCTATTTCTGGCAACCACTTTCAGTCCGATGATGACGTCATACTTGCGGTGAATGACTTTCTGACCAGTCAAGATAAAGGTTCTTTAAAAGTGGTATTGAGGTCCTTAAACACCGATGGCAAAAGTGTATAGATACTGTTGGGGAATAATTATGTAGAAAATATATAATGAAAAATGTCTGCTGAAATTCAAATTCTTCAGTGAGAGGCTTACAACTTATCAATCAGCCCTCGTAGCGCTACTGGTTAAAGACCGAGCTTATGACCCTTCGTCCATCAGTCCAGGGATTTATCCGCTTGTTTTGGGGACGAAGGAGCTGTTAAGATAAGGGCCGGATTTAGCCCTGAAATCACTCGATTATTTCTCGGGCGCTGTCCTTCCAATTTAGATAAAAGTTAGTCAGGATAAAAATATAAAGTATTATAAGATTCCTAGTAGGTGTTTTATTTAAATAAATTCGATGAAAGATGTTATAATTACGGGTTGAAGAGGTAGGGGTACAGATGACGGAAAACGTTGAATTTCGCTCGAAAATGCACAAAAAAATGCATTATTTTAAACATTTTTACGTTTATTATGCTTCTGTTACCTTTTAATGTCAAAATTGGATAAGCAAAATTAACTTTGAGGTTACTTTATCAATATAATCGGCAAATTCTGCAATCCGGAAACTGAAAAACGGTTTTATTTCGTTCTTCTCAGCCATTTATGTAGCTTTCTGGCGCGAAATACACACGGTGTAGAAATAGACAACTTTCTCGTTTATTTCCTTCCAAACGGTTAAATATTTGATCGGAACACACTCTGAATAGATTGTTCCGTGATATAAAAAGAAAAAGACGACAATATTACGTACTTTAACGCTCTAGAGGCAAATTTAAAAACAGTCAGCCATCCCCCCTTTTTTCGTTTTACGCCTGTGGGACATTGTTCTCGCTTCAGAACCCAGCGAGGGGGGGAACGATGTTGTACAAAACTTTTCCGTTTTCCATTGATTTCTGTGTAAAAAACGCTTATTTTGACCCAAATATCGGTCTTATTTTGCATAAATTATCCCATCTGAAAGCAGATTCATATGCAGACCAAGTTACTTCAAATTTCAACCGAAAAAAATTCTCAATTTTTGCATTTTGAAATTTCGACTTTTCAGGGCAGATTCTACGCCTTATCTTAACAGCTCCTTTCGGCCCCTTCCCAATGCCAAACTTCCTCTATTTTTCCCCCAAAATTACCATGAAATTCCCAAAGAGGCATTATGAAAATATCACCTGAGGAAATATATAAGACTCAAAACCTGGAAGTCAGCACAAAATGTCCTATTTCTAAGTGCATTTTTAAATGTTTTTGATTCATCCCTTGTTCAGTTCAAGCAAATCAATAGATTATCAGTGTTAATTAATGATACTTTAGGGTTATACTATGGTGAGAATTTGTACAAAATTTTCTCAATTTCAGAAAAAATGTCGCAAATTATCCCAAATGGGACAGGCATAGGCACCTTCCCCCAAAATTAAAAAAAAAAAAAACAAAACAAAAACCCTTTCTCTGACTGTCCATCCGCCCGTTGGTCCTGCGCTTTTTATCTTGCTTTCACAACTGCTCTGAAACCATGAATGACTTTAAATGTAATTCTTGTGAATTAATACTCCCTGGGTCTTAGAAAAATTGGGAGAGGTCATTTTCCCTAACGAAAGTCTATATATGTATGTACATTATTTTGTGTGTATTATCCGAAACTATATGCATTACAGAAAACTTATTCTTTTTGCATTATGATTGGATTATATGACCTAGTAATGCACCATTTATGATCAAGAAGGGAGCTAGGGCATCTCCAACCAGACCCTGTTGTAGTACCAACAGCAAAACACCAAAACACCCGATGCAAAAATACAAAGACGAGCACAGCAAGAGACAAAAAAGAGACAGTTCGACATAAAAACATCAAACACAAAAGACCAATAGATATATAAACCAACGAGACCAATGGGTAACCGGTGCCGACATAGGACGGCAATGATGTGTTGTCCGGAATACGTGTTAATTAAATTATACAATATAGGTTGTCAGCATTAAATCTAGTATAAAGTATTCTAGGTTATATGTATCTATTTGATCTGTTTTAATAATATTCTTTTATCTGCTTACAAAAACTGTAGGGATTAGTTTCGATATCTCTAGACTTCTAGTTGTACTTTGTTTTTGAGTTTTTTGTTTGTACATATTTTTCTTGGTTTTCTATCACTGAATCATAGGTTTGATTCCATTTGATTTTAGAATTAAATGCGCTTCGGATGCCAAAAGTTTGCTTATTATTTTTTCATAAATTTCTCGGGGGGGGGGGGGGGGCACTCCAATCCCATCACATCTCCCCTTGGGTTGTGGCGTGGTAATCAAAAACCATATAATTCACAAGACTAATGTTAGTTACGGTTTTTAAGCTTTTATTACAGATATCCGAAGTTCAGTGGAAAGCTTGGACACAATATATAGCCATGCCAGAAATGCAGACAGACACGACAGACGTACAGACACTGAATACAGACAACGGACTTGATATATATATAAAGCAAGAGTATCCATTCGTTTTAAAAGAGTATATAAAAGATATACGTAAAAGTATATATACAGACAAGCAAGATTGAAAAAAACACAGATAGGCATGACGGACACGTATTCGTAAAGGAAAGACAAACACACATGGCAGTCATACCGACAGTCTGAGTCCTCGGTTTTTTTTTTTTTTTTTTTTTTTTTTTTTTTTTTTTTTGTTTTGTTTTGTTTTGTTTTGTTTTGTTTTGTTTTTTTAGCTCGAATCAATATATCCGTAATAGATCTGCATACTGAATGTTTGTGACTGACTCAAAGAGGGGAAAGTGGGAGGGGGGGGGGGGTAACATGCCTCTAACTTGTCCTTTGGCATGGTAAACTTAACAAACAAATAAATAATAAATAGCCGGGATTAGCGTCTTGAAAAGTATTGGATCGATCATTTCTACGAAATCTTGTTTAAAATGCATCTATTCTGAAACTCAAAAAGGACTTTTAGAAAAGCGATTGTGTTCGCCTGTCGATGCGCAGTAATACTGCATACTCCTAACAATCTAGTATTACGCAGGGAAAAAAATCGAATCTATCTCACCTCAGGTCTTCAGATTCCCCCCCCCCCCCCCCGGCATCGAAAAAGAAAGAAAGAAAACAAGAAACAAAGCAAAACAACAATGAAAAAAAAAAAAAAGCCCAAATAAAACTTGGGTTCTTTAATTTTATTTGAATGAAATCTGTGCTCACATCCGCGCAGTAAAATTAGCTAAGGCAACGAAATCGAAAGTAGATCTAAAAATGTGACATGTCTATGAAATATTACTTTTTGTCGGTTGCAAACGTTTATTTTAGCACAGGTAATATGTCGTAGTCATTAAGCATCTCAATATGAGAAAGTCAACCTTGTAAGTATAACTCCTAGTCGATGCATGTTACAAAATTTTAGCGAATTTCCTCTGACAATGCAAATGCACATCAGGTCCTGGTTTGTGGAAGTATTATGTAATTTGGCACATTTTTATATGCCCATTTCACAGTTATTCATAAATTCAAACAAGAAAAATGTATGAATATTTTACAATAAATTTGATCAGGTTTTCTATTTCTAATACATAATTTTTTTTTAATATATCAGTATAAGAAGAAAACTGCAGGAAATTTTCAGATTTTTCTACGGACAAATCTGACAACATATTCCAATTAAAGCAAAACACAGTGACTTTCTGCAAGTTACTTTGACATAACTATTGACAAGTTTTTTCTTTAATTAAAGTTGCGTACAATGATACGCACTTACATGCAATATGTGTCTTCAACGAGCACCCACCCTACATGTACATTGCACTTTCACATTTGTAAAAGTGTATCCATATTTATATACATTTTCCAAACTCTTTCCGAAAAGCAAACGTGCATACAGAAGATAACTGCAAATAAAATTCAAAAACATGAATTCTAACATTTGGCAGGTAACATTTGGTTTTCAAGAATGGCTAGGCTTATATTTCTATTTATCCTGCAATAAACTTTTTATACACTTTTTATTATAAAACATACATGTATTTTGTTAATACTTTATAATTTATTTACTATGAGAATCTTAATTTACAGTATTATTGTTAACATTTTTAATAATTGACAGGAAAAAACGACGGGAAAATTTTTCCTGTCATTTCATAGGACGGGAAAATTTTTCCTGTCGTTTAAAAAGACGGGAAAAATTTTCCTGTCGTTTAAAAAGATGGGAAAAATCTTCCCACAGGATTTTTTTTCCCGTCATAATATATTGACGGGAAAATTTTTCCTGTCAATTTCTATGACGGGAAAATTTTTCCCGTATTTTACTTGAAATGAAAGTCAGGAAAATTTTTCCCACGGGAATCCAATTTTTCCCACGGGATTTTGACAGGAAAATGACGGAAAAATTTTTCCCACGGGAATTCCCGTGGGAAAATTTTTTTCAATTACCTCTGGTGGCCTTACCTGGTAGCACAGGTGAAATTTTTTTTGTGGAATTAGTTTCTCTTGGTAAGTACTACCACACCTGATAATCAAAACCTACCTACCTACAGTGCTTCAGGGGGCTGAACTCCGGACAAATGTCCAGTCCGGAGTTATTTGTCTAACTGTTTTTATCTCATCCCAGGGAAATTTGAGAGCTCTCAGTCTCAAGTGGGAGAATACGTTGTCATGGACAACCTTACATGCATTGATTTGAAGTATTGCATTAAAATTCTACGATATTTGTTTCAAAAACAAATTAAACAAAAAAGTTTACGACGGATGGAGACATTGACATACAGACAGCTAAACAGACATCGTCAATCTATAGACCAAAATTGAAAATTGTTTTGCAATCCGACCAAAAATCGGAAAAGGTTGAATTTTGTAGGTAATTAAGAAAACTAACATCCTAAATATTACTGAAATTCACGAAGAGGTGAAAAAGTTATAGACAACACAAGCCTTCCTCAAAAAGTAGATTGTCAGTTTAACATTTGACCTATATTATATTATCAGAATTTTTTCTTATCCTAAAAGTATTCAAAACATTAGATAATTATACATTTTCTGTAAATTCTCTTTTTTAAACAGTTCATGACACATCCAAGGGTACTAAATAACGAAAAATGTATAATTGAAATCAATGTAGAGGATTAAAAAGTTAAACCATGAGAATGTTTGAAACATATAATCACTATCTAAATTACCTTTATTCAAGGTATAACTACTTAGCCGTATTTCATAAAATATGATTAAAATCCATAGACCGATACATTCATGTAAGGGGAGAGGGCGGACAGGGGGTACCTCTCTCCCCCTCCCACTCCTTACCTCCATCCTCCAGCCTCCCTCCACCGCCTTTTCACCCTTCCCTTACCTCCCTCCCGACCCCTTCCTCTCCCTCCCTCCTCCTATCTCCGTCCTCCTGCCCCCTTCCTCCCGCCTCCCTTTCATCCTGTCCACCCTCTCAGTAAGGGGCAAGTCCAATTTCTCTGTCCTTTACTTTCACTTTCGTATAGAGAGTTTAATCGGTACTTGGAAGGAAAATATTCTTGTTATTTAATGAAATCGGTAGGAAATGATCATTATAAGATATAAAAAATGCAATGTAATGAAATGATAGTCACTCAAATCAGGCGCGTAGCCAGAGTACTTTTCAAGTGGAAGCACTTTCAGTCAAGGGATTGGAGATCGATTTGAGGCCCTTAAGGATCCAGGAAAAACCCTTACAGGAATGCAAAGGGTAAAGCCCGTGAAAAGGATTTTACACATTCACTGGGCAGCTTTCCTTTTGTACATCTTCATTAATTTTTTTTTAAATTACAATTGTTTTAAATCTGTTTTTTTTTTTCGCAAAACGATGTGGAAGCATCTGCGTACTTGGGTACACCTGGCTACGCGCCTGCATATAGTGATCTATTATTATTGCATAAGATAAAGACTATTATGATGCAAACATTTGTTTACCCGCTCTCACTCAAATAAGTTATCATTTGCTCTAGACATGTGCACGTATACATTACCGTATAACCAGAAGTTTTCGCGAGTATCAAATTTCGCGATTTCATTGTAAAATAGGGTGTCTTTACTTTCGCAAGTACAATTTTTCGCGATTCCGAAATTACAACAACAAAAAATATGTACATATAACTTCACTGTTTTGTACCTTCCATTATTAAGTTTCAGTAATTTCTATCATAAAAATTCACTCGAACTACTTTGCTTTATGTTTAGTCAGGATGTGTGAAGAATGACTTATGTACAATAAAAACAAAATGTCACTGATATACCAATTCATCTTATACCTTATTAAATACAATTTTTCGCGAGAATAATTTTTCGCGATACCCAATCACTCGCGAATATAGCGAAAATTAGTATCTCGCGAAAATTTCTGGTCATACGGGTATGACAATAGATGAGCGACATCAAACAAACAACCAGATTGAATATTTCAATAAACATAATGCTGTTACGATGATGAAACTTGATGATGCTATCGAAGAAGAACCGTCCGGTGATGACACTGAAGAATAAAAGAAAAAGATTATAATGTCATTGAATATTACACAAATATTCATCAATCGTTCTGAAAGGAACAAATTTAATATATATATTTGCAAATCTAATTAAACTTGGACAAACTTGAAAAACGTATGCCCCCGCTCATAGAATCATATCCCAGCCATTTTGATATGTCTTTTGGTACATTTAGGATATGATTTTCACAGATTTTGGTCATATTACATTGTTTAGATTGAGGATCACTGACGAGAGTTTATTACCCTACACGTGCATGTCTGGTCCATACTGTAAATTTATCTGCTCTAAAATTATGCTAATGAATTTAAAGACGTTAAACATTACAATAGACGCTGACCAAGTTTGATTGACCTCAAAATCGGGAAGAACTTTTTACTCGAGATTTTATAAAGCGAATCCATTCTTCAAAATTAATAGCATCATTTATAAACAGATAAATTTGCAGCATGGACCAGACATGCACGTTACGGGTACTCAACCCTCTTCAGTGATCCTCAATCTAAACAATGTTATATGGCCAAAGAGTGTGAAAAATATTATGTTCTAGAATGAACCGGAAGACGTAGCAGAATAGGTGGGATAGGAAGCTACAGGACCCAGGCTTTAGAAATTTCAAGAATTTTGGTTACAATATAATTATCTGAATGCGTTCAAGAGACAGACGATCAACCGAAGTTGATCGAACTTGGCTACATGTGCCAAAGCGTTCGTTCCTAAAAGCGAATCAGGTTGCTCCCTCACTCTTTTAAGCTCACCAGAGCGAAGCTCAAGTGAGCTATTGTCCGGCGTACGTCCGGCGTAAACTTTTTACATTCTCCTCTGCAACCGCTGCACAGAATTTCACGAAACCTTACAGGAAGCTCAAGGTCCTCTACTAAGTTTGTTTTATTTTAGCTCACCTCTAGAAGTGAGAGGGAGCTTATGCTTATAATTACCCTCTCGTCGGCGTTTGCGTCCACGTCTGCATGCGTCCGCACTTTTATGTTAAGAAGTTTTATTTCTTTAATATAAGTGCTATAAAGGCCACGTCACTTGCACAGATGATGTGTCTTTTTGTGTAGATCACAAATCTACGTTCAAATATAGGTCATGACCTACAGATTCCGCTTGAATGCACATATTAGGAAGATTTGGGTATCAATGTTAAGAAGTTTTATTTCTTCATTATAAGTTCTAGGAAGGTCAAACTTGCACAGATGCATGCGTTTTTATGAGTAGATCACAAATTTATGTTCAAATGCTGGTCATGACCTACATTTTCCGCTTGAGTGCACATGTTAGGAAAATTTTGGTAATAATGTTAACAAGTTTTATTCCTCCATTAGTTTAAACTGGTATTTTATTTCATTATGCATACATAAGTTATTACAGACAAAATACAATGGATTGGGAAACAAGTAAAAAAAAAATATACTTATTCCTCTATTATAAGTGCTAGGTAGGCCAAACTTACTCAGATAATGCATCTTTCTTAGTGGATCACAAATCTACGTTCAACTTTAGGTCATGATCTATATTTTCTGCTTGAGTGCACATGTAAGAAAGATTTGGGTATCAATGTTAAGAAGATTTTAATTCTCTATTATAAGTGCTAGGAAGGCAAAACTTACTTAGATGATGCGTCTTTATGAGTAGATCACAACTCTACGTTCAAATTTAGTTCAGGACTTATATTTTCCATGAAAATGCATATGCTAGAGAGATTTGAGTATCGATAGAGTACACCCATTCGTGCAGAATTTGGTTCAATAAATGAAATACTCTATTCCCCTTTTCTATTTTGTTTTTGTGTGGTAGCATTTTTTATTGTTCTCAGTGGAATAGATTTTCAAATTCAAACATGTTTAATCTTTGACTACTTTCTGTTTACTGCCATGATATAATGCTGCAATAAGGTGAGCTTCGTAATCTTTGATTACACTATGTTTTTTGTTTCGTGCCGATCGGTCAACAAATTTGGCAGCCGCGGGATCTGATTGGCTGACGCATTTTCGACTTCTCTTTTGCAACCGCCACACAGAATTTCACGAAACTTTACAGGACGCAAGTACTCAAGGTCCTCTCATAAGTTTGTATTTTTCGTGCCAATCGGTCGACAAATACGACCGCTGGGGGTTCTGATTGGCTGACACATTTTCGACTTCACTGCAGCTGCTGAGCTGCACAGAATTTTACGAAACCTTACAGGAAGCAAATACTTAAGGTCTCCTACCAAGTTTGCGTTTTTCGTTTTATAATCAACAAATATGGCCGCCGAGGGCTTTGATTGGCTCAGACATTTTTAACCTCTGCAACCGCTGCACAGAATTTCACTAAACCTTACTGGAAGCAAGTATTCAGGTCCTCTACCAAGTTTGTATTTTTCGTTTCGATCGGTCAACGAATATGGCCGCCGAGAGCTCTGATCAGCTGATGCATTTTCGACTTCTCCGTCATGTTGAAATTTCTGATGTGCCGTAGGGCAAATCTGAATCTTACATTTGTTATTGTGTAAACTAGTTAAAATACTTTACTATACTTTACTATACGAACGAATATACTTCCAGAGTTTAACCAAAATACAAACTGTCGAAACAGGGACAGATAAATAGAAAGACAAAGGTTGGGAAAGACATACTTTTCGGGTATGCGATGGATAAAGAAAAGGTGAATAAGAATTTAATCAGAAATTAAATTAAATTATATGTGATAGCTCACCTTGAGACTTGGTTGTTGGACACTGATCTCCAGTACATAACACTCTATATTCAGGTGTCGGTTCTGGCTCTAAAACAAATAAAATATGTGTTTGTGAAACACGAATGCCCCCATAGGCATCTTTGATAGTAAAACAGCTGAAAAGTGGTTACACATTTTGAGGTCAAGGTCACAAAGTCAAATTCGGTCTTGCCACATGGAATTCACATATGAATATATGAAAGCCCACTTACTACATGTATATAAAAATTATGGCTAAAGTTTTAGATGTTCTAAATTAGGCCAAACTCCAAGGTCAAGGTCAAGAGGTTAATAATTTTTGTATCCATTGAAAGGTCTTGTCGCAAGGAATACCTATGTGAAATATGAAAGCCCTATCTCTTACACATCAAATGTTAGGGCCAAGGTTAAAGTTTTTTCAAAAGTAGGTCAAACTCGAAGGTAAAGGTCACAAGGTCAATATTGTTGGTAACCATTGAAACGTCGTGTCACAAAAAATGCAAATGTGAAATATGAAAGCCATATCACTTACCATTCAAAAGTTATTGCCAAGGTTAATTTTTTTCAAAGGAAGTTCAAACTCCAAGGTAAAGGTCACAAGGTCAAAATTTTTGTTTTCCATACAAAGTTCTTGTCACAAGAAATGCACATGTGAAATATGAAAGCGCTATCACTTACCATTCAAAAGCTATGGCAAAGGTTAAACTTTTTCAAAAGTAGGTCAAACTCCAAGGTCAAGGTCATGAGGTCAATATTTTGGTATCCATTGAAACATCTTGTCACAAAGAATATACATGTGAAATATGAAAGCCCTATCACTAACACTTCGAGGGGTATGGACAAGGTTAAAGTTTTTCAAAAATAGGTCAAACTCCAAGGTCAAGGCCACAAAGTAAAAATTTGTAGTATCCATTTAAAGGTCTTGTCACAAGAAATGCACATAAGAAATATGAAAGCCCTATCATTTACCATTCAAAAGTTATGGCCAAGGTTTAAGTTTTCATATGTTGGTCAATCGTCAAGGTCACAAGGAAAAAAAAATGGTATCTATGGAAAGGTCTTGTCGCAAGGAATGCACATGTGAAATATGAAAGCCCTATCGCTTATCAGTCAAATGTTATGGCCAAGGTTAAAGTTTTTTTCAGACAAATAGACAGACGGACAGACCAAAAACTATATGCCCCCGAATCTCCGATTGCCGGGGCATAAAAAATGTTTCTTTAATAGCTATGTGTATCTTCATTATTATATTTCATTTTTCAATTTATTTCGTGAATTCATTTTGTTTTATAATCACTTTACAAACCTTGTATTTTAACCTTGACTTCATCGTACAAGCTTGTATCTTCTTCCAGTAAGGGGCTATGTACCACACATCTGAAAACCGAGCCGCTGATTGGTCGGGTGACTGTGACGTCAAGCCTCGACATCGCCAACGGCTTACATTTATCTGAAATATCGATTTCCTGTTCCCTTTCGTTATTGTCCACCGACAAAAATCCTCGTCCGTCAGGAAAATGCTGAAAATAATAAACTCTTTTATAGATCTGAACAGACATACATAAATATACAGCTAGGTATTAAAATATAGATGGACAGACTGAGATATATTCATTATTATTTGATAATTATTCATATAATATTTGATGTTATATACAATTTTCTTTTATTTTCTCTCTTGAATTTTTTTTGAATGT
The DNA here is from genome assembly GCA_033119305.1 of Pinctada imbricata. Taxonomy (NCBI): domain Eukaryota; kingdom Metazoa; phylum Mollusca; class Bivalvia; order Pterioida; family Pteriidae; genus Pinctada; species Pinctada imbricata. Next base: position 19,235,835 of record VSWD01000002.1, read on the forward strand.
ATTATGTTGCTCAGCACTCAGCAAATATGAAATAAATGGTTTCCAATTCAGTTTTAGATCCTCTGTGCAAAAATGAATTTATGAACATTTGTTATTTCTTTTCTTAATTAATTTATGTTTACTGTGTATACAAACATACACAACAAAAAATCTAATTTATCATTGCATTTATCAGAACAAAAAAGCAAATGAGTTTCCTTACATACCAAAGGGATGATTTTATTTAATGATGTTTGTGTCATGAAATATACGAAATAAAGACAAAATCAGTAAAACTGGTGGATTCTTCCTGAACAAAATAATTTTGGATGCCAAAGTTTGATTTTCTGCGTGTCCTTGTCTTTTCAGACATGACCATGAATGATCTTGACCTTTAACCCTTATATGACCTTGAAGACTTTTGTCTGAAAGTCCACATCATGCAAAACAGTTTGTGAAGTTTGAACAAGTTATCCCCAAAAAGTAATAATCAATACACCTATTTCATTTTGGTACACAATGTCTTATCAATGCAAAAACAAACAATATCTTAAAACCAGTAACTTATATAAACGAATATGATTTTTTTCATCTAATAAAGAAAATATCATACCATTTTGAATTGAGGAACATTTTAATGAATTTCTTAAATTCTCTCACAGGAATGCAAATTACCTTGACCTTTATGAATGACCCTAGGTGACATTTGTGCTAATAAACAGTTATGGGACATATGATGGAATTCACATAAAACAGCATATGTATACAGATCGTACATTCACAAGAAGTTATGTGTAAACGCAATTTCTCATCGACGTAATAAAAAAAAAATCTTTAAAACCGTTACCTGTGTGAAATATTATGCATTTTCCCATCATTATTTTAAATTCAACACCGTTTTGACAAAACTTAAATGTTTAATAATGTTATAAACTTTTTAATGCAAAAAAGCTATTATTAATCCGGAAATGACCTTGACCTTTGATAATTGATCTTATGTGACCTTAGTCCCGAAGGGGCTATCCTAATATAAAATATAGGATCTATGATGATAATATTATAAGCAGCCTATATATATATATATATATGCATTGTATATACATTCACTTGAATCTTGAATTTTCGTGCTTAAACATCGACGGCGGGTGCGGCTAGCCAACAGGGGATGCTTACTCCTCCCGGGCACCTGGTCCCACCTCAAGTTTGCTAGGGGTCCGTCGATGCTTAATTTTGTGCTCTGTTGTGAGTGCTGTTGGGATCTTATCGTCAGGATCTTCTTTTAACTCATTGAAGTTACACGCATGTGTAACACACGCCTATGGCACTCAATTTCTCACCAACGCAATAAAACATTTCAAAACCTGTATGATATGTAAAAGATTGTGCATTTTTTCTACCATTGTACAAAGTTTCAGACCATTTAAACAAAACATCGATATTTTACTGCAAAATCTTTTTTTAGCCCGGAAATGACCTTGACCTTTGACAATTGACCTTTTAACACACCTTGTCCGAACGGATCTATTCAAATGAAGATTTGTGTGAAATATGATCAAATTCTTATGTAGGTTAAGGAGATATGAGCTCGGATGGACAGACCGACCGTCACGACGGCGACTATATGCTCCCCCCCAATTTTTCGGAGAACTTAAAAGGAGATACAAGAATTTCTAACTGATTACGTTCTTCTTAAGATTTTAGAAATCCATTTCCTTAATACTAATGATGATATTGATTTGTTAAAACACTGGGAAAGTCAAAAGTTTGGGAAGAACTTGAGGCATTAGGGGTATACTCCGGTTGTTTTCATAACAGAATAATGTTAAACGTCTTCAAATTCAATAGTATTATTTAAGCACAGATAAATTTGCAGCATTGACCATACATGCACGTTTCGGGTACTTAAACATCGCCAGTGATCCTCAATCTAAACGATGCAATATAATCAAAGAGTGTGAAAGTTATCAAGCCCAAAGATGTACCGAAGACATAGCAGGATGGGTTGGATTCAATATAACGAAGTTGGCCGAAGACGAAAGACTTCGGCAATGTTCGGGACCATGTATTTTCATGGTGAGTTGAACGAAACAGAAAAAAATATATATAATATCTAAAAATATATTAGATTTTGCAATACATAATTGCTACCTTTTCGACGATATTGTTATTATACCCCTAAATACCCCAAGTGGACATTCTCTGAGAGCTGAGTTTTATTTCAACACGTACAATGTACATGTAGAGTATCAGCATATCAAATCTATCTATGATTAATCCCACTTAAGTTTTTTTTTACTTTTTTATATACTCTGTAATTAATGTGGAATATATCCATAATTTTCTTGCTATTCTAATACTAGTTGTAATTTCATACCTTACCTAAATAGGTTCATTTATTAACCTAAATAGGTACATTTGTTAACCTAAATTGGTACCTTTGTTAACCTAAATAGGTACCTTTGTTAACCTAAATAGGTATCTTTGTTAACCTAAATATGTACATTTGTTAACCTAAATAGGTACATTTGTTAACCTTAATACTAGGTACATTTAGTAACCTAAATAGGTATATTTGTTAAAGCCACCGTTCCACTGCAATCCCGCTGTACCTACGACCATTCCCGACCGCAATTTTCATAAGAGCGGGTAAAACTTTCCCCGACCTTTTCATTTTTTCTTGACATCACGCTCTATTCTCGATCGATTCCCGATCAATTTATGACCGATTCGCGTTTCATCGCGGACCTCCTCGCGCTTTATCCGTTCTACTCACGATCATATTGCCGACCAAGTCCCTTTCTATCCGATCAAAGTTCGATCTATTCCCGACCAAACCCGATCTATTCCCGATGCAATTCCGATCTACTACCGACTGTCCTCGACGCTTTCCCGCTCAAAACATATTTCTAACTTAAACTGATCTCATTCGTCATCCAATGATCGTATCGGCCAAGAAGAAGCCTATATTTCTCGTTTTGACCAAGCCTTACCCAAAAGTGTCGCGATCAAAATAAAACAAAATTCCATACTTAAAAACTAGCAGTCCCCTTCGGCGTTGTCGGTAGGAGACTAATAACCAAAAAAGTGGCATTGGACAGCCAAGAATCAACGCCGTGACATTTTGATAATAAGTATTTTGAACAAATCAATATCAGTGCGAGAAAATGAATGAAATATGGACAGATCCTATTTGAAGCGTCGTTTGGTCGTAACTTGGTCACATAGAGCGTGAATAGGTCGCAAGATGGTCATGAAAAGGTCATGGTAAGATAAGCAAACATTGAATCTGTAGTGGATAGATCGTGGTAAGAGCGTAGAATAGACGGGTAAAGATCGGGAGCAGGGCGTAATTAAAGCGTTTCTTATGCGTGAAGAGAGCGGGGTTTAGTTTAATGCCGATCAGACCACGCTCAAGCCAAGCTCTTTCCCGACCAGGACACGATTAACCTAGGCTGTACTCCCGACTATCCCGAACAAGCGCCGACTATTTCACGACCACAAAGAGAGCGGGAAAGTTTCCCGTATTTTTTCAACCGGTTGAAAGAATACGGGAAACTTTTCCCGACCTCTAAAGAGTGCCCGCTCTAAAACTGATCGATTTTGGACCAACATACGCTGTACCAGACCAAGATTACGATTAAGAGCCGTTCTCTCCCGACCTGGCAATTTTCGAGGTCGGGAATGAACGTAGGTACAGCGGGATTGCAGTGGAACGGGGCTTAACCTAAATAGGCACATTTGTTAACCTAAATAGGTACATTTGTTAACCTTAATACTAGGTACATTTGTTAACCTAAATAGGTATATTCGTTAACCTAAATAGGTACATTTGTTAACCCAAATAGGAACATTCGTTAATCTAAATAGGTACATTTGTTAACCTAAATAGGTACATTTGATAACCTTAATAGGTACATTATGAAAATATAATTCAACCAGCATTGATTCTTAGAATAATATTGATGAGATTTCCGTTAATGTCATTATAATGATTTCAGTCATCTAAAGGGGATGCTTTTACGTACCTGGTACCATTTTAGTGTGGCCGGAGGAAGTCCTACTGATGCTTCACACTCTAGTGTAAGTGTATTATTTTCTTGATCCACGATAAATAGGTCATTATGAATGGCAGGTCTGCTGGGAGGTGCTGCATAAGATATAGTCTGGGATGTATCACTGGGTTGGGTGCACCCCCCCCTTGATCCTCCAAAACCGGCCTAACTTTGTAGCATTTTTTGCGCTCTTTCCGGTAAAAATTTGTCTCATGGAAATTTCCATTGCAAAAGTGGTGTTTTTTGGGAAAAACATGTTTTTTTAGTCAAAAATCACTGAAAATAGGGAAAAAATTATAACTCTTATATGGTTGATGTTTTTAAAAATTGAAAAGTGTAAATATATAGTATTTTTGATGCTCTTTCAGATGAAATAAGTTTCAAGTTAAAATTCCTATTTTTACTGTGTGTTTTGGGGTAAAAAAGTCGAATTTTTGCCAAAATTCACAGAAATTTGAGGAAATTTTAATTTATTTCTGCTTCTCAGCTCCTCAATATTGCATATGATCGTTCAATGATGATTTAAAAAACATCTTTAAAGTCTCCTCTTTCAAATGACATATATTTTATATTCTTATTTTTTTGCAAAATCCTTGAAATTAATTATTTTATACAGAAACCTGTATTTTCAATCAGAAATCTCAGATTTCTGTATATTTATTTAAAGAACCCTTATTTGTTATAAAAGCAATGATTGAAAGCTATTTTCTAGTGTAACTTTTCACACTCTATCAGATTATATATGTTTTACTAACATTTCATTCAAAATCAGCGTGTTTTTGGGGGAAAAACGTATTTTTTCATTTAAAAATAGCTGATTTCTGGAGAATATTTATTGAATCTATAGAAGTTCTTGAAATGATAGCAGGAATGTATTTTGAACTGTAATTATTTAGGTTCACTCATAAATTACATGTATGAAACATAAAATGTATATTTTCTACTTAATTTTAGGGCAAAATGCCTGTTTTTTGTCTAGAAATTACAGATTTCTGGAAAAATTTTATTAATTCATTTTCTTTGCTAAAACTATACATTTAAAGCTATTATCATTATAGAAAGTAATCATCTTGTCAGATGATTGTGAAATGAAATGTAATAATCAATTAAAACCATCATTTTTGGGTAAAATATGCATTTTTATGCAAAAACCACTAATTTTGAGAAAATAAGTACTAGCTCTTTTAATTTGCCTAAATTGATATGTTTTAGCTTTGATATTATGCTGTTTCTTATTATAAATGGATAGAAATGTTATTTGATAACTGAAATTTAATTTATATCTTATTTTGGGGCAAAAAACCTTATTTATGTGAAAAATTCACTTATTTCTGTTAATATTTTTTAAAATTTATATTTCTTATTTAATCAACACTGGAGAGGTTTCATATAATTGGATGGCATTAATGTGATCAAATTTAATGAGTTAGAAGTGATTTCTTTGATTATCTTGCTATTTTTGGTGGAAAATCTTGATTTTTATTAAAAAATCGCTAATTTCTGGAAAATCCTTATTACTATGAAATCAGACGTTATTATTTATATTCAAAAGAGTTCCTGGGTATATCATAGCTTGTTCTTGTAAGTCATCTGCATTTGAAATATCCTCTGTTAATTCAATTGATATTTTGGGGCAAAAAACCTAATTTATGTGCAAAATTCACTTATTTCTGTGAAAATTGTTTTAAATCTATATTTTTTATTCAATCAAAGCTGGAGAGGTTTCATATAATTGGATGGCATAAAAGTAATCAAGTCTAATGAGTTAGAAGAGATTTCTTTGATAATCTTGCTTTTTTGGGTGGAAAATCTCAATTTTTATTTAAAAACCGCTGATTTCTGGAAAATCCTTATTACTATGAAATGTGTCGTTATCATTTATATTCTAAAGTGTTCCTGGGTACATCATAGTTTGTCCTTGTACGTCAAATGTATTTGAAGTATCCTCTGTTCATTTAATTGGTATTTTGGTGCAAAAAATATATTTTTTATGAATTATATATAGCCTATATCAAGAAACTTACTATAGAAAGTATCATATTTCAAACTATTATTATTATCCTCTGTATTTCCTATTCAACTGAAATATAAGACTTTCAATAGTAAGTTTCTTGATATAGGCTATACATTCATATAAAACATATTTTTTGCCCCAAAATACCAATTAAATTAACAGAGGATACTTCAAAAACATATGACATACAAGGACAAACTATGATATACCCAGGAACACTTTAGAATATAAATAATAACGACACATTTTATAGTAATAAGGATTTTCCAGAAATCGTCGGTTTTTAAATAAAAATTGAGGTTTTCCATCCAAAAAAGCAAGATTATCAAAGAAATCTCATCTAACTCATTAGACTTGATCACTTTCATGCCATCCAATTATATGAAACCTCTCTAGCTTTGATTGAATAAAAAATATAGATTTAAAACAATTTTCACAGAAATAAGTGAATTTTGCACATAAATTAGGTTTTTTGCCCCAAAATATCAATTGAATTAACAGAGGATATTTCAAATGCAGATGACTTACAAGAACAAGCTATGATATACCCAGGAACTCTTTTGAATATAAATAATAACGTCTGATTTCATAGTAATAAGGATTTTCCAGAAATTAGCGATTTTTTAATAAAAATCAAGATTTTCCACCCAAAATAGCAAGATAATCAAAGAAATCACTTCTAACTCATTAAATTTGATCACATTAATGCCATCCAATTATATGAAACCTCTCCAGTGTTGATTAAATAAGAAATATAAATTTTAAAAAATATTAACAGAAATAAGTGAATTTTTCACATAAATAAGGTTTTTTGCCCCAAAATAAGATATAAATTAAATTTCAGTTATCAAATAACATTTCTATCCATTTATAATAAGAAACAGCATAATATCAAAGCTAAAACATATCAATTTAGGCAAATTAAAAGAGCTAGTACTTATTTTCTCAAAATTAGTGGTTTTTGCATAAAAATGCATATTTTACCCAAAAATGATGGTTTTAATTGATTATTACATTTCATTTCACAATCATCTGACAAGATGATTACTTTCTATAATGATAATAGCTTTAAATGTATAGTTTTAGCAAAGAAAATGAATTAATAAAATTTTTCCAGAAATCTGTAATTTCTAGACAAAAAACAGGCATTTTGCCCTAAAATTAAGTAGAAAATATACCTTTTATGTTTCATACATGTAATTTATGAGTGAACCTAAATAATTACAGTTCAAAATACATTCCTGCTATCATTTCAAGAACTTCTATAGATTCAATAAATATTCTCCAGAAATCAGCTATTTTTAAATGAAAAAATACGTTTTTCCCCCAAAAACACGCTGATTTTGAATGAAATGTTAGTAAAACATATATAATCTGATAGAGTGTGAAAAGTTACACTAGAAAATAGCTTTCAATCATTGCTTTTATAACAAATAAGGGTTCTTTAAATAAATATACAGAAATCTGAGATTTCTGATTGAAAATACAGGTTTCTGTATAAAATAATTAATTTCAAGGATTTTGCAAAAAAATAAGAATATAAAATATATGTCATTTGAAAGAGGAGACTTTAAAGATGTTTTTTAAATCATCATTGAACGATCATATGCAATATTGAGGAGCTGAGAAGCAGAAATAAATTAAAATTTCCTCAAATTTCTGTGAATTTTGGCAAAAATTCGACTTTTTTACCCCAAAACACACAGTAAAAATAGGAATTTTGACTTGAAACTTATTTCATCTGAAAGAGCATCAAAAATACTATATATTTACACTTTTCAATTTTTAAAAACATCAACCATATAAGAGTTATAATTTTTTCCCTATTTTCAGTGATTTTTGACTAAAAAAACATGTTTTTCCCAAAAAACACCACTTTTGCAATGGAAATTTCCATGAGACAAATTTTTACCGGAAAGAGCGCAAAAAATGCTACAAAGTTAGGCCGGTTTTGGAGGATCAAGGGGGGGGTGCACCCAACCCAGTGATACATCCCAGACTAATATTTGTACATAGAAATAAAAATCATTCCAAGGAATGCATGTGTCGCCTGCGAAACATAGCGACGCTCAGGAATAACTTTTATAGGGTGTGACATCCAAGTGTGACAGACAGACGGACAAAGTGATCTCTAAGTGTCGCTATGCTTCGCAGGCGAGACAAAAATTACCATAATTGACGATGACGATGAAGAAATAGAAGAGGAAAAATCATAAAAAGTGAAATGGAGAACAAGAATGAGATGAGTTAAAGAAGATCCTGACGATAATCTCAACAGCACTCACAATAGAGCACAAAATTAAACATCGACGGACCCCTAGCAAGCCAGAGGTGGGACCAGGTGCCCGGGAGGAGTAAGCATCCCCTGTTGGCTAGCCGCACCCGCCGTCGATGCTTAAACACGAAAATGAAAACAATATATAAAAGTCATGCACTGTCTGACGTTATGTCTATATGGCGACAATGTCAGAGAAATACACTGGCGTAGGACAAGGGGGGGGGGGGGGGGGGGGGGAAGGGGGGGCACGTGCCCCCCCCCCCACTTTTGAAAGTGGGGGGGCATAAGTATGTTTGTGCCCCCCCCCCCACTTTTTGACGTAATTTTTGGTCATACAGATATAAAAAAACTGCAAAATACCTTTAACTCAAACTATATAGAATATCATTACATGTATATGTTAATGATAGAGGACACAGACAGTATTTTCTGATTAGTCAATATTTTGCTTAAAAAATTCCTGGCTCGCTACCGCTCGCCAGCCATTTATTCATGTACTTAAAATTTAGAATTGCACCAGAAATGTTAAAATTTGTGCATACAGAACATGAAAACCCAATATTTATTTTTTTAATCTTTCCTCCCCCCCCCCTCCCCTTGTTTTTTTTTTTTTTTTTTTTTTTTTTTTTTTTTTTTGCTTGTTAGAAATTTTGGGATGTTGTGCCCCTCCACTTTTTCAAGCAGAGCTACGCCATTGAAATATATTCAAAACACAAACTGTCAACCCCCTCGCGGGGAACTTTAAAATTTTTAAGAAAACATGGAAAGAGAATATAAATAAATGTGAAATAAATAGTGACTTGCTGGAACATGTGGAAGGGAGAACAAAGTGTAGAAAAGGGAAAAAAGCAAAAGAAAAAGGGAAAGAGGAGAAAGGAAATATTAGGAAGAGGAAAAAAGAGAGGTACTAGAAACCCATGAAGAAAGTGGAACATGTACGTAAGGGTTTGGAAAGAGGGGGGGGGGGGGAGAACTAGGAGAATGCAAATGGATAGTGAAGACAAAAAACGAAGCACATTTGTAAGAGTGTCATAGAACGACTGAGATGAGTAAAGCATTGATTTAAAAATCTTTTCGAGAAAGAGGAGCAGGCGAATAAAGGTATAGAGAGAGAAATAATAAAGAAGAGCAGATGAAAGGGCAATATAGTTAGAAATAATAAAGAGGAGCAGATGAAAGGGGTATATAGAGAGAAATAATAAAGAGGAGCCGATGAAAGGGGTTTGTAGAGAGAAATAAAAAAGAGGAGCAGGTGAAACGGGCATATAGTGAGAAATAATAAAGAGGAGCCGATGAAAGGGGTATGTAGAGAGAAATAAAAAAGAGGAGCAGGTGAAAAAGGTATATAGAGAGAAATAATAAAGAGGGATCACGGAAGTATGTATATGTGTAGATCAAATTGTATATATAAGAGGAGGAAAAGAGGAGGTAATGAGGATTTAAAGCAGGTCGAGAAAGAAAGCATCAAACATAGTTTAAAAGGCATGTGGAGAAGAAGAAACAAGTGAAAGAGGTGCTGGAGAAGTCAATGTGAAGAAAAAGGGACAGTTGGTAAGGATTTGAAAATATGTGAAAATAGACAGGAAGTTTGTATATGCATGTTAAGATAGACAGGAAGTTTGTATATGCATGTTGAAATAGACAGGAAGTTGGTATATGCATGTTCACATAGACAGGAAGTTTGTATATGCATGTTCACATAGACAGGAAGTTTGTATATGCATGTTAAAATAGACACGACGTTCAAATATGCATGTTAAGATAGACAGGAAGTTTGTAGATGCATGTTCAAATAGACAGGATTTTTGTATATGCATTTTAAAATAGACAGAAAGTTTGTACATGCATGTTAAAATAGACAGGAAGTGTGTACATGCATGTTAGAATAGACAGGAAGTTTGTATATGCATGTTGAAATAGACAGTCAGTTTGTATATGCATGTTAAAATAGACAGGAAGTTTGTACATGTATGTTAAAATAGACAGAAAGTTTGTACATGCATGTTAGAATAGACAGGAAGTTTGTATATGCATGTTTAAATTGACAGGAAGTTTGTATATGCATATTAAAATAGACAGGAAGTTTGTACATGTATGTTGAAATAGACAGGAAGTTTGTATATGCATGTTAAAATAGACAGGAAGTTTGTACATGCATGTTGAAATAGACAGGAAGTTTGTATATGCATTTTAAAATAGACAGGAAGTTTGTATATGCATATTAAAATAGACAGGAAGTTTGTATATGCACGTTAAAATAGACAGGAAGTTTGTATATGCACGTTAAAATAGACAGGAAGTTTGTACATGCATGTTAAAATAGACAGGAAGTTTGTATACGCATGTTAAAATAGACAGGAAGTTTGTATATGCATGTTAAAATAGACAGAACGTTTGTATATGCACGTTAAAATAGACAGGAAGTTTGTATGTGCTCGTTAAAATAGACAGGAAGTTTGTACATGCATGTTAAAATAGACAGGAAGTTTGTATATGCACGTTAAAATTGACAGGAAGTTTGTATATGCATGTTAAAATAGACAGAAAGTTTGTATATGCATGTTAAAATAGACAGAAAGTTTGTATATGCATGTTAAAATAGACAGGAAATTTGTACAAACATCTGAATTAAAAAAGCTGTTGAAGGATGGATATTTGAAGCATTTTCAGAAAGGAAAAAAAGGTGAAAAGGAATAGAAGTTGGGAAGACAAAAGAAGACTTCAAAAGTTCAAAATCAGGTAAATAGGTAAGGAGAAGCAAGTACGGAGAGAGGGTGAGGTATGGATGGGTTGGAAAGGCATTTCGAGAAAGTGGAGCTAGTGAAAAGGGTGTTTAAGCAGAATGTTGAAATTGAGGAACAGGTAAATATCTAAAGAAATATTAAAGTATAAAGATGGTCTGTAGAAATGTACTGGCAAGCAACGGAGAGGTTTTTAAGGCATGACGATAATGACGAGTAAGTGGGATAGGGATTTGAAAAACATATGGAGAAGGAGGCATAAAACAGATAGGTTAAACAGGCATATGACAGATAGGTTAAAAAATAGCAATCCAAGGAATGCTTGTGTCGCCTGCGAAGCGGTTTGATTATTATTCTAGAAAGTGGATCAACATTTTTGGTATCAGTAGAAAAGTCTTGTCAAATGAAATTCATTTGAAATATCAGACCTCTTAATTACATATAAAAAAATATCGTCATTCTCAAATTTTCAGAAAAGAGTGTCAATCATCTAGGTCAAGGTCACTACGTAAAAATTGGTAACAAAAAGGTCTCATCATAAGAAATATTAAAGACCTATCACCTACCAATTAAAAGATGTATACAACCTTAGAAAAGATGGTGAAATAGCTAGGTCAAGGTCAAAACGTAAAACATTATGGTTTGTGTGGAATGGCATTGTAAGGAAAATGCATGTGAAATATCAAAGCCCTATCAGATATAGCCAATATTACTTTTCTTGAAAAGTAGGTCAAATATCTAAGTCAAGGTCAAAAGGTCAAATATTATTGTATGTGTAGAGAGGTCTTGTCACAAGGAATACACATGTGAAATACTAAAGCCCTATCACTTACCAATCAAAAGATATAGCGAATCTTATCTTATTTTTAAAAGTAGGTCAAATATCTAGGTCAAGGTCACAAGGTCAAAAATTATGGTATGTGTAAAAAGGTCTTGCCACAAGGATTGCACATGTGAAATATCGAAGTCCTATCACTTACCAATCAAAAGATATATCCATTCTTAATTTTTTTGAAAAGTAGGTCAAATATATAGGTCAAGGTCACTAGGTCAAAAATTATGGTATGTGTAGGAAGGTCTTGCCACAAGGATTGCACATGTGAAATATCGAAGTCCTATCACTTACCAATCAAAAGATATATCCATTCTTATTTTTTTTTTGAAAAGTAGGTCAAATATGTAGGTCAAGGTCACTAGGTCAAAAATTATGGTATGTGTAGGAAGGTCTTGTCACAAGGAATACACATGTGAAATATCAAAGCCCTATCACTTACCAATCAAAAGTTATGGGCTGTGACACCCAAAGTGTGACAGACAGACAGACGGACTGACAGACGGACGGACGGACGGACGGACAGACGGACAACGGACAAAGTGATCCCTAAGTGTCGCTATGCTCCGCAGGCGACACAATAAACATGTGTAGAAAGAAATGTTAAACGTCTTTAAATTCATTAGCATCATTTAAGATCAGGTAAACAGCATGGACCAGACATGCACGTTTCGAGTACTTAACCCTCGTCAGTGATCCTCAGTCTAAACAATGTAATATGGTCAAAAAGTGTGAAATTATTATGTCCAAAAATGTACCGAAAGATGCAGCAGAATGGGTGGGATATGATGCTACAGGACCCGCGTTTTTGGAATTTCAAGAAATTTTGTAACAGAAAATTACAAATGCGTTGAAGAGAAAAGAATATTATGATGTGATTGTGTAGTATGAAGAAAATGGAATGGTACGGATTAGTTGGAGAAGAATGGTGGTAAAGCAGAGAACGAAACAGAAAGACGAATTCAGAAAATATTTTAAGGATCCCGCACCCTAAAAGAGTACTTCCGGTTAAAATTTATGCTCATTTTCATAATTTCCCGACAAATGCCGATGATTTCATAATCTGGAATCTTCGGGGTGACAGAGTAGATCATTGTATGAGAAGTGTAATCCCTAATTTTAGCTAGAAAAGTATGTATAGCATTCTTTTTGAAGAAATTGAAAATTCTGATTTCTGATTTCTGGTATTTATTATTGAAAATGCATTAGGAGTTGAATACCTTAAGGAGAGAAAAATTGGTAAGATATCAGTGTGATACACATCAGGTTTGGGTGCTGAGTCAATCGAAGCATTTTTTTCAGAGTTAGTGAACATTTCTTTTTGTATTTCACATTAAATTGCAAATCTGTTTCACGTCAACTTAAATTTACAAAAGTATCCTTATATTCCATATCTTAATTCCTTCTTTTCTTCTACTGTTTCCATTCACTGATACTAAATTTGGTCTAAAAGGTCGTTATTTTACTCCAGAAGGTGGATATGTGTTCCTAGCAAAATGATAAGAAAGCGAGTTGACATTAGTCGAATGAGACGGGTAATTTGCTGTGGATGGTAAAGGAAAAAAGATGTTTCGAAGCATAAACAGTAGGAAAGGATAAAGAAACAATTTTGTGTTGTAATGAAAAGAACAAAGTGTACAAACCTTGTATTCCAAGCTTAGTTGCTGCCATCATCTGTGTGTTACCTGTCAATATACAGGTATAAACACCGGTGTCATCACAGGTAAATGAGTAGAATTCCAAATGAAATTTCACCCCTTTTTCGTTGTACTCTATATGTGTGCCCAATCTGTTCCGGAAGTCTGGATTTAAGTCTTTGTTCCACTGCGCACCTACCTGTGGATCCTATAGAATTAGCGCATGCACAAATATATTAGACAGAGAAAAACACAGGAGGTCAAGGGGTCATATCGCTCTTTTGAGAACTATGTACGTTTTACAGTGATTTGTACCTAATAAGCATTATGAAATAAGTGCATAATACCACTGTTTAGAAGAGTTAATGAAAAAAAAGGAGGGGATTCTCAGCAACACTCGGTCGCAGCACCCACAGCAAAACACCCAAAACACCCAACGCCAGATCGAAGAAGGGTGAATTAAGATCCTGCATGGAAGACACCACAACAAAAATAAGTTAGAGAGCGAAATGGAATTAAAACACTTCAAACATCGGGTCGCGGGGACTTTTATGATCAACTCTACACTGCAACACGAAGTAAGTGTAGATATAAAAGGGAGGATCTCCAACAACACTCGATTGCAGCACTCGCAGCAAAACCCCAAAACACCCAATGCAAGATCGAAGTGTGAATTAATATCCTGCATGAAAGACACTACAACTAATGAGTTGAAGAAGATCCTGACGATAATCTCAACAGCACTCACAATTTTAAGCATCGACGGATCCCAGCAAGCCCGAGGTGGGACCAGGTGCCCGGAGGGAGTAAGCATCCCCTGTTGGCTAGCCGCACCCGCCGTCGATGTTTAAGCACGAAAATGAAAACAATATATAAAATTCATGCGCTCTCTGGCGTTATGTCTATTTAGAAAGTGCTATGTCGACAATGTCAGTGAAATATATTCAAAACACTTACTGCCAAACCCCTCCAAACTAAGTCAAGTCTGCGAACGAAATGGAATTTAAGAAATCGTATTATCACGCCTCAGACAAAAATGTTGGAATCTGCTTGGTCAGTTCATGGACACATGACGCCGTGAAAAAAGCCGTATCAGGCTTGTAAATCCGTATCGGGCGAGTAGTCTATTATGACGTCGTGAATTGTATGATAGGTCTTCGACGTGATAAATTCGTTACACGGTTAGCTAGGGACCTGATACGGAAAAATACATGGTGTGAAAAGAAAACCCGTATCGTGCTCGGCTTTCGCCTCGCCCGATACGGGTTTTCTTTTCACACCATGTATTTTTCCGTATCAGGTCACTAACTAACCTTGTAACTAATAGTATTACAAATTCAATGTTCAATAGGAGGCCAAGAGGTAGTACAGCTTTACTTTTGAGGGTAATCTATCCTACAGACATATGAATCAGTAAATAAAAATAAAAAAAATAAAAAAATGAAAAATAAAAAAATAAAAAAATAAAAAAATAAAAATAAAAAAAATAAAAAAAATAAAAATATGAATCAGTAAATAAAAGTCCAACATAGAACCCGAAATCTGAATCCAATAATTACTGTGTTTGCGTCGGCGCCGTGGTCTAGTGGATAAGGCGTCGGGCCAGTGACAGAAAGGTTGCTGGTTCGGGCCTCACTAGGAGCACGGGTCAACCGACATATACTTATCTATGGTCTGTGTTTATATACAAAAATGTCGTTGTCAGTGAATTGCTTACATGTCAGTGGTGTGTTTAAAAAAAAATACTGTGTTTGCGAAAATCGAATGCCCACTTCGACATTTTTGTCAGTATTTATCCACTTTTCTGTTAAGTAGATCAAACTCGATTGACATGAGTTAATTAATAGTATTTTTTTTTTCAAAAGTAAATGCAATTCAAGGTGACGGATTAAAGGTGTCAATGGAAAGTTCTTGTCACAAGGAATATACATGTGCAATATGAAAGTCCTAGCACTTACCGTTTAGAAGCTACAACCAACTATTTTCTTAAAGTAGGTCAAATGTCAGTGTCGAAGTATATATGTAAAGGTATTATCGCAAGTATTCCATATTTGAAGTATGAACTCTCTATCACATTCCTTTTAATGTTTTAGCTCGATGTTAATGTTTTTTGAAATGTAGGTCAAATGTCAAGGTCACGATGTAAATTACAGAGTGTAGTACATTACTTTACATGGACCCCAAAAACTGACGGCAACGGACGTAGACATCATTGACGACGGCCACTGTCGGCGGACCTCACGCCATGACAAAACGTTGAATATAGTACAAATCATCTTTATCCGTAGGTTATGGACAATCTAAAAAATACGTCTAGCCGGTAAAACGGCGTTATCAAAGTGATTGACCTCTACGTTGGTTCGTGCCGGAGTTAATTGAAGAGGGGTCATGTAGAATGAACTTAACTACGTACAGCTCCAAAATAACTATGAATATAGTAGATAAGCTACCATATTCGAAATTATGTTGAATTCTTATGCACTCAGTTATAACGCGCATTCTGATTGACTGTACGGTAACCCCTAATTACCTTTTGATAAGGCATTCTGATCAGATGACAGTAAGAAATAAACATACCTCGGTACTGAAGCTGCGAGGCAACGTTACTATGGTAACAGGATCCGAACCATTGACCTCTTTTTGCCATTGTATTATATACCACATATTAGTACTCTTGTACTCACACGGCATCGTCACTTTATCTCCTAGCGTTCCAACAACCTCATTTTTAGACATTAATTCGTCATCTGTAAAGTAGATGCAATGTAATAGGTATTATACAAGAAAGGATGGAATCTCCAACAACACTCGGTTGCAGCACCCACAGTAAAACCCAAAAAACATCCAATTAATGCAAAACACAAAGCAGACACGCACGGAAAGTGACGCAAAGGGACAAGGAACACCAAATCACATAGAAGCATCAAACACAAATAACTACAGGTAAACCGACGAGACCAATGCAGCCAGTAGCAGAAGGCGTAAATATCCGGATTACCTGCGTAACCCCCCCCCCCCCCCCAATTTTTCCGATAAGCCAGATATCTTGAAGAATGCCTAATAGGTATTATAATGTCATCTGACAACAAATTTGAAGATCCCTTCAAATGTCCTTCGCGGACTTACAAAGTCCCAAAGTATTCAAAGAGTTCTATCATGTACGCGAGACCTCCAATCTTCTCTTCAGTAAATGTTTTTCAAAAATGTGTTGCATGCAAGCAGGAGATGCTTACTCTTCCTGAGCTCCTGATCTCAATCCCATATCGGGACTTCGCTTCTTCTCATATGGTGGAGGTTTTTGTTTGTTTGCTTTGGTTCCTGTTTTATCCTGATTTTGTATGCCGTCGGTTTCTGATTTTCTGAGTTATCGATTTTGTGCTGTATACAGGGATATGGTCATTATCCATATTTGTCATCATTTCCCTTGCGTGGCAGATGGTCGTCCTAAGTCGGCATGTGTGACTTGTTCAATGTATGTGTGACTTGGTCGCCATAGCACTTTCTATATATAGACACAACCTCAGACAGTGCATGTTTTGTAGATCTGATATTGTTTTCATTTTCGTGCGTGAACATCGACGGCGGGTGTGGCTAGTGAAACAGGGGGTGCTTACTCCTCCCGGGCACCTGATCCCACCTCTACCTTGCTAGGGGTTCCGTCGATGCTCCATTTGGTGCTCTATTTAAGAAAGCTGTATCCGTCGGAATATGCTATATCTTTAATTTTTATGTACGACACTCTTGCAAAACCTATCGAAACCCCCATGATAATTGGATGATAATTGACCCTTCTGATTGCGGGAAAAAATGCAAAATGTCGTGACGTCACGATAAAATGCTTTTACCTCGGACAAACAAGCTTCTTCGAACCTCGGTCAAACTTCGAAATTGCATCGTGATGTCATGGAATTTCTCAAATTTTTCCCGCGTTCGGAAGGGTCAATTATATCAAATGAACAAATATGTGAGGTCTGTATCATGAAGGGATGATTAAGTAAAAATTACTTTAACACTCTTTGCACTAGAATCAATGGATAATTATCAGACAAAAATACATGCATATCTTGTCTTTACATATTCGTTATCGGCATTTTTCTTATAAATGGCCTGTTTTTTATCACCAGAGAAGAATACTTTAAGTTTATATATAGATATATGTTTTGTTTCGTTTGGATCTGTTTCGTTTCGTTTTGTTTGGCTTCATTTAGCATATTTTAAAAGAAAATCAAGTCGAAAAATGCGCCAAAACACATCACAAATTAGATGTCGGATTTTAACAAATCTTTTCCACAACATAATGCATGTACATTTTGATACTGTGCGCGGTCTTCCCAATCAATCTGTCTCAGCGGAGATGAACAGCTGTTTAGAACTCTCATTAAGAACCTTTAATGTGAGAATTGACGGAAGTTAATGAGATTTGATGTGTAGATCTCCATTTTATCCCATGTTCCTTGATTAAAGGATATGCATGACCGCATGGTCGCAAGTCATCGTCAGGGGAGTTATAAATAATAACATTGGAAATCATGGATGCGAAGATGTGGAGATGTGGAATTTCTATGAGTGATGATTTGTTTAATTTTCATTTTTAAATTTGTTAAAAAAATTTCAATGATGATTTTAGTATCAAGACCATATTGTAGGGATTTCAGTCACGTGATCTTTCAAGCTGACAAATTGATCTATCGGTTACCGCACTGAACTTACCTTACGATTTCTACCAGAATTTTTTATAAAAATATATGATTCTTTCTCTAAACTTTAAAGTGATATTTATTCTTAATATATATTGTATTTTTTTATGATAATATGAACAGAAGCGGCGAAATTGCCGAGTTTTTTGGACGACAACGCACGAATTTGTACACCTCTCGCTGCAAATATCTATGGCACGAGGAACGGCTCATGAAGAATTTGAGGGTCGTTCTGTTTGGCGGCTATTTCAGCTTATTTATTAATATTCATAACATAAAACCCATGTATGGTTAGATAGATGGAACTCTCCGATTGATAACCGAAGTTGCGCAAAAGCTGAACTCCAAATATAACGAAAGTTGTGGCATTTTTCAGTTTTCAGGGGAATATGTATCACTTTTGATATAATCCTTACTATTTTGCGCACTTAAATATTAAAAGTTTGAACATTTCCGATTATTTTGATATATGGAACACCAAATTTTATCATGGTTTACCTAGCTGCATTCCGATTTTCCCGCCTCGACCCCCTTGATTATATACTGCGTGATAATGTCTTCCATGCCGATTTCACGCAAGTTATCAATAAAGTGTTCGATTTCTTTTATATTTACTTTAAAAGACAAGACGTAAAAACTTAAAAAAGGAACAGGGAAATATATATACATTACATTTCATTTATCTACATTTTTTTCAGAACTATATCGTACGTACTTTAAACGATTCTCTCGTGTGCTCTTTGTGGGGTTTTTTTGGGGGGGGGGGGGGGGGGGGGAGGGTGGCTTACTTACGCAATAGCTCTGTTACTGATAGACTCGTTAGATCGCATGTTGGTATTTTTTTCTTTTTTTTTTCCTCTTCCTTTATATATATATTTTTTCAAATTAAGCTTAATTTCACCGAAAAGAACAAAAGAACAAAGGTATATCTTTATCGATATTTAGATTAAAGAAAAATCTTCTTTTTTTTTGCCATGGCAACCGAAATGAAGTGCTTTAAAAGCAATAATCACACATTTTTGGTATTTCTTAAAATATTATTTCGATTATCTTTCAAGTCAAACACGTGAAAATTAAGTTTTTAAATCTTAAGATTTTCAAAATTTGTTTATTTAAATCGATGGTGGTCATTTTGTTTTAAAATTGTTACCATGGCGACGCAACTAAATTATCATTGTAATATAAAACGAATAGCTGAAGTCTTTACAAACAAAATGATGTACAGATCATTCAAATATCAGTAAGATTATTTAAGTTATAGCTATTTCAATACGCTGATAGACCACTCCAAGTTAAATTTGAATGGTGCCACATCATGAGAAGTTTTATATAGTATACTATAGGAAATTGTGTCACAGAAAAGACACCAATCATCAAGCTTTAAACTTCATTATCTCTGTACTCGATCAACCGATTTTGATAATTTTTTCTGTAAAATGTTTCTATTACACAGAGCAATGTCCCAATCTAATAATACATGGATCTTAATGATTAATGAATTTTAAGGTAAAATCCCTACATATTGTATTTCTGAAATACACAACCAAATTTCTTTGAATTATTAATTTTTTTACTTTACCATTCGCGGACATAATAAGCCTCGATCTAGGCCTACATGTACAAATCTGTACTTTATGTACATGTGTTTGATATTCACCTGGAAACAGTTCAAATAATTATACATATAATCCTGGTAAAAGTTTAAGAGTTATTACATACATTTTTATTTATAGAATAACTGTCTTTTGGGAATGTGATTATACTGTGATAATGGATCCAGGAATTATGAGAAACATAATTCCTGGATCCATTGTAGGTTATCACAGTATAATCACATTCCAAAAGACAGTTATTACATATACATTTACATTGAATTTCCAGTTTTTCACGCTTAAATGACGTTTAAATACGTTTGAAGATATAACTGCTTTAAAGGTCTAAGTTCAAGGTAACTAGGTAAAATGTTCTAGTATCAAAATGTGGTACATGCTATGATTAATGTGTGAAATATGGAAGCCGTGTCACTTTCCTTAAAGTTGAAGATATAGATCTGCTACAAGAACTTCTTAACAGGACGGATGGACTGACCGACGGACAGGGTGTATCCAATATACTACCAAACTTCATTTTCGGGGGGGGGGGGGGTAACTGGAATTTTGAGTCATTTGTCATTCAGCATCAGAGTAACTTCAACAGATGCTTTTCCAAAGTGAGTAAAATGTACGTGTCTCTCATATGGCATACTTTATTTAGCTGAGCGGAGTGTGGGGTGGAGGGTGGAGTGGAGTGACACATTTCCAGTCAGTTGACCCACATAATCAGGACAGTGAGGTGAATGATTCTAAGAATCGGGACAACGACAAATTCATCTGTCAGACCAATTTATTACACTCTCTAAATTAAGGACCTTTGATCTCTGTGTTCAACATATTATGGGAATAGTAATTCCCACAGGCAGATTATTCTTTGAATCATAGTCTTACATCTATTGAGACAGGTTTTTGTTTTTATCAACCTCTTACATAATGAAATTCAACATTATATATCATCATATCTATAATTATACAGTGATCATTTCATTTGCTCCTTTTTCATATATATTTAACACATGTAGTCGTGGAAAAAAATATAAAGTTGTAATTTAAAGTGTTTCTCAGATCATAGATTGACAACTACACATTTGAGGAGGTTTGTCAAATCATCTTTATCTCAGACTAATAGGCTTCTTTTGTTTTGCGATTTTTTTCTCAGTCGGTATTTAGAAATGATTGTGATATACTTCAACTGCCCGATACCTTAGTACCCAGTTAAACAAATGGCGGGTTACTAAAACACTGTATAATTATATATATAATGTTGAATTATAATCTAAGATGTTGACAAAACAAATACTGTTTCAAAAGATGTAAGATTATAATTCAAAGAATAATCTGCCTGTGGGAATTACTATTCCCATAATGTGTTGAACATAGAGATCAAAGGTCCTTAATTAGAGAGAGTGATAAATTGGTCTGACAGATGAATCTGCCGTTGTCCCGATTCTTAGAATCATTCACCTCACTGTCCTGATTATGGGGGTCATCTGACTGGAAATGTGTCACTCCACTCCACCCTCCACCCCACACTCTGCTCAGCTAAATAAAGTATGCCCTCTCATATACATCCAAATATTAGACATTTTTCATCGTGACGAACTTCACACTTCGAACTTCGTATTTCGCACTTCGAACATTGAATAAAAAGTGGCGTATCTGCCATTCGCGTATAAATTCATAAACGGAGTCATCCACTTTTAAATACATGGAATTGTATATTGGACTTCCTGTACAACTAGCGCGCTTTTTCGGCAACCAACTTATGAAATTAAAGTGCGAAGTTCGAAGTTCGTCACGGTGAAAAAAAGTCTATTTAATATTAAATAGTATTTATCTATCAAAATACTCTTTTTAAAATTTAAAATCTAGATAAAACTCATTGAAGCGTGTTATCATCCAGAGTCTTTGTTAGATTTTGTTTCTTTTTCCCTTTTGTCTATCCTCTTCTCTCTCTATATATATATTTTTTCGATTGATCGAATTATCTCCCTGTAGAAGCATAGAAACACGTTTTATTCCGCTTTTCGCTTTAATTTTATCGTGTTTCTCCTTGCATGCCAGGAAGGCAGCAGAAAACATTACACAATTATTATATTGACCTAGATAAAAGAATTCAATCAAAAATATCAGGGGAATATTAACAACAATTTTGCCGATATATAACCAAATTAATGGCAGACGGCACTGTTGTCTGACATAAAAAAGGAATTTTCAATTCTAAATTTTCCCATGATGCATATTATCGGCATTTTCATGAAGATATTTTTTTTTCAGAATGTCATTGATGTAAGAAGCTTTCTGGCTACTTTATGATCAAATGTAAAAGTCTTGAATTTATCATGTGATATACAGAGTTTCAAACATGTATACAACCGCTTTAATATTTATAGTTAACATGTAAAGGCAAAGAAGGTAAATCGAACAACTCATCATAAAGGGTAGTGCATATGACTTGTTGCGATTGTCGTCAGGATTCCCTTTGTCGTGTGGAGCTCGTAAAAAATGTTCCCTGCGAGGGGATTGACAGTTGTTTTAATTGCTTTTCTTTGACATGGTCTCCATAGCACTTTTTACATAGACATAACCTCAGTCTACAGACAGTGCATGTTTTTCATTTCGTGCGTGAACATCGACGGCGGGTGTGGCTAGCCAAGCAGGGATGCCTCCCGGGAACCTGATCCCACCTCTAGCTTTCTAGGGTTCCGTCGATGCTCAGTTTTGGTGCTCTTTTGTGAGTGTTGTTGAGATTATCGTCAGGATCTTCTTTATCTCATTTGCAAGTTCATGTAAGTTGAATACACAATTCAAAGTGTAATATTATCAAAATCTCATAAGTTCTTTAACATTTTGTCACTACGGAGAGGCCAAGAAAACAACACAAAAAGTTATACCTTAGGATCTTCTGTGGACGCTAGCCTAGTTGGACAATTTGTTAGTTTACTGTCAACATTAATTTCTATGCAGATTAAAAAACCCACTGAAAACGACCTTGACCAATGATGGATGACCTTCATTGACCTTTGTTCTGAAAGGACTATCATGATCAAATTCTATTATCCTCAATTCTCTACAGTTACATGTATTTGTTACATGTATAAATACCCTTTTCTTCGATACACAAGTTTCACCAATAAAATCGAACCGCATGTGCACGAAAAGATAATAATTATCAATTACCTATGAAAAGAATATGCATTTTTTTATGAATTTACGTATGAAATATACATTTACATATGAAAACAATATAATTTCTTATGACTCAAATTTTTCAATCACGAATGCCTCCGACGGCATCTTTGTCAGTAAAACAGCTGCAAGGGAGCAATAATTTGATTTTAGGGGGAGGGGGGCAGGAAGACTTTGCAAAAAAAATTTCCGGATCAAAATTTTAGGGAAAAAAAATTTCCGGATCATGAAATTGCCCCCCCCCCTCTCTCTCTCTCTCTCTTCCGACCTTTCCATATGCCCAGTAAACACTCTTCGGTGTCATAAACTAAGTGCAAATAAAAATGGAACAAACTTTATGCAAGTTTTAGTAATTTAATCAAATTCAAGTCTTTAGCATCATATAGCCTGTCTCAGTTGAGTACAGTTTAAGTGAATTTATTATAGGTATCATATGCCTTTCAAGAAATTAGAATGAAGTGATCTGCTGGCAAATGATGTACTCATTCTGTGTTTGATTTTTAATATGGCTGATAAATCACTCTGAATTATTTAAACTTTAGAGTAATTTTCAACATTGGTAAATTACAACAACAAAAATCCGGCCGGCAGGCAAAAGTCTTCCTCCCTCCCCCCCCCCCCCCCTCTTAAAATGAAATGGTTGCTCCCTAATATAAAAAATAAATTTCAAACTCCTAGGTTAAGTCATTTTTATGTATAAAAGAATCAGGTTATTAAGCCACAAGGAATTCAAAATGCAAAATATGACAGTTTATTCAAAGTTTATGTTCAATTTTAAAAGCTTATAAGTATGTTCCACTACATCATCTTATATCAGCCTGGTCTCCAAACCTAAAATACTTTGCCTGTATGTATAAGCAAGACACAATATAAGCAAGACACAAGAATCGAAATAATTACTTTAATCTAATAAATTTGAAAAAGCTTTTAATTTGCAAATCAAATATGTAATTTTGAAAATTCAGGAAATCTAATAAATCAATTTATCAAAACTACTTTAAAAAGAAACAGCACTTCGTGTTGATGCCGTAGACCTTGGCATCTGTTGCTAACAAGTTATTTAGCCAAAGTGTCAGGGACAGGTGCTTGTTACGTGTTAACGGTGTCATTACCCCGGTATACCACTGTGTAGGAGCACCCACCTTGTATAAATCACCCGGAATGTCAAATTAATTCTTTTATTGCTCACATTTATCGACACCTACTCCCTTGACAGGTCAGTGTTAGTCCCCCTAATGTGCGAGGAACCCGGGGACAAACAAGTACATTGTAGACATAGTCCATAGATGTTGAATGTCAGTTAGTGTTGATATAATTTAAAGAAGCAAAATATCCTTTCTTGTTCACCTGAGCCAAAGCTGAGCCAAACGCTTCATTGAGCTAGTGTTACATAGCCAATTGCGCCTCCCATGAAATTCATATGAAATGAGCATCTTGTAAATTCCATGTGAAATTCATATA
Source organism: Pinctada imbricata (assembly GCA_033119305.1). Classification (NCBI taxonomy): domain Eukaryota; kingdom Metazoa; phylum Mollusca; class Bivalvia; order Pterioida; family Pteriidae; genus Pinctada; species Pinctada imbricata. The sequence goes on from VSWD01000002.1 coordinate 19,260,307, forward strand.
AATTTTACATAAAATTTATGTGAAAAAAATTCACATGAATTTCACATAAATTTACTTCACATGAATTTTGCATGAATTTTTCTTTGTTGCCTTCAAGCAAAATGGGCTTTACGTGGAATTCGTTTTAAAATCTTTTGAAAATTTTCACGTAAATTTCATGTTCGTGCTCGATTCACATAAATCTCATGTGAACTTTTATGTGAAGTTCATGTAAATTTCACAGTCCGTCCGTCATGAGACGGTTTGGAGAAACTCGATGATAATGCTCTTGAGTCTGTGAGAGAGGAAAATTTATAATATAATATAATTGATTGATTTTTTTATGTTTAGTTACTATGGCCATTTACATATTGACAAAATACATAGAGAGAAACAGAGATATTTTCAAAAATGCTAATTACATGTAAGAATCGTCTGGTTATATCGATCAGAGCCAAACTGGGCTCGGCACCATAAACTAAGAATTGACTTAAGTCAATTTTTCAAAATACGATATATGACAAATCATTGAAAATTTGAGTTCATCCACTCAATTCTACTCAAATTTTCAAAATACGATATATGACAAATCATTGAAAATTTGAGTTCATTCAGTTCTACTCGGAAAATAGAAAAAAATTCTTTGATTTATTCGAAGACATCACTTAGGGAGCAACCATTTGATTTTTATGGGGGGGGGGGGGGGGGCAGGAAGACTTTGCAAAAAAAAATTTCCGGATTGAAATTTTAGGGAAAAAAAATTTCCGGCCCGAAAGGCCGGCGAAAATTTTTTTCCGGATCATGAAATTGCCCCTCCCCCCTCTCTTCCAACCTTTCCACTGCCAAATAAACACTTTTTTGTGTATCATAAACGAAGTATAAAAAAATGGAACAAACTTTACGCAATTTGGAGTGAATAAATAAAATTCAAAAGTCATTAGCACCATATAGCCTGTCTCCGTTGAGTATAATTTTAGTAAACAGATTTTAGGCACCATATGCCATTCAACTTTTTTTTTTCAAGAAATTAAAATGAAGTGATCTGCTGGCAAGAGATGAACTCATTGTGTGTTTGATGTTTAATATGGCTGAAAAATCACGCTGAATAATATTTAAACTTTAGAGTAATTTTCAACATTGGAAAATTATAAAAAAAATATATATATATATATTCCGTTTCGGGCCGGCGAAAAAAAATTTCCGGCTCTTAAAATGGCCGAAAAAAATGTTCCGGCCGGCAAAAGTCTTCTTGCCCCCCCCCCCCCATAAAAATAAAATGGTTGCTCCCTTATAGTATAACGAGACAAAAGAACATTGAAATTAAGACTAAGTCAATTCTTAGTTTATGGTGCCGGGCCCTGATCTCATTACACACATGTTGTCAATAGGATGTACGGTATGTTAATAATATTACATCATGACCCAGCTAATAATATTGGTGTTAAATCACGGTAATCGATATTATGGTGTATCAGCCATCATATGATTGTAATCGAATTACTAAAGATATGTGAATAAAATATGACTGTCCCTATCTATATCATAATCGCCTATATTATATGGCTTTGTTACCCATAGAATGATGTTTTCTATAGAGAGAATTCACGCAGAATTTTGAAAATTATTCCCCCGGGGGGGGGGGGTTCTATAGAGGAAACCTTCATCCAGCATAGAAAACGCCCCTGTCCTGAAATATATCACGATTTTAAAATCTATAACTGAGTTTTATTCAAGGTGTCACATAATAATTATATATGGGGGGGGGGGGGGCGGACAAGGAGGTAACCCCCTCCCGTCCCTTATCTCGCCTGAAATTGAAAATTAGTACATGCTCCTCTGTTTTCCTGATCATTTCCAAGATATTTGATTTTAAATTAATGTTGAATATTTGTCCTTGTTATTCAATAAAACATATTTCTTGTATTCTGTGTGCCTACTATCTAATTTTCGTTTAATTGCAAATAATCTTGAATTTCCTAATTTCACATCACATCGTCTCATAGGTCACGCAGGTAAAATACCGCCGTTACTCTGTTCACATGAAAATTTCGTGAATCTCCACGTGATTCTCGGAAAAAATTGCACGTGACTAACCTGTAACCACAGGAGCTCGACGCCAACAATCCTCAATGACATTCGCCACTTGACATCTCTCTAGATCTCAAGCACAGGGATTTATCACGCTAATACTGGTTGCTGTATTTACTATATATATATATGTGTTACACATATAACACATATATAGTAAATACTGCAAACGGTATTAGCGTGATAAATCCCTGTGATCTCAAGTCAAAGAAAAGTAGAGACGGATATATCATTGTGGGTAGGTTGGGTCTAGCTCCTGTGAAATATACAGGCGCGCAGCTAAAGTATACTTTTCAAATGGAAGCATTTCAGGCAAAGGGGTTGGCGAAGATTTGGTTGGGGTACAGGGGCCGAAGCCCCCGGAAGCTTTTTGCAGGGCAGTTTACTACGTAAGAAATGATCCTTGTCCCCATAAGTTTTCATGCATAAAGCTACAGGTATACAAAGATCCAGTATGAGTACTTTTCTCTCCATCTCTCCATTACATTTGGTTTTTTTTGCAATACAACGTGGGTATATCTGCATAGCTCCGTATGCCTGGCTACCATGACTACGCGTATGACAGCTAGACATTACTTTTAAAAGTTATATAACATTACTTGTACTGGAATATTAGAAAAGATCGCTTATATTGAGTGTAACAGTGTCCAAGAGGCGTAACGTTGGTAAAGTTCTTCTCTTTCGAAAAATAAATACATTTGCCAAATGGGTGTTCAATATGAGGAATCAAATTAACATAAAGAATTTTTTTTTTTTTACTAAATTGAGAATTTACATCAAAAGACGCTCAAGACGTACAGGGTCCGCTGTTGTTGGAACAAATAGTACAAATAATGGATGGCAAGTCCCATTGATCAGCGTATGTCTTCCCGTCAGAGATGACGGCAGCTGTGTGATTTGTTCTTGATCTGTTAATTGATAACAGTGGTAAATGGCGCGGACTTTAATTTGTAAAAAGGTGGGAAAAAGTGGATAAGAGAATTTTATGACACAATATCCGAACCCCATTAAGATTAATTTTGATCTGCACGATAGATTTGACCTTCTAAATCGAAGCCTGCAGATGTCTCCAGTCTACGACATTGGAACCCAACTATTTTTCAAATCAGTTCATCGAGTCTTCAGATGAGCAGTGAACAGGGTGAAAGGGAGGGGGAGGGCGAAGGGGAGGGAGAGGAAGGGGTGGGAGGAGGGGGAGGGGGAATGGGGAGGGCGAAGGGGAGGGGAGGAAGGGGCGGGAGGAGGGAGAGGGGGAGTGCGAAGGGGAGGGGGAGGAAGTTGGCGGGAGGAGGGAGGGAATGGTGAAGGGAGGCAAGGGGCGGGAGGAGGGAGGGAAGGGTGAAGGGGGGAGGAAGGGGTGGCAAGGGGGCGTGAGAGAGGTACATGTACCCCCTGTCCCCCCCAGATGAGAACGCAAGCGTCATGATATGTATTGATAAAACATTGATTAGTACCTGGTAAATATATTTTTGACGAGAGTTTAACTAAGTTTAAACTTCTACTACATAATTTAAAATTTACGTTGACTTCTTTTTCTTTTATTTCTAGCAACTACAATAATGATAATATCGCGCACGTATGGCGGACTGTAAGCCAAGCTTATTACCTTTTTGTTGAAAAGTAATTATTTACCTTTCAAACATGGTGAATAAACATGTTTACTTAATAAACAAAGGCAAAGAGACTCAGATAACAAATTTAAGTACTTTAAAGATAATCTTGTTGTAACAGTCCAATTTTCATGTAAAACTTGCATGCATGAGCGGGGGAAGGGTTCAGTCTGGCTGAAAGGGGGTTGGGAGGAGGGGGAGGTTAAGCTGTGCCGTTGGGGTGGTGGTGGTGGTGGTGGTGGTGGTGGTGTGTGTGTGTGTGTGGGGGGGGGGGGGGGGGTTCAGGTAGTCTGACCGGGAGTGGGGAGTTTCAGTTCAGACCAATCCACATTATAATCATCGACCAACTCTATGGTAAAAAAACCCTAGAAACTAAGCATTCATGTCAATATGGCGGCGTGGGGAGGGTTTGTTCCTAACCATCTCGCCTCTCTCGATCCGCTCATCAAGGCAAAACACAAAACGCTTTACTTCCTTGTACGCGTGTAACTGTTTTTTCTCTTAATTTTTCTGAATCTTCTTTTTAAAAATCTGATGACATATCTGGTACAAATGTGACTTGAGACCAAAAGAAAAAAAAAAAGAAAAAGAAGCAAAGAAACAAAGAAAATTGAAAAAAAAAAGTTAGAAAAAAAAGAAAAATCATAACTTCTTTCCTTAATTTTGGAATTGCTCTTTACACAAATTAAAGAGAACCTTTATTGCGATTTTGATCGGTCCATTGTATATAATAATGTACGATATTAATCAATTCTTTATATCGTTAACCTATATCATACGTTATATAACCCGCTGATTTCATTCTATCAGTGATTATTTTCTTTATAAATTATGCATTTTGTTATTCTAGTCGTTTACTATGATGCTATACGTCGGCAAATAGATGAAGAGTTGAAGAATGACACCATTTTTTTCATAGGACTCTCTGGAAGCACAGACAGCATGCAACTAACGACCCCCCCCCCCCTTTTTTTCACCCATGAGACAGAGATTTTATCTTATAATTAGGGATTGGTCAGGTATATATTTACCTTCAATTTTCTTTTCCTTTATCAAAATGAGAAAAATATGCGTTGTGTAATATGTGGATGAACCAGATATTCTAAATGAGTAATTTTTTTTTTTTTTTTTTTTTGCTGATCAAGATTATTGAGAGGCTGAAAGCTGCGTTATACGCAAACTTACGTGTAATAAATAATGATATCTCAATATCTTCAATTTTTTCCATTGGATAAATTTTATTCCTTTACTCTACCTGGGAAATTTTAAACAAGAGTAATTGAACGAATATACAGGTATCGTAATTTAGTGTGAAAATGAGAGGTCAGGTTTTTCTTTATACACGAAAGCCTTCCAAAGCCTATAGCAGCTTCTATATCTTCAATATTTCGAACGATTCACACGTTATTTCTATTCGAATAATTTTGTGTGCGGACGAAATACTGAACCTATTCAAAGCCTAGAATCATTCAAAAGTTATGACCAAAGTCAAAGATTCTGCGATCACCACGGACATACAGTCAGAAAAACGGACAGTTCAAAAACAAGATCCCCTAGTCATTGTATTATCTCTGATAATCCTGCAAAATCAATAATGATTAATAATTAAATCAAAATTAGAGAAAGAACAAACCTTTAGCATAAACTAATCCTGGTACAGTTAATAACACGTACAATATCCGCATAGCGTCCATTATAACCGTCCTACCCACACTATTTATATATATATATATATGTGTGATCCAGGTCTGGCGTCTCCGTACTCCTGTACACGGGACACTGATTTAGCGTCTTCCTCAGCATCTATTTTAGATGAGCGTCTTCCCCTCTTTTCGTGGAGGCTCGTAAATTATTCATGCCAGCTAGCTATCGGAGATAAAATAACATGAGGCGCGTGCTTAACTCAAAGAAGGTATCGATACAATGATGGTACTAAGTAGTTAAATTGTCTATTTTTACGTGTAATTTAGACAGAAAACAACATTTTCCCACACAAACTGTCCTGCTCACACAAATTGGCCAAGACTATCATTAATCAAAAGGACATTTCCAATTAGGCCTTATACTGATGTGTAAATACGCGTGTAAGTAGAATGATTTAGTTTTTATCATTTCTTTTTATCAAAGGACAACCTGCATGGTGTTATTTATATGGATAAATAAGATTGAAGGAATATTATGAAACCAGATAAGAAATTTACAAAATATCTGTCAAATATCAGCAGAAATCATATGGAGAATGTAGAAGGCATTGATAGACATCTCACTGCTGACGACGTTAGGTTTCCTAATGATTACATACCTGGGCACCAGATGGCGCTTTTATTTTTCACCTGTGCTTTTAAACTTTATAAATATAGACCCAACAGGACCAAATAAAGTTAATATATGATTCAGATGTTATTCATTTAAATCTTTATTCTCCATGTATTTACAATTGAATATCTTGCGAGTTTAGCATGTAAATAATACTGTTTTAGGTAGTTCCATACTTGCCGAAAACTCAAAACTGATCTACATTCCAGTTACACAAAAATGTACTTGCAAAAGCAAAATTTCATTTTTAATTGTCATTTTGGAGCCTACACCTGTAATATATTTTCTTAAAATCACTCAAAAAAAAAAAAAAAAAAAAAAAAAAAAAAAAAAAAAAAAAAAAAAAAAAAAATGCATGCGTTTGTTAACAAGATTCATCATTCTTATTGATTTTAAAATTGTTTTATTTCATATTTTGTCGATAGAAAACAAGTACATTGTATGCACTCATTCTCTTCTATGTTATACATGACGTTCGTGCACCTGTCGCATGTTGGACGCAAATCAAACATATGACCTGTACAGTCATTGGGCCTGGAATTTTATCACTATCAATGTTTAAATATACGTCCGATTGTAAAAAAAGCAATACAACATATGCGCATGTATAACAAGTTATGTCTCATCGGTGATGCTGGAGGCCAAAAAAGAGGAAATTTGCGAAGTGCAAAATTCTAAACATAAAATTCATGACAAGACATAAATTCATAACAAGACAAAAGATTCACGACAAGACATAACATTCATGACAAGACATAAAATTCATGACAAGACATAAAATTCATGACAATACAAAAAATTCATGACAATACAAAAATTCATGACAAGACATAATTTTCATAACAAGACAAAAAATTCATGACAAGACATTAATTCATGACAAGATATAAAATTCATGACAAGACATAAAATTCATGACAAGACATCAATTCATGACAAGACATAAATTTCATAACAAGACAAAAAATTCACGACAAGACATAATTTTCATAACAAGACAAAAAATTCATGACAAGACATAAATTCATGACAAGATATAAAATTCATGACAAGACATAAAATTCATGACAAGACATAAATTTCATAACAAGACAAAAAATTCATGACAAGACATAAATTTCATAACAAGACAAAAAATTCATGACAAGACATAGAATTCAAGACAAGACATAAAATACACGACAAGACATGAAATTCATGACAAGACATAGAATTCATGACAAGACATAAAACACACGACAAGACATAAAGTTCATGACAAGACAAACAATTCATGACAAGACATACAATTCATGACAAAAAATAAAATTCATAACAAGACATAATATTCATGACAAGACATAAAATTCATGACAAGATATAAATTCTTGACAAGACATAAAATTCATAACAAGACATAATATTCATGACAAGACATAGAATTCATGACGAGACATAAATTCATGAATAGATATAAAATTCATGACAAGACATAAATTCATGAAAAGACATAAAATTCACAACAAAACAAAAAAATCATGACAAGATATAACATTCATGACAAGACATAAAATTCATGACAAGACATAAAATTCATGACAAGACAAAAAATTCTTCCAAGACATATTTCATAACAAATCAAAAATTCATGACAAGACATAAAATTCATGACAAGACATAATATTCATGACAAGACATAAAATTCATGACAAGATATAAATTCATGACAAGACATAAAATTCATAACAAGACATAAAATTCATGACAAGACATAAAATTCATGAAAAGACATAAATTCATGACAAGATATAAAATTCATGACAAGACATAAATTCATGAAAAGACATAAAATTCACAACAAAACAAAAAGTTCATGACAAGATATAACATTCATGACAAGACATAAAATTCATGACAAGACATAAAATTCATGACAAGACATAAATTTCATAACAAATAAAAAATTCATGACGAGACATAGAATTCATGACAAGACATTAAATTCATGACAAGACATAAAATTCATGACAAGACATAAAATTCATGACAAGACATAAAATTCATGACAAGACATAGAATTCATAACAAGAAATAAAATTTACGACAAGACATCAAATTCACGACAAGATATAAATTCATTACAAGACATAAAATTAATGACAAGACATAAAATTCATGACAAAACAAAAATTCATGACAAGACATAAATTTCATAACAAGACAAAAAACTCATGACAAGACATAAAATTCATGACAAGACATAAAATTCACGACAAGACAAAAAATTCACGACAAGACATTAAATTCATGACAAGACATAATATTCACGGCAAGACATAAAATTCATGACAAGACATAAAATTCATGACAAGACATAAAATTCATAACAAGAAATAAAATTCACGACAAACATAAAGTTCACGACAAGACATAAAATTCACAACAAGACATAAATTCATGACAAGACATAAAATTCTTGACAAAGAAACAAAGCTACTCCTCTAAGTTTGAGAATGACTTGTGACGAAGAAATTAAAAAATGTAGTTTAACTAATTACACTGTTAAACTAGGAAAATGATATATAATCGGGGAATAACAGTTCTTGCTTCCAATGCGGAATTCGAGATGTTTAAGCTTCCTGTATTGTCAGTGTTTTGAATTTTTTTTCTTGTCATATACGTTAAAAATATTAAATTCAATGTAAGATTTTTCCTACCACAATAGTTTTATTCAAATTGAAATGAAGTGTCAATAGGAAGAAATATTTGAACTAAAGAAAAGAAAACGATAGCTTCTCGAGCTGCTTTTTATCAAATTTTATTCTTCTGCAGTGTTACGTACAAGAGAGATAACTCTAAGATTATCTCTCTCGAGATAACCATTGCATGTTCTAACTCTTTTTAAAAACATTTTGAAAAGCAGATGCAGGGAGAACAAATTTCTACAAGATATCTTGAAAAAAAACTAGTCTTTTTATTGTTAATTTTTGTTCTTGTGTAATCTTGAACAATTATTTTACCTAACCATATTTACTGTCAAAGCTATCTATATACATGTAGGATCTCAAATGAATGTTCATTTCATACGATGTATTATGAAGCGAGTTTTGTTCTAACGCACAACGAGTTTCATAATACATCGTATGAAATAAAAATTCATTTGAAATTCTTTTTATCACATGATAATGCCTTAATATGTGTATTTCTAACGTGAAATCAGTAGAGGCGAACCACGCCATGACCTACAGGTTGTCTGAATCGCCATGAGAAGTAGTTCCTCATCCTATATATATTCTGTGCGTTTGAGGTTGAAGAAAATCTCAATTTGAGAAGTTTGATACAAGGAAGAGAGACCCTCTTCACAATATGTTACACATAACATCGGCTTCTCTATTTTCTCTTTTCTCTATAAATCAACGTCTTATAATACTTAGAACTCGTTCCCCGTGACGTGGTGTTTATAAGTGTATAAATTACTTTTTTCCAGCTCTGTCGCCTGAAAGAAGCTTTGTTTTTGCACTTTATCAATTTGACATCACAAATGTGATCAAATTTTGGCTATTTTGAAAACTTGTCATTTCATTCAAATCCTCAAATATATTAGAGGAGGCTAACATTTTAGCACCGTCCCCCTAATGCTATTTTGAACATAGATTTTATTTGGATATACCACTGAATCGACCCTACAGGAAATTTAGAGCCGTGCACTCTCTATAAAATAAATGCACAAATTCAAATTAAAAAAATAATAAAACAAGAGGACGCTACTGACATTAATTTTGGCGGCTTATGAAAAGCACTTTGGCTGGAAGCATCACTGATGAGGATTGAATATCCGAAACACGTGTCTGGTGCATAATAAATTGGTTTGAAATTTTCTTTAAGAAGGTATAGAGTTGGTACCCGTCAGTATTATTTAGAACATTACATAACATATCTTCTCCGTTTCTATATACGGATGAACTTGGCACTTTATTCCATTTCGTGATCCCGTAAGGACAAGTTTACATAATTGTTTAAAATGATAATAATAATAAACCATATGCAAATTAAGTATTGTCAAACCCTCCCTTCCCATCCCCCCCCCCAAATGTTACATTTTCAGTCCAAAAAAAACCCAAAACATTAAACATCTACAATCGAACAATCTGTTAAAGATGCATATTTGAGAGGGTGGACAAGGTGAAAGGGAGGCGGGAGGAAGGGGGCGGGAGGAGGGAGACAGGGGGATGGAGGAGGGAGGGAAGGGGCAAAAAAGGGAGGGAGGGGGAGAAAGGGGCGGGAGGAGGGAGGAAGAGGGGCGGGAGGGGGAGGTAAGGGAAGGGTGAAAAGGAGGGGGCGGGACGAAGGAGGTAAGGGAAGGGGAGGGTGGAGAGATGTACCCCCTGTCCGCCCCCCCCCCCCCCATATATAGTTACAATGAAATGATGCCGTAATTTCTAGGGAACCTATATCAAAAGGTCTTTATAACTAAGGTTGCTCTACAGTGGGTATTTTTAAAATAAACGATTGGTTAAATTGAACACTACTTTTATACTTTGGACGATTCATTTCATCTCCTATCTAATACTGTTATATTTGTATATTTGATCTATTTTATCTACCAGCCTCGATATAAAATGTTTGTGATGACATCAAATTTGGTTTTCTTACTTCCTTGTTTAATAATCTAAAGGTAACAGAAATTTAGTGAACTGAAAATTTGTAAATTTCCGTGGGGAATTACCTTTACATGGTATTCTATTTTTAGATGTCATTGAATAAAATACTTGTGAATTTGTAAGTTTCTTCTATATCACTTTATCCTGAAACCATCTATATATATCCTGTGTAGACCTAGTCTTTCCTTCCGTTTTCACAGCCAAGGAAATTAAACATTTGCTTAAAACACGTGGGAAGTTTCAAGTTCTATTGTACGGGAATTCTAATTTCACGTAAGAGGGCATTTAAAAATAGAATTTATGGAAACTAGAAATATACAAACAATATTATATAATGTACATATACATCTTGCTGACTGAGAAATAAAGGAAAGAAAAGCAAGTTGAATAGTGTTTAAACTCAACATGTAAGTATTCGAATAACATTCAGTAATAATAAATAATATGTGGTCATAGTATTCATGTACATAAATGTAAAATTTCAGTTACATTTAGAATGCCTTGTGGAGTAAGAAATTTCTATTTGAATGCTCTGACAATGAAACAAGATTGGTAAAACGGAATACATTTCGTTGTTAAAAACCTACATGTATGCAGCTTTTTAGGCTTTTTGGATTTTTTCACTCGTCGGATTATGTAAACTTGGCGGTCTAATAAGTGTCCTAATTCTACCGCCCAAAATTTCTAGTCATGCGTGCCATGTCATGTGTGCCTCATATGAAATTCATGGGAAATTTACATGAACTTTACATAAAAGTTCACATGAAATTTATGTGAAATGAGCACGAACATGAAATTTACATGAACAATTTCAAATGAAATCCATGTGAAGTTTCCGACATGAATTCATGTGAATACAATTTCTCATGAATTTCAAAAAGAAAGAATCACGATTGTGAAATTCACGTGAAATGAATTTATGTGAACATGGTGATTTTTTTTTTTTTTTTTTTTTTACATCAATCTCATGTGAAATTTATATGAACTTCACATGAATTTTCATGTGAAATTTATATGATACTCATTTCAAATGAAATTCATGCGAGGCACAATTGGCTGTGTACGTTTCGGATTTGAAAAATTACAGTTATGTGTAGATTATAGGGTTATAAATGGTGAGGGCTTAGAAACTACATGTATTGAGAACTGTAGAGTTTACTTTGTTGCCAAAACAATTGAATATATGTCACAAGAGTGTTAAAGGACCAAAACAAAACTTCAGTTGAAAAATAGTTTTTAATTATCAAATCAAAGAACGATGTTAACATCCCGTCAGTAGATCTGTTTCCATCTACTATATGTTTTCTACCTTTTGAGGGCAATTCATTCGAAGAATAAAGGTATAAAATAGAATTTGACATTTTATATTTATTTTCTTTTTTCAGTTTATATAGGCCACATCAAAGCGAAGCTAGTAGAACAATGATGATCGAAGACGATAAAGAAGACGTAGCCAATGTTACAACACGTCAGTACGTCATTGTATATGCTGAGACAGACAGACAGATGGTTTACATTATCGTCAGCATCTAATGGAGGACATTTCCAACAAATATGGCATTGACATTTCCGTAAAACTTTATGATGACAAATGTTTCAAAAGTCTGAATGATGCATTTCAACAGTGCTCCGTTGCGTTTCTTTACCTCACCAAGTCATTTTGTGAGCAAACATGGAGGGACATCTCGGGCGAAAAGTGTATGATTGACAGCTTGTACAACCTCAATAAGAAATGTAGCTTGATTCCAGTAATGTCAAAGTTTCCCGGAGATGCATATTTTCGGATTCCAATGGGATTAAATGCTCTAAAACCATTGAGGTATTGCAGTAAAGACAAAATGTATGAAAAATGTGTTTTGAAACTTTTTACCGAAAAGCAAAGTGAAAACTTTGATAATATCCGCTCAATTTAGAGATAAACATTACATTTTCATTCAATAAACTTCATTTTTGAACAAAACATGTGTACAAAATGTAAATTCTTCTTCAATTTCTACATGAATATGTAGTTGAGAATCAGTACGTGTAACTATATATATTTGTTTTCTTTTTGTTTGTTTTTGTTTGTTTTTAAAGTTTTTATTCCCATACCCCTTTAACAATGCTGGGAAAGGCTCAATAATGTACTGAATATTTAAATGACAGTAGATACCATTTTAAATATACAATTTTGTATATTTTCTCTATCATATAAAATCATATATGGCATTAAAAATAAAATCAAGACTATCAAGTGTCATAAGAAAATATGTAAATTTGGATAATTCAGAGTTTTCTTTTTAATTCATTTTTGAGTACGTATAGTATCTAAATCAGAATTTAAAGAAGAACATGAGCCATAAAGATATTTGTAGAAGTTACCAGGTATATTTGTTCTCTTTATACTTAGTTTTTTTTTTATTTTTACCTCTTATAGATTTGGGCATTTCATTCGAAGCACACACACACAAAAATGATGCAATTATATATAGATTTATTTTATATATTTTCTTTGAGTTTTACATAAATTGTTATTATTATTGTTGGATAAAGCATTTATAAATAATGAATTAGCGCATTTTCCTCTTGTTTTTTTTTATACACAAAAAGATTCCCCAATGCTTTCATATTCATCGTGACAGAAAATAAAATTAAATGATTCAAAAGAAAATTTTCAAAGAATTGAAGAAAATGAACTCATACAGAAACCACGTTGAAGCAATGCTGAAACTTTAATGTTCACATCTAATTAACGCTTTCGGAAGTTTCTGTTATCAAAATTTTTTGAAATTTCTAAAACGTTGGTCCTGTAGTATCATATCCTACCCATCCTGCTACATCTTTCGATACGTGTTTGGACATAATAATAATCCATCTCTTTGGCCATATTACATTGTTTAGACTGAGGATCACTGACGAGGGTTAAGTACCCGAAACGTGCATGTCTGGTCCATGTTGCCAATTTATCTGTTCTTAAATGATGCTATTGAATTTGAAGACGTTTAACAATTATTGTGTTGTGTTAGGATATCGTTCGCTTAGTTTCATAGTGTTTAGGCACTGAACTTGAAATATATTTGTTAATTCTCAGATAGAAAATTTTATAGATAAAATCTTAAATGATGCTACAAATGTATTGAATTTGAAGACGTTTAACATTCATTGTGTTGTGTTAGGAAATCGTTCGCTTAGTTTCATAGTGTTTAGGCACTGAACTTGAAATATATTTGTTAATTCTCAGATAGAAAATTTTATAGATAAAAATCTTAAATGATGCTACAAATGTATTGAATTTGAAGACGTTTAACATTCATTGTGTTGTGTTAGGATATCGTTCGCTTAGTTTCATAGTGTTTAGGCACTGAACTTGAAATATATTTGTTAATTCTCAGATAGAAAATTTTATAGATAAAATCTTAAATGATGCTACAAATGTATTGAATTTGAAGACGTTTAACATTCATTGTGTTGTGTTAGGAAATCGTTCGCTTAGTTTCATAGTGTTTAGGCACTGAACTTGAAATATATTTGTTAATTCTCAGATAGAAAATTTTATAGATAAAATCTTAAATGATGCTACAAATGTATTGAATTTGAAGACGTTTAACATTCATTGTGTTGTGTTAGGAAATCGTTCGCTTAGTTTCATAGTGATTAGGCACTGAACTTGAAATATATTTGTTAATTCTCAGATAGAAAATTTTAAAGATAAAAATCTTAAATGATGCTACAAATGTATTGAATTTGAAGACGTTTAACATTCATTGTGTTGTGTTAGGAAATCGTTCGCTTAGTTTCATAGTGTTTAGGCACTGAACTTGAAATATATTTGTTAATTCTCAGATAGAAAATTTTATAGATAAAATCGATAAAAATGATGCTACAAATGTATTGAATTTGAAGACGTTTAACATTCATTGTGTTGTGTTAGGAAATCGTTCGCTTAGTTTCATAGTGTTTAGGCACTGAACTTGAAATATATTTGTTAATTCTCAGATAGAAAATTTTATAGATAAAATCTTAAATGATGCTGCAAATGTATTGAATTTGAAGACGTTTAACATTCATTGTGTTGTGTTAGGAAATCGTTCGCTTAGTTTCATAGTGTTTAGGCACTGAACTTGAAATATATTTGTAAATTCTCAGATAGAAATTAAAAAAAAACTTAGGGGTATTTCTCTCATAGCATAGCTCTGTCCTTAGCAGGTTATTTGACAGATTTTTTTTAAGGTCAACTTTAGGGTTTTGCTCTTCATAATGTCATATTGTTTGGATTTCCTCATCTTAGGTCACGACCATCACTGATGAGACATAACTTGCTAAAATGCGCATATGGTGCACTGAAATTTTTTAATAAAACAAATGTTCTAATTGACAACAGACCTTCTTCATATTACCGTTAGACTTGCATTTTAGACACGCCAAGACCCGACATCACAACTTTTGACGCTATTTCTAATTGTGACGTCATAATTCAGATACGACGTCACAGTTAAAAGTTACGTCAAATGTTGTCATGTCGGGTCTTAGGATGTGTAAAATACAAGTCAACTGCGGTATTGTGAAAATCGTCTATTGCATTACAAATATTATTTATTTATGCCGTATTGATACAAAAAGAACCAAATCCTTAAGGTAGTTCAATTTTATAGTTATGAAAGGAAATACGTTGACCTAATTAATTGGTGAAACCTACATAATATTTCTTCCTTGTTTATATCAGATTTAAGTTGTAAACAACAAATTGTAATGTTTAGATGTGCAAATTAAATATCTCTTAATTTCAAAACAAAATCTGTAACGTTTAACCCAGAAAACTTTAAACAATTAAGATATGGCATATTCTACCACTTTTTTCTTAATTGCATACTACAGGTTAATTCGGCTGTAGTCAGAATGCAAAAGAATACAAACAAATGCATGGAATGTGTCATGAACATTACACAGCCAATTGTGCCTCATATGAAATTCATGTGAAATGTACATGAACTTTACATGAAAGTTCACATGAAATTTATGTGAAACGAGCACGAACATGAAATTTACATGAATTTTTTCACATGAAATTCGTGTGAAGATTTTTACATGGATGTTTTGTGAATTCAGTTTCCTGTGAAGGTCACTTAGAAAAATTTATGTGAAATTCATGTGAAGGAAATTTATGTGAAATTCATGTGAAATATTTTTGACATAAATCTTATGTGAAATTTACATGAATTTTACATGAACTTTCATGTGAAATTTACATGATGCTCATTCCATATGAATTTCATGTGAGGCACAATTGGCTGTGTATCCGAATGAAATAAAAATAGAAACGAATATTTGAAACAGTTTGAAATCAGTCTCATTCAACTCACGAATAAGGGTGAATGTGGAAGAATGCGACTCGAATAAACAAAAATACCCCCGAATAAGAATGCTCTACGATTTACTCATTCTCTTATGTATTTGAAGCAATGGAAACCAGGAAAGGTTAGTAATCATTTATATTAGGTTTAAGTAATCAAATAGGTTATCTTATGTCAGCGGAGCTTTTCTGAGAGGTACTCTCCCGTCAGACATGAATTGAAGCGGCGAGTGTAGCATGCAAGCAGGCAGTGCTTACTCTTCCTGGGCACCTGGTCTCACTCTCATATCGGGAGTTCGCTTCTTTTCATATGGTGGAGGTTTTTGATTGCTTTGGTTCCAGTTTTATCCTGATTTTGTATGCCTTCGGTTTCTGATTTTCTGAATTATCGATTTTGTGCTGTATACAGGGATATGGTCATTATACATATTTGTCATGAAATCGATAATTCAGAAAATCAGAAACCGAAGGCATATAAACTCACAAACAAATGATCAATATGACAAAACTTGCAAAGTAAGACTGAAAGCAAAACAAAAGAGAAAAAAAAAAAGAGAAAAGAAGAGAAAAAAAGAAAAATAAGAGAATTAAAAATCATCTCCTCAAGCATGTCAAGTGAACTGGATTCTGTTGTAGTTGGAGCAATGGCGAAAGGTATCTGTCCGCGGATGTAAAACATTTTTTCATTTTTACGGCCTTAGTGCATCTTTATTAATCAGTTTAAAAGTTGTCGTTCTTGTATCATAAAATGGAAGAGAGAACTACTACGGACTACGCCAGGAATTTTGACCCAGAATGGTTTTTGAGCCATTACCATTGTCCAGTAGATGATAAGGATGGAATGGGTCAAGGTCTCAAGTCCATACAGGACACTCTCCACGATCTATGTTCTCAAGGTAAAGTTGAATATTAAACTAAATATGTGTGATCGATTGATTAAGATGCACATGCTTTTCAGTGGCAGAAGCGGTACATGTACAATCATACCTGGTTCAAAAATGTAACACCAAATAGTGAATTATTTTGACACATCGAAGGGTGTGGTGGTGTTGTCCTGATCCTCAGATTCTCTCCACCCTCACAATCCCTCCCCTTCTGACCCTCGCATTCTCTCCACCCACCCTTCTCCCTTCCTGACCATCAAATTATCTTCATCCCCCACCCTCCCCTCCTGATCCGCGAATGGATTCTGTCATTCTTTCATTTCAAATTTACCTTATTTGTAGAAATAAAATAAATAACCGTATCTTAAAACAAAAAAGTACATAGCTTATATCTATTAGTTTGCAGACAACGCGGCGACAATTGATCGAGAACTCATTTTACTACGAATAGAAAATCAATATGTTCACACTGAAAGAACATTTAACCATGTTATGTATTACACGTGTAGGGATCGACACCGCTTAACAAATGTCGTGTAAACAAAGGACAAGGGACACTTGTCATTATAGTTTGGCCCACTCATTTTATAAAAATTCAAGCTCTCTAAAAAGTATTGATAGAAATAAATTGAAATCAATTAAGGTTTGTATTTTTAATATCTAGAGTAATTTTTGCAAGAAAAATCATAACAGCCTATATATACAGTAATGAAGTTGCTTGATTTCTCGAAAATTCAGCTTTTTTCACCATTTCCATGTGTTCATCTTCTTTTTTTGATATGAGCACACGCTGGCCTATTATTCATATTTTGATATGGTGTTTGTGACCCATTTACGAGTTGATGGGCAAATTTTCTCAGATAGGCCCTGCTGTGCTCACTTGTTATAACGAAAAACGTAACGTTTCCTCTAGCAATTATGACGTTTTTTTTTCGCGGGATCGGGATTTTCACATTGACGTTTTGGAGAAATTTACGTCAGTATCACCTGTAACAATGACATTTTCGCGCAAAACTACATACCATTGCTTTGCAAACTATATACTTATTGAGAAAAAAAGATCATGTGTATAGGAATATATAATAAATATCAAATTGAAAGTTTTGTGTTATAAAAGTTCATTTTATTTCATTTGAAAAAAGTATAACTTTATATTTTTATGTTTTATAAACTTATTAAATTATCTAGTATTAAAAGTACAAATTTAATAATAAATTCTTGAAAATAACAATAAAATCAGCACAAGGGCATCAACTCTTACAATTTTCGAAAACATTAAGAAACTAAGTTACGAGACCCTCGTATAGAAACTTCCAACTTGCCACAAAGTACATATACCCAGGGGGTATATTTTAATATACGTCTCTGATATAACATATGAGCAGATCTAGTCAGGTTTTATAGGTTGTAACCCCCCCCCCCCCCTTTTTTTGTATGATAGGCCAGAGTCAATCAGTTCTTACGGAGACTGTACATAACTGTGTAAGAAGTTTCTGTTCTAGGTAGTGAAAACCGATGGTTTGCCGGTATGATGTATTTAAAAAAAAAATACTGTTATTTTACAAACGCTATTCCCAATAAAACTGTCATCATTTATTCCAAAATTTTCCCGAATAGATTCAGAATCATACATTCCCAAAGTTTCCACAATCAAAGGAATAAAGGACAAAACTTAATATCACTATCATAATTATTTTTATGTTTAATTGACAATTTGGTAGATCTCATCAATCTGATTGAATTTACACTAACAAATTGTATATTTTTATTTCTTTCATTTTTTTATTTTTTTTGCTCGCAACGTCGGTCAACATAGATGTAAATTTCAAAATTACAAAAATGGAATAAAATAAAAAAAAAAAAAAATCACAATTTCGTATATGAATTGTAATTCTAACAATAAACATCTCTTCGCCTTCTCGATAAATCATGTCTTCAAAAACCCCCTCCTCCTTATCTCCAAATAAAAAACCCAATAATCTGTCTATTGCAAGAGGTCCATGATGTCGGTTTGCATATAGAATATCGATTGTTTATACGACGCATACAGATGTTTTAACAAATATTAAAGATACAGTGTCCCTGAAAATAAATTTTATTGAAAACGCAAAATTTATTCCGATGGGTCTAGATTGAAGATAAAAAGTAGTCATAAAAAATGTTCGGCGTCTTTATCCTGGTTTATAGAATATGAGATGTAGGTCTAACTATGATAAGGGCTTCATTTGATCGGACAACCCCCCTTAAAGATCAACTACAATAGAAGAAGACTTTGCTTTCCCTACAACATGGCCTAGGGGTGTTCTTACCCAGTATCAATAAGTTAAAGAAGATCCTGACGATAATCTCAACAGCACTCTTTATAGAGCACAAAATTGAGCAGAGAGGCATATCTATTGATGACTTGTGCAAATCAGTTTTCAGACAGACTATTGGAGATATAACCTTTAGAATATTCCCTAGAAATAGTATTTCAAAAGTTGTGCTCAGTGACCTTGTAAATTGATCATACTCTTAGCAAGGATTCAAAGTGTCTATCCTCACTTTTCTTATTATCCGGAGAGAGTACTTCAATAGTATGAAGAGTAACCTCGGGCCTCTCGAGTGCAAACGAAATACACCCTAGCCTAAGGACTACGTTGACGGCGTCCGTTGCGTAGACAAAATTCCAATCTTGTAAATAACACCAAAAGAACAACATTTAAAAGTAATGTGGGTTAAGTACGCGTTAAATGAATTCCCTCTTTTACGGCATCGATTATCACTTATGTCACAACCCGCCGTACGTACACGTGCGTGCTGTCTACGTGCAAAACGTAGACAAACCTCGGGTATCCATACGGTGTCTGTTCGTTATCAGTACTTGCCCCGTACGGCCACCTTTTGGATTTGGGACACACAGACAGGTCAACGTAGCAGTTTCAGTTCATACAGAACTTTGGTTGCGTCTTGTCCGCATGCCGTTTACATAAAGAAATACGACACGCACGTTGTAAGTACGTTGCAAGTACGTACAACGCACCTTCGACGGAAGGAAGTGAAGATTCCGTGCGTTAGCAGTTCGTGTAAATTCGACATCCTTACAATAACGTACATGACGTACAAAGAAAGTACGTTGTAAGCAAGTTGCACGCAAGTCGTACGTCCGTACAACGCAATTACTTTTTTGCGCAACATATGATGCATGTAACCACCCATATAACCGTGTGTGCGACATACGTTGACGCACTCCTTCCGGTTTATTTCCACTTCCTTCCGTGCGTCTTCAAAAAAAAAAACATAGCGCACGTAGCCTCCACAAACACGCACGCCCAATAAGCGGGTTTTGACCAGGGCTTTATTGTAATGTCCATATGGTGCAGTGACATTTAACGGTTGAACATATATTTCAATATTGACGACGTTATTTTGACAAATAACATCAATAGAACAAAATTGACCCCTCCGATTGCGGGAAAAAATGCAAAATGTTGTGACGTCACAATACTTTTACCTCGGACAAACAAGCTTCGAACCTCGGTCAAACATCAAAATTGCATTGTGACGTCATGGAATTTCTCAAATTTTTCCCGCGTTCGGAGGGTAAATTTTAAAAGAAGTAATGAAACAATCATTCACACGACAGTGCCTACTGCGTTCAACAGAGTTCTGACCTGATCATTAACTTGTTACCTTTATGTAATATTATAGTGAAAAAATTGTTTCTGATTTCTTGGATTTTATAGACGTAAGATTTGGTGAGCGCTTACTAGATGTAGGCACAGGACCTACCGTCCACTCTGTGTTGAGGATCAGTAGAGAGGTCAGGGATATAGACCTTAGTGATTATACTCCTGGAAACATACAAATCTTGAAGGACTGGAAGGATGGTAAACGAAATGAGGAAATGTCACTTATACAGTATGAGATGAAACTCGTAGGAGACACGTACGTATATCACAATTTAAGTTTAACTTATTTTGTTTTTATCTTGATCAGATTAAGTCAAGGCCAAAATTAGACAAATGTTTTCAAAGGTAAATTCGCAATAATTTGAAAATTTGAAAGAGAAGTTGATGTATCAGTGTTTTAAGTAGGAATGACATCTTATTCATCTATAAGAAGTTGGGCATTAAAATGGGCATTAATGAGACAGAATCCTATTGATCCTTTATAGCTAGTGCCTCATTATTCTGTCATTTCTCCAGGTTCAATATTTGTTTCATGTTTTTTTAAGGTTTAGAATTTCGTCATACGTAAATATGAATCCTAAATTGCAGCTTCACAGCCAATTGCGCCTCACATGAAATTCATATGAAATGAGCATCATGTAAATTTCACATGAAAGTTCATGAAAAATTCATATAAATTTCACATAAGATTTATGTGAAAAATATTTCACATGAATTTCACATAAATATCCTTCACATGAATTTTTCTAAGTGACCTTCACAGGAAATTTAATTTACATAACATCCATTTAAAAATTTTCACATGAATTTCATGTGAAAAATTTCATGTTCGTGCTCGTTTCACATAAATTTCATGTGAATTTTCATGTAAAGTTCATGTAAATTTCACATGAATTTCTCATGAGGCTCAATTGGCTGTGTTCCCCATGAGCGCACATATATCTATAACTCATCATTTATAATAATACTTCAGGAGACCCGTGGAAGAGAGAGAACAAGAACTCAGAGATAAAGTGAAAGGAATATATGCCATCGACGTCACTACCGGAAATGTCTTCATAGAGCATGCACCAAAGAATCCATCATATGACGTCATTACATCACTCCTCTGTTTGGAAGCTGTTTCAGATTCAAGAGAAGTCTACAAGAAATGTTTAGCTAATGTTACGAGATTAGTAAAAGAGGGTGGATATATCATTATGCTTGGTGTACTTGAGTCTACCTTCTATAAGGTTGGCAGCTTTCGTTTTCCGTGTGCACCAATAACGGCCGAGGACGTTATTGCAGGAGTAAAGGCTAATGGCTTTAAAGTGATCAAATTCACGTCATTACCAACTCCGGGCATGGAAGACAACGAATTTTCAGATTGCAAAGCAACATTTGGAATTTTGGCACAAAAAAGCACCTGATTCACTCATGGAAATGAAACTATTTTTTAGTCATCTTTTTTACAAATTTTAAAGACACTGCACAAAATTTTCTTCTCAAGCTTTGCCAAGTATAAGTATGTAACGTATCAAACATGAAACATTACTACAGCAAAATATTAATATAGAGGGTTTGCGTTCTATTATATTGATGTGCTTTTTCACTGAAATATATCGCATGATGCTTCAAGTAGTTAAGTTTTATATTGACAAATATAAATTTTTAGGTATTATAGATTCAAAATTTACATTGTCACAATTGCGGAGCATCGAACCACAATTTGCTTATGTGTAAATATAGAGTACATGTGACGATTAATTCATTTTTAGAGTTTAATATTGCCTTGTAGACTCTTTCATTGTTAGTTTAACTATATTTTAGTATTCTTAAAAGAAGGAAAAATAAGAGAGAGTAAACTTTTTAACATATCTTTATATTCATAACCATCTGTGTTTTTTACCTGTCGTTCTGATCATGTTATTATCATCACTGTGGCATATTTTATACAGATTTCTTCCTTTTTTTAATATTCTAAAAACATAATAAAACTAGTTAGTTATTATTTTATTATACAATGTAATGCCTACCCACTGTGGCAGATGGCCGTCATAAGTCGGCACCGATTGCCCATTGGTCTCGTTGGTTTATGTGCAGTCATTTGTGTTTGAGGTGTCCTTGTGATTTGGCGTTTCTTGTACCTTTTGCCGTCTTCCACCGCAACGTCATAGGTCCCTTCCACTACTTTCCACTCTCAATATGACCTTGCCTTCACCCCTTGGGTCCCATGTATTTTTCAAATCAATCAAAAAGGAAATGACATACATTCAGATTGAAGATAGGAATAAAGTTAGAATAACTGTTCTAAATTATGGCGCCAAAAATTAAAAGTAATCGCATTTGTTGTTTTCCGACGTCATTAAACTACAATGTCGTGACGTCATAATAGGGCCGTCGACAGAAATCCTGTCAAAATGGGGGACCCCTGAATCCAAGGGTACTTTGCAATGAAGCGTCTGGCGGAATGAGATGAAACTCTTGGTGCACCAAGATGACCTTTTGTATCTCTTTCTATGCGAATCTGCTCTGTGGTTTCGGGGTTTTGTTGAGGGTGCTGCAACCGGGTGTTGTTGGCGATCCCCTCCTTTGTTCTTAGCGATGTTAATTGTGTTATCAGCTTACACTGTGGAGTCCATTATATACAGTAGCTGTGAATTATTTAAGACCACTGGGTACAAGGTCAAGTAGAAGGGTTATGGAATCCGGTTTACCAACTCATTAGGAGTCGTCATAAGTCGGCATCGGTTGTCCATTGTTCGTTGGTTTATGTGTAGCGTCTCATGTTTGATGCATTAATATCGATCTCCCTTTTTCTTTTGATGTATCTTATTTAATATTGTCATTGTCTACTCTCTGCGTTTTGGTTGTGGGACATACAACCGGGTCTTGTTGGAGATCCCCTCCTTTTTCTCATAGAGTTTGTGATCTCATACACCTCTCTCTCTCTGGTAAATGATCACATGCGGTTTTTATTGCTGATTAATGATGAGAGGCGAAATCCCCTTTACAAACTCAAAAATTATCTGGACGAGGATATCATCAATTCGACCTACAAAAAATAACAAATATAACGTAATCAAATTTAGAGAAAATAAATAAAAGAGGACGCAGAAGAAACATAAAAGTCTCTTTTGGTAAAAAATTTATTGTTTTTTTTTAATGAAATGTGAATTATGTAGTTCAGTATGTAAGCATTATTTTCAATGGTTGAAAAGTTGACGTGATACCTGTGTCAACAGAAACCGGAAGTACGCGCTTTACAACGTAAGAAATGATTTCGTTATAAACACGAATTCAAAACTAGAAATAAAATTATCAGAAATCATTGCTAAATTTGTTTTGTTGACGTTCTCCATAGACTCAGTGCTGTCACGCTGTCAGACAATTCCTCCATCTAGAACTATTCTAATGTGAGCGTGTTACTGGTCAAACGGACATGTAACTTACACCTTTAGTTTCGATATTACGAGATCTTCCCCATATATGAATTTCTAGGGGGAAAATTTGCTTACAAAGTAGACAAAACTTCCGAAGTGAGCTGCGCAAATAGTACTTTTTCTATATGAAGGACGAATCCCTATTTATGAATAGAAGAATAGGTCATTTCATTTCTTGGTTATCATTAACACACTATCCTTTTCAATGGGATATGTAGAATATCGGACGCGTATCATATTTTACGAAACTTTTAACCGGGAGTATCCTGTTTCTGACTGCGGTGAATGAACTATCAGTAGTTACCTGAAGGGTAATTCCGGCTATGGGGTATGACCGGCTCCTATATCTTCTTTGCGCCACATGGTAAATTTTGTGCTATGGGGTTTTATTACCCAGTTAAGTAGCTGCACTATAACTCAGTTTTACAATACTACACGAACATAGATGTTTGAACATTCAGGACAAACAATTCTTAGTTATATACTAGGCTAAAATTTCTTGCGATTTGAAAACCTTTAACGTTTGTACCACTTGGTGAGTGTCACTGCTGGTGGACTGGGAGTCCCCGAGGGCAATGTAGCCAAGTTCGATAAACTTCGTTTGATCGTTTCTTCAACACATTCGAAAATTTCTGTTATCAACATTTCTTGAAATTTATAAAACGTGTGGGTCATGTAGCATCATATCCAACCCATTCTGCTACATCTTTTGGAACATTCTTGGACTTAACATTCCCACTCTATGGCCATATTACATTGATTAGATTGTGGATCACTGACGAGGGTTAAGTAACCGAAACGTGCATGTCTTGTCCATGCTGCAAATTTATCTGTTCTTAAATGATGCTATTGAATTTGACGACGTTTGACCATGCAAAACTGATGGTGTCAAGGTCAATCCTGTATACCTCCACTCAAATTTCAACTGAAAAATTCGAAAACTGCCGTAGTTTGTCATTTAAAGCTTATTTTCAATTCTCTGAAGAACACCATTAAACAAGATTCCTTCAAGGTGCATGTTTAGTTTAGATGCTATTGAAGGAGGGCTTGACGGATATTTAAGGTAGAATACCCCTCAGGCCAGAATTCTGGAAATTTTATGCCTGGATATCCTATTTTTTCTCTTCAGAGTATTGTTCAGATTATCAAACTGATATGGTTTTGAGACAAGAAACCTCTATTATAGTTACATTTCATCAACCCTAAAAAGGGATTTTTCTTACTTTTCCCATAGGGTCCAATGTTAAAGTTCAAACAGCTACACTCTCGGTATAATCATGAAACCAAGAGTTATATTTTGTTTGTCTATCAGGTTTAACATAAGCTTTGAATATATGGAAATGAAAATATTGTAAAAATTGTTATTTAGGAAATATGAGCACCTGAGACCTGAGGGGTGCTCTACCTTAAGGGGTAAGGATAATGAAAAAATCCAAGGATGAATCACTTATTTTGGTTACTGAAGCATAAGTACTAAGCTACCCCAAACTTACGAACTTTAATTATAAGCCCCGCAAACAAAGTTGGGGGTGTACAGGAATCACCCTGTCTGTCTGTCTCTCTATCCATCACACCTTATTAAGAGCATAACTTACCACTGTGAATGGATTTCAATAATATTTCACAGACATGTTAATTATGACCAAAGGGTATGTCTTGATCTTGAACCAAGTTTATAAGTCAAAGGTCAAGGTCACAATAGACACCACAAGTAAAAAGTTATCCAGAATATAACCCCTCCCCTTGTGGATGAATTTCAATAATAGTTTACAGAAACGCTTCTTATGACCACAGGGTGTGTCATGACCTTAAAACAAGGTCAAAGGTCAAGGTCACAATAGACATCAATGAGTTAAAGAAGATCCTGACGATAATCTCAACAGCACTCACAATAGAGCACAAAATTAAACATCGACGGACCCCTAGCAAGCTAGATGTGGGACCAGGTAACCGGGAGTAGTAAGCATCCTCTGTCGGCTAGCCGCACCCGCCGTCGATGTTTAAGAAGCATGGAAAGGAAAATTTATAAAATTCATGCACTCATTATCAAAACGATTGTCCGGGGCATATCTCCTCCCCCTCTTGAGGGATTTCAATAACATTTTACGAAACATTTTAGGACATAAGGGTGAGTCATGACCTTGAACCAAGGTCATAGGTCATAGGTCAAAGTTCAAGGTCACAATCGAGACCTTGTCCAGAGCATAACTCTTCCCCCTGTGGATGGATTCCAATCATATTTCAAAGAAATGTTTCTTATGACATATTAATGTGGCATGGTCTTGAACAAAGGACAAGGCCACAATATACACCACTTTAAAACCTTTTCCGGAGCATAACTTCAACCCCTGCGAAGGAATGTCAATAATATTTCACAGAAACGTTTCTTAGGACCTGAGTGTATGTTAGGACCTTGAACCTTGAACCGGTCAAAGGTCAAGGTCGCAATAAACATGGTCAAAACCTTCTCCGCTGCATAACTCCTTCCCCTTTTGAGGGATTTCAATAATATTTCAGAAATGTTTATTAGAACCTAAGAATGTGTCTTACCTTGAACCAAGTTCATGCGTCAAAGGTCAAGATCACAATAGACATCAATGTCAAAACCTTTTCCAGGGCATAACACCTGCCCCTGTTGATGGAATTTTCTTAAGGTGTGTGATGAACTTGGACCAAGGTCATAGATTTAAGGTTATAATAACACAATTATTAAAACATTTTGCGGGGCATAACTCCTCCCCCTGTTGATGGATTTCAATATTTCACATATATACATTGGACCAAGTTCTAAGGTCAATGTCACAATAGACGCTTGACCTTGATCCAAAATAACTTTTAAAAAAATATTGCTGCGTCTCGTCTCGTTAGGGGCAAAGTCTAGTATTATATTTGAAAGCAAATTTACTCCATACTATCAATAGTAGGCCTCTCATATTTTACGAACTCATTCGCCAGATGGAGTACTATATGACTTTTGACCTTGTGACAGTGACCTTGACTTTTGGCATATATTGCATTATCGGTTAAGAAGGTTAGAAAGATGTCTTTTATACTATAAATGGTAGGCCTTTCATACTTCATATACATATTTACCACAAAGACCGCTACATTTTGGTATGATGACTTTTGACCTTGTGACCTTGACCTTGACTCTTTGCCTATACCGAAACATCCTGAATGAGAGTTTAAATTTGAACAATTGAATGTTGCGTCATAAATGGTTCCGTTTTGAAAAAAAAGTCCCGCGAGGGCATAATTCGACCACTTTAGGGCAGTTCTAGTTCAAATGTAGGTCAGGCCAGCATTCTATGCATTGTTTCCTCTCAATTTGTGAAGAAGTATTACTTGTGCATGCTTAATAACCTAGGCATCAGTCGATTGTCTAAATACTGAGTCATCTATAAAGTCCTAATTGACCCTTCCGATTGCGGGAAAAAAATGCAAAATTTCGTGACGTCACAATGCTTTTACCTCGGACAAACAAGCTTCAAACCTCGGTCAAACATCGAAATTGCATTATGACGTCATGGAAATTCTCAAATTTTTCCCGCGTTCGGAAGGGTCAATAAGCCAACCCAAATCATTGGTCGATATCAAGATATCGACCATACTAGATTTGTATAGGTTGTCACTTTCGAATTGATTCATCAGATTCAACATTGCAATAGGGGCAATTGTCCGATAGAAAGAAACATTCATGTGACCAGTGGAAAACGCGTGACCAGAGCTATCTATTTCACAAAAGTAGGACATGTCGTCATGACAACGCTTTGGTATCGCAATTCCGAATTTAAATACTCATTAACGTAATATCTACAATGATATTTTTACTTGAACAATTTTTACTTTTAAACCAATAAGTGTGTGATACAGTAAACCTTATGCCTTCAAAATCCCTTAGGACATTTCTGGATCCTTGGATCCATTGCATCAAAGAAACGTTTTGATAGTTAGAATGCGAGGCTGCCAGTGGGCTACTTTAAAAGTTTCTCACCATCCAACCGACTAAGCTGATTCTTTGAGGATATTCCATTTTGTTTGTATATTTTCTTTCCAAAGACAAATTGATAAATACAACAAAGAAGTTAATGAGCGATATAAAAATCGATAAGAATGTGCGTAGTCACAAAATTTAATAGGAATTTTTTTTAGAAGTTTCCCCTTATTTCTCCCAAATTCTTCAATCGAAACTCTCCTCTTTTCCCGCGAATATATACCGAAAGGCTTTTAATTGGTCAAGTTTTGCGTTATAATGGAATTTTCCTACCGAACAGGTCAAGCAATTTACGAATGACTGTGACTTGAGTTGTCTAGTGCAAATGTACTATTTTCTAACTTTTCAGAATTATCAACACATAAGTTTCTATTGTGTCACCAGTTTTGTGTGTGTGAGGGTGTGTGAGGGTGTGTTTGTGTGTGAGGGTGTGTGAGGGAGGGTGTGGTGTGTGAGGATGTGTTTGTGTGTGTGAGGGAGGGTGTGTTTGTGTGTGTGAGGGTGTGTTTGTGTGTGTGAGGGTGTGTTTGTGTGTGTGAGGGAGGGTGTGTGTGTGTGAACCTATTTTGAACGTAAAAAATTATTGCGTGATTAAATAAATGTTGATATCGACCAAGCTTTTTTGGAGAGCTAATACTTGTTCTTTATTTACTAGTAGATTAGATGGAAGTGTTCAAGCTGATTACCTTCTTGAATAAAAATGAATGCATCAGATAAGTGTTTCTGATAGTAGATCCTCATCAAGCCATGTTATTTTAGTAGTACCCTCAAGTTTGTTTGTTTGAATCTTTTAATTCTACTTAGCAAAGATTGCTCGGCTTCACATTTCCTGTAAGGTCGATTCAATAGCATTAACGTATGGAAAGCCAAATTAACAGAAACTCAAATAATTAAAGAGCTCTTCAATTAATTAAAGAGCTCTTTAAAAGAATTAAAGACGCAGCACATTTAAGGCCTTCCATAGAATTGACGTAGCAGTTTTTTCCGCCAAATGACGTAACGTCATATGACGTCATGGACCCCGTGTCGTCAGGTTAGGTAGCAACTCATTTATTAGCTTTCGTTATCGTTGATTCCTTTATTTACTAGATAAAATTGCATTTATACAAAAAACAAAACATATTACTTCATCACTGACACATCGCCAGGTCAATATACTTTTGAGAAAACCCCTAATCTATATATGTACTCTGTGACCCCGTACACCGAAGAATGCGATCTGCGTTACTTAGAAGCTTGAGGTGACGAACAGGTGAGAATCAACAGTTTACAGAGCGGGTAAAACGAATAAAAAGGCAGATTATGGTAAGTATAAGCGATATCAAACTTCAATAACTGGTGCTGTATGAAGGAAATATCTTAGAATTAGTACAATTACATCATGAAATCAATTTATTCATAGAAATAAAAGGAAACTCCTTGGATTACCAAGAGACATGTGTGAAATGTATGTGTAAATGACAAAATTTCAACGCGTTTTACTTAAGTTACACAGCTGAGTAGTAGCTAAACTTTATGTGAATAGTTTAGACACTTGTAGATTATGATATCAGTTCGTACGAAAGTTGAATGATGAGGGAAAAAGGGTGAATGTGATACTAATGTGCCCATGCCCATGTTTATGTTGTTTTCATAACATGTAGATCTACTTATAAAAATGTTTACTTCTGAGTACACTTGTAGTTGTACAGTAAGTTATACTTGCAGTAGTATGTGCACCGAAATATCGAAATATTCAAATACCAATTATTGTTTTTTTTTTCTTCAGAATGTTAACTAAGAATGGATTTCACACCAGCTGCTGCATGAAAAGAAATATTGTCACACACTGTGAAAGTTTCAGAAACACATGCATGTATCATAGCCACACAGTACTGTTCATTTTGGATATTTTTGCAGGTACAGAATTTTTAAATTTATGTGTAGAGTAACATTTGTTTTGCCTATTTAGGAATATTATAATGATTTAAAAAAGAAGTCAAATAAAATAAATGCATTTACTATCTATAGTGAATAATCTAAAACTATAGCCATACCAGGCTTATTTAGCTATTCATGAAATAATAACATATCACTGCGAATTCTTTGTAATTTATGTCGCAAGGACATACATGTATATTACATAACTACTAAACCTGTAAAATTATGAATTTTGAGTCCAAGCTGTACCATACACTTTGGATTTTAAAAGCTAGATTTATACAGCTAGCAATATTTTTTTCTATTTCAGATCCTTGCCTTGAAGAGTGAATGCTTGAATAATAACTTTGAACAACCACACACATTACAGATGAAGAAATGTTACTTTGAATATATAATAAAGAAAATTAATATCTCCTAAAATTGATCTGTACTAGACTTCATGCTCAAATCTCAAAGAGCGGGGAAGGGGGGGGGGGTTAAATTGCTTTTGTTTTGATAGTTTGTCTGCCTGAAGCATTTAGCCGAGCATGAGAGGGCTTTCAAGGTCAACATGTACACAAATCTCTATGTGCATGGCAAGAGCAGATACGAAGATTTGAAATTTAAGCTTGACTTTGCTTTCATAAGATACATGTAGCTACTGACACCTGCATGCTATGTAACAAAGAGACGTAAATAAATTATTGTTGTACTTGCAGAACATCTCGTACAAGGTGGCTGTTAAGGAAAGGTCCCATAATGCCAGTTATTAAAATGTCGGTCTCTCTAATGGTGTCAGGAAAAAAAAAAGGATAAATAATCTCAAGCTCCTGGCAAGAGTTATTCACGCACCATTAATTTGTTCCAGCTTTACAATTATTTTATTTGATATCTGCAATGCAGAAAAAATTACGATTGGGTCATCGGTCAAATAACAAATTTGAAATACTGAAAATATTCAACAAATTTGCTGAATGCTTACATCAAATTTGTCATACGACAGTCGTTTATCTTGGTGGATCACTTTGTCTGTTGTCCCTCCTCCCCCCCCCCCCCCAAATCATCTTGTCACGAAAATATCGGGAGTAATGAAACAAGGTAGGATTGCTGCTCGACCATTCCGAGGCACATTTATTGATCATATACATACAAATGTTTATTACGACAAGGTTCCGATATTATAATAAAGGAGTAACCTTTCAAATATTTTGAAAGGCGAAGGGAAACATGATTGCTGCATGAAATCCGGCTATAGATGTGACCCCAAAAAATCTCTGAATTTTGCATCTGCTGTAAATAATAATCCTGTCTGGACGACTATCAAATAAATTCATGATCTGAAAATGCAAACGAAAGGAGAGAAAAAACTCATCCAAAACAAAGCCGTTATACATACACTGAAAAGTCCTCTAGCCCGACCCACCCCCTTTCCCGGCCCCATAAATCAATGACCGCTCTTTTAATTTCTGTCAAACACACTACCATGTATTTCGTCGATCTCATGAAGAATTTATAAGTACTAATTCACTTTCAGGGGACATGGAATTCAAATAAAACATATGAAATCTAATTTAATAAAATCGAGCAGAAGATTCCCAATGTCAGTGCAGCGTGGGCGATAAATAGAATCTCGAGGTCACGCTTTACTTTCAATTTTCATCAACTTTTGCATGCAATTGCAAGTTGTCAATTATAAGTGCTTTTCAATGTCAATGTCAGCTACGCTTTTACATGGGTTGTGTTTTTATTTATTTATTTTTGTTATAGAAAATATACACTGAAAATGTTTTTTTTTTAAAAAGAAAAGAAACAGTGCATATGCGTCTTCTGACACATTGAAATTAAATTTTAAATCAGTATGAAAGTATACCTAAATTTATATATTAATATGACAATGGACATCATCCACGGAATTTGCCGATTCCTCTATTTCCAATCTAGATCAAATTTTGTTTTGTTTTCTTTTTTCTGCTCGGAAACAAACATCAGCTTTATTATAATTTTTTCCCCTTATTTTTTTCCCGAAGTCTAGAAAAAATAATATTGGATATAGAATAACCTGTTGTCCAGAGAGCACAGGACTATAAGGTCTCCTTTCTTAAAATAAGAAACCAGAGAATCTATAACATAAAGGAATTTTGGTATAAACAGTGAAGAATTTATGTATGTTATCGATCCCATTGCGGTCAAAGGCGTCATAAGTCGAACAAGGTTTTTTTTTTCTGTCAGGGTAATGATTATTAAAGGGACGTATAATGTATGTTAGTAAATATTACGAATTAATATAATCAATCAATGCAATTCTAATGCATGTCCGATATTATACAGCATCATGTTAATCTCATGTATATTGGGTTCATGGGTTAGTACCGTAACCGGCAAGACCGACACCCCGGCGTGGCGCCCTCTGCTTCCCCCCCCCCTTTTTTTCCCGCGATTCACCCCTCAATATACAAAAAAGTGAAATGAAACTTAAACAGAATTGAATAAATATTGCTTGATATTTTTTCATATGTTGAAATGAAAATTTTATTCAAATTAACATTTATTTAAAAAATTAAAACGGAATTTACAGAGAGCGCGATTACGTCCCCTGAATAAATCTGATTCCACAGAACGTTTATTTGGTAAACGAACGAACTACCGATTAGCACCTGTCAGAAAAACTGCAACGGCGCAAGATGTTACCGTACATAAATTAAAGTGAAATTTGGCACACATTTTAAGTGATAGGTGTTCTTCAATAATTCAACTGGGGGAAACGTTTACATTCTATATTTTCTTTTAAATTTTCTGCCATTCGTGCCAGTGTCGATAATATTTTATGAAATGGGTATATTTTTCTCGATTTTTCAAGTAGTCGTTCTTTATCAAAGATTTCCCCAGCAAGAAGTAGGTAAATGAAACCCCCCTTTGTAGTATGGTATCAATATTTTCTTTTAATGATAAGGTTTCACCTTGCGCCATCTGATTTTGTATGACCAATGTTGATCTACGAAAATATACGTGTCACGTGACAACCCGACGTTCGGGGAGCATATATCAATAATTAACAGATAAATTATGATATAGCATCTATACTGATACATAAACTATTTCATTCCATCTTATTTGGACAATTTAATAATTCCTTGAAAATAGCTATCAAAACTGACATCAAATTTTGTCAATGACGTCATGGAAGGCCTTAAATGTGCTGCGGAGCTCTTCAAATAATTAGAGAGCTCTTTAAAAGAAATAAAGAGCTCTTTAATTCAATGAAAGAGCTCTCTAATTCTTTTAAAGAGCTCTTTAATTCATACCTGGTCGATAGTTGTAATTAGACAGCTCATTAATTCAATTGAAGAGCTCATTAATTCAATTAAAAAGCTCTCTGATTCTTTTACAGAGCTCTTTAAATGTATTAGAGAGCTCTTTAAAAGGGACATAAAAGAGCTATTTAAAAGAATTAGAGAGGGAGGGATAGTACTACGATGTTAACCTCCTCCTTTAATTTCGATGATATTTATGAAGGAAATGACAAGGACCACATAAAAGTTTCTTTCGGGCCACGTTAGGACAGTTTAAACATTGCAATAAGATTTGTGTTTATCTACGCGTAAATGCCGACGTATGGGCTTATCAACAACGTACTCTATAATTAAAGAATGCGAAACCACGTATGTAACTTTGCATGTAATATTGATAAAATACACGTCGTCGCTTACTCTGCATATCTATGATAAAGTGAAGGAGTAAGTATAAGTTTAGTTTTATATTTAGTTGAATCGTGATTGTGTCGTAAGTTACAATCGTACTGTGTTTTTTTTTTTCGGATTTAATATCCGAAGTACGTTTCTGGAGCATAATAAATGAGGGAGTGGAGAAGGAAGGGAAGGGGGAAAAGGGGAGGAAGGGAGCGGGAAGAGGGAGAAAAGGGGCGGGAGGAGGGAGAAGGGGGAGGTAAGGGAAGGGTAAAAAGGAGGGGAGGCAGGAGGGATGGGAGGGGTTTAGGTATGGGGTGGAAGGGGAGAGAGGCATCCCCATGCCCCCCCCCCCCCCAGATTTGTTTGAAATTTTATTCAGAAGGAATGGAGTTAGAGCACTTCCGTATTTTTCAGATTGGTATTACACGATCACAGTAAGATGGCAGAGACCAGAGACTACGTCAGCCATTTTGATCCCGAGGTCTACCTCAAATCATTGTATGAATCAATGGGGAGTTACGAGAAAGGAGACATCGCTTGTTTCCTACAGAACACTCTACATAAGATATTCAACTCTGGTAATGAATGGTCGATTTTCAACTCTGGTTATGATTGGTCGATTTTCAACTCTGGTAATGATTGGTCGATTTTCAACTCTGGTAAAGATTGGTCGATTTTCAATTCTGGTAATGATTGGTCGATTTCTACATAGAGTGAAAAAATTATGATGATGAAATTTGGTCGATTTCTACATAGAGTAAAAAAAGTTAATCAATTGCTATTTTCGAAAATACTTGAATTTTATATTTCTTTAATCCAGGAAATTATAAGATGGCATGTTATTTGTTAAATGAATAACTACATGAGTTAAAGAAGATCCTGTCGATAATCTCAACAACACTCACAATAGAGCACAAAAATGAGCATCGACGGACCCCAGCAAGCAAGAGGTGGGACCAGGTGCTCGGGAGGAGTAAGCTTATATATCACTGTATAATGTTTGAAATGAAACTATTTTGTTTTGTTAAATATAGAGATTCAGTTTGGTGAAAAGTTGTTGGATATAGGATCAGGGCCGACAATTCAGTCTGTTCTTAGCGCCAGTAGGAGAATTACACGCATAGATCTTACTGACTTTACGCCAAAAAATCTACAGGTCCTGAGAGACTGGAAGGACGGGAAAAGAAATGAGGTCGAGAAGCTCATACGATATGAAATGAAATTAGCAGGTGACAGGTATGTACCTTTCTTGTCAATGCAGCCATGTAACTTATCATTTTTAAATATTCATTGTAACAGCAATTCTGATTGGTGAAAAATTCTGTGATAGACCCTTCCACAATATCTAGTGTTCTGATCCAGCAAAAAAGATAAAAAAAAAAAACATAGAATACCCTTACACCAGGGATGTCAATTTATTGATCAGCGCAGAATTTTGATAATTTATATTTTTGTAAATCAAATTTTCTTACTTTAGACTAAGAATAGTCTGTTTGGATAATTGGTATAAGCCTTAATTATCTCTATTCGAACTTTTACAGTACCACGAATAGGGTGTGTCCATAATCTACTATAAAACCATGATTTTTTTTATTTTCTAAGAAACTATACATACGTGTTCACTATTATGTACGAGGGCTGATTGATATGTTGTGAGCATCGGCTTTCTTGGTTGCAGAAGGTATTCTGCTGATAGATCATCTCCAAAAAGGACAAACAATCAATGGCACATACTATTCTTGACTTCTGACACAGTTACGGGAAAATATTAAACTTAAGCTCCGCGGAAATCTCACTAGTTAAAGGTGTGTTATGCTTCTGTTCACGAATCTGTCACTGCGACATCCGTCTTATTCACCTGATCTTTCATCTATCCCCAAGACTGACAGCAGCTATTTCTAGCACCCATTTCAGTCCGATGATGACGTGCATACTTGCAGTGGGGGGGGGGGGGGGGGGGGGGGGCATTCTGACCAGTCAAGATAAGAAGTTCTTTAAAGGTGGTATTGAGGCCCTTAAACACCGGTGGCAAACTGAAGGGCATAATGTAGAAAAATTAATATGCAAAACGTCTGATAAAATTCAAATCCTTAAATACGAGGCTCACAACATATCAATCAGCCCTCGTGTCTGATGCCTTAAAATGTATGCCCTATCCATGTTTACAGGAGAGGTATTGATTTGGCTTCGCGTCCGTCTGTCTTTTCGTCTGTTACAAATCGTATCGCTGTCTTTTTTACATTTTAAAATACTCATAACTATTGAATTTTTCTACTTATTTGATTCAATCCAAAAGAAACAAGTACTGTAGAGTTTCGTTCTCGACAGAGACTTCTAGATAAAGATTCGGTACAATGCACAATTAATTCCAAAATAGAAAATTAATCCAGCCATGGAAATCATGTTCTGAATAAATTGCTAAAAAAATTAATCCGGATGGCAAAAGTCTTGCTCCCTTAATGTATATAGTCAACTTGCAACAAGGTCATAAGCGGCACAGGCTTGCAATATAACCTTGTCGTCATCGCTATTTTCATACGCCATTTCACGCAATGATAAAACCCGAGAGACATCGCAGGTACGGCATGTCGTCACAGTGACGTCATTCGGACTTCTGACGTAAACAGTGCAAAAGATTCAAAGGAAGAGGCACATATTTGAGTGTTTAGGGCGCGTTAATGGGCAATGAAGGAAACGATTCTTATCTTGATGTAGGAAAATTTACAAGACTCACGTCTAACGACGGTAGGAATCGATTTATAGCTAGAATTTGTATTTTTACCGGAGACTTCTCGCTCCGCTGATCGTGTTGGCAACGTACGAATGAAGAAAGAATCCCTGATATGGCATCGTATTGCATCGAAAGAAAAGCATTGCATGTACACTGTATACCTCATAAATGTAGTCGCACCTGATGGTATATACTTTCAATACTTTATTTACAAATATGAAGCCCCAGTTCCAGTCTGCAAGAATCTTGCAGACAAACAATAGGCGATGACGGCATAGGTAGATTTCAAAGTGAAGAAAAGCGGAACTGAAATCGGACGCATGCGTAGGAGATTGGTATATAGTATTACTTCCATCTTATATTGATATTCTTGATTTTAGTCGAAATGTGTCAGAAAGAGAATCAGAAGTGAGATCAAAAGTCCATGGTATTTATAGAATTGACGCAACCACAGAACAAGTGTTCAAAGAGTCTATACCAGACGATCCACAGTATGACGTCATCACATCGTCACTGTGCTTGGAAGATGTATCAACAACTTTGGCGGGCTATAAGACAGCTGTTAGGAATGTTTCTAAATACTTGAAAAAAGGAGGGTACTTCGTATTACTCGGTGTTATAGAAGAATCCAAATACCGCATTGGTGACTATATTTTCCTCGGTACTTCTCTTAAAGCAGAGGAAATTCGAGCGACGTGGAGAGAACACGGATTCAAAATTTTACAGTGGATTTCAGATTACCCTGAAGATGCTGCTGAATCAAAAGACGTTGATAATTTCTTTGGAATGTTAGCAAAGAAAGAATGACAGAATAAAATCTTTTACAATTCTTGTAATATTAATAGAATATTTGTTTTTAGAAAAGAAAGGAGAGGACCTCCAATAACAGTCGACCGCAGCACCCACAGCAAAATACTAAAACAACCCAATAATGCAAAAACACAGAGTTGACACGCACAGCAAGAGACGCAAAAGGGACAAGGAACACCAAAGCAACACAGAAACGTAAAAGGCTACGCATAAACAAACGAGACCAATTGACGTCACAATGCAATTTCGAGGTTTGACCGAGGTTCGAATCTTGTTTGGCCGAGGTAAAAGCATTGTGACGTCACGAAATTTTGCATTTTTTTTCCCGCAATCGGAAAGGTAAATTGGCAACCGGTGCCGACTTAGGACGGCCATCTGTTACTATACAATTATTGACTGGGAATGAGGGCAATATATGATTTGTTGGACCTGAAGATAAAACATTGCCCGAGGCCGAAGGCCGAGGGCTATATTTTGTCTGAAGGTCCAACAAATCATATATTGCCCGAATTCCCAGTCAATAATTGTTTTGTTATACCTTACATCAATACTGCAGCAACGAATCGATTAGCCCGGCATGTTTACGTTCATTTTCTTCTATAAGAGAAAGAGCGCGGAACAATAGGTAGAGCTAATAGCCATCTAGAACTTCTTCCGGGTTGAATCCCTGCGAGGAACATATTGATACGGCCTATATCCTTGGGTGCAAGTTGGCTAATAGCGTCATCAATGACGTCACGTCACAAACGATGTACCGTTTATCGGTCAACATTTTTTTAAATATTGCCCTAGGGCCAATATTGATGTAAATATTGACCGCTTGGTCAAATATTCGAATTTATAGGCATTTTTCCTATGGGGATTTTATATAGAGATACTGACAAGGGTATAACAAACAGGTATATGTATAGAAAATGGTGTGGTTATCCGGATTACGTGCACACAACCCTTCCATTTATCCGCTTTAAAGAAAGAGACGCAAAAGGGACACGGAACACTTAAATCAACAAAGAAAAATCAAACACAAAAGATCACACATAAACCAACGAGACCATTTTAAGTAGAATGTTGTACTGACTTCTCATCATGTACAAGGCGATTAACTAGCAGTACATGTACATGTATTGTGAAGTGGAAATCTCTTATCAATGGAGATAATAACATATGGGGGCCAAGAGGTGTTCTTAATGTGAATAAGTTATGTAAAACTCATCCAAAACGTTCAGAATTTGAGGACCTACAGAAAACAAATTTTCGATACAATACAATACAATACAAAAAGTACCGATATCCGATATATCGTATCTAATATCTTATTTTGTAAAACACACAATCTAACAATTGTATTACCCCTACCCCATCACAAAGCCAAAGAGGTTCCGGGCGTATAGTTCTGGCTTATTTCTTTTTATTCTAACGATTACATTTCCTTTTTTATGTTATCTTTATCTTTATTTTGCCTGTTGTCATAGATCAATCGTTTTTAGCACACCTGAGCGAAGCTCAAGTGAGCTATTGTGACAATCATAGCGCATCGTCCGTCTGGCGTAAACTTTTTACATTTTCGTCATCTCCTCTGCAACCGCTACACAGAATTTCACGAAACTTGACAGAAAGCAAGAACTCAAGGTGATCTACCATGTTTGGGCTTTTCGTGCCGATCGGTCAACAAATGTGGCCGCCGAGGCCTCTGATTTGTTGACGCATTTTCGACTTCTCCTCTACAACCACTGCACGGAATTTCACGAAACCTCGTTTCCCTTCCTATTACGACAGTCGATTAAGATTTTGATAACTGATTATAATCGTGAAATTTAAAACATTTTAGGAATGATATATTTGCGTAGGAAATCTCGTATTTTTGTTAGAGATACAGTTCAGATGCAATACTAATAACTTTAGACTTCTTATATCATTTATTTCGGTAAGTATAATTATAGTCATCGTGTATACCTTCAAATAGACAACGTATTGTTTTAGCGATTAGTATTTTCGCTGTAACCATGGTAACGCCCAAACATTTTTTCAGCTACTAAATCAGTAGCTCACAACTGTAGTTTTTAGACTAGCCAGCTTTTCCCTTTGGGTACTTAACTGTGTGCCTCTTGTTGCAGATGTATGTTTTATACATTTACCAACGGACACGTAACGGCCGCCTTGGATATAGCTATGTGTTTATCAAAAATCGTCAAAAGCGAACAAAATTTGACAGTTTGAAATGTTTAATAGAAATTCGACCTACATGATATTCTCACCCTGTTTGAAAAAAAAAATATGAGAACGAAACTTATACACAGGAATTGACGACGAACAAAGCACATTCTACAAATAGAGAATAAGTGTCTTATGGTTCAATAGGTGGAAGGAACGTTAACCCGATGCATATCTGCATAATTAAGATCTAAAGAAATATGCCGCAACGGCTGTTCTAACCTGCAAACTGAACCCGCGGTGGCCTGAATGTTAACGTTACCTTTTTACCTAAAAAAATGCGATTTCAGAAAACAAGATTAGAATGAAACAGACAACTGAAGTGCATATCTATTTATAGAATAAATGTCATAATTCGTGTTTTGCCTCATCACTTTCATCAGTGGCGGATCCAGCGCCCCTTTGCCGGGGGGTCAAAGGTCGAATTTTGCTTATTTTTACTGAAAATGGGCAAAAATATACCCGTTTTTGGAAAATTTGGGGTCAGTGCCGGGGGGGGGAGCCCCCTCCGCACCCCCCTGAATCCGCCACTGTTCATCACAGGGAATTACATCGATTGTGCATATATATTATACAAAGAAGAAACACCATTTGTGGATCTCAGGATAATTCAATTAGTGTGTATGACAAAAAAAGATTATTTTTGATTGAACACTTGAATAGGACCAATATTGTATTGTGTTGCAAGGAGACCATTGATTTGATAGAAATTACTATCTAAATGTTAAAAAAATAAAAAGACATAAATTGTCAAAATGACTTTTAATTACATGAGTTTTTACTTCATACAGCATACAAAGCAAATAAAGTCGATGAAAAGAACCCACATGCATTGGACACGTGTGATTGGAATATTGAAATCCACATTTCATCAATCCAAGTACCTATATTAATGATCTACATCTAAGATCTACGGCTAAGATATACACTGCCATCCATAAATAACTATACAAACAAGGAAACCATTCTAATTTTTTTATAAGCTTATCCAATTTTTTTCCATTCTGAACATGAAAGATCCATAATAATTGACTTATTAATAACATATTTCTAAATTATGAATATGGGAATATAGACTTTTTTCATCAGAAAATTTTTTTTTTCAAAAATTGTCATTTTTATATAAAAAAACATAAGAATTTAAAAAATGCAAAAATTTTAGTCAAATTTATTAGAAATGATTTCTATAAGGTCCATCTTCAGAATAATACAACAATGGATTCGAAGCTGTGTATTTTCTAAGCAACATGAACAGAAATGGGGGTATGTTAATTTATAGATAGCAGTGTATTGCCTTCTTTCAGCCCCGGGATGGGATGGTCCTAGGACTTCTTTTTATTCAATCATTACAATTAACGGCGCTATAAAACACTTTGTTTTCATGATGTCATTGCAATGGCCACACATTTCTTTGACCAATCAGAGCTTCCAACAGTATCTAACATAAATTTGGCCACATCTCTCCTAGAAATTCGTCCACTGCCGTTAGGTACCCACTGTCCTTCTACAGCGGTCACAGGCTTACCTGAAACATAATGCACTTCTATTGTCTTAAATTGTCTTGGTTCCAGAAAAAAATCATCCTTTGAGATTCGAAATATGTGAAGAAATTGGAAAGGAATTAAATGGAAAACATCATGTAATCAATGGTAGTAAAATCCAATTATTCACTCTACAACTAGGAAATATTTCAGGAAGGTAGCATAGTGAGACTTTGCAAATACTTGTTCACCTACAGTGTACGCTTTATTTATGAGGGGGTGGACAGGGTGAAAGGGAGGGGGAGGAAGGAGGCGGGAGGAGGAAGAGAGGGGGAGGGAGGAGGGAGGGAAGGGGGAAAAGGGGAGGAAGGGGGCGGGAGGTAAGGGAAGCATGAAAAGGAGGGGGAGGTAGGGAGGAGGGGGAGGTAGGGAGGGGGAGAGAGGTACCCCCTGTTCCCCCCCCCCCATTATACATTATTTCGAAGAAACTGTGCCGTTCAATCAAAGTGACTCGTGCAGAAAAAGTTTGTAAAGGTCAATTTATGAAAGTTTGCCCAAAAGATGTCTCCAATTTGTGAGTTTGACCCATGTAACGCTAATACATGTACATGTACATGTACTTTGGTCATCATCGGTTCTTGAAAGATAACTCACTCAAAAAAAGAGTAGCCAGTGATGTTTATTTGGCACCAGATGCCCATTGGTCTCGTTGGTTTATGTGTATTCATATGCGTTTGATGTTTCTATGCGAATTGGTGTTCCTGTATTCAAGAATTTGTTTTCATTTTTGTGCGCGAACATCGGTGGGTGCGGCTAGCCAAACAGGGGATTCTTACTCCTCTCAGACACCTACTCCCACCTCTGATTAGCTAGGAGTCCCTCGATGCTCATGTTTGTGCTCTATTGTGAGTGCTGTTGAGATTATCGTCAGAATCTTCTTTAACTCATTTGTGTCACGCTTATGCCCTTTGCCGTGTAGAGCTCGTAAAAACGTTCCCAGCGAGGGGTTTGACAGTAATAGAATATTCTTCCCTGACATTGTCGCCATAGCACTTTCTATGTAGACAAAACCTCAGTCAGTGCATGTATTGTAGATATTGTTTTCATTTTCGTGCGTGAACATCGACGGCGGGAAACAAGGGATACATATTCCTCCCGGGCACCTAGTCCAACCTCTAGCTTGCTAGGGGTCCGTCGATGCTCATTTTTTTGCTCTATTGTAAGTGCTGTTGAGATTGTTGTAAGTATCTTCTTTAACTCATTTGTACCTTTTGTGTCTCTTTCTGTGAGAGTTTGCTCTGTGTTCTGCAGTTGGTGTTTTGCTGTGGATGCTGCAACTGAGTGTTGTTGGAGATCCCCTCCTTTCTTTAACATGCGTCGTATATACTAGTATGAGCCTTTGCGTATTTACATGGGGTGTTTTGCTGTGGATGCTGCAACTGAGTATAGTTGGATATCCCCTCCTTTTCTAACATGCGTCGTAAATGAGCCTATACGTGTATTTACATGGGGTGTTTTGTTGTTTTGCTGTGGGTGCTGCAACCGAGTGTTGTTGGATATCCCCTCCTTTATTTTGGAACTTACCACTACTTGGAGTATTAGCTAAGCCAGGCGGTCTGACCACGGTGTAATCTACGTCCTGACATTCCTGGTCTAAGTAAGCCTCCATCACCGACATGCTCTTCAGAGTGTTACCAAGAAACAATGGTCGAAGAAAGTATGATATTATCTTTGGTTCCCCGTCAGTACCTAAATAGTACGGAAGCGTATTAGTGCCATTTTGAAAGTGCAAAATTTACAGAAAAAAGGTGTAAATTTTACAGAAAAAAGTGTAAAACTTACAAAAAAAGTGTAAAATTTACACATAGATGTGTAAAATTCACACAGTCATGAAAATGTAAAATTTACAGAAAAATGTGTAAAATTGGCACTTTAATCTGCAAAAAGTAAATCAAAAAAGAGTATCAATCTGACACTAATACGCTTCCTGAAAATAGACAATGTGGCTAAATACACGTGGAAAAAAGTATTTCATTAAGAGGTAAAAACAACTAAAGATTCCATTGGAAAATAATTTCTAAAGTAAGTTTTGAAAAATAAGATTAAATGACTGAGTTAGGACTTACGGGTAGTACATGCTGCCGTCATGCACACAAGTCGTTTGAGATTCGCAGTGCGCATGGCGGAAGTGATTGGTTTGATGGAGTCTTCATAGAATGTGATGGGTGTCCATCCGAGGAAACTCGCACGAGTTCCTAAGCATGACAACAGTGCTTCACAGTCTTGTAGATGTGGTGAAAGATCCTTCTCTTGGAAGATATCCACTTTCTGAATCTATAAAATGGTAGAATTATCTCATGAATTCACACAACATAATATTAAGGTATTCAATGGGTAGTGCCACCCATTTGTGGAATTCTGAGACCTAAAACCACTGCATAGTTATAATGTAAAAATTAATTGAAATTTTTTTACCGATTAAAATATCGTAAAAAATGATTACTTAAAGAGTTTTAGGCCCTTACAGTTAACATTGAGTTCTATGAGAAAAAGTTTACTTTTCTTAAATTTTTCAATAGAATGATGGGGCATCAAATATCGATTGGTAAAAAATTCCTAAAAAATATATTTAATCAAATTTCGCTGAAAAATCGAAAGTTCACCAATTAGTTTTTCTGCAATTATTTTTTTTCCAAATTTTTCACCAAAGGGGGATAACTTCTTAACATGGCCCTTTTAAAAATATGTCCTGTTTCAATATCTACTAGCTTAGAATGAAAGTTTTAAAATTATCAGTTGAAGAAGAAAAATATTAAATGATGAATAGACCTTATATCAATGTTTTGGCATAATTACCTTTATTACCCGTAAAATACCTTAAAAACCATGTCTCGTTGACAGCTAATGCTATATTTTGTATCTCGGCGAATTCTAACTCCCAGAATGGTCAAATCACAATGAATTGAAATTGGATAGTTTTATGGTTCGTATAAGTTGTTGTATCTCTAGTATGGGGAGGGGGGCAGGGGGTACCTCTCTCCCCCTCCCATCCCCTTACCTCCCCCCTCCCCCTCCTTTTCACCCTTCCCTTCCCTTACCTCCCCCTCCCGCCCCCGTTCTCCCTCCCCTTTTCCCCCTTCCCTCCCTCCTCCCGCCCCCCTTTCTCCCACCTCCCTTTTACCCTGTCCATCCCCTCTAGTATGCTCTGTAAGGTACCGTTGCGGATTCATTGGAGGTGCACCAGATGCGCAACCCACCAAAATTCTCAATAGGTCCGGAAAGTATGAAAAAAAAACCCCAGACCAACATATTGACAGACGGACAGTTGGCGAGTCCGGAGGAAAACTAAAATTAGCATGTTTTTTTTCATTAAGGCCATCTCTTGGTTATTTTCTGTTTTGCTTCCTCGTGCTAGAAGGTTTTGATCCAAAAATCATAAAATAAATCAAAAATTGAAATAATATAATATTTTGAAAATTAAATGTGCTTTCTCGAAAAATGAAGAGAAATTATTAATTTTTTTGTATATTTCATGTAAAAATGTGAAAGCGCTGCAATGATTCAAGAAATTGCAGTATCGATATATCATTCTTTTCTTGACTAAAATATGTTGATAATCAAGTCTATGTCAGATTTCACAGTCACATTATATGAAATGTTTTATATGCTTGTTTGTTTTTCTCCCTGGCTATCTGGTAGCTTTCTTAATTTCAATAGGACGCAAAACAGAATAAAATCAAGAAATGACCTAATTCCAATGATAACGGGGTTCTGATTAATCGATACTCTCCAGATCCGCGCATGCATTACAAACACTGTACGTGACTTTTATACTGTACACGTACTT
Organism: Pinctada imbricata; assembly: GCA_033119305.1. NCBI lineage: Eukaryota > Metazoa > Mollusca > Bivalvia > Pterioida > Pteriidae > Pinctada > Pinctada imbricata. The sequence continues at coordinate 19,304,908 of VSWD01000002.1, forward strand.
TTCACGTAGGTTGATAATAAAGTCTATAAAATTATATACCTGTAATTTATCATGTTTAATGTCACCGAGCCCCTCTGGATTCCTGACCAGTGCTATGACGTCATGGCCTCTCTCCAGGGCTTCTTGTACCACCTGTATTCCCGTGGGGCCCGTCGCGCCCAGTACTGCTATCCTCATAGTTTATACATACGATCTATGACATATAAAACTGTATACAGTAGCTGAGGCAATCCAAATAAGGAACGCCCCACTTACACGATAAGGTCAATGTTAAACATGCAGTACACATACACTACAGTGGCGGATTTAGAGAGGGGGGCCCAGGGGGCCCGGGCCCCCCCTTTTTCACCCAAAGTTATTGATTCAGAATACTCTTTTTATGCTTAATCTCTCACTTTTGGGGAAATTTTCGGCTCGCTTCGCTCGCCACACTTAATTTTTAATTAGCTGTCTATTTTTTCGTCTTCACTTTGTCTTGAACTTTCTTTGTCATCGTGTTTGAACGGATTCATATGTCATAAACATATACAAAATTCAAAATTAAATTAACACTTGAATAATTACCAAATGCTTCATTTTCATGGGCCGATCTAACCAGTTTAGACAGGTGGATAGTGGGGTTGCAATGCCCTAATCTTCTCAACCTTCCCCAATTGGTCAAACAAAAATAGAGGATGGAAAATGAGAGAGATATTGTAATCTTATGACAAAATGTAACCATCTATTCAAAAAATTTCCCGGCTCGCTCCGCTCGCCAATTTAGAATAATATATATACATGTATGTATATACATGTATGGATGACTGAACCAAAACAAAAAAAGAAACTTCAAATCTTAAAAATTTCCGGCTCGCTACGCTCGCCAGTATACCTATAAACTTAAGTAAACGTATCAAGAAACTCTATCTTCTAAATGCAACATGCAGTTGGAATGACCCCCCCCCCCAACTTATTAATTAAAATCACCAGTCTTGAGCTTCAGGTTTTGAAGGTCTTTTTTTTTTTCGTCTTCGACCTTTTTTTTTTTTTGTTTTTGTTTTTGTTTTTTTGTTTTTTGTTTTTTTTTTTTGCTTCTCAGTTTTTCTTTGAACAATTTTCTTCGAGCTGAAACTTTGGGCCCCCCTTTTCTGAAATCCTAGATCCGCCACTGCACTATTAACCTTTTGAAATCGCCGATGACAGGTAAAATAGACTGGGACAATAATTAGGACTGAAAGCACAGCCGATATACACATAGGAGAAGACCAGCGCATGTGTGATGCACTAATTTTCCATTAGAGTCAATGGCGGATCCAGCGCCCCCTTTGCTGGGGTCAAGAGGCGAATTTTGCCGATTTTACTGAAAATGAGATAAAAAATATCTGTTTTTGGAAAATTTTGGGTCAGAGTCGGGGGGGGGCGATAATCAGTCACTACGAGTGTGCTCCTAATTTTACATTAAAGAAGGATTGGAATGTTAAGAAATGAATCATATATATTTTCTCCACAGAGCTTAGCTTATTGTATCCTATACGCTGAGTTGGTAACGATTGTCATTCACATAAATTCCTTCTGTCTATATCTTTCTATAAATCAGATACTAGGAATCTATTTTAAAATATTTTATCCTGTCTTTTTCCTAAAGTGGAAAGAGAAATAATCAAGTGATTTCAGTGCTAAACAGTTGCGGATCCAGCTTTTGAGTTGGGGGGGGGGGGGGGCGCTAAACATTGACTAGGGGTCTTGGGGGCCGCCGAGATCCCAGCGGGTCCAAGGCGGAGCCCCCCGCCCCTGAAGCTCTTGCATTTCAGCTGTTTAGGACCAATTTTCGTGACATTTAATTAAAGAATGTAAATTGATGCATTTGACAAGTATATGAACTAAAAGTAGTTAAAACTAGATGGCTACTGTTGCAAGCAACAGACGGATTCCTCCTTTATTTGACCTTCCTTGGAACTGAAGTGTTAAAATCCGAAAAAGAAGATGGAAAAATGAATAGTTGCTTTGCACCTTATTCACTTCAGCAAATGAGTCTTAAGAGCTTTAGTCTAATTTGGGACTCTCATTTATTTATCAACAAAATAGAACAAAAAGATAATAAATACCTTTCATGTTTACGAAAGCTTTATTATACTCCATGATCTATCAATTCTAAATCCTTTAATATTACTATCTCAAAACAGAATTGCACAATGATTTTGCAATGAGAGCATTTCTATAAATAGAAAATGACAATAGAATCAAAGCCAAGTAATGCTACTAAGAAAAAAAAACAGAGACCAAGAGTAAAAGAGTTATGTTTCTTATACTATGTTATGTTCAAATAAGAAAGACTACTTGCGTGAAGAATAATAGCGTAGGACAAAAACAGCTAATTCTACAAGCGTAAGTTTGTTATGACCCTGAGAATGATCATTTGACCGTGAATAAAGGTCACGGAAAAAAGATAAGTATTTGAGGTAATTCTTTTCAAGATTGATCTTAATCTGATCAAAGTTCAATATTTTATCAAGCAAAGTATGTTGTGACCTTGAAATCGAACAAATGACCTTGGGTCAAGGTCAAGGTAAAAGGGCTTGATGTAAGGAATATTTGTGTTAAGTTTGAACTCTTAAGGTCAAATAGCCTTTGTTCTAAAGGCAAAAGTTTGTTATGACCTTGAGAATCAAAATTTGACCTTAGGTCAAGGTCAATGTGAAAGAGCGTGGCTTAACGATAATATGTATGAAGTTTGAACTCTGAAGGTCAAATAGTCTTTATTCTATAGGCAAAACTTTGTTGTGACCTTGCGTATCAACATTTGACTTTGGGTCAAGGTCAAGGTGAAAGAGCTTGGCTTAATGATAGTATGTATGAAATTTAAACGCTGAAGGTCAAATAGTCTTTGTTCTATAGGCAAAAGTATGTTGTGACCTTGAGAATCAAAATTTGACCTTGGGTCAAGGTCAAGGTGAAAGAGCTTGGCTAAACGATAGTATGTATGAAGTTTGAACTCTGAAGATCAAGTAGTCTTTGTTCTATAGGTCAAAATTTGTTGTGACCTTGAGAATACAAATTTGACCATGAAAGTAGGTCAGCATTAAATGTCTACCTATAAGTAACCTACCATCCAAGTTTCAACTCAATATCTCAAAAAATGTAGAAATTGGCACTGTGCCAATTTAAAGTTCCATTTTTAACTCGATATAGCGCGAAAACCGTAAATATTTTATCGAGCATGTAAGTGTAAAAAAGTTTGCAAATTTCCCAAAGAACATTTTAAAACAAATTTCGTTAAAATCGTACGGTTAGTTTAGGAGTTACAAGAGTTTAAAGATTTGACCTTTGGTGACCTCTAGCGGGGGCATATGTGAACTTTTCGACAACAAAAAAAATTTCAATTGAGATCTTTGTATGTTCTTTCACATGGTACTATTCATTTTATCACATGATGCGGAACTTGTTTGTAAAGTGACTGGAACGATGAGGAGGTAAGAATAATAATAAGAACTAGATGGCTACTGTTGCAAGCAACAGACGGATTCCTCCTTTATTTGACCTTCCTCTGAACTGAAATGTTAAAATCGGAATAAAGAAGATGAAAAAAGAATAGTTGCTTTAGTACCTTATTCACTTCAGGAAATGAATCAAAAGAGCCTATGTCTAACTTGGGACTCTTATCTATTTATCGACAAAAAAGAAGAAAAACACGATAAATACCTTTGAAGTTTAGGAAGGCTTTAAACTCCTAGATCTATTCTATCCATTTTAAATCCTTTTAAATTACTTTCCCCAAAAGAATTGCACAATGAATTAGCAATGATAAAATTTCTATAAATAGAGAATGACAACAGCATGAAGGTACAGACAAGTAATGCTACTAAGATAAAAAAAGGAAACAGAGAACAAGAATAAAAGAGTTATCTATCTTACTATGTAAAGTTCAAATAAGAAGTACTACTTGTTTGAAGAATAAATATTCAAGAACAAAATCCTATCAATCCTACAAGAGTAAATATTTGTTATGACCTTGAAAAAGTTTATTTGACCTCGAACCAAGGTCATGGATGAAAGATAAGCATTTTAGTTTACTATCATCAAGATTTCTTTTCATCTATTCAAAGCTCAATATTTTATCAGCAAAAGTCTGTTGTGACCTTGAAATCGAACAAATGACCTTTGATTAAGTTCAAGGTGAAAGGACTTGTTGCAAGGAATATTTACGCCAAGTTTGAACTCTCAAGGTCAAATGGTCTTTGTTCTATAGGAAAAAATTTGTTGTGACCTTGAGAATGAGAATTTGACCTTGGGTCAAGGTCAATGTGAAAGGGCTTGGATCAATGATTGTATTTATGAAGTTTGAAGTGTCAAGGTCAAATAGTCTTTGTTCTATAGGCAAAAGTTTGTTGTGACCTTGAGAATCATAATTTGACCTTGAAACTAGGTCATCATCAATGACTACCTATAAGTAACCTACCATCCAAGTTTCAACTGAAAATCTCAAAAACTGTAGAAATTGGCACTGTGCCAATTTAAAGTTCCATTTTCAACTCAAAATAGCACGAAAACCGTAAATATTTTATCGAACATGTAAGCGTATAAAAGTTTGCAAATTTCCCAAAGAACAATATAAAACAACTTTCATTTAAATCGAACGGTTAGTTTAGGAGTTATAAGGTTTTAAAGATTTGACATTTGGTGACCTCTAGCGGGGGCATATGTGAACTTTTCGACAACAAAAAAAATTTCAATTTAGATCTTTGTCTGCTCTTTCACATGGTACTATTCATTTTATCATATGATGCGGAGCTTGTTTTTAAAGTGCCCGGAACGATGTGGAGGTAAGAATAATAATAAGAATAATAATAAGAAGAAAGAAAAGACAATACAATAACAAAAAGGATTCCGACGGAAGTCGGAATCCTTAACTAGATGGCTACTGTTGCAAGCAACAGACGGATTCCTCCTTTATTAGACCTTCTTCGGAACTGAAGTGTTAAAATCCGAATAAAGAAGTTGGAAAAAATAGTAGCTTTAGTGCCTTATTCATTTCAGCAAATGATTCAAAAGAGCTTATGTCAAATTTGGGACTCTTATTTATTTATCAACAAAATAGAAGAAAAAAAAATAATCAATACCTTTCATGTTTACGAAACTTTAAACTCCATGCTCTATCAATATCAAATCCTTTACAATTACTTTCTCAAAACAGAATTGCACAATGATTTTGCAATGAGATAATTTCTATGAATAGAAAATGACAGCAACATGAAAGTACAGATATGTTATGCTACTAAGAAAAAAAAAAAAGAACAAGAATAAAAGAGTTATCTTTCTTATACTATGTTAAGTTCAAATGTGTGAAGAATAAATAGTATAGGACAAAAAGGTGAATTTTACAAGACTAAATGCTTGTTATGACCTTGAGAATGATTATTTAATCTTGAACGAATGTCATGGATGAAAGATAAGTATTGTGATTATTCTCATCACGATTGATTTTAATCTGAGCAAAGCTCAATGTCTAATTAATCAAAATCTGTTGTGACCTTGAAATCGAACAAATGACCTTGGGTCAAGGTCATGGTGAAAGGGTTTGATGCAAGGAATATTTGTGTAAAGTTTGAACTCTCAAGGTCAAACAGTCTTTGTTTTACAGAAAAAAGTTTGTCGTGACCTTGATAATGAGAATTTGACCTTGGGTGAAGGTCAAGGTGAAAGGGCTGGGCTTAACGATAATATGTATGAAGTTTGAACTCTGCAGGTCTAATAGCCTTTGTTCTATGGGCAAAAGTTTATTGTGACCTTGAGAATCAAAATTTGACCTTGGGTCAAGGTCAAGGTGAAAGAGCTTGGCTTAACGATAATATGTATGAAGTTTGAACTCTGAAGGTCAAATAGTCTTTGTTCTATAGGCAAAAATTTGTTGTGACCTTGAGAATCAAAATTTGACCTTGAAAGTAGGTCAACATTAAATGACTACCTATAAGTAACCTACCATCCAAGTTTCAACTCAAAATCTCAAAAACTGTAGAAATTGGCACTGTGCCAATTTAAAGTTCCATTTTTAACTCGATATAGCGCGAAAACCGTAAATATTTTGTCGAGCATGTAAGCGTAAAAAAGTTTGCAAATTTCCCAAAGAACATTTTAAAACAAATTTCGTTCAAATCGTACGATTAGTTTAGGAGTTACAAGAGTTTAAAGATTTGACCTTTGGTGACCTCTAGCGGGGGCATATGTGAACTTTTCGACAACAAAAAAAATTTCAATTGAGATCTTTGTATGTTCTTTCACATGGTACTATTCATTTGATCACATGATGCGGAACTTGTTTGTAAAGTGACCGGAACGATGAGGAGGTAAGAATAATAATAAGAATAATAATAAGAAGAAAGAAAAGACAATACAATAACAGAAAGGATTCCGACGGAATAGTCGGAATCCTTAATTAACTAATATTTATCTTTTTTTTATCTTTTTTGGAAATGAGTAGATCGTTTTACCTATGATTTGCAAATTTAAGGGGGGGGGGGGCGTACGCCCCCTACGCACCCCCTCCTGAATCCGCCACTGCTAAATCAAGAGCTCCTTTAGTCATCGAATTCGCGGATAATTTTGTATGGTTGTGCTGTTCCTACAAAGTAGGGCCCATTTGTAGCATGCAAGACTTGCGCTTTATTTATGATAAAATTATTTGTTATTAAAAGACATTTGGGAGTAGAAAAACAGTCTTGCCAGAAGGAAAAATGTATATATTAAAATTATGAAAGCCTTATGACTTACCATTCAAAAATATAACAAAGGTTCGATCACAAAATCGATCCTTCGATACTTCGAAAGGTTCGATCCTGGTCACAAAATGTCCTTTTAAAAAGGCTTTAATACCTCCATTAGTAAGAGATTTCCAATAAAGTTGTAACACAACGATTGTGTAAAAATAGAAATAACTCAAAACTCAAACAACTCAAAACACAAATAGCTCAAAACTCAAACAATTAACTCAAACAATTAACTCAAACAACTCTTGCTTTGATGATTCTTGTTTTATCCTGATTTTGTATGCCTTCGGTTTCTGATTTTCTGAATTATGAATTTTGTGCTGTATACAGGGATATGGTTAATATCCATATTTGTCATCAAAACTCAAACAACTCAAAACTCAAACAATTAACTCAAATAACTCAAAACTCAAAGATTATCAACTCAGATATGTAATATAAGTGGAAATATTTTGTCATTAGGAATACGCATCTGAAAAAGTTTAGAAGTTTATTTCAACATATTATTAATATAAATGTCCTGTCACATATATCAAAAGTAATGAGCAACGTATTATATATTACCCGAATATTCTATATTTCATAAATATTATATTAATATAATATAATATATATATACAGTATTATAAATGAACATGTAGAGACATGACAATTAAGATATTAATATAGATGCATTAACTGTATGAAAAATATGGCACTCAATGCTGTTACATAAATTTTTGTTCAATTAACGGGAAGACACAAAATTAATATCTTTGATTTAGTTAATTTTGAGCCTGCTTCTATCAAGTAGACAGATCTCGTTTCCATGTCAACTGAAATTGTTTTTGTCAAAAAATGGTTATTTTTCTACTCAGTGCATTAAACATACCAAGTATAGAGGAAATCATAAAAATCCATGACATGCTATTTCCAAAATATTTTGGTCCTTACAGAGAATTGATCTCAAGTTGAAAGGATATGATTTCTTCATATTTTCTGAGTCATCATTGCGAAAACATTTTTGAAATCTGAAAAATCATTCTCCTCAACCTTTGGTGGGTGATCCTCCGGGAACATTGTGGACCATTTCAAAATCTTGAAACCATTTCCTTCGTAAATAGTCCGAATGTCCTCTGACGTCAGATGCAAACAATTAAATCTGACGTCACCAACTCTGTAAAATGTTTCCTCAAGTACTCCAAAAATTATTAGGTATCCTCCAGTTTTGAGCAAATTTGAAATATTTCTTAAACATTTCCTGTAAACTTCTTTATCTGCTGATGCCGCTTCCAAACAAAGTGAGGAAACAATGACGTCATATAACACGTCATGAGATGCGGTTTCTTGGAAAACGTTTTCTGATGTCAGGTCGATCCTGCGAATGCCGAGGACCTTGGACTTGATCTCTGTCTCTCTTTCGCTCACTGAGCGTCTGAAATAATATGTTTGTTCTACATTGAGACATTAGATCACATAATGATTCCATATCACACAAATAAATACAAGAAACAACAGTGCAATACAGCAGAAACAGCTCCTTTTGTTTAACATAAAAGAAAGGAGGGGATATCCAACAACACCAGGTTGCAGCACCCACAGCAAAACCTCAAAACACTCAATGCAAAAAACATAGAACAGGCACCCACAGAAAGAGACGCAAAAGGGACAAGAAACACCAGCTCACACCATAGAAACATTGAACGTAAAAGACTACACATAAACCAACGAGACCAATGGGCAACCGGTGCCAATTTAGGACGGCCATCTGCCACGTAAATAGCAGAAAAACCAAAAAAAAAAAACCGTTTGTCTAATCTGAACAGCCTTGACCCACTCAGAAGTCCTGCACATACATTCATGTATCCAATGACGAAAGTTTCAAGAAGAACTATCGGAGTAGCTTACACTTTCCTGTCATCTGTAAGTTACCAGTACCCTGCCCCTTGTAGTTACACTTACCCGTCATCTGTAAGTTACCAGTACCATGTCCCGTGTAGTTACATTTACCTGTCATCTGTAAATTACCGGTACCCTGCCCGTTGTATTTACACTTACCCGTCATCTGTAAGTTACCAGTACCCCGTCCCTTGTAGTTACACTTACCCGTCATCTGTAAGTTACCAGTGCCCTGCCCGTTGTTGTTACACTTACCCGTCATCTGTAAGTTACTAGAACCCTGCCCGTTGTAGTTACACTTACCCGTCATCTGTAATTTACTAGAACCCTGCCCGTTGTAGTTACACTTACCCGTCATCTGTCAGTTACCATTACCCTGTCCCTTGAAGTTACACTCACCCGTCATCTGTAAGTTACCAGTGACCTGTCCCTTGTAGTTACGCTTACCTGTCATCTGTCAGTTACCATTACCCTGTCCCTTGAAGTTACACTCACCCGTCATCTGTAAGTTACCAGTGACCTGTCCCTTGTAGTTACACTTACCTGTCATCTATAAGTTACCAGTACCCTTTCCCTTGTAGTAACACTTACCCGTCATCTGTAAATCACGAGTACACCGCCCCTGGTAGTTACACTTACCTGTAATCTATAAGTTACAAGTACCCCACACTGTACTGTGACCCTTACCTGTCATCTGTAAGTAACCATTTTCCTGTCCCTTGTGGTTATACTTACCTGTTATCTTTAAGTTACCAGTACGATGTCCCTTGTAGTTACACTTACCCGTCATCTGTAAGTTTCCAGTACCCTGTCATGTACAGTTACAATTACCTGTCAACTGTAAGTTACCAGTACCCTGCCCCTTGCAGGTACAATGACCAGTCATCTGTAAGTTACCAGTACCCAGCCCCTGTACAGTTACACTAACCTGTCATCTGTAAGTTACCAGTCCCTCGCCCTGTGTAGTTACACTTACCTGTCATCTGTAAGTTACCAGTACCCCACCCTTTGTATTTACACTTACCCGTCATCTGTAAGTTACCAGTACCCTGTCCCGTGTAGTTACATTAACCTGTCATCTGTAAGTTACCAGTGCCCTGTCCCTTGAAGTGACACTTACCCGTCATCTGTAAGATACCAGTACCCCGCACTTTGTAGTTACACTTACCTGTCATCTGTTAGTTACCAGTACCCCGCCCTGTATAGTTACACTTACCTAGCATTCGTTAGATACCAATATCCCGCCCTGTGTAATTACACTTACCCGTCATCTGTAACTTACCAGAACCCCGTCCTGTGAAGGTACACTTACCCGTCATCTGTTACTTACCAGTACCCCGCCCTGTGAAGTTACACTTACCTATCATCTGTAAGTTACCAGCACCCCGCTCTTTGTAGTTACACTTACCTATCATTCGTTAGATACCAGTACCCCGCCCTGTATAGTTACACTAACATGTCATCTGTAAGTTACCAACACCCCGCCCTTTGTAGTTACACTTACCCGTCATCTGTTACTTACCAGTACCCCGCCCTGTGTAGTTACACTTATCCGTCATCTGTAACTTACCAGTACCCCGCCCTGTGAAGTTACACTTACCCGTCATCTGTTACTTACCAGTACCCCGCCCTGTGAAGTTACACTTACCTATCATCTGTAAGTTACCAGCACCCCGCCCTTTGTAGTTACACTTACCTATCATTCGTTAGTTACCAATACCCCGCCCTGTATAGTTACACTTACCTATCATTCGTTAGTTACCGATACCCTGCCCTTTGTAGTTACACTTACCCGTCATCTGTTACTTACCAGTACCCCGCCCTGTGAAGTTACACTTACCCGTCATCTGTTACTTACCAGTACCCCGCCCCGTGAAGTTACACTTACCTGTCATCTGTAACTTACCAGTACCCCGCCCTGTGACACTTACCTGTCATATTTTAGATACCAATATCCAGCCCTGTGTAGTTACACGTACCAGTCATCTGTAACTTACCAGTACCGCTCTGTATAGTTACACTTACCTGTCATTTGTAAGTTACCAGTACCCCGCCCTGAGTAGTTACCAATACCTGTCATCAGTTAGTTACCAATATCCCACCCTGTGTAATTACACTTACCTGTCATTTGTTAATAACCAGTACCCCGCCCAGTGTAGTTACCAATACCTGTCATCGCTAGGTTACCAATATCCCACCCTGTGTAATTACACTTACCTGTCATTTGTTAATCACCAGTACCCCTTCCAGTGTAGTTTCCAATACCTGTCATCTGTAAGTTACCAATATCCCTCCCTGTGTAGCTACACTGACTTGTCATTTGTAAATCCCCAGTACCCCGCCCTGTGTAGTTACCCTTACCTGTCATCTGCAAGTTTCATTTCATATTTTATAAGAGCATCATAATCGCCGTGACTTGTGTCAGTTTTCCAGTCGGTGAGTAGATCTATATTACTGGGTGAGTAATCACTGAGGTCTATATGGTGTAGCCGTCGTGAAGCGCTCAGGATAGAGTGGATAACGGGACCCGTACCCACGTCCAGCATACGACCTCCAAAATCTACATCTAAAATGGAATAAATAGATAAACTTAAGGTAGAGCATCCCTCAGGTCTCAGATGCTCATATTTCCTAAATGACAACTTTTACAATAAATTTCCATATATTCAAAGCTTATGTTAAACCTGATATACAAACAAAATATAACTCTTAGTTTCATGATTATACCTAGAGTGTAGCCGTTTGAACTTTAACATTGTACCCTATGGGAAAAGTAAGAAAAATCCCTTTTTAGGGTTGATGAAATGTAACTATAAAAGTTTCTTTTCCCAAAATCATATTGGTTTGATAATCTGAACAATATTCTGAAGAGAAAAAATAGAGTATCCAGGCAAAAAATTTCCATTTTCCAGAATTCTGACCTGAGGGATGCTCTACCTTAAGTATAGTACGCTTCCCTTTAAACATATACAAGTTGTACGATTTCAAATCGAGTAAGACCCATTCTATGTTAGAGTCTGTCTTATGTAAGTAACCTTTACCCCACCCTGTACCCTGTATATGTAATAACTTACAGATTGGGGTAACTTACAGATGACAGACTCTCACATAGGGGGGGGGGGGTCCTACGTTCAATTAAATCATGCAGTCTCCTCGTCGTAGCAAATGCTGGTAATTACTTTATGTAACAGTATCAATTGATGAAATTATGCGCATGCTCTGACCGGCTAAGTCATCGGCGACATTATCGGGGCATGCCTGATTTATTTTTATTTATAATGCATGCCCACGCTTTGATGTTGTTGTTGTTGTTTGTTTGTTGTTGTTGCTGTTGTTTGTTTGTTTGTTGTTGTTGTTGTTGTTGTTGTTGCTGTTGTTTGTTTGTTGTTGTTGTTGCAATGCTGCACGCAATTTCAGAGTTCATTCATTATCGATACATATACATATGTGACTTTTTTATGATTTAAAAAAAAAATCTGATTTGTCAACAAATATCAACAAACGTATCAGGCAATTTAATGTGGTAGCAGATACAGGGGTTTGTTTTGAGTTTTTTTTATTTACATGAAATCATACTCATATAAAAATGCCCCCCCTTCCCTCTTTCCATTCAATCAGTTACAACGATTTCTCTCGATTCTAAATTTTCCCTAAGGAAGGTGGGAAAATGCGAAAAGTTTACTATGATAGCTCATTTAAACATTGTCCAGGTGGGCTAAAGGTACAAAAGAAGAAATACCTACCTACATATCAGACTATTCTTTCATACTTGATGAGCGGAAACACACGATTTATTTTGATTGGCCTAATCTGCATGTAAGGAGAATCTACATTGAGTTATTTCCCTTTGACTTATAGTTCCAAAAACCCTATATTATCTGAAATACAATTTATGTGTAGTTTATGGTGAGCTCACCAGGCATCTACTTATCAGTTTAATACATATGATATGCCCCTGATTTAATATTTCGTAATTTACCTGAATTGAACATGTCATGAAACGAGTCCATTCCAAACTTGAGCAGGTTGCCTTCTTCTACAGAATCAAATAGTGAACTGTAGTATGTATCTTTGTACCACTTCCCATCAAATTTCTTTATGTAATCCGTGGTCAACTCCATGTCTTACACGAAGCAAATAATAGGGAAGGTAACTCGTACTATAAATACGATTCATGCAGTCAATTTATATATATACGTAAAATGTGTGTGTTGGGAAAGGGGGGGGGGGGGGTTATCATGTTTATAGATTTTTTGTTGCATTTATTTACTGTAAATTGTAAGGGGGACGAGAGTTTGATGGTTTTAAATGATCCGCGCTTTACCCATTCCGTCTAAACTGAATTGGGGGGATGGACAGGGTGAAAGGGAGGGAGAGGAAGGGGGGAGGAAGGGGGGAGGGGGCGGGAGGAGGGGGAGGGAGGGAGGGAAGGGGTAGAAATGGGAGGGAGGGGGAGGAAGGGGAGGGGGGGTCAGGGAAGGATGAAAATGAGGCGGAGGGAGGAGGGGCGGGAGGGGAGAGGTAAGGGGGTGGTAGAGGGGAGAGAGCCCCTGTCCGCCCCTCCTGAATTGACTTATTATAGATATTTAAATACCCTCCAAAATTATAACCCACAGCTTATACTTTCGCTAATATATATTTAAGTGCTAAACAATGATTTTATGACAGTCGTTCCAGCTTTCCTCAAACTTGTGTAACACGTCGTACTTTTGTCCGTTCGTTATTTGTAACGTTTTCTCAATTTGACCGTTGTGCACTTCAATAACTTAAAGTTGTACGTTAACGTATCGTAATCTTGTACTTTCAAAACTCCAAAAATACTTTAATCTATAGAAAAAATGAGATTTTATGAAATTTCAAACCGAGTATAAGACCATACCGGTAGAGTCCATATTCGAATATAAGACTAATGTTTGCTTACCTAAAAACAGTAAGATAAAGTTTCGCGCTTTGAAAAATAAATACAAATGTGACAAGACTCTACCTTGCAACTTCTGTAAAAAGGAAGGTACATGTATATACAAGAAAACTATTGATGCAAAGCATCAATTCGCCGGTAGAAATAAGATACCATAAATGTGTTAATGATGTTTGTAGATGTTTTTTTATTCGATCTTCCTCTCTTTAGGGTTTATTATTTAGTAATCCCTTCGCTATACTAGTATAAGTAATTGTTTTTTATCGACCTTTTTGCTGATATACAAATGAGAGTTACAGCATCGATGTTTTTTTTCTAAACCTTTCCTACCATAACACATTAAAGCATTATCTTTCGATTGACTATCCAAATAAAAAAGCATATTCGACTATAATAGATATTGAATTACATCACATCCGGTATGGCTTAAATATCATCGAGTATCCTCGAGATTTATTACTTAGAGAGGCAAGAAAAAAAGCGAAATATTCCGTACGAATTTACATAAGCCCATAGACATTCTCTAAACCTATCAATATAAAACGCCGGTCTCGTGACCGGCGTTAATAAACCTTCACTTATCCACTTTCCACAACATTAGTTGACAAGAAACATCAAGTTGCTACATAAAAATGGTATCATCGGGACATATGATAAATTCTTACATTATCAATTATTCTTTAATTAAAAAAAAAACAATTGCATAAAAGTGAGAGGGAAATGAAGATTTATGACTTGAAAAAATCAAATTCCCCGAGAGCAACGAAAAGATCGATGTATGTTTGTATGCACGAAATTACGCATTTTGATTGGTCAATTCATCTCTCGAAATACTCTTTCATATCCCAATGAATTACCGGAAGAGGCTGGGACTATCAAATTCATTTAATGTTCACTTTACGTTAACAAGATCGACTTTTCTAGTACGGAAGGAAAGTAGTGGATAATCATTCAAGAAATATCTATTTATGTTATTATTCTCAGAAAAACTATTCATGTTATTATTCTCAGAAAAACTATTCATGCTATTATTCTCAGAAAAGCTATAATTCATGAATACTATCTTACTGTATACATATTTGTTTTCAGAAATTATCTATGACCCCCAAGTGTTACGTAATGTTCTTTGTTTTTCCTAAGGTCAATAATGGTGGGCTTAGCTTCACTTTAGTCTATTTTACAGCTTCTATTGCATTGTTTAAGCATACTTGTAATAAAATGAGAACGCAAATTGCACGAAAATCATGTAACATGATTGTTCAACTGAACTCAAGTGGACCCGATTCTATGTTGAAATTCTGTTTTTGATCAAATTCCGTTGGTCAAGCTTGATATTCTTTATTTTCATCGCAATTGCCAAGGTAGTCGTGCACAGTGGCAAACGTTCTCGCTTCTAGTGCTGGAGGTCGTGGGTTCGAATCCCACCAACGTAATTTTCTTTCAATGGCTTCGTTTTTATTTCTTGGAAATTTTATAGAACTTTACATGGTTTGACTGATAGGTAGTCCGGACTTATTTAAAGCGATGCCATCAGGGACGTCTAAAGCATACTTGTAATAAAATGAGAACGCAAACTGCACGAAAATAATTTAACGTGTTCAACTGAGGCCAAGGAAACCCCACTCCATGTAGAAAATCGATGTTTTTTTTAATCATTTATTAAATGAAAATATTTCTTTTTTTGTGTTTGGGTTTTATTTAAAGTTGCATGAACTTCCATAGTTACATGGTTAAAGTTAAAAGGCAGCACTCCAGCTACAAATGTATATCATTAATGTTATAATAGCTTTTCTTGCTAAAAGAAAGTTATGCGAAAATGCAGGGGGGGGGGATGTTGTTTGTTAACGGTAGCCTTTTTAATTTTCAATACAAAATCTTAATAAATGAAAAATTAATGCCAATTTTAAGGCTCTGCTATAGTATGCGTGGTTTTAGGCGGTTTTGATTTCTATGTGACTTTCCCTTTTTACTACAATTTTCCCCATACGCGGTGCACTAAGGCCATTTTTTGTTATTTTCTGTTTTGCGTCCTCGTGCTGGTAGGTTTTGAGCCCATAGTCATAAAACAAAACAAAATTGAAATGATAAAATCTTTTCAAATTTAATGTACTTTGTAAAAAAAATTATAGAGAAATTGTTTTATTTTTTATATTACATGAACAAATGTTAAGGTACTTCAACGATTCAAGACAATCATTCTTTTGTTGTCTAAAATCTGTTAATATTCAAATGAAACACATTTCTGTCAGATTTCACATGGTACTTATAGTAAGTCACATACAAATGTATTATGAAATTGCAACTTTGTTTTATGTGCTTGTTTGTTTTTCTCCCTGGCTGGCTGGTAGGTTTCTCAATTTCAAAAGGACGCAAAACAGAATAAAAACAAGAAATGGCCTAAGTTTCTAGTCTAAGCTTTGGAACATTTATCGGTCTTCAAAAATTATGAAATGGTCGTCGCATTTCTGAAGAGCATCCCCTTCTATGCATTATGAAATAACATCAAAGTTGGTACCATCATGACGCTGAAATATGTGTTTCTTTCTTGTTCCTTTGCATGGAATTAATCTCAAATATCTACAAAAGAAAAAGAAAATAACAACCCCCCCCCCAAAAAAAACCACTTAAATAATGACTGTCTTACTTTTGGTATTCATGGGTGTATAATTCTGGTTGGACATGTACACGTGCAAATTTAACCAGAAATATACACCCATGAACACCAAAAGTAAGACAGTCATTACTAATATTACATTTATTCTAATTATCGGTCATTTTTATTTGCATGCACATCGCACATTTTGCCTGTAACAGGCAAATGTATTTAAACGTTGGTAAATTCTCCCAACATGCAAAACTTTCACGAACGTGACGTCACAATAGCAATCCAAGTTACCGGAATATAATTCTAGTTGCCTAATGAGCGTTTAACATGGGGAATCTACTATTTATGTAAATATTTTGAAATGTTCACAACTTACGTTCAATCTAATTATAATTATGAACGTACATGTATTCAAGCGATTCTTTTAATTCCAAATTTTCGTGAATTATGTCGCTCTTTAACCTTCAATGGCAAATCTGATTTGGTCAAAGTGCTCCGGATAATATCATAAGTACATGGATGTCAATAGTCAACTAGATGAAAAATAAACAAATAATTGGGTCTTTTTCCCAAAGAACCACATTTATCATTGATTTTGTGATTGTTTAGTCTATACATGTATACATGTATGACGGAGCTTATTGTGGCAAAGAAAACGCCTTTTTTGCATATTTCTATGAGGTTAGTCTGAAACTTAGGCTATTTTGTCTAGACAAAGAGAAATCTAAGAACGACAATGATGTAATTTGTCGAAGGCTATCAATTTTCAACACTTCTTATAAAACTTGTGAATATGTATCATGCTTTGACGCCTATTATGACTATATATTACTGACGCACGCAGAAAGAAACTGCTCATCTTGTTTACTGACAATGTTAGGCTTCGTGGCTGCCTCTCTCTTAATTTGTATAGAGAGTGTCATTTCCATGTCGGAAACATTAGCGGGGAATAAAAGTGAGTCTTTCCATATCCTTTTCATTTATAAATGTCATTACTTAGATATATAAATATCTGGGAAACGACTGTCTGACTTTTAATATTCATGGGGTACAATTCTGGTTAGTAACGTGCAGATTCCGTAAATCGCGAAGTGATTGCACGTGTCCAACCAGAATTCTAACATGACTTGAGATTTTCTCCCTATATGTACTAAAGAAATCGCCTGGTCTAAAATCTCCAACAACCTTCCAGTTTGCTAAGCTCTGTCCATGCACGTGCTATAGAGCTCGTGCATAACAATATAAGAATAGAAATAACTAGAAAGGTTTCTTGTTGCGGTTGCAACAAGAGTGTCTTCCTCCTATACAATTTTTGGTTTGGAAATATGAAGGACGTCACATTACATGTATTTATATTATATATTTAAGTTTTCAAATAGCAGTAACATTAAATTTTCAAACCGATAATTGTTGGTGAGCAACCATTTGATTTGGGGGGGGGGGGGGGGGGGGGTTAGGAATTCTATTGCCAGCCGGTAAAATTTTTTCAGCAATTTTCTGAGCAGGCCATTTTTTTCAGCCATTACCAGAGTCGGAGAAAAATTTTCGCCGGTTCTTCGGGCCGGATTTAAACAAATTGTCAAATGTTGTGAATGTCTGTGTAAGTTAAACTCCCCGCTGTTACAGAGTATGAGTTAATAACCGTTCCTTCAGATGTCTCTTTGCAATTAGCGAATTTCAGACAGATTGTATGATGTTTAAATAGAACCTTTTCTAGATTTTTGTGCCTATGCGTATTAGGTCTCTGGTAGATACAGCTATGTCAACAGTTTGTATTTATATTAATTAATTTTTTGACTTTAAATTGTCTGGCACAAAGGGCCAGCAAAAATTTCCATATCATGCAATGTATGCTTACTTTTGCATGGTCCGGGAAAAAAAATTGCCGGCCCTTTAGGCCGGAATATTTTTTTTCAGCATTTTTCAGAGCCGGGATTTTTTTTTTTTGCAAATTCTTCCTGCCCCCTTCCCCCATTAAAAAGGCGAGCTCGTAGCTGTAAAACCAATTTTCTTGAGAAGAGAAATGGTAATAACAATTTACGTTCAATATATGGCACGATATCAAAAAAAGTGCATATTTTTGTCCTTTTGAGCCTGTTTCATATATAAATGAAAAAATACAGAAATAAGTACTGGTAATGTTTTGTCTCGTCTTATTTTACCTATCCATGATGAAAATGTATGAAATCCGACACAAATATGCAAGTATGAGAGGTTGATATACCCATTATCTGTCAAAATCTGTTGTCCCTAACTATGGGTACTTTAGTTTTACATTGGTATAACTTTTATTCCACTGAAATTTAAACTTGATTTTTTCCATGGGATTTGTTTATTATATGAAAGAGATTCTGTAAATATCTTATATACCCTAAGTATATTTAGGATGAGCAATTTTTTATGATTTATATCACTGTCACTGATTATTTTGTCAGTTGTGTTACCTTTACATAAAGGAAAGAAATCACACAATTAATTCAAATATATTAATTAGGTTCACATGTTAAAATGTTTTATAACGATTTATCAATTTATATATAAAATAAATTTTGATATTCCGCGAGCTTCAACTTAGATGTTAAAAAAAGACTTTGGTTAGCACTGTAAGGTTACCTTTTGCACATGTCCATTATGTTACCGTTATTGTATGATAAATGGTGGCATTTTCTGTCTTTCCTTTAGCTTTTGAAATGAAAGTGATGAACCATGTTTACGAAGGCAAGAATTTTGAACAGTCTTGCGTCTCAGATTCTACAATGTGTCTATTTGTACGAAAAATTCAGTTGTGTTACCGTCATTTGTGTTACTTTTTAAAAAGTAACACAACTGATATAATTAGTAACATAACTGACACTTAATTGGAAACACAATGGACATTTGACTATCTAAATTGAAACCCTCATCAAAGGAATATTAAGATTCCAAAGTTTTATTGATCTTTTGCTCAAATTACTTCTTACAAATCTATTAATGTTTCAATTTTCTCTGTGAGAAGAAAATGAATGAGTTTCAATTAAGTGTTTCTTCACTTGATAACACAACTGACATTTTATGGTAACACAATGTACATTTCAAGTTTCATATGGTAAAATAAGTTTAACTAAGTGATTGTGCACCAACTTGACAATATTTTTGTGTGATTCATTTCGAAGATTACCTATTGGAGAAGCATAATTCTTAAATGGACTAAAAGAGAACAATAATCATATCATTTCATGAAATGATAACACAACTGACATTAAGGGGTAACACCAATGACATCACTTTATGCCAACTTCTGATACTAGTGTGCTAGAAAGGATTAATTTTGTTAACAGTACGCTTAAGGTGACATACCACTTCAGTATAGGGTCCCCTTTCAAAAACATAATAGTAACCTACAATTAGACTGTACAAAACACAGATTCCTGGATGAACATTACAGGCAATGACAAAGAGTTAATCGTAACATAATGGACATTTGATGAAGACACAACAGAAAACTTTTTTTCTGAAATATAAGGAAGTGACATGATTGAATGGTGTACAACTGGTCTTCTCAAAAGTGTCTTATTCTTTTCTCAATTTGTGCTTTTCATTTTCAATTTATTGATTGATAATCACTAGTTAATGATAAGTAACACAACTGACATGGTATGATGATTCACAATATTTTGAATTCAGACTATGTTAGCCTTATGGTATAACATAAGAAAAAAATTAAGACAAATTAGCTTCCAAAATTTGTAAATACAATATTTTTCTTGTTTTTGTGATAAAATCAGTTACATTGATACTAGAGAATATTCATTTCGGTTGACTATCATATGCACCAATATCGACAAATGATCACATCATGAACAGTAAAGTGAAATGGAGTCTATATCGTGCTTACACTCTAATAGAGTTTATGAAACTAGCATTTCGGAGTCACAGAATATTCTTTTTTCATTATTTTCTGATTTGCATGCATAAGTACACTTGAAACAATCACTTTTTGATAAAATATCCAAAGCAAGCATAAAGCTATATGACAGAGCATGCTAATTCCATGAAGGTATTACTCAAAACATCTATAAGTATAAAAAAAAGTCAGAAAATGATTGTTAAGCTGGGCTAAACAACAAAAGAAATCGAAAAAAAAAATCAGAATATTGATTAGAATTATAAAATCAAGATCTTGATTGATATGGATCCATAAGGTTGCTTATTTTGAAATAATTCAAGCCTGCATTGCCTGTGTTACAGGCGTTTGGTACTGTTTCCAAAAGTTAGAGCAGTCTGATTAACAATTTTGATGCCTTATTATTCTAAACTATTCTTATCTGATTTGAAAAAAAAAATCTTAAAATAGATGCGATTCTGATTACATATTTAAAGTGATATTTAAACTATAAAAAATATAATTATATTGTGCTATGATTCAGTTGAAAATTGTTTAAGATTTTTCAACTTCTTATCGCCTTATTGTATCATTTTCGTATTCCTTTTGTCTATTTTCTGTTGAGATGATAAGTACATTATTAATTACTTCTGTTTTGTATGATCTGAACATCATTTTATGGGGAAAATCTAAAAGAAAATCAAGTGAAGTTGTGAACACTATGATGCATATCATCATTAATGTCATTTGTGTTACAGTCTGTCAATTGTGTTACCATGATTCATCACTACTACGCATAAATCGCTGATCAACAATTCCAAACAGATTAAATAGTCTTAGAATTAAGTTATATTAAAATAACTAGCATTTAATTTCCCTTTCATCTTATAATTAACTTCATTTTGCTTATATAAATCTGTATTTGTCATATGTGTTACCATTTTGTCCGTCGTGTTACTGCTTAGTCATTTGTGTTACCTTCAATATTTTTGGGGAAAATAAATGAAGAAGAGCATATATCCTTTTTAAATTTGCTTTAAGTAATTTTGTTTTCTCGCAAATAATTATTTACATGTAGGAGGTTAAGGAATTTCATATTCAAATTATCTGAAATGATGATTTCCAATTATCCAAAATCTAACTTTTCGCAAACAATGCTTTATGTTACCATTTATCTTGAGAAAACGGCATCATATCATAAAATTTCTTCAAGAGGCTGATAAAATCAATACATTTTTAGAGAAACAAACATGTAATACATTCGAAAAAAAATTATTGTAATTTTTATGACAATTTTTTGTTTGGTAACACAATGGACATTTCAAATCAATGCCATGTATGTATTGACCTCCATCTCAATATCAAAACAAGTTTAAGCTTACATATTCTAGAATTTGGCCCTTTGGATGTTTACAAATTGATATTAGAAAGAAAATTCATTGATATCAAGAATCACTTTCTCAGATTTATGGTTTGCAAAATGTGTACTTTTTTTGATATTGTGCCATATATATATAAATACCATGAGGTTCTCGCTGTGCAGGTTCAAATTTGGAACCCCCCCCCCCCTTCCCTTTTTTCAAAGTTTATTTTGAATTTCCATCATGGCGACAACGTTCAATATAAACAGAACTGTTTTCGAAAAACGAGGAGAGGGAAGAATGTTGGAGAAATTGTTCATCAATTTGTAAATAAACCAACCGAAAATTATGTTCGAACGTTTGCTAGAATTAGAAATTAAACTTGATGTTCAAAATATAGTTATTGAAGTTTAGAAACAGGTTTGTAGGTTAGAAATCGGAATCAAACTACCACTTTTTGTGTGTAAATTCTGGTTTGTAGCTGATCTCTTCTAAATTAATCATCTGTTTTAAAATCAAATTGTGTATATCGAAATGTATTTATGAAATGCATATTCATCATTGCCGTGAAATCGGAATTTGAAAATCTCAACACTGCTTTTCTCGAGTCGGACTCGGACTACCAATTTTAGTGTGCGCCCGATCTGTTGGCGTGAAGGTGTATCGAAATACCCAACTCAAAATTTCGATGCTCATATCTTTTCAACAGTAAGAGATAGGAAAAATCAGAAAGACTAAATAAGACAGATATATGGATAAAAAATAATAATATTGAAATTTTTAGGAAACTTCATAAGCTTAATTTTTGTTTACTATTATAAGCAAAAAAGTGTCTTCCTCCTATGAACTTCTGAATTTGGAAATATGAAGGACGGTGAAGGACGTCATCGTAATAAATCGTTACAGTGTGCATCTAGCATTTCATATCTTGCATGGCTTTTGACTTTCAAAAAGAATGGAAATTGTAGATAGCAAAATACGAGATATTTAAGCTTACAAATAGCAAAACATGAAATTTTCGGTCCTTTTGAGTAATTCGACGCTCCCGTCAAATATTTGAATCTACTAAAAAACATGATAAAAAAATAACAGAGACCAAAAATAAAAAAGACCAATCTAGCTTTTACTCCAAACGTAACGTTGGAGAACTTTCATTGTCCTAGCTTACAGGGTTCTTGAGAAATCGCTGATCCAATTTTCCACGGTTACGAAAACAATAGGTCTTCCGACGGAAGTCGGAAGACCTAACAACTAGCCAGCTGTGATTTGTTGTCCAGTAATTCCCCTTGTCGCATGAACCGATCAAATTATTTTATTGGTTCATGCCACTCGGGGGGAATTACTGGACAATAAACCACGACTAGCTAGTTGTTATTTCTTAATTATACAAACATGAACATAACAGTAAGACAGTCATTACTTATATTTACATTTATTCTAGACATCAGTTATCTTTATTTACGTGCACATCGCACCTGCAAGAGCGTCAAATGTATTTCAACGGTAAATTCTCCGTATAATTCAATCTCGAATGTGACATTACGATCTTGGAATATTATTCAAAGGCCTATTCAAATATGACCTGCGATTTTCTCGCTATATGTGTTACAGAGCTCGCCCGTGGTCTATTCCCTAACATATTCATGTTCAGATAAGTCACGAATTCTCACGCGCATACTGTAACGCGCTCATTTTCTGAAAACTATAATTGTCGTCTGTTATACAAAACTATCAGAATATATTAGAATAGAAGCTTAGAAGCTTCGCAGCTCGATGATGATTTGATTGGTTAATGCGACTCGGGGAATAACTGGGCAATAAACCACAAGTAGCTAGTTGTTATGTCTTAAATGAACGTTTAAGGATGGTGACTCATATACTAAGGAGTATTAAACTTTTTATAAAAATGGGCCACATATGAAGAACAATTCTCATACTTTAATTTTACATATCGAAATACTAAGGTCGGTGTTGAAAATTTCGAGATATAGCTAAAAATAGATTAAGGGAATTTCTGTTGCTATTTTTAGACAAAAATCACCCATTTCGAGAAAAGCACTAGTAATTGAGGAAAGAATGTTATTATGTGATTTTTGAAACTTTTAATGAAAAGAAGACACTTTTCTTCAATAAAAAACATATATTTGAAAGAAAATAACTTTATTTTAGGAAAGTGGCGTCCTTATCAATTTTATGTAAAAAAATGTAAAAATTCGTAAAATTATTATTTTTTACCTAAAAAATTCACTTCAAAGGAGTAATAAACTTTTTTTCTAGTTATGACAGAAGGAATATATAAATCTTGATCTTTCAATTGATATATAAAAATACATAGGTCGGTGTTAATATAAGAGCAAGATAAAGCGTTGAAAGAAGCTTTCATGTCCATGATGACGTCATACCTAGATTTTATATATACAAATTATAGCGTCGAAACATTTCAATAAATGACGTTTATATCATAGAATCTTAGTCATTTTTATTCAAACAAATATGTATTCCTGTAGTAAGTCTGAGAAAAATTGACTCAACACGAAAATTGTTCTCGAACACTCGAAGAATGAGCAATATTAATTATATCATATTAGTCAGAGTCCATTGTGTAAATTGCTAGGAAATAAAGCAATACGTCGCATTATTCGCTAAAAACCTACCTATTTTACTGACCTATTTCCGATCGAAATGTTAGAGAGACGATGTTATATTTCCCTTATATATATAGAATACACACTTCGATTTAGATTTTCGCAAGCTTTAAAAAAAAACTATGTATTTTCGCTTAGTGTTCAACGAAGACGAAGACGTCGTAACGTATTCAGTGATAGACTAATAATACAAGACTTTCACTCAACAACTTAAAATTATAAGATTCCTGTCAAAATATCAAGAAATGAATTTCAGTGGTGGATCTAGATTTGAAAAAGAACGGGAGGGGGTTCACAGTGCAGCTATAAAGGATACTGCTCACAGAAAATCTAACAAGCAAACAAAGAAAAAGAAAAATGCTGGACATGAGCCTTTCATCCTGCATGTAACGTTAAATGGCGTAGATGTTTAGTCTTTGGTTTCAAACAGTAACCGGCGTCGGAGAGTAGCGATCCAGAAAATATGAAGAAATGAAGTATTTATTCTGTTTAGATTAAATTATTATAAACAAAAGGGAATTCAAAACTTCAATATATGGATCGGCGAACGAAACGTGATGGTTAAAATTACGTTTTGACTACATTTCAGGCCTAGGGGAATATTTTTAAACAAGATTTCAAGAATAATATTGAAAAAAATCTTCTATTTTTTTTTCTTTTTTTTCCACACCACATTCGTCATATACAACTCATAAGTGCTCGTGGACGTGTAAAATCAGTCAATAAGTATCCCGAGATGGTCCCGGGTTTTCTATATACATGTAATCCAAAATACAAGGCGAAAATTCTTCCGCCTCGAATTTTACCGCCCAGCACCACAAGGCGAAAAACTCAATAAATTCTTCTTCCGCCTCGAATTTTACCGCCCAGCAAATTTCTGTAAAACGATTATTGAAAAAATCTTAATTATTCAAAATGGTACATGTTGTAGAAGTCCTTAAAATATGATTGCCCCCTCCACATAGGACTATCAACTAATGATAAGATCACAATTATTGTTTTTATGTCATTCCCACGCATGAATTTTACATTACTAGCTAGTATTATATCTTGAAATCTGTATTTTTCTCTATATCATCGTAATAAGTGAGCAATGAGGGAGGGGAGGGGGTACAGGAAGACTTCTGCAAGCCGGGGTTTTTCAGCAATTGTAATAGCCGGATTTTTTTTTTCGTCGGCCCTTTGGGTCGGATCATTTTTATATATTTTCTAATTTTCCAAATGTTGAAAATTACTCTTTTAAAAGTTTATATCATTCAGCGCAATATTTCGGCCACAAGATGTATAAAATATCAAACACGGAGTGAGTATCTCTATATGTTGGAAGACAGAAGGGGGGGGGTGCTATTTTCGTGATTCCTTCTGGCCGGAATCTTTTCCCCCTAAAATATCCGTTCGGAGGGGTTTTTTTTTTTGCAAAGTACGTCTTCCTGCCGCCTTCCGACCCCCCCCCCCTTCCATAAAATCACATGGCTGTTCCCTAAGATCATGAGAACACCTGTAAATTGATAGATTGATTGACTGATGATACCATAATAGACGGACTAAACAGTCGCCTCCTCTCTCTTTCTCTCTCTATCTTTATTTATGCTCAATTTAGGACTTGGGGGGAGGGGAGGTTTCGCGTGTTGCATTCCTCTTTCCATCTGGCCAGACCCCCATATGAATAAATTGCTTAGTTATAATTCAGGACTCGAAACACATACGTATTATATGTTTATGATATATGGATCCATTAAAACATAATATTAAGCAAAGCGTACCGAAAAGAAAGTTTACAGCTTCAACATAAAAATTGTATTCCAAATCAATAAGTTTGTATGAAAGTGGGGGGGGGGTGGGGGGGGGGTTGAATTTGCCACGATGTTGGAAACCAGCATATAAACGACTGCACTGATTCGGTCCTCACCCAGGCAATACAAACCTTCATAAAAAAACCTACAATCTATTTTTAAAACCACACTGAAGAGCGTAGGGGAAGGACGGGGGGGGGGGGAGGGAAGGAGGGCACTTACGCTCATGAGCGTATAAAATAGATTTATAAATATACGTCCCTGTTACGCCCATCCCATCCAGTTCTCTGAAAAAAATACGTTAGGGTGATATTGAGAGATTGCAAGGATTCCAGGGATCGTCAAACACATACAAATGTATATATTTACTCGAACAAGGTACGTTTTTCACTAGAGAGAGCGACATTGAAACAAATTTCCAAATGAGACTATGTCATTCATAAAAAGCCAATTGATCTTAGGGGAGGATAAAAACTTTCGCATTAGAAAAAAAAACCGGCTTGATTCTTTTTTTTTCGGAAAAATTTGAATAAAAACGTACAGCCCGAAAAACAGACGAAAATAAATCCGGATCATGTTGATTCTGTGGATTGAAGAAAAATAAAACCTCTTTCCCTCTGAGCTGGTATATGTATATTTTATTTGAAAAATCCCCGGGATCCCTTATGTATAATTATATTTTCATAACGCTACCTCTGCGAATAAATATTACGCTATAAACGATTAGAATCATGCAAAGTTTCCCATCCCTCGGATTGGCTTTTACACATTTTTACTTCGGGTAGGTCCGTTGCAACAAAATAAAACGTTACAAAAAGAATACCAAATGTCCTATTTTATTTTTTCCCAGGCAGCGAGCGGTTGAATTTCCCAGTTTTCAAAAAAAAAAAAAAATCGCGCGGGCCCCAATTATTCAATTTTAACTACAATGTACTTCATTTCGATTCATCAGTGATGATATACTTTACTTGATATTACCTATGTACAGTCCTAAATCGAGCATTCTAGCGTTTTATCTTATGCGACATCGCCTGCGTCATAACGTCATGCGTATGACGCGATGACGTTCGAATCGTCTAATACGTTGCGCAGTGCTATGTGCGCACACGTGATGAGTCACCATCGTTAACACGGGAAAACTACTGAACTACTACTACATGTACTATCAGGCTAGCAAGAAAACGGAAAATCGCATTTTGTGGAAGCTTAATTTTTCGGGTATTGGTGTAAGCGTATGAATTATTCAATTCCAAAAATTCACATTACTAGTAGATTCCCCATGTTAAACGCCCATTAGGCAACTAGAATTATATTTCAATAACTTTGGTTGCTATTGTGACGTCAAATTTTGCATTTAGGGAGAATTTACCAACGTTTAATTACATTTGACGCTGTTACAGGCAAAATGTGCGATGTGCATGCAAATATATTTCCATTGCAGAGGAATCCCCATGTTAAGTGCCCGTTAGGCAAACGGATTTATAAACTATAATTCTGGTTGCCTACTATGACGTCACGCTTTAGTTTTGAAAGTACGGAGAATTTACCAACGTTCAGATACTTTTGACGTTATAACATGCAAAAGGCTCATTATTAATGCTAAATGGGATGTCCGATATTTAGTGCAAATGGAAATATAAGTAATGACTGTCTTACTTTGGATGTTCATGGTAGTATGATTCTATTTGGACACGTGCAAATTTTCCGAAAATCGCTTCGCGATTCACGGAATTTGCACGTGACCAACCAGAATTATACTACCATGAACACCCAAAGTACGACAGTAATTTCTTTAAAAAATGACCGATAATTAGAATTAATGTAAATATAAGTAATGACTGTCTTACTTTGGTGTTCATGGGTGTATACGTGCGAATTTTCCGAGAATCGTGACCAACCAGAATTATGCATCCATGAACACCAAAAGTAAGACAGTAATTTCTAAAAAGCACTAGCCAGCTGAAATGACAAATATGTATAATGACCAGTGCCCAGTTTCACAAAAATTCTTACGAAAATTTTAAAGAATTTTCGTAACTTTCTTCCTTTAATAAAAGGTTCAAAATATTTTCTAGTCAGATTGTATCATAATCGTGTTTTCTAAAATCATCTATTCATATTAGATAAAAATTCAAAAACAAAACTTCTCAAATTTAGGTAAGTTAGTAGAACTAAGGAATCAAAAGTTACGAAAATTCCTGAAATTGTTCGTAAGTATTTTTGTGAAACAGGCTGCATATCTCCATAGAGTTTATACACAGTACTAGACTAAATAATCCAGTCTCTCCGCTGCCGCTAACAGAGACTGAACCCCACTATGGTTGTTACAGAACGAAGTCGGACGAAACTGTTGCCCAACGATGTTTCCAAATTACAGACCTTTAATATTGATTTTCTTGCAGGTGACACTTAAGTAAACATTAAACTAACTATCTATACCCACCTCGCGTTTTTTTCTCGCTTCGTTGTTACATTTTTGCCAATTTTAACTCCCTACCAAACTAAATAGGCAAGGCAAAATGGGCAAAAATGCAATGTTCAACGAAGCGAGAAAAAACGCGAGGTGGGTAGAGATAGTTAGTTTAATGTTTACTTATATGTCACCTGAAAGGAAATAAATATTAAAGGTCTGTACATGGAAAAATCGTTGGGCAACAGTTTCGTCCGACTTCGTTCTGTAACAACCATAGTGGGGTTCAGTCTCTGTTAGCGGCAGCGGAGAGACTGGATTATTTAGTCTAACACAGTACAAAATCGATAATTCAGAAATTCAGAAACCGAAGGCTGGTCATTATCCATATTTGTCATCGATAAAGTTTTTGGTTGAATATTTTGATGAACCAGCGATGAAACGTTCTTTGTACGGATTTTATGCATTTTAGGTATACAATACAAGTAACTATGATAAATCTGAATCTAAATTATTTGTGTCATAGCCAAAGGAAGCGAGAGCTGATCTGTGGTTATCTATTATTTCTGAAAATATTCGCAAGATATTAATCAGACAAGTTTCACAGATTCTGTATTCTATTTGAATTAAAAAAAATAATTTTCTTCATAATTTATAAAGTCGTATTTTTAGAATAGATATAAAGTAGATTTCATGGGATGAAAGTCAAAATCAATTATGATACTAATTTCAATATAAATAATTGTCATTTATTGAATATATATACGTGTACTTACATCCCATGCCGCTGTTCCTTTTCACGTACAACATCCCTAGGAAAACAATTGAACTTCGTCTACCGAGAAGGTAAAAATTCGGCTTTATCCAAATGTTCAATGGTTATACTAAAAAATGTGTGTTCTTTTTTTTATCTTTGAAGTTTTATTTGGTGCTTTTTATTTTAATTCGAAAATTCGAAGATTCGAAAATTCGAAAGAAAATAAACAGATTAGAAACAAATTCTGAAGAATTATTCGTTTTAGTACTTTAGTAATTTTAATTAGGTCTTCCGACTTCCGTCGGAAGACCTATTGTTTTCGTAACCGTGGAAAATTGGATCAGCGATTTCTCAAGAACCCTGTAAGCTAGGACAATGAAAGTTCTCCAACGTTACGTTTGGAGTAAAAGCTAGATTGGTCTTTTCTATTTTTGGTCTCTGTTATTTTTTTTATCATGTTTTTTAGTAGATTCAAATATTTGACGGGAGCGTCGAATTACTCAAAAGGACCGAAAATTTCATGTTTTGCTATTTGTAAGCTTAAATATCTCGTATTTTGCTATCTACAATTTCCATTCTTTTTGAAAGTCGACAGCCATGCAAGATATGAAATGCTAGATGCACACTGTAACGATTTATTACGATGACGTCTTTCACCGTCCTTCATATTTCCAAAGTCAGAAGTTCATAGGAGGAAGACACTTTTTTGCTTATAATAGTAAACAAAAATTAAGCTTATGAAGTTTCCTGAAAATTTCAATATTATTATTTTTTATCCATATATCTGTCTTATTTAGTCTATCTGATTTTTCCTATCTCTTACTGTTGAAAAGATATGAGCATCGAAATTTTGAGTTGGGTATTTCGATACACCTTCACGCCAACAGATCAGGCGCACACTAAAATTGGTAGTCCGAGTCCGACTCGAGAAAAGCAGTGTTGAGATTTTCAAATTCCGATTTCACGGCAATGATGAATATGCATTTCATAAATATATTTCGATATACACAATTTGATTTTAAAACAGTTGATTAATTTAGAAGAGATCAGCTACAAACCAGAATTTACACACAAAAAGTGGTAGTTTGATTCCGATTTCTAACCTACAAACCTGTTTCTAAACTTCAATAACTATATTTTGAACATCAAGTTTAATTTCTAATTCTAGCAAACGTTCGAACATAATTTTCGGTTGGTTTATTTACAAATTGATGAACAATTTCTCCAACATTCTTCCCTCCCCTCGTTTTTCGAAAACAGTTCTGTTTATATTGAACGATGTCGCCATGATGGAAATTCAAAATAAACTTTGAAAAAAGGGAAGGGGGGGTCCAAATTTGAACCTGCACAGCGAGAACCTCATGGTATTTATATATATATATTGAACGTAACTTGTTATTACCATTTCTCTTCTCAAGAAAATTGGTTCTACAGCTACGAGCTCGCCTTTTTTATGGGGGAAGGGGGCAGGAAGAATTTGCAAAAAAAAAAAAATCCCGGCTCTGAAAAATGCTGAAAAAAATATTCCGGCCCAAAGGGCCGGCAATTTTTTTTTCCCCGGACCATGCAAAAGTAAGGATACATTGCATGATATGGAAATTTTTGCTGGCCCTTTGTGCCAGACAATTTAAAGTCAAAAAATTAATTAATATAAATACAAACTGTTCACATAGCTGTATCTACCAGAGACCTAATACGCATAGGCACAAAAATCTAGAAAAGGTTCTATTTAAACATCATACAATCTGTCTGAAATTCGCTAATTGCAAAGAGACATCTGAAGGAACGGTTATTAACTCATACTCTGTAACAGCGGGGAGTTTAACTTACACAGACATTCACAACATTTGACAATTTGTTTAAATCCGGCCCGAAGAACCGGCGAAAATTTTTCTCCGACTCTGGTAATGGCTGAAAAAAATGGCCTGCTCAGAAAATTGGTGAAAAAATTTTACCGGCTGGCAATAGATGACGTCCTTCATATTTCCAAATCAAAAATTGTATAGGAGGAAGACACTCTTGTTGCAACCGCAACAAGAAACCTTTCTAGTATTTATGTTTATTTTTATCTTACATAAATATGAATAGAAAGGGAAATGAAATGATTGCAAAAGTACTTTGATGATGTTTCTTGTCCACGGTAGCATGTTAATTTCGACAAGACCTATCATTGCAGGTGCGTGTGGTTGGGAAAAGGACGTTGAGATAGTTTATATCAGAGGTGAAAATGTGCAGATATTTGCGTGGACATTACAGAATGTAACTGCATGTCAAATAATTTTTATCCCCGTGCCGTCGACGGACATGAGGGTATGCATGTGGACACAACCTGTAACGTTACCATGGAACGGACAATTGTATACCCAGCTAGGAGTCGATCCTACCACCTACGAGGTAATACAACAATAATGCTCATATCTTAGGATTCCTCTATATATATTAACTACATATGCAATTTCTATTCAGACAACCACACCGTCTGCTATTTCCGTGGCAGATGGCCGCCAAAAGTCGGCACCGGTTGCCCATTTGTCTCGTTGGTTTATGTGTGGTCCTTTGTGTTTGATGTTTCTATGCTGTACGTTTGTGTTCCTTGTCCCTTTTGTGTCACTTTCTGTGCTTGCCTGCTTTGTGTTTTTGCATTGGGTGTTTTGGGGTTTTGCTGTGGGTGCTGCGGCTAATGTTGGAGATCCCCTATAAAAACTTAAATCTACGATGAACAAAATAATCTTTTGAGTATTTGTTATGTGCATTCGTTTGTAATTAGACTGATTGTGGAAATTATCCATCAAGCTGTCATTTGATTTATGAGGTAAGGCATTAAAATGCAAAGATTTACTAGTAAATTATAGGGTAAATGTTTTATCCTGTTGTTTGACGAGTTTGGGTCGTAAACAATACGGAAGATCACAAATACTTCTAACCAAGACTATACGAATGTTCTCGCGCACTCTTCGATTGTTCTCCATTGTTATGACGTCATCAATTTACTTGAGCAGAAAAGGTGCCCAAGTTTTGAACAATGGTTTAGGAAGGTGACTAAATGAAAAATCAGACCGGACACGCTGCACGCGCTGTATTTGCGATCTTGCGTATTAGAAAATTAATGTCTAGACCTTTAAAAAATACTTGCCTCCAGAATTCTTTCTTGGATTCCCTGAAGCACTTTCCGAGAATGAGTAAAGATTTTTTCCTAACTCATTTAAGTTATGAAACTGACTTAAACACATAGACGTAGTGCGAGATTTTCTTTTCTCACAATTTGGACAGGAAAATCCTCAATTTCGCTCAGAAGAAATTTCATTTTCTCTCACCCCGGACAGAGATATCTACAGATTTACCCGTTCTGAGACAACTCTGTCTCTTACCCCTGGATGTTTGTCTCGAACCCCCTATTGTGACGTTGTGGAAGCCTCGTCGTGGAATGCAAATCTTTGATACTCGGGTGTGATTTCCCTGTCCCTGTAAAAAGGGGTGATTAATTCTATTAACTTACGTCGTGAGACAAAAGAAAAAAACGTAGACGTTGCAGTTTGAGATTTCCTTGTCTCACACTCCACGTGACTCCAATTATGACGTCATAGAAGGAAACATCACGCCATCGTTAGATTTGTGTAAGTTTTGGTATCGATTCTAGCTTTAAAAACATTAAAGTGACGATAAAATGAGGTGAGTGAGAAAAATAATCAATCACGACGTTACGACTGAGACAAGGGAATATCATCCTCGTGCAAAAGATTTGCTACATCCACGACTCGGCAAGCCTCGTCGTGGATTGCAAATCTTTTGCACTCGGATGAGATTCCCCTGTCTCAGTCTCAACGTCGTGATAGATTCTATTAATCTCACCCTGCTTTATCTCGCCCTGTGTTATCTCACCATGTGTTTTCTCACCTTGCGTTGTCTCACCATGTGTTGTCTCACCATGTGTTATCTCACCTTGTGTTGACTCACCTTGCGTTATCTCACCCTGTGTTATCTTACCCAGCGTTATCTCCCCTGTGTTATCTCACTCTGTGTTATCTCATCCTGTGTTATCTCACCCTGTGTTATCTCACCTTGCGTTATCTCACCCTGCGTTATCTCACCCTGTGTTATCTCACCATTGGCAATCATGGATCGCAGCCATGGCAGTGACAGACTTGTGAACAAGAGCATTGTCCTGATGGAACAATACAACTTTAACTAGTGGACCCTCCGCGGCGCTTAAGTTTAATATTTTCCCGTAAATGTGTCAGACGTGAAGCAATGTATGTGCCATTTATTGTTAACTTTGTCCTTTTTGGAGATAATCTATCAGCAAAATGCCTTCTGCATCCCAGAAAACCGAGGCCCAAAACATATCAGTCAGCCCTAGTAGGTACGGCCACAGTTAGAAGATTGTTTGTTTCCCCTCCCCCCGGGTCTGTTTTTTTCCAAGTGACCCGGCAGGTGGGTACTTTTTTTTTTTGCTGCCAGAACTACATGTATCAAATATGTTTAAAGTCGTTTGAATCCGATTCCGAATTGCACATTACTGGACTCCTTACAGCTGCCCAGTGACACTCTGTGTTTCTAATTGATATGATAAAGACTAAGAGCTGGCAACCGGCGATTTTCGCCTCTTTCGTCGGGAAAAATCGCCGCCTGCTTTCCGTTAAAAAAATATCGGTTGTGTCTCAATTTCTATCGCTGGTTAAATAAGAAATGTCTATTTATTCAGCGCGGCGTAACAGGTCATTTTACGGCAACGTCAAATCTGCGAGAATAAGATGCACTATAGAACGATTAGATCTTGACTTTTTTACGACTTTAAATATTGAATTTGTGTAGACATTGACCACGCGCAACCAAGAGTTACGGACTATTAGTATAAATGGCCGGCGTTTTCCAATGAATAAAGATGAAATAAGTTTGTATACTATTCTTTCTCGGTCTTTTTATTGTATGTAAACAGCGTAAGTAAAAAATGATAATACGAACAACATCAAAATTCATTGTAATATGGAGTCTATTGATATATGGAGGGGGATTAGGGTTACGATGCTATCTGACTTGCTTACATGCTTCATACTATGTTGCTTCATTCAATGTTTGATTATTCCATGTTCATTTGTCTTGCTTTCATTTCAAATTGACTTTATCTTTCTTCTTTGTGTAATTTTGCTTCCCTGCATTTTACATTTGTCCTTCGTTAATGCATAACTGTCATTATACCATGCGTTATGACATCCATTCTTTCGTCTTAATGCTATTATTGCTTCGTCAATGCTAACTTCAATTTTGATACCAGATGGCGCTTCGCGCGACCGCATGTGCCCGTTCCTTGAAATGAACTTTGAAACATCCCCTGTCGTTAGAAATTTCTTTTAAATTCTACTACAGTATCGTTCGGAAAGTAATTATATTATCGCACGAGAGGACAGAAGTAGATTGGCTGCATAAATATTTGAAAAATATTATGAAGTAATTAGTAAATATTTGATTTTGTATGCATCAGATTTTTGTAATTTTCCTTTTGTTAATTTTATGTATGATGTAATTTGTCCATGTTGTCGATCTGCCCAGAAGAGGATGTAGGAAAAAAATTGGGGGAACTTATAAAAATGAAATTTAAAATTAAAAATAAAAATACCTTCCTTGCGCTCCTGACACGCAGTATAGGAACACAATAAAGGTGTAAATTTTGGCCATTGTTGAAAAAGGCTGTGAATTTTGTGCCACGTACGTTCCTGAGCAGGCGTAGTCCTGGGCCAACGGCGTAGCTCTGCCTGAAAAGTGGAGGGGCACAACATCCCAAAATTTCTAACAAGCAAAAAAAAAAAACCAATAAATAAATAAGATAAATAAATAAAATAAATAAATAAATAATAAAAAAAAAACAAGGGGGGGGGGAGAGAAAGAAATTAAAAAAATATGGGGTTTCCTGTTCGGTATGCACAAATTTTAACATTTCTGGTGCAATTCTAAATTTTGAGTACATGAATTTATAAATGTCTGGCGAGTGGTAGCAAGCAAGGAATTATTTTTAGCAAAATATTGACTTATCAGAAAATACTTTCTATACCCTCTATCATTACATGTAATAATATTCTATATAGATTGAGTTAAATGTCTTCATGTACATGGATAAAGTAATATGTATAAAGGATATATCAGAATAGCTAATTTTAATAAATTATTCAGAAAGTCTATAAAGAACTGGCGAGCAGTAGCGCGGCCCCTCCCCCCCCCCCCATCTCCTACGCTCTTGTCCAGGACAACAGCTTGGAGTAATTTTGGGATGCAGAGATGTCAAAAGGTAAATTTTCGAGGTCAAAATTATGAAAGGAGACTAGAAACTGCATTATTGACGGAATCAATGGGGCCGGGGGATGTTGATCTGTATGTTCGATCAGTGTAGGACGCGCGGCAGTTTCAAAGGTTCGATCAGTGTAGGACGCGCGGCAGTTTCAATTTATCTAGAATTTTTCGATATGAAATACCGCCTTTCCCACGATATCTCAGAAAAAAACTGACTTTTATATACTTTCCTCCTCACAATTCAGAAAAAAAATTATGTAGCCGATGGGATTCGAACCCACGCGGAAAAGAAAAATGCGACAGCTGTCTGGCACGATGACCGCTGAGCCACGGTGTCATTACCACACCGTTGTATAACTTAGAGCTTTCAAATCCCTAAATGGCTATTACTGTATCAATGACAAAACAAAGAAAAGAACCAAACAAACAGAAAAGGCTCAAGTACTTATCATTTAATGATTTCTCCTGTTTTTTTTTTTTTTTGGTTCAAATATTTCAATCGGCTTTTGCTTTTTTCCGCTATGTATAACTCATTTTTCCAAGTACTGCAACAGGGGACGTCTCAAAGTTCATTTCAAGGAACGGACACAAACAGAGCGCCACCTGGTATCAAAATTGAGGTTTGCATTGACGAAGCAATAATGGCATTAGGACGAAAGAATGGTGGCACAATGAAAGATGTCATAACGCATGGTAGAACGACAATTATGCATTGACGAAGGACAAATGTAAAATGCAAGGGAGAAACATTGCATAAAGAAGGAAGACAAATGCAATAAAGTCAATTTGAAATGAAAGCAAAACAAATGAACATGGAATAATCAAACATTGAATGAAGCAACATAGCATGAAGCATGTAAGCAAGTCAAATAGCATTGTGACCCTAATCCCCCTCCATATTGATAATGACGTTCACGCTGCAAGAAGTTAGCACGGACCGCTGACAACCGCTAGAGAAACGTAGGTTAATCATAATAACCGAGTGCGTACCTTATTCACTCGATTTTATGCATTTAGATAATACGCCTGAATTTCGACCCACTCAGCGGACCCTTCCTAATAAGCGAGCGTTCAAACGCCTATCCGTGAAACGAGATTTCATAAGATTGCATGTAAAGATGGGAGCCCACAATACCTGCCGCATTCGCAGAATTCGAAAGGCACATGCTTGTTTAAAAATTCACATCCGTAGACCGAGCGCTTGTCTATCATGACTTACGACTCAACATGCACAATGTTCTAAAAAACTTTGGGAGGATATTTACAAGAGAGAGACATAATTATCAATGTACCAATAATACGTAATTTATGAATGACGTTCGGGAAGATCGGGGAGGGGGGGGGAGGGGGTTACGGCAAGATTTCTCATAATAATGTAGGAATGAGAAAGCTACTAAGTTGATTTACAATTCTATTTGGATATATTCGTGAAAATTAGGTTTTGGAGTAATCGGAAATGTAAAATGCATAACGCCCAATATATAACAAGCAATGAAGACGGACGACGGACGTCGTATGATAATACCTGTTACATTTTCAGAATTATACCGACGAATTGGCGGAGCACTCCCATCGACCACGTGATCAACACTAGCAGTAATGTGATCGATACTTTAATAATTACCAACAAAACGCACGGTGTAATGCAGAAGTAATACTGACTATACTAATCTTCTTCATATTTCGCGAGTGAATTTCGTTTATGGAAATCGCATTTGGTTCTGGTAATTAGAACGTACCAATGGATACTCTCTATACATAGTAAAAATAAGTTAAGTAAATGAAAACATACATGCTCTTCTCATCATAGTTCACCAGTACGTCGAATATCAAAATTGTCAATTGACACATCAGAGCTCTGCCTTCAAAGCTGTAGTCACTGGGTTATAGATAATAATAATCTATAACAAGTCTGCTGAAGACTACTCGAGGTATTGTGTCAGAACCAAAATATTGATATTTTATTGAATTTGAACATGGAAGTTCATATCCCATCCATTCTGCTACGTTTTTGGTAAATTTTTGGACATAATAATTTTCACACATCATCTAAGAACAGATAAATTTGCAGCACATGGACCAGACATGCACATGCACGGGTACTTAACCCTCGTCAGTGATCCTCGATCTAAACAATGTAATATTGCCAAAGTGTGTGAAAGTTATTATGTCAAAAATGTACCGAAAAACATAGCAGGATGGGTACAGGACTCACGTTTAAGACATTTCAAGAAAGTTTGATAACAAAAGTTTTCGAATGCTTTGAAGAAACGATCAATCGAAGTTGATCGAACTTGGCTTCATGTGCCCTCGGGGACTCCTGGTCTACCATCAGTGACACTAACAAATGTCGGTACTTTTATCTATCCATCAATGACAGTTTCGTCTTCCTCTCTTTCACTAATTCCAGATCCTGAAGCTCTACACCACAGCGTTGTGCTCTCAGCGTGGACATGCTCTCCGATTCAAATTATCAGTAACGGACTTTGATCCTAAACCAATTATTGTACTTTACTTATTTATACTATTTACAAATGATGCCAAAGGTGAGATATTTTCCAAAACATTGTCACACTTTAAGGACATATACTGTTTATTTAGTTTTAGGATAGAAATCCTTGAGATTTGAATCAGTGATGTGTTACTGTCTGGAAAAGTGATGTCTAGTGACACTTGATGTGGTTACCATAGAAATAAATGAAATACTGAGAACTTCCCAAACTGACTTGTGCAGACATTCTCCATGGCTAACTATTGCAAATTCAAAATATTACTTCATATCCTTTTTTTTGTTGGATGACTTTCCTTCATATTTGGAATACGATATATTTGATATACTACAAATTGATTGAAGCGAAGAAATTGAAACCTTTACGGTTTTACTTTGTGTAAAATGACGTAAAACATTTTAAAGTATACTTCATAATGCAAATCGGAGTTTGTTTCTTGTAAGTCAGAAATAAAGAATGCTTCCAAATGATTATTTTATTTTTATTATTAGGCATTTTCATCTCAAAAGAAAACTCAGTACTTTTATGTAATATAATTAAAGCATAATTTGACTTTATCAACAATATAAACATAATTATACAACTTTGGGCAAAAACAATTCACTGATATCAAGCAGGAATAAACAGGTACACACGTCAGTCGGTAATATTTTATGACATATTTTACATGTATTTACACATTTTTCAATATTCTCAGTTTTATTCTGAGGACAATATCTAGTACTTATATTTCTATTTTTAGTGACAACTATTACCATGGTGATTTTGCTTTCTAGCATAGGAGTGTGTGTGATTTTTGTATGTATTTCTTCTATCTGGAAGTTTCGTCATACTGTGGAAGACAACGATGAATCCTCCTTCACAGAACCTTCAGTATGGACAACATCCTTGGCCAGAGATGACAGCGAATCCATGGAATATCAATAGTGTGTTCCCACATAGCCATGTATTTCCTCTATTCGCTAGAGTTATCTCCCTCCTGGGATTACAACTCTCGGACTTTACCCATCTCTGCTATGATAAATTGCTCTACTTTAACAAATATTCTGAAGTTTCACATCGTATACATCAATGTCTTGATAAGACTTACAAACAACAAGATATTCTTATAGAATTATCAGAATATTATTTGGTAGAAATTGATAAAGTTTGAGAGTTGTAATCCAATATGGCGGCTAATTTGGTGGTATATGACATCACCATAGGAACAAACTATAAGCTGTCGTTTCTACTAGAATTATTATCAAAATGTTATCAGCTGACCATTAAAAAGTGTAACTATGAAGTCGAAAACCTTTAATGAAATAGTGAAAGACGTTTAGTATGAAATACATGGACACTTTAATGACATGAAGGAGGAGTCAAATTTAAAAAGTGAATGAGTGAATGAAAGTTCAACTTGAAATCAGAATCCAAATTTCACAATCTGTACGCTTACAAATTCTAGAAAACAGGAGCTTAACAAAAATACTTACGAAACATATTAGGAATTTTCGTAACGTTTGATCGCTTAGTACTTACTATTAACTAAAAATCGCGATGTTTTGTTTCTGAATTTATATTTAGTTTGTAAAATGCTATTGGAAAGGACAACATAATCTAAAGTGAAAAATATTTTAATCTTTTATTCATAAGGAAAGTTATGAAAATTCAAAATTTGTTTCGTAAGTATTTTTGCAAAACAGACTCCAGATCTTTCTCAAGTGATAAGAAAAAAAGGACAAACAGACGGAGACAATGACATAGCAACATAGAAACTTGAAGGACAACACCAATGGTGTGCAAGAACTGAATTATTGTTAATGGCGCTGTTAAATCTAAATCAGTTAGGGTTAGGGTTAATTCGTATCTCACGTGAATAGTATCTTCGAATTAAAGGAATGAAAAGGTACTGTGCACCAAGTCAGAAGCGTTAAGTTTCGTACAGTTTATATTCTTTATTATGCAGGGGGATATTCATCAAAACGTGGTAAAAGAAATGAGAGGATCTCCAACAATACTAGGTTGCAGCACCCACAGCAAAAACCCAAACTACCCGATGCAAAAACAGAGCAGACATCCACAGAAAGAGACGCAAAAGGGACAAGGAGACTAACTCACACCATTGAAGAATGAAAGATAAAATACCACACCTAAAACAACGAGACCAATGGGTAACCTGTGCCGACTTAGGATGGCCATCTGCCACGCAGGTAGCAGATGATTTGGTTATCAGGATTACGTGCGCACAAATCTTCCACTTTTCCGATCACCCAGAGGTTTCGGAGAACGCACAATTCATTGGTAAGTAATTGTAATGATCCATTCCTAAATCATCATAAGAACAATTAATTATAACATAAATGACACATAATCTGCACTGAGTGTAAAATATAAGGATTTTTTTGTCATGGCTGTTGCCATGGTAACATTATCAGTCCTTACAGCATTTTAAAGACAGCAATTATTTTTTCAATTTGTCGTTGTCATGATTACTTTTAGTTTCAATGGTGGTATTTATCAGTTGTGATGCTTCCTTAAGTCACTGCATACTAATGCGCCCTGACATAGCTATTTAAGGAAGCTTACTTTTTGGCATAATGTTTTGGTCATGTTTAGAATTAAACTCTTTGCGCCTACCCTCCAACGATTTTTGCTGTTGAGATTATCGTCAGGATCTTCTTTAACTCATTTGTGTCACATTTATGCCCTTTGCCGTGTGGAGCTCGTAAAAAAAGTTCCCTGCGAGGGGTTTGACGATAAGTGTTTTGAATATTATCCCCTGACATGGTCGCCGTAGCACTTTCTATATAGACATAACGTCAGACAGTGCATACATTTTACATATTGTTTCATTTTCGTGAGTTAACATCGACGGCGGGTGCGGCTAGCCAACAGGGGATGCTTACTCCTCCCGGGTAGTTCTCTATTGTGAGTGCTGCTGATATTATTGTCAGGATCTTCTTTAACTCATTGGCCATATTTTTCACCTAAATACGCTTCTGGATACACCCTACACAAAATTTGCAGCAGCTTATTTTTTGGCATTAGGAAATCAAAAGTCTATATTGTAGACGGCGCCTTCTCGGGAGACAGTTCTGTTTTATATTGTAGAATTTTATGATTGTAATTTTTGGAATCTGATTTCGAGTTTGTCTTTGACATTCATTCACTGTTATCTTAATGCGCGTTATTTGTACTCTACTGGAATATACGAGGGTTGTCCGGAAAGTTTGAGGAAAAGGCCCGTTACTCACTTCAGAATAAAGAATATATTGAATTCATACAAAACATCTTTAATAGATGTAAAAAGATGATTTTTTCCACCAAAAATAATATTCTTCTACACATAATTTGGAGCCGCTCATTTTGACAAAAGGAAATTAAAGCTCTGTTTTGTAGATGGCGCCAGGAAAATTCACTTTGGCTTTATTCAAACTGTTTGACATGAAGCACTACTGACGAGGATTAAAGTA
Source organism: Pinctada imbricata (assembly GCA_033119305.1). Taxonomy (NCBI): domain Eukaryota; kingdom Metazoa; phylum Mollusca; class Bivalvia; order Pterioida; family Pteriidae; genus Pinctada; species Pinctada imbricata. The sequence continues at coordinate 19,346,124 of VSWD01000002.1, forward strand.
TCCGAAACACGTGTCTAGTACAACAAAATTGGTACTATCGAACATAGATTTCAATATTGACAATTTTGATATGTGGAAGCAATTTTATAGGGTAAGGATGAAAGGCGGTGGTACCACACGGAGCAACAATGACATTACAATGACTTAAAACGAAAAAGAGCTATTGGTTCTTTATCTGTCACTACCTGCGGGTCCATTGACCAACTACTTATTTTAAAAGCTTCAGTTGAAACTTTTATATGTATAAATTTTGCAATGTTTATACATCGATACAACCATGTACATGTATATACAGTATGTCAAGGATAAAAACTAGAGGGAAAATTAAAGTAGGAAATACAGGCTCTTCATAAGAAAAATGTTCAAAAACCGTTCTTATGGCTTAACTTCAGATGCTTGATACAATTGAGAATTACCTTTTTACATCAGATTGAATTGATCCTTTTGAGGGAAGGAATTTGGCAAATAAAATGAACTTCAAACTTCAAACTTCGAACTTCGCACTTTAATTTTATTTAAGGATTGTTTTTCAGCTTTTGCGCTTTATCGGTGCGTATTGGCAGTAGGGAATGGAAACAAAATATGTAAAGCACGAAGTGCTTTTCATGAATTTTGTTTCCATTCCCTACTGCCAATACACACCGATAAAGCACAAAAGCTGAAAAACAATCCTTATATTTACATTTTACGTGTTAACTGAGTTATTTCTGCCAATATTTCAGCCAGTTTCTTTACATTTGAAATATCATTGCGGAGAGAGAACGCCATTTCACGTAAGAGCAAACGAACGTTCGACGTTTTCGCTTGATTCGAAGTAGTACCTTCTGTACGGAAACGTTGTTGACAAATGAGAAACTGAATTTTGTCCTCTTGCTGTATTTTGAACATTTCAATTTAAACTGAAGAAAATTGAATCGTGAAAATTCGTGACTTTTGTCCAACATAATTCAGACATGGCGGAGAGTTAAACTGGAGAAATTTCACAGAACTGAAGGGAAAACTTTTGAAAACTCTTTTAAACACACTGTTATACCTTAAACTGCTTACTAGACATATGAAATCAATCGGTATCATTATATACAAACTTCTGTAAATACCCTATTTCATCTGGAAGTAATTAGAATAATGCAAAAGTCGAGTACAGCCGTCGAAAACGCGAAAACTTTCGGTATTTTCATGACTTACCTCAACATCATGGCTAAAGATTCGCTGATACTCGAAGTATTTCTGATATTATGAATCCATAAGAAGCAAAGATAAATTCACTGTTGATAATGACACAAGTGAATCAAATCCTCATCCTAAATACTGAATATTTGATCCACTTATACCTGAATATTCGCTCATCCAAACACGGCATCTTTCTGCAGACAACAATGCAGTTCGTCCTTGAACTTCGTCTACTGACGCGTGATCGACTTACTACGTCACACTTCTTGGAAGTGTACATGTGGTTGACCTAGATTTTGACACATTTAATCACTGGGGGTAGACGGCGTCGTTTGATAATGGATACATGTTTTGAATCTGTATTAAAGCAATAAATAAAATGGGCATTTTATCAGAAATTAATCCGCGTAAGTTCTAAGGTCACGTGATAGGCTCTTGCGATTATCGAGAAATAAAGCAACAGTTGGTTTGGTACCTTTATATAAGGGAAACGCAGTAGGAATGTAAATATAAGTGGATAAGTGGAAAAAACGCGTACAAGAAGTCCTATACACCAATTCCAGTGGGTATGTTTACCAAAATGTAGATGACTCCGCTTATGAGTTTATACGTGAACGCCAGCTACGACACTGATTCTTCAATGCTCGAAGTGCGAAGTTCGAACAAAGGAGGTGCAGAGTCCGTCATGATGAAAAATGTCTATTACCATTTACATTTGTATTTCTATCCTCATTTACACTATAGGAGCAATTCGTGCAAGAATAGTCTATTTGCAAAATGACTTGATGCCAAAATTTGAACGAACCTAAGGATGCATTTAATCTGTCATTAGAAAAAAGAAAGTAAATCCTAGATACTTTCAAATTATTGTAAAATAATTGATTTAATCGGACTTTGTGTAGCGTTTTAACAGCCATTCTATGTAACCACCAAAAAATCCCAGAAACGCATGGCTTCAGATTTCAACCAAACATTGTGACATGGGTTGATGCACCATTAGAAGTTAGAAAAACGATGAAAAATTTCAAAATTCTTCACGGTTGCCATGGCAACAGACTTGAGCTAAATTGACCAATTAAGGCCCATTTTACCCCTAAAATGTGAGGTTTTATCATGTCTATTGCCAATTCTTTATCATTGCATTATGCATGCTTTTTGTTTTGAGAAAAAGAACAAGATCTGAGCAAAATTAAGCATTTTTTATCATAATTCAACTCAAATTTAAAAATGTCTAAATTTTCACTTAAAAAAGCCATATTTTCAGAAAAATGCATTTTTCTCAATTTCTCTGTTTTAAGATTATTTTAAGTGGATGTGGTGAAAAAAGGTACCTTTTAATTTTCAATTGAATTATCTTTTTTGTAACGCCAAGCAATGTTCTTTTATTCATAAAATAAAACATCGTGGGGAATTGATGGCGCATGCCCAGGAATTGTTACTAAAATAGCTCATTTTTACTAATCAAAAGATATAAAAATCCTTTTTGAAAATTTTGATGATGGAATAAAAAGAATTTAATTTTGTTTGAAAACAATATCATCACATTTAATTATTTCTAATCTTATTTCCAAATAAAAAGAGAATAAGGTAAGGTTAAAATATCCATAGCAACCCCTTTTTTCCCTTAGCAACGTATTAAAAAAAAAGAAAAATATCATGTTTACAGTCATTATCATAGTACGGGAATGAATATTTTGATAAAAAATTGATTCTTTAAATAGAGAACAATTGAGAAAGTAGAAAATTGAGTAAGCTTTCAAAGTAAAATCCATAGCAACTAAACATAACCTTAGCAACAATCTGATTTTTCTCTGTATGTGACATAATAATGTCGATTTAGTCAGTACTGTCAGACAAGTTATGGATAAAAGAGAAGTCAAAGTTACATTGTTGTGCTTTCCTTTTCAAGATATTTACTTCACAAATACCGCAAATGTAATCACTGTTTCGATTAGGTATTACATGTAATTCCTGAAACTGCCCAGGTATTTCATGTAATTCCTGATTTTTTCTTGATTTTTTACACTTATTTCCTGACCTCAATTCCTCCTTATTTTGATTGTTTAAGATCTATTATTTTTTGCTCTGTTGATGCTGAATATCCTTTCTGTCAAGTACCCGGAAACGTTTATCCTAGATAAGTGAAAATATTCAAACTAGAATAGGTAATTTTTATCAAAATATTCCTCAATTTTTGAAGTTAATTTATCATATTTATCATTAACTATACACATGTATATGCTAATTGGACATAAAACAAACGCATGTCATGATGAGCGCGAAGAAAAGAACTTATCGAACAAAAATGATGGTCAAAGTACTATAAAACTCATATCGAAATTTTCAATCGACAACATTAGTAATATAACCCTCATTAACGTATCTTGATTTGGGCGTAACAATTAACTAGAGCGTATCTTGACAATTTAACATATCAGTGGACCAAAATCTATCTGTGCAACCAAATTGTTACGTTCACTTAACTAGGACGCTAGTGAAATCAATTTGGGCTGCTCATTAAAAACACTTTGGCTGGAAGCATCTGCACTGTTGAGAATTTAATATTCGAAACACGTGTCTGGTGCATGAAAATTAGTTTGAAATTTTCTTCAAGAAGGTATAGAGTTGGAACACTTCCGTATTATAGATAACGGACAAAGAAGAAATGATAAAAATGTTCTTATTTCAACAATTTATTTATTATCTGATATCTAAATAGGTTTAAGATATATTCAAAATGAGGTTTTGGCCAGGCAACGGATGTCCCCGTCCGACAGCAAGCGTATTAAAACACCAGAATGAAGGTCCATAAAATAAATCTATGTAAATTATTCCTAGTTCCCGATAAAGAATTTTGGACATCGGATCCCCCTTCCTTCGTGTATATCTAAATACTAAGATTTTTAATTGTATTATGTTTCATGGAAATTGAATAGATGCAAAGAAAAGATTTTTGGACGAACCGATCACCATGGTACTTTGGTACAATACATAGTCCAATCAAGATTTCATGCATACAATCATGTATAACAGAGATTGATTTAACATATCAGCGGGCCAAAAACTATCTGTGCAACCAATTGGTCCGCTCAAGAGTTTTTATTAAATATCATTTTCCCATAAATTTAAAATTAACACAATCAGCCTTAAACGTATATCTATATAAGTAACCGGCATTTTTTTCTCTTTCAGTAATAGGATTTTATATTATGAACATGTAAAATATCTATCATATCGTTATTTCATCATTTTTATATGAATTTAGGCCGTCAGGAAATAAGTGTAAAAATACGAAAATATTTAAGGTATTACATGTAATCCCTAAGATTTTGGGGATTTCATGTAATCCCTAAAATGGCCAGGAATTACACGTAATCACTGAACCTTCCAGGTATTACATGAAATCCCTGATTACACTTATTCCCTGTAACATATATATTGGTTAATATGAAGTACATAGCAACCATTTCCATTCCTTAGCAACACGTATCAATAGGTTTTTATCTGTAATAGAGAGCGCAGCTCGAACGGCCGCGAAGCGGCCGTTCGCGAAGCGAACTCATAGATAGAAATGTCTCCGAAAAGGATAAACAAATGAAAACCCCGTATCTGCCCCTTTTACCTATCGCCATTTCTACACACTATGGTACATAAAATCTTTCTCGCACGGAAGAAGGAGGTGCGCATGTGCGTAGAAGAGGAAGCGGAAGTAAATGGATAACACATAACATACCCGTCATTTTTTTTTTATTTAATGAAAGAAAATAATCGATATCTCTTTTCTCAAGCGTATTATATCATTTAAAAAGAATTATGTGATTGAACTCACAAATATTATTTCAGTATATATATCTAGATTTATTTATTTGTAAATAAAAGTATTTGTTTTTAAAATTCGAATGACGTAACTTGCAACGCAAGTGCGCGTGAAGTTTTGTGTTCTGCTCTTTAAACGAGTGAAAAACAGAAAGACCCCCCTCCCTTTTTTTAACGATGATTTTAACATTAAATGAAATTATTTCATCATCGCGAGGTTAGATCTAGATTACTGAATTGACACAAAAATCTTAGTGCCACAACAGCACGCAGCAGATCAATTTCAAACGAAACTACAGAGTATTCAGTAGGCCTAGCTTTGATAATCAAATCAGAAGTCAGAAGGCTTGCCTCAAACTGGGCAAATGGTAGCGTGCCATAAGATTGCACTGTGAAGATGAACGACAAAAGTAGATCATACCTTCATCCTAAATTTTGAATAAGTCTGATCCACTAATACCCGAACTAACATCCTAAATTAGGCTAAAAGCTAAGAACAGTTGAGAGTGTACACACTGCATGTGCACAGTCCTTGAAATTCGTCTGCCACATGTCATATTGCGTCATTGACTACTATACGCCACATTGTAAATCTAGGCCACTCTCACAGCGCACACGTGTACATAATATTGTACATTGTAGATAAGTGACATGCAACTACATAGAGGAGCGGGAGGATCACAAAATGCATAGTACTTACTAAACATAGTCGATAATTTGATGATCATATGGATAATATTTAGTCCTTGGTGGATCTAGCTTTTTCAAACCCAAAGACAAGCAACGGGGATCTAGAGGGGATTGGTGGTTTGGTGGGGGAGGAAAGACCACAGTGGCCTGGTGGCTCAATTATATCGCTGTAAATTTCTTCATCTAAAGATATTGATTGAAAATATTTTTTGAATGACAAGTCGTAATCCATTTTAGGCTGATTTTTTTTTGGGGGGGGGGGTCTTTTGGAAAGTTGAGGGATATTTCTGAGCCCTTTGGTATGGATTTTTTTTTCTATTTTGGAAAGAAATGTTAAGCCATGAAGTCAAATTTTTGCCCCGTGACTCACCCCCTCCGCTCTCCCCTGTTAAAAACTTCCTCACAATAATTCAATGCGCTGCACTGAACTTAATGTCATATACATAAGATTTTCATGAAAACTTTGCTGTGTTGTCCATAAATTGAAAGGACAGTGCTCACAGTTTTTGTAAATTCTTCAACCTTTTTATTAATTCAAGCCAGTTATTCTTTATTTATTAATTCTTTATTCTTTATTTTCTCAATATACGAGGTTATGAAATTAATAACTTGATCAATATGAGCAACAGTCAATCAGTTTCGATATATACATGATTCGTTAGTCTGGACAAATTGGTCCCCGAGGAAATTTTTAGCGCAAAATTCCGAGGGGGGGGGGCGGATTTTTATGTGTGTTTGTGTGCTTGCATTGTAAACATATCTTAATTTGATCAAATGTTTATTTCTTGAAAATAATAATTTTCTATATCTTTAGATTTTTCTTTAAAACATGAGAGCTACAAGAAAGGTGGAGGCACTGATGTCGGAATTTGTCTCCGCTCTATTGAATTGGTAAAATCGTCTAGAATGCAATAATTTTCTCATCATTGAAAATGAAGGTAGTTTCATTTCTTTGTAAATCTAATTGAATTAATAGAAATGAATAAAAATAAATTAAAAATAAAGATTAAACGAAAGTTGCAAGGGAGGGGTGTTCCGTTTTATTTGGCTCACTGAATCAGTGATTTTCTATATAAAATGTACGTTACTTCACTGTTTAACGAGATATCACACGCGTTTCAGTAGCCTCCCTTAGACGAGAATTTTTAAGTAATCTCCACGCTGAAGATTTCCGATTTTCGTAACTTTAATTAAATGTCTTGATGTTCTGGCTTTGTTATAATCACTCCATCGGCAAGGCGATCCAATAGCTCAGAGATAGAGCTCTTGCCCACCATGCGGGAAGACCGCGGTTCGAGCCTGAGTGCAGGAGTAGAAGTCAGAATGTTATTCGTATGTAAAGTCGAAAGTTTTTTTTTTTCTTTGGAAAGTAATGGTAAGCCTAGAGTGACCAACAATGGTCAAATTTTTGCTGAAACTTAACTTATTGGAAAATTTTGTTAAGACTTTTTACTTACATACATATGTCGTATCTATTTAGAAATAAGTCAGGTGTCAGTAAAGTGTTTGAATGTAGAGAAACTTATAATATAGTTACCCATATGGTACATGTAATATGATTACACATGTGCACATACTGTCGTGTTATCACACAAAATCTGTATTCGGCTCTATTCATTTACATATTGACATCTTTGTGAGTGAAGGAACACTGCTGTGATATTTCAAAAAGATGATAATATAAATTCGGATGCTTTTGTCTTTGGTCACATGGTAAAGAAATAAAGAAAGATAACTCGAATTGCCTTTTTAATTTTTTACATGATAATTTACACATTCAGTCAGATTTTGCAACATATGACGTGGTCATTGAATGATTTCTTTCTATAAGAATTTGCACAATATGATGAGGGAATCATATGTGAAGTTTCATTTGAAAATCTTGGGCTGAAAAAAATAATATAGCCAAAAAATGAGCATTTCCATTACAATCAATGGATGGCTAAAAAGTATGATCAATTTCAAAATCTCAAAATTTTGGATGGTGACCTAATATTGTCCCTTACATCTGAATTAAATTAGGAAATCAGAATTATGCCTTTTTTCTGAAAATAAGTGTTGTATAACACGAAACGTGTGATATCACCTTAAAAAAGTAATGAAATTTTATCTTAAGGTATCCGTTGTATAATTGAGTCATTTTATATAGCATTTTAATCATCTCCGTTGTAAAGTATGGTAAATTTTATGCCTGGTAAGGTACTATAAACTATATATTTTCTGAAAGGTAATGATGCCCTGAGTTCAGATATAAGACTCCCGGGTCATAAAAATCAATGGGGAAAACTCTTGTATAAATTTATTACTTTGCATATATTATATAGAGAAAATAGACAATGCAAATGCTTCATAAGTTATTCCCCTTTGTTTTTCTGGCCCCCAAATTATTATTTCGGAGTCGTGGGCTTTATAACCTTTCAGAAAATATATAGTTTATAGTACCTTACCAGGCATGGAAAAATACCCTATTGTACATCGGATACCTTAACGGAGAACTTTATAAGTTTAGATAAATATTTGAATTTCGAATGTAAGACGTACAAAGAATATACTTCAGCTGCGCTCTCCTATAGGCTTTGCCTATGTTCATATTAATGGAATGCCTTATGTAAGAAAAAAAAACTTCCGTGGGATTTTATGCCAAAAGCAAATCACTATGATAGAGATATCAACTATTAATTAGTGTTACTGAATAAAATTGATAAACCTCTGAGATATGTGACACTTCCGATGCATTTGGGGGTAAAAATCCTTTTTTAGGCAAAAGTCAGGAAAAACTGGAAATAATTTATAATTTTTGCATAAAAACTGATAACACAAATCAAAAGATGTAAATGTAGTTCTTGTTTGATGTTCTTTCGAATTGAAATTTGGCAGAACCTCTTCTCTATGGTCAGATTGATATGATTTCTTCATCTTGGACTGATGCAAAGGGTGATACTATACCAGAACTGCCTTAGAATGGTTCAAGGATGAGTCACACTGAGCCATGTGTCTGTTATCATGGGTGTTGTGATACTTATTGAATTGCTCATAATCATTTTTTCCTCTGAAAATTTAAATCGTGCAAAATTTCAACACTTTCTTTAGAATTATCTTCAGATGGTGACATTGTTGTCATCCCATTGTTTCATTTATCATAATGTCAATCTTATTACCAAATTTCATCTCCAGTTATTGATGACGTCAGCATCTCCTCGTTTTCGAGTTTCAAATTGTTTCTTTCTTGCATGGGCAAAGTTTAGTTACTGATAAATACTTTTATCACATAATGTACCCGTTATGCACTTTTATAAAGCCATTTCATAATTAAAATGTTATGATAACACGTTACATATTGCTCTGCGTGAATGTGATTAGTCAAGTTTGGAGCCTCATCACCTACACTGTGACAAGTGTGACCTGTTAAATATCGGTCATATATTAAATTAAGACTCACAAGCAATATAAATGATTAAAATGGTTGTTGTTGAAATAATTATTGAATTAAAGTACTAAGCAAAATTCAAATATTTTTTTCTTTACGCACAGAACATAGCGGTATATACGATTGGGAACTACTTCTCGTAGCGTAGCAGACGACTTCTAGGTCATGGCATGGTTCGCCTCTAGTTCTCAGAATCGTTGATTTCACGTTGGAAATAGACATTTTTGGCAGAATCATGTGATAAAAAGAATCTCAAAGGCTCGGGGATATAAAACACACAACTTGTTTCATAATACATCGTATGAAATAAAAATTCATTTGAGATCCTATATTTATTCTATAATACTAATACTATTATGGTTATTTAAAAGTTCATTACTTCTTATATAGGCCCAAAGTTAAGTTCAAGGTCACAAGGTCAAAAGTCATGATACAAAAATATAGTGCTCTTTATGGCGAATGTCAGGTCATGGAATATGAAAGGCCTATCATGGATAGTGTGAAAGAAATCTGCTTTCAAATCTTCCAGAGTCAAGTGAGTTAAAGAAGATCCTGACGATAATCTCAACAGCACTCACAATAGAGAGCATAATTAAACATGGACGGACCTCTAGCAAGCTAGAGGTGGGACCAGGTGCCCGGGAGGAGTAAGCATCCCCTGTTGGCTAGCCGCACCCGCCGTCGATGTTTATGAAGCATGGAAATGAAAATATAAAAACTTCATGCACTGTCTGACGTTATGTCTATATAGAAAGTGCTATGGCGACAATGTCAGGGAAGTATATTCAAAACACTTACTGTCAAACCCCTCAAGGTAACAAGGTCAAAAGTCAATATACCAAACTGCAGTATTCTTTGAAGTGAATGTTTTGTTTGAAATACAAGAGGCCCAAGGGGTCCACATCATTTACTTGAGTTGCAAACAAAAGAATGATAGTGGACAATTTGGTAGAGGACCATGAGTACTTGCTTCCTTTAAGGTTACGTGAAATTCTGTGATTCATTTTTGGAAATGTGGAAAATGTGTCAGCCAATCAGAGCCCTTTCTGGCCATATTTGCTGACAGATCTGCACGAAAAACACAAACTTTGCAGAGGCCTTTGAGTACTTGCTTCCTGATAGATTTCGTGAAATTCTGTGCATCGGTTGCAGAGGAGAAGTCGAAAATGTAAAAAATTAGGAACGGACAATGGACAGACGGCGCATTATGACAATAGCCCACCATTTATACCATGTTAGAAATCTGCTTTCAAAATCTTCTTAACCTAAATTGCAACATAAGACCAAAGTCAAGATCAAGGTCAAAAGTCATGATACAAAACTTTAGTACTCTTTATCGTGAATGTTTGTATGGAATATGAAAGGCCTACAATTTATAGTATGAAAGAAATCTGCTTTCAAATTTTTTTAACCTAATTTTAACATAAGCCTAAAGTCAAGGTCAAAAATCATTATACCAAATTGTAGAACTCTTTATGGTGAATGAGTGTATGAAATATGTAAGGTCTACCATTAATAGAATAAAAAAATCTGCTTTTAAAACTCCTTATCCAGACGGACAGATGGACGGACAAACGGACATGGTGATTCCTATATACCCCCTCCTAAACTTCGTTTGAGGGGTCAAAAATCATGGTACCAAAATCTGCTTTCAGAATCTCTTAACCTGAAATGTTGAATAGGGTGAAGGTCAAGGTCACAAGGACACAGGGTCAGAAGTTTGCTTTCAAAACTTCTTAAAGCGACGGACAGACAGACGGACGGATAGGGTGATTCCTGTATTACCCTTTGTTTGCGGTTGGTATAATTAACTTTCCATTGTTTATAGCTTCAGAGGAGTTGTAAGCACAAGATTACATATAATAACATAGGAGAAAATGACCACACCCATTTTCTTAGTCCGTGGGGATCAGGGACCCAAACAAAATATCAGGTTCACAACTACAGAGGACTCATATTGAAAAAATAGCAAATCAAGGAATGCTTGTGTCGCCTGGGAAGCGGTTTTTTTTTTCTAGAAAGTTGATCAATTATGTAGGTCAATGTCACTTGGTTCAAAATAATTGGTATCAGTAGAAAAGTATCCTCAAAGAAAGTCATATGTAAAATATAAGACCTCTTACTTACCGATTAGAAGACATGGTCATATCTCAAATTTTCAGGAAAGAGTGTCAATCATCTAGGTCAAGGTCAATACTTAAACATTTTGGTAAAGAAAAGGTTTCATCATAAGAAATACATGTGTGAAATATGAAATCCCTATCACTTACCAATCAAAAGATATAATATACAATCTTAGAAAGAAAGGAAGGTCAAATATCTAGGTCAATGTCACTAGGTAAGGTATTATGGTATGTTTCAAAAGGTCTTGTTACAAGGAATACAAATGTGAAATATCAAAGCCCAATCACTTACCAATCAAAATATATCGAATCTTAATTGTATTTAAAAAAAGGTCAAATATCTAGGTTAAGTTCAAATGGTCAGAAATTAGGGTATGTATAGAAAGGTCTTGTTGTAATGAATACATATATGAAATATTAAAGCCATATTACTTACCATTCAAAAGATATAGCCAGTCTTAACTTTTTTGAAAAGTAGGTGAAATATCTAGGTCAAGGTCACAAGGTAAAAAATTATGCTATGTGTAGAAAAGTCTTGTCACAAGGAATACACAAGTAAATTATCAAAGCCCTGTTACTTACCAACCAAAAGCTATATACAATCTTAATTTTTTGAAAAGTAGGTCAAATATGTAGGTCAAGGTGACTGGGTCAAAAGTTATGGTATGGGTAGAAAGGTCTTGTTACAAGGAATAAACATATGATGAAATACCAAAGCACTCATGAAAGAATTAAAAGATATGGCGAATCTTTTAAAAATTTTAAATTTTAAACTAGGTGAAATATGTACGTCAAGGTCGCGACTTTAATACAGTATGTGTAGAAAATTCTTGTCACAAGGAATACACATGTGAAATATCAAAGCCCTATCATTTACTAGTCAAACGTTATGAGCTGTGACACTCAAAGTGTGACAGACAGACAGACTGACGGACGGACAGAAGGACAACAGGATCCCTAAAGTGGTGGTCACAACCCGCCGTAAATCCAAGTATGTGGTGTCTACGTGCAAAAACATAGGTAAACTTTGGGGTCCGCAAGGTGTCCGTGTGTTACCAGTACGTGGTCCGTACAGCTTCCGCACAGATTTGGGATCACTCAGACAGGACGTAGCAGTTTTAGTGCATGCAGAACTTTCGCTGCGTCCTGTCTGTGTTCGGTCTACGATTTGTGAGTTGTGAGTATGTTGTAAGTACGTGCAACGCACTTGTCGCGTAAAGGAGTGAGGAGCCCCTGCGTTTTAGCAGTACGTGTAAGTACAACAACCACACTATAATGCAGAAGGCGTACGGAGATCGTACGTTGTAAGCAAGTCGCACACACGTCTGCACGTACGACGTACTTGCCACATGCGCATCATATGATGCATGCAATAACTACATATAACCGTACGTGCGACGTGCATTAACGCACTCCTTTCGTACTCTTGCCGCTTGCTTCCTTGCGTCTTCAGAAAAGCGAAGCACACGTAGCATCTCCAAACACGCACGTTAAAAAAAACCCCGCATAGCAGGTTGTAACCAAGGCTTTAAAAGTGTCGCTATGCTTCGCAGGCGACACAAAAAGGAATTAATTCTCCATCATTTATAGTGGCAGAGGAGTTGCGAGACAGATCACGCCCATATTCTAGGACCCCGAGAGTAAGGGGCTCAAACAAAATGTCGGGTGCACAACTAGACCACAGACCAAGTGTAATGCGAAAATAGTATGATTTTTATCTCTTATAGTTTCAGAGGAGTTGCGAGCACAAGAATTGTTGACGGACAGACGCCGGGGTATCGCATAAGCTCGATTGGTCCATCAGCTAATAAAACAATATTCCATATAGAATTTCGAATTTTGGCCGAGTATAGGGCATTTTCCCTAAAAAAAACACATTTAGTATAGGATTTTGAATTAATGTCTTTAAATTTTTGATATCGGTTTATAAATATTTGATTTAAATTTTTGATATCGGTTTACCCTAAATTTATTAATTATTTTCAATTTTCATGATTTTTGCCCTTTTTAGCTCGCCGGAACGAAAAAGTCCGGAGAGCTAATGACATACCCTCGGCGTCGTTGTCGTCGTCGTCCGTAGACAAAACTTTAAGATGGGCTATATCTCTTGAACTATAAGGGACAGGGCTTTGATATATCACATGTAGATACCTTGTGACAAGACCTTTCATTTGAGACCATGACCTTTGACCTAGTGACCTTGGATTTGACCTACTTTTCAAAAACTTTAACCTGGGCTATATCTCTTGAAATATAAGGGGTGGGGCTTTGATATTTCACAAGTTGATATCTTGTGACAAGATCTTTCATTTGAGACCATGACCTTTGACCTAGTTACCTTGACCTTGGACTTGGACCTACTTTTTAAAAACTTTAACCCGGGCTATATCTCTTGAATTTTAAGGGGTATTATGACCTTTGACCTAGTGGCCTTGGATTTTGACCTTAACCATTTACCTACTTTTCAATTACTCATAATTTGGCAATATCTTTAGCTCTCTAAGAGATAAGACTAACAGTAGATGCATAGAATCCTCATGACAATATTTTTGAATTTTGGAAGTTATTTGATCTTTACACAAAAGCCTGCTACGGCGAGCTATGTAATCTTTGATTACCCTATGTTTAAGGAAGTGTTACACCAAAAACACATTGTATATAGGAATTCAAATATTAAGCATGTTTCATTCGAAATAACATAGGAATGTAAGTATATTAACATCTTTTAATTTTTGATATGTATTTAAATGCTAAAGTTATAAATTATTCCAATTTTTCATGCTCCCCCCCCCCCCCAAAAAAAAACACATTTGATATAGGAATTAAAATTCAAAACTCATTTCATTCGAAAATACAAAAGAAACTAAGTATATAAACATCTTTAAACTTTTTACATCAGTTAATACGTTGTAGTTATAAATATTTTCCAATTTTTCACGATTTTGCATTGAAAAAAATTTTTTTCACCCCAAAAATCTTATTTGATGTGGGAAGTAAAACTGGAAACTCATTCAATTCGAAAGAACATCATACAAGAACTATATCTACATCTTTTGATTTTTGTTATTAGTTTTTATGCAAAAATTATAAATTATTTCAAGTTTTTCCTGACTTTTGCCTAGAAAAGGGATTTTACCCCCAAATGCATCGGAAGTGTCACATATCTCAGAGGTTTATCAATTTTATTCAATAACACTAATTAATAGTTGATATCTCTATCATAGTGATTTGCTTTTGGCATAAAATCCCACGGAAGTTTTTTTTTTCTTACGTAAGGCATTCCATTATTACAGATAAAAACCTATTGATACGTGTTGCTAAGGAATGGAAATGGTTGCTATGTACTTCATATTAACCAATATATACATTTGCTGTATTTGTGAAGTAAATATCTTGAAAAGGAAAGCACAACAATGTAACTTTTACTTCTCTTTTATCCATAACTTGTCTGACAGTACTGACTAAATCGACATTATTATGTCACATACAGAGAAAAATCAGATTGTTGCTAAGGTTATGTTTAGTTGCTATGGATTTTTCTTTGAAAGCTTACTCAATTTTCTACTTTCTCAGTTGTTCTCTATTGAAAGAATCAATTTTTATCAAATATTCATTCCCGTACTATGATAATGACTGTAAACATGATACTTTTCTTCTTTTTTTAATCCGTTGCTAAGGGGAAAAAGGGGTTGCTATGGATATTTTAACCTTACCTTATTCTCTTTTTATTTGGAAATAAGATAAGAAATAATTAAATGTGATGATATTGTTTTCAAACAAAATTAATTCTTTTTATTCTATCATCAAAATTTTCAAAAAGGATTTTTATATCTTTTGATTAGTAAAAATGAGCTTTTTTTAGTAACAATTCCTGGGCATGCGCCATCAATTCCCCACGATGTTTTATTTTATGAATAAAAGAACATTGCTTGGCGTTACAAAAAGATAATTCAATTGAAAATTAAAAGGTACCTTTTTTCACCACATCCACTTAAAATAATCTTAAAACAGAGAAATTGAGAAAAATGCATTTTTCTGAAAATATGGCGTTTTTAAGTGAAAATTTAGACATTTTTAAATTTGAATTGAATTATGATAAAAATGCTTAATTTTGCTCACATCTTGTTCTTTTTCTCAAAACAAAAAGCATACATAATGCAACGATAAAAAATTGGCAATAGACATGATAAAACCTCACATTTTAGGGGTAAAATGGGCCTTAATTGGTCAATTTAGCTCAAGTCTGTTGCCATGGCAACCGTGAAGAATTTTGAAAATTTTCTTCCATTTTCTAATATCTTATGATGTATCAACCCATGTCACAATGTTTGGTTGAAATCTGAAGGCATTGGTGGTTACAGAGAATGGCTGTTAAATGTTTTCCCTGACATAGTCGCCATAGCACTTTCTGTGTAGACATAACCTCGACAATGCATGTTTTGTTGATATTGTTTCCGTTTTCGTGCGTGAACGGTTAGCTGACTCTCCTGGGCACCTGTTCCCACCTCTAGCTTGCTAGGGGTCCGTCGATGCTCAATTTGGTGCTCTGTTGTGAGTGCTGTTGTGATTGTTTGACAGTAAGTGTTTTAAATATTTTCCCTGACATGGTCGCCATAGCACTTTCTATATAGACATAACCTCAGACAGTGCCATGCTTGTATTTCATACATTGTTTTTATTTTCGTGCATGAGCATCGACAGCGGGTGCGGCAAGCCAACAGGGGATGCTTACTCCTCCCAGGCACCTGGTCCTACCTCTAACTTGCTAGGGGTCCATCGATGCTCAATTTGGTGTTCTATTGTGAGTGCTGTAGAGATTATCGTCAGGATCTTTGATATCTTTGAAAGAGGCTGATAAAGTCTTAGGGTGCCTTTGGTTCAAAGACGGCATCTTAATGCGATCTGCATATTGAAGTAAAAGTGTCGCTTATCAAATAGTGTTTCCAGTTCTATTTGTATGGTCATCTTACAGTGAGGAGGTTATTTTACACCATAATTGTGCGTTCTTCGATACCTCTAGGTAATCGGTAAAGTGGAATGGTTGTGAGGACGTAATCCGGATTACCTACACCGTCTGCTGGCGTGGCAGATGGCACCGATTGTCCATTGGTCTCGTTGGTTTATGAATAGTCATTTGTGTTTGGTGTTTTTATATGTGATTTGGTGTTCATTGTACCTTTTATGTATCTTTCTGTGCGTGTCTGCATTGTGTTTTTGCACTGGGTGTTTTGGAGTTTTGCTCTGGTGCTGCAACCGAGTCTTTTGCCCCTCCTTCCAATAGCCATATCTCGGAGATTATACCACGACCAATGACAGTTTATGTAGGTTATAAACTCATATTGACCTTGATATACGTTATTTCGATTCCAGGCAGGTAATATAAATATAAATTCTACACAAGGTACATCAGTACATTGCCTGTCTGGAACCGTAATGACATTTTTGTCATACTGCAAATCACATTCAAACTGTAATTTCAAAATGACGTCAAGAGCAAACATTCCTTTTTCCTCACCTGAGCAAAGCTCAAGTGAGCTATTGACATAGCGCTCCGTCCATCCGTCGTCCGGCGTAAACGTTTTACACCTTCGACATCTCCTCTGCAACCGCTGCACAGAATTTCACGAACTAATGGTCATCTACTACGTTTGTGTTTTTCGTGCCGAGCGGTCAACAAGTATGGCTGACGCATTTTCGACTTCTCCTATGCAACCGCTGCACAGAATTTCACGAAACCTTAAAAGAAGCAAGTGCTCAAGGCCTCTACCAAGTTTGTGGTTTTTTTTTTTTTGCCGATCGGGCAACAAATATGGCCTCCTAGGGCTCTGATTGGCTGATGCAATTTCGACTTCTCCTTTGCAACCGCTGCAGAGGATTTCACAAAACCTTAAAGGAAGCAAGTACCCGAGGTCACCTACCAAGTTTGTGCTTTGTCGCCGCCGTGGTCTAGGTGTTTTTATTAAATTGAAAAAATGTGTTTTTGGTGCCGATTGGTCAACAATTATGGCTGCCTAGGGCTCTGATTAGCTGACGCAGTTTTGACATCTCCAAAACTGATGCTCATAATTTCTCACGAAACCTTTAAGGAAGCAAGTACTCAAGGGCCCCACCGAATTGTCCACTACCATTTTTTTGTTTGCAACTCAGAAGAACGATGTGCCCCCTTGGGACTATTGTTTATTTGTTGATGGAGTTTAAAAGGAATTTCGCCATTACTAAGACCTGACGTGAAAAAACCACAACTAAAAATCAAATTAAACGATCTGAAGAGAGAGGAAAACATATAAACTTTTGAACATTTTTGTGGAAATGTTCTCTATGATGGCAAGAAACAATAGGTTTCCGTGACGTCATAAAGTTCTATATTAAGGAGTGCAGACGGGTAACATAGTCTCATAGTGACAGCTAAACTACCAATTAAATTCCAACAAATTTATCTGAAGTGTGACGAAGAAAGGATGTATCCAAATCAAGTCATTTATGACTAGATGTTGATACGTCGATATATGGAACTCTGTATAATTTCCATTGCTATTTTTGAAAAACGAATAATCTGATTGGCGGAAAAAATGTTGATACCTGCATCAACGAAAACGGAAGTACACGCTTAGCGTCGTCATAAGCAACGTCGTTAGCAACACAATTTCAAAGCGGCAAATAAATGTTAAACGCCACGAAATAAAATGATAAGTAATAAATGTATTATTTTGTGGTTGATCGAGGTATCAAAGCCAAACATTAATGAGGGAAAACTTATGCACCCTGACAAGATAATAAAAATATAATCTTAAAGAAGAATTTCGCACAAAGTAAGTGTTCGTATTCAGTCTTTGCGGAATGCAGAGTCTTTTCCCTTACAGACGGTATCTGACGTAAAAGCATTGTAATGTCAAGAAAATGGTTTAGTAACGTCGATTTTATACCGTAATTTCCCAGATTTTAAGGATTGTGTCCATAGAATTTGATGACGTCATAATCAGTCTACGTCAGACACCGTCTCAAATTGGAAATACCTCTGGTCTTCGAAAATAGCGAATACGACCCAAGGCAAATACAGTATAACTGTCCTCTGTTTTAGAATAAATACATTTTGAAAGTTTTAAAAGATGAGTTGAAAAATATCTAATGTAAACGTCTTCAAATTGAATAGCATCATTTAAGAACAAATAAATTGGCAACGTGGACCAGACATGCACGTTTCGGGTACTTAACCCTCATCAGTGATCCTAAATCCTAAATCTAAACAATGTAATATGCCAAAAAGTATGAAAGTTACTATGTCGAAAAGGGGTACCGAAAGACGTAGCAGGATGGTTGGGATATGATGCTACAGGACCCACATTTTAGAAATTTCAAGAAATTTTGATAACAGAAATTTAGATTGCGTTGAAGAAACGATCAACCGAAAATGATTGAACTTGGCTACATGTGCCCTCGGGGACTCCTGGTCCACCAGCAGTGACACTCACCAAGTGGTATAAATGTAAACGTCTTCAAATTGAATAGCATCATTTAAGAACAAATAAATTGGCAACGTGGACCAGACATGCACGTTTCGGGTACTTAACCCTCATCAGTGATCCTAAATCCTAAATCTAAACAATGTAATATGCCAAAAAGTATGAAAGTTACTATGTCGAAAAGGGGTACCGAAAGACGTAGCAGGATGGTTGGGATATGATGCTACAGGACCCACATTTTAGAAATTTCAAGAAATTTTGATAACAGAAATTTAGATTGCGTTGAAGAAACGATCAACCGAAAATGATTGAACTTGGCTACATGTGCCCTCGGGGACTCCTGGTCCACCAGCAGTGACACTCACCAAGTGGTATAAATGTAAACGTCTTCAAATTGAATAGCATCATTTAAGAACAAATAAATTGGCAACGTGGACCAGACATGCACGTTTCGGGTACTTAACCCTCATCAGTGATCCTAAATCCTAAATCTAAACAATGTAATATGCCAAAAAGTATGAAAGTTACTATGTCGAAAAGGGGTACGGAAAGACGTAGCGGGATGGTTGGGATATGCTAGGGATGTAACAATATATCGATATATTGCAATATTTCATAAATTCGTATCGCGATGCAAAATGCGCATCGCAATATATCGCACCTGTGTAGATTATACGAATGAACCATTGAATCACATTGTTTTTAAATTTAATCAATTTCCTTGAAACTAAGGGACCAATGTTTACATCAGTCATAATCGAAATTGATGATGACAAATGCAATCAAGAATTCAATTACTTATGTTTGTTTCCTTCAAGCAAATGACATTGACAATGAAAAATTCAATCAGAAAAACAAATAGTGTGTACAAACATAAAGAGGGACCTAATTTTTCATTAAAAATTAAAAAGAAATGAAAAGAGACGATATATCGCAATCCAGCAAATGAAACATCGCAATGTATCGCGATATACTTCTGCCGTATCGTTTCACCCCTATCCAATGTTATGCTCTAATCAAAGACACAACATGCTAAAGCAAATGATAATCGTACATGGACTGAATTCTGAAAATTGTTATTTATCGAAGTACTTTTAATCATTATATTCTGTAAAAGTGTCACTAATTCCATTCTAGAATGGTAGAGCTTGGGGACCCACGGCTCGCTTCTTTCTTGTTCGACTCCTACTTTGCCAAGTCTCTCCCATAAGCTTTATTGCTTTTGCCTGGAAAATTAAAGAAATTTTGCTTACATTTAAGGTCATGTTTATAATTTTGCTCTTAATCTGTTAATTATTAGGATTTCTCTTCCCCTATGTCGGCTTCGAGCAACGCTGTCGAGACATTATAGGTTGATACGCGCGTATGGTATACTGCAATTTTTACAACAGGTAATAAATTTCACTTTTGATGATTAATTACAACATTATCATTATCGTGACGTCAATTTTCCAGTGAAGCGATGAAAGTGCCGAAACATACTTTAAGAGATAATTAAAAATTCAATTTCTGTAACACCGAATGGAATTCTGTAACACCGATTCGAATTTCTGTGACACCGAATTGAATTTCTGTAACACCGAATCGAATTTCTTTAACATCGAACTTAATTACTGTAACACCGAATGGAATTTCTGTAACACCGAATTGAATTTCTGTAACACCGAATTGAATTTCTGTAACACCGAACACCGAATTGAATTTCTTATAACACCGAATTGAATTTCTGTAACACCGAATTGAATTTCTGAAGAAACCGAATTGAATTTCTGTAACAACGAAATTCAATTATTAGATCATTTATGTTTGAAGTTTGATTCTTTAATGTGAATTACAATCTTTACCTGATAGTCCAGCTCCTTTTGTTTGACTTGATTCCGTTTCCGGATGTACTGAAAATGATATATATATAGACATGATTAACTTATCATTTTTACAGTCAGTGTAATACATTTCTATAATGTCATACGGCGAAAATATATATGAAATGATACTAGAAATTGTGAATAATAACTTTGGTTTTATTAATTCATTCATCAACGAGTAGACAAATATGTTTAATTTAAACGCATTTGATAATGAATTTAATTTTGAAAATGACAAATATGGAAAAAGCAATATCCCTATCAAGAAGTAACAAAATCACTGATCGAAAAATCATCTAACCAAAAGCATACAAAACCAGGATAAAACCACAGCTAAGGCAAAGGAACATAAATTTAAAAAATCTACCATATAAAGAGAAGTGAACTCCCTGCGAAGGAGTGAGATCAGGTGCCCAGGAAGAGTGAGCATCTCCTGCTTGTATGCAACACCCGCCACTGAATTTATCATATAATTATGAGTTTTACCACACATTTTGAAGTTTGAAAAAAAGTATTTCATTGAAACTAAAATTTGTTTTGAAATATTATAAATTATTCATTTGTAGTAATGGGTATGCTCCGCCCATTTTATATCAATTGACGCTTGTTGTGTATGGATGTGTGTATGTATAGATGTGTATGGATCAATCTGAGTTCGTTGCCATTATAACATAGAATTGAACGAGACATTTGGTACAGGAAATAAACTAAATCAATGTTTATATTGCTACAAATACTAACTGACATTTCTACAGTTTTTACAAAGAATAAAGATATTTATCCCGCAAATTTCTTGCAATTTGATTGGTCGAGAAGAACCAAATATTATGTTGTATTATTTTACTGACAGGATATCATTTTAATATTCTGCTTCCCCTAGGACGCTTAACGCTTTTGACGTCACCAAGATGGTTTAAAATATGTTGACATAACATACACAAACCAAAAGCTATCGGCGGGATGAATTCGTTATACAGTGTTTTACAAGGGAGATACAAAAATACATTGGGTCGATGAAAAAAGTAGTACCACTTTTTGTATCGACCCAATATACATTTCTGTATCTCCCCTATAAAACACTGTATAACTAATAATATCATCCACCATGCCATCTCAATATAAACTGATGAGATGATATTCTGTTTGACTACGATTTACATTACTTTTTAAATAAAACGCATATCACGTGATTTGCAAATAATCTTGTGCACGGCAATCCTCTTGGATAAAGCAAGGTAAAGGGTTATATTCAGATGACAATTAAGAAGAAAATTTTCGATTATTTTACATGTCATGATATTGTGAACGTAAAGGTACAAAATGCTCTGAATATACGTCTATTCTTGACCAGAATAGATTACCATCATAAAAATGATAATGATATTTACATAATGAGCCTAAGATAAATTCATATTACGTATATCTAGACAGTATTTACCATGATTAAAGTTTTATCAAAGGGGATTTCTCTGCACTAGATTATTTGCGTATCAGGTGCCATGCGACTATGTTGGATAAATTATAGAAGAACACAGTGCACCTGGTTCCACTACCATATTGGGAATTCTCTTCTTTTCATGTGGTGGGGGCATTAATGTTTTTGCTTTGGATCCTGTTTTATCATGTATGCATTCGGTTTATGATTTTCTGTAAAAGGATATGGTCATTGTCCATATTTGTCGTTGCAATTACTCTACTTGATGTTAGCTTAATAGATTCCAATGGGTTGTTTTAACATTTGGCATGATCAAGAGGCTATGGATCTGAATATATTAGCATATATATACGTAAAACCTTCATCATACCACAACTAGTGTTGATATTATGAATAGGAGATGGAACAACGCATATAGGCCAACAAAGAAGAAGAAAGCTCCGAAGTCCGAGTCGCCTTGTGTACCGTTATCTGAGATCTGTGATACTATAGCATGCCATACTGCTACTAGGTAATTAAATACCATACAAAATAAGATGTACTTGTCCTGAAATAAGAAAGTCTGATTAAACACGATGACTTCTGAACACTTCAAATGATGACTTCTGAACTCTTTCAATGATCAAGTATACATTGTTTAGATTAAGGTTAACTGACGAGGGTTAAGAAACCGAAACGTGCATGTCTGGTCCATGCTGCAAATATATCTGTTCTTAGATGATGCTATTGAATTCGAAGAAGTTTAACATTGAACAGGCAAATGTTTAACACCAATTCTCTGTAAGCGCAAGGATTTTTTTACCAAGCATGGTCTCTGTTTAACGAAATTTCATACATAGCTAGGACTAAAAGCCAGAAATGAAAATACCCGAAACGTGTTTGATTGGTCCATTTTGCAAATTTGTTTGTTCTGAAATGATGCTATTGAATTTGAAGACGTTAAAGATTCATTAACTCATGGTTGCCATTTGTCATCAGCTCATAAAATTCCAAAATATGAAACTTAACCGATTGTGAGGCTTTACATTGTCTCATACAGATAGTTCAAAATTTCAATCATTATAAAATTCAAAAACAGAGACAGTAAGATACTCAACCATCTTGCTTGGGTCTTTTTAAGCCTTTGGAAGGGTTGTGCGCATGTTATTCAGGATAACCACACCATCTGTTACTAACGTGGTTGACTGGCCGTCCTGAATCGGCACCGATTGCCCATGGGTCTCGTTGGTTTATGTGTTGTCTTTTATGTTCGATGTTTGGTGTCTCGTATGCTGTTCCTTGTCTCTTGCTGTGTGTGTCTTCTCTGTGTTTCTACTTGGGGTGTTTGGTGTGTTGCTGTTGGTGCTGCAACCGAGTCTTGTTGGAGATCCCCTCCTTTCTTAGAAACTTAATCTCTTTTAACTGTGATGTAATAACCTTATTGAACCACTATTAATGCTTTCTTTACAGCTTGATTGGCAATATTGACAAATATGTTCTATAGTACCAATTTTATTGTTCTATACACGTCTTTCGGATATTGAATCCTCGTCAGCATTACTTCATGACAAACAGTTAAATAAAGTCGAAGTGATTTTTAATGGCGCCATGTACACTACAGACTTTAATTTTCTTCTTGCCAAAATGAGCAGCTCCAAATTTTGTGCAAGGTTTATTCAGACGCATATTTAAGTGAAATATTTGGCCAAAAATCGTTGGGGGTAGGCGCAAGGAGCTTAATTCCAAACATAATGTTAACAATACAAATGAGAACTTTACTAGTTTATTCATTCTTTCAATGTTGGATGCGAACAAAGAAGTGAAAATTTGAAGATTACTTTTATTTTTATGTTTACTGTTTGCAAGTTATGAGTAAATCAGCTTTGACAGTAAAGAACGCGAAATAAAAAGAAAATATTGATGTATTGTTTTGTCAATATTTCTTAAATATCCATTTTGAATAGTTCTTTGATGATCAGTTTTACATGTAACTTGTTATTCATTGTATTTGATATTTCAATTAAAATGAGTACATTAAGCTTGCTCCGTTATCATTTTATCTGAACGTTAACTTTCTTGTTTAAAAAAAAACTAAGAGAAAATAAGGGGAAGAAATACTCCAATGCAACGTAATTTTCAAAAATTCACACGAAGATACTATTTTTTTTTATCATCAATAGATTTCTATGATGTTTGAACAAAAGATTAAAACAAGAATAAAGCCTACGCTCACGCAGCAAGATACGCCCGTTGGGATTTTTTTCACAACACCAAAATATCTAAGTCCCATAACTCCATAAGGACAAATCAGATGAACCTGAAAATCGAAAGGCAGCTTCCTCTTCAAAGTCTGATCACAATGTACAAATATCATGAAAATCTGTTGACGCATATTCAAGTTATTGTGTTCCATGCACCTTTATTTTGCCCTTAGCTTAACATGTATGTGCATATAACCCAACCCCCCCCCCCCATTACACATTATTTCCGAATAATGTGACAAAAAATTTAAGAACCCGTTATATATGTGAAAGAACATCCTTTCTACTTTAAGTATACAAAATTTCAAAACATTTTGACCAGAAATAGATTTTTAAAGAATTTTTAACTATTTTAGTATATTTTTACATTGTATCTAATATATCTAAGTCCCATAACTCCGTATCGACAAATCGGATGAACCTGAAAATCGAAAGGCGGCTTCTCCTTTAAAGTCTTATCACAATGTAAAAATATCATATAAATCCGTTGACGTATATTCAAGTTATTGCGTTCCATGCGCCTATATTTTGCCCTTAGCTTAACATGTATGTGCATATAACCCCCCCCCCCCCCTTCCCATTACAAATATCTCGGTTATGCGACCAAAATATTAAAAACCCGTTACATATGTCAAAGAACATCCTTTTTACCTTAAGTATACAAAATTTCAAAACATTTCGATCAGAAATAGATTTTTAAATAATTTTTAACTATTTTAGTATATTTTCACTGTATCTTAAAATATCTAAGTCCCATAACTCTGTAACGACAAATCGGATGAACCTGAAAATCGAAAGGCGGCTTCCTCTCCACAGTCCAATCATAATGTATGAATATCATGAAAATCTGTTGACACATATTCAAGTTATTGCGTTCCATGCGCCTATATTTTGCCCTTAGCTTAACATGTATGTGCATATTACCCACCCACCCCCCCCCCTTCCCATTACACACAATATCTCGGTTATGAGACAAAAAAATTAAAAACCCGTTACATATGTCAAAGAACATCCTTTCTACTTGAAGTATACAAAATTTCAAAACATTTCGATGAGAAATAGATTTTTAAATAATTTTTAACTATTTTAGTATATTTTCACTGTATTTTAAAATATCTAAGTCCCATAACTCTGTAACGACAAATCGAATGAACCTGAAAATCGAAAGGCGGCTTCCTCTCCACAGTCCAATCATAATGTATGAATATCATGAAAATCTGTTGACGCATATTCAAGTTATTGCGTTCCATGCGCCTATATTTTGCCCTTAACTTAACATGTATGTGCATATAACCCCCCCCCCTTCCCATTACACACAATATCTCGATTATGCGACAAAAAAATTAAAAACCCGTTACATATGTCAAAGAACATCCTTTCTACTTGAAGTATACAAAATGTCAAAACATTTCGACCAGAAATGGATTTTTAAATAATTTTTAACTATTTTAGTATATTTTCACTGTATTTTAAAAATCTAAGTCCCATAACTCTGTAACGACAAAACGGATGAACCTGAAAATCGAAAGGCGGCTTCCTCTCCACAGTCCAATCATAATGTATGAATTTCGTGAAAATCTGTTGACGCGTATTCAAGTTATTGCGTTCCATAGGCGGACGGACAGACGGACAGACGGACAGACGGACGGACGGACAGACGGACGGACTTCACCATACCATAATACGACCCGTCAAATAACGGGCGTATAAAAAGTACCCCTTAACCCTTTTTAAGAAAACATAATGGCAAAATGTCTACAAAAATAGGTTTTTAGGACACAAAATCGCTCTCAGAGACATACTTTTGTTCATATTATTTGCCTTTCTCGCAAATGTTTTTTTTTTTAATTTTTAATGAATTAAAAACTGAATGCTACCTATATGCTCCATATAGTGTCTTGTATTATGTTGCCTAATGTTTAAACATGGAGAAATTAATATAACTTATCATTACTTAAATTGCTGCAATTTTTGAAGAAATTGATCTTCATTTGGTGTAGATTTTCAAGATCTGGTAGCAAAGAAAAAAGCCCACCAACATATTAATATGCCTTACTTTTCTTTCCGTAATATGTTTAATGTTAATTGTTGGATTATGAAAAGAAAAATGGTATATAAACCCGCTTTTAAGCCTTGTAAATAGGTACATGAAACATTCTTTTACCAAAAAAATAAATAAATAAATAAAATGGCCGTATCCAAGGACAAACAAACTTATTTTAAATGTGCAGCCAAAACCTTACATATCTTTCCTTAGCAACGGCTTATTTTTCTTAGTATTGACAGAAATATGTTTAATCAAAATTTGAGTTAACCTTATAAAAACATTGTTTCCTTTATATTGTCAGAAAGAAGGTCTGCAATCTGATTATAACAGTACTTTTCCTTGGATACCATCCATGAAACCAGGAAAAAATCCTTTTCATTGATTGCCATCTGATTAGATTTAATTTCCAACTTCCATTCTACATCATTTTAAGTGAAAATTTCAAATTGCTATTTTAAGGTAAAATTGGCTTATTTCGGAAGAATGTTGATCCAGATTTAGCCCCGACCGACTCCAGCGTATTCTCGACTGATATCAACGACCCAGTGCCGACTTATAATTTGGGGTCGCACGCCGACAAAACATTACACTTACCTAAGGAATTCAATAAAAGAATGACAGAGGGGTAGAGGCAAAAGTGATCAGTTTTGGCCCCGATCAAAATTTTTGAATAAATCATATTTTGTCATTCAGCATGCTTCTTGTAAACAAAAAAGCACATATTTCATGTGATTTCTCTAAAACCCTACCTTTCAGGGCTAAATGATTAAAAACTTATCTCTATGTCTTCACTATAGAAATTCATATTTTTCGGCAAGGGGCAAACATACGTACAATTGTAGGCACTAGAGCAATGGCATGTAACAGGTTCAAACTCGCATGAGATATTATTTTCAGTGTTATGGATGCACGTAAAAAGTATGACTTTGTTACACACGCTTGCTCTATATATACTTTAAACTATAAAGTTGAAATCTGGTTGTAATTATTTTACCATTATATATATGATTATGGTAATAGTGAGCAATTTTGGCGTTAGATAACACTCTAAAACATTTACAATATCATATTTCTATTCAATTTCAATAAACATCAATATCTCTAACCCTATTTTTGAAAAACATAAAAAACAGTAAGAAAACAATTTTTTGAAAATAGCAAAAAAAAAAAAAAAAAAAAAAAAACGGGGCCAAAAATAGCAGAATTTGCCCCTACCCCTGTACACCAGGGCTTCGATCATTATACTTCATACCAGTTTTGTAAGGTAGGGGATCTTTGGTAATTGTTGATTTGTGACAAATCTGAACGTGACTCCTGTGAGGGTCAGAGTAAAGGCGAGCTGAAGACGGTTTTGTGGAAGATTATTGTTGACAGCAAACGTGGCAAATGACAGAGAGCTGATGATGGTCTGTAAATATAATAGGTATGATTGAATAACATGAAATATGAATTATTACATTCATATCATAAATATATACATGTAGGTATTACAACAGATACATACAGATTTATTTTGCCACGGACTAGTTCGAACCAATCAGGGAGCGTAAATCACGTCACGTGCACGCCGTCGAAATTTCTAAAGACCGTGGGCAATTCCGCCATTGCCAAATACATGAATTTGCAAGTAAAAGTAGTCGGGAAACGTGAATTTTCTGCAACCGAAAACGAAGGTATAGGTCCTCGACAAAAAAAAAACAGTTATTAGCTTTGCTACTTACCGTCCACAGAGATTTCGCCTTCTATGGGCTTGAACAACCCGACAAATATCTGTAGACGGTCAGTAACTAAGCTAATAACTAATAATAGTCTTGTACCAGCTATATAGGTAATATATAACTGTCCAGTCATATCACAGATATATAGAATTTTTAGGACGACATCAGACATGTTTGTTTCTAATATATTAGATATCATTACAGTCTTGTTGCAGGTATATATATGTACAAAACTTGAGAGGTGCAGGTACAGTGGCAGTCGTGTTACATATGATTGAATACAATTGTACTTATATTACAGACGTACCTGTCAAAATATATATCAGGTTCTTTTTAACCTTGATATTTTCATGCCCAATAAATGATGTCATACAGTTAAACCTGTTTTAAGATTCCCTTCAAGAGAATGTCATACCATGGTCACATAAGACAAGTGGTCTCTTAATGCAGATTCATTTACATTAAACTTATTTACGTTGGAAATGAATAACCTTGGTCAGTTAAAATAGGAAGTTACTTAATACAGTGGGTCGCTAAGGCAGGTTTAATTGTACTTTCATTTTTATGAATTGAACAGAACCCAAGGTGGAACGTCATACACGGGTTGGACATGACACCCTTTAATCTGGACATACACATTTAATCGACCTTACCAGGAGGTAGTGATCAGTATTTACGTACCATAATAATGATGATATTCCACACAAAGAACGCTGGTCGGCGCCTGGCAAGGGTCTTCATTAACAAGAAAGGATACGCCACGTTTTTACCCTCAGAGAAATCCTTAGTTACACTCTTGTTCTCCGATTCTATAAAATCTCTTAGATCCCATTCCTACAATTAATCAAACTACATGATTGTATCTTATTATGGTGCGGCTAGCCAAACAGGGGCACCTTGTCCCACCTATAGCTTGCTAGGGGTCCGTCGATGCTCAATTTGGTGCTCTACTGTGAGTGCTGTTGAGATTGTTGTCGGGATCTTCTTTATCTCATTTATGTTACCATGGTCATGAATTTCTTAGTTTATGAATATACTTATGTAATATATAATATATATAGTATAGAATTGATATTGTGAAGACTTCCGACTTATTGTGTCAAGTTATGTTATATAAATAGCAACCACAATAAATTTTTTTCAATATTTCATTCATATTGCAAATGGTACCTAAAATGTATTTCAAAGTAAACTGATGATCAACTCGATCAAACAACACTTAGAACGTTGATATCTCTACACTGTAGGCTGTGGTAGAATATGGCAAATAGTCATCCAGAAGGGAATGCCTTACTGAAAAGTTGGAAGGTTGTCCGCACGTAATCCGGATAACCAGACCATCTGCTACTAACTTGGCAGATGGACGTCATCAGACAGCACCAATTGTCCATGGGTCTCGTTGGTTTATGTGTGGTCATTTGTGTTTGATGTTGTGTTTGCTATTCCTTGTCCCTTTTGTGTCTCTGGTTGTGTGTGTTTTATCTGTGTTTTTACTTTGGGTGTTTTGATGTGTTGCTGTTAGTGCTGCAACCAAGTATTGTTGGGGATTCCCTCCTTTCCATCAAGAAGTGAATGAAACCGTCATGAAAAAGGGATGCGGCGAAGAGATACACTTAAAACATTAAATCAAACATGTCAACCGTGATATTTGCTTACTGCTTGCTTACTGCTCATGAACTATTCATGGTATAACATATAGGTAGATATTCGTTTGTATAATAGTATAGTATTTGTAATTTCTTGAATGAAAAATGAAATTGAACTCAATGTTGGAATACTACCTGTTCATCAACAAAACAAGACACCGTAAGAGAACTTAGGTCCTGGTCATCTTCCACGATCTCTACTTCGTCCACCGGCCGCTCTGACGTAATGACCACACCCAGGTCCTGAAAGATACATCTGTTTATTATGTTTAGAAGTATACTATTATAGATCAAACTTATAGAATCTAGCACCACTTTGAGTTCCGGATAGGAAAAAATATCAGTTGAACGCCATGCTGAATATACAATGTATGTGATCTTGAAATAACGTAAGTCAAGTTGTCTTTGACTTCATAAAGCAACAATCAGGGGTGCCGGATGGAATTGTCCAGTACTGGTTAAACATCAGATCAGTCCCTCAAATGTGCGACAAAAAGGTATATCAGACAATATTACCTGTCTTGAACCATAGTAACACTCTTATCATGCCAAAAATCACGCATAAAATGGCGTCGCGAGTAAAACTTCTAATTTCTTTTCTTTTTTATGGATTAAAAAATCCTTTTTTCCCACGAGAAAGATGATACCAATATATCATTTATTCAATATGATTAACCCAGGAATAAAATTTATTCTAGTACCAGAAAAATAGAATTTAAGG
Organism: Pinctada imbricata; assembly: GCA_033119305.1. Taxonomy (NCBI): domain Eukaryota; kingdom Metazoa; phylum Mollusca; class Bivalvia; order Pterioida; family Pteriidae; genus Pinctada; species Pinctada imbricata. Next base: position 19,376,482 of record VSWD01000002.1, read on the forward strand.
ATCTGAAGTACGAAATGTGTTATGGCTTTACGGGATGCTCGCTGCTAAGACGTTCAAAAACAAAAGGATTTCGTGACGTCACCAAATTCCATATTTACGGCTTCAGACGGATGACATACTAGAGGTCTCAGAATTACGGTTTAGCATCCAATGAGATTCCTAGAAATTTATATGCAGTGTGACGAATATAAATGTCTCCATTCAGAATTAATTTGCTGTATATATTAAAATTATCATGCGTTCTGTTTGCCTTTTACTGTTACAATAGTCAATGTTGGTTACTATCTGTTGCGGCTGATACAGGAGTAACGTTAACAGATGCTTGTTACAATTCGTAATTACTTTGTAATAACTGGATTATATTTGATATCTTATATGCGGTATCTTTCTAACTGCTTGTTGTAATGTGTGTACTTTCCATTGCAGTAATAATGATACTTATAGGTTGTTGGAGTATTTATTTACTGTCGCAATGGTAATGTTACCAGTATGTTATTTTGGCCCGATATGAAATAACTGTTACTGTTTGTTTTCATCAGTTGGTTTTGTTAATTTGTGTTACTGTATTTATTGTATTCTGTTATAAATGTTACACAACCGTTGCTGTAACACAACTGGAAACGTAGTAACTGTTATATTTCCAGCTGATCGCTTCGATACTGAGGTATTGTTTAAAAACTACTTGCTAATAAGAATCAATAAGCTTTAGAAATCATTGATTCATGAAAAATAAAATCCTACCCAAATGAATACATAAAATTTATCAGCTTAGTCTACATTTACTGGAGAACAATTTTATTTTCTCCATATAGTTGTATATTTGAGATACAAGAAGGTCATTTTCAATGCATAACGAAGAATTGATCGTTTCTTGCATTCATTCAAAACTATCATCGATATTAAAGGAGACTAACATCTTAGCATCATTTCTCCTCGTCGTGTTAACTTCCGGGGTAGATCGTACCTAAAATGACCCCGTAGGAAAGTACAAACGAAAACCTTCGCAATAAACTTTTCATGGTCGAGTCTTTGAAGTGCAGACAAACCGAAGTTAAAATTTATATATCATCGTTTCAAAATTTTATTGCATTTTCTTATCATATTCATTTTCAGGACTTAATTCTGAATTATTTGATACCAAACAAACCTATAATACATTAATTTAAAGCTAAGAAATAAAATCATGACCTATTTTTAAAAATCAGTCATCAAAGTTCTTTTCGTTAATAACTTTTTTGTTACAAGTCCAATTTTAATCAAATGATCGTCTCATAAAGACCTTTTCAGAAATATATACATTCATTGGGTTTTCTAGAAAAATTGAATCTGTAAAATTCTGATGCCCCTTTGTCTGGAAATTTCCCATTCACCATGTCGTGAACTATTGTTACATCAATGTAACAAATTTGTAAAAATTAGCTTTTTCTACTCATTGGTTAGCGCTGAATACGTAGCTAACTAATGAAAATGCTGGTTTCCAGGACCCGCCTACCTTTCTTTTGTTATCGCTTTTGAGATTATCGTCAGGATCTTCTTTAACTCATTTATGTCACACTTATCTTTGTCGTGTGGAGCTCGTAAAAAGTTCCCCGCGAGGTGAGGTGTTTGACATTAAGTGTTTGGAATATTTTCCTGACATGGTGGCCGTGTCACTTTCTGTATAGAAATGGCGTCAGATAGTTCATGTATTTTAGATATTGTTATCATTTTCGTGCGGGAACATCGACGGCGGGTGCGGCTAGCCAAACAGGGGGTGCTTACTCCTCCCGGGCACCCGGTCCCACCTCTAGCTTACTAGGGATCCGTCGATGCTCAATTTAATTTGTGCTCTATTGTGAGTGCTGTTGAAATTGTCGTCAGGATCTTCTTTAACTCATTTACCAAGGGATTTTTGAGATACGAGCTTCCCCGTGGGTTACCCACGATGCATCCTTCTTATGCTATTTTGGACATAGATTTTATTTGGATATGCTTTTGAATCGACCCTACAGAAAATTTGGAGCCATACAATTAATTTTGGCTGTGTCCAAAAATCCCTGTAGATAATAAGCATCACTGATAAGGATAAAGTATTCTGTTCTGATTTTGTTCTGAGACCTAGGCGTCTTTCAGATAAGCTTCTCAGTCAGGGAAATGTTTGTGACCGACTGACATCGTCACTAAGGAAGTTCTACGGTCGATACGGGGAACTCGTCATACACTATGATGTCCCACTCTCCAGAATGGTGGGCGATATTCTGTCATAGACCATTTGAACCATCCAACCCAAGATTGTACTCTATGTCTTCCGAAATGGAAGTTACCGGATGTGACAGTTCTACCGAATTGAAGTGGCGGGTGTTGCATGCAAGCTGGAGATGCTTACTCTTCCTGGGCACCTGGTCTCACTTCCATAGCGGGAGTTCGCTTCTTTTCATATGGTGGAGGTTTTTGTTTGTTTGCTTTGGTTCCTGTTTTGATCCTGATTTTGTATGCCTTCGGTTTCTGATTTTCTGAATTATCGATTTTGTGCTGTATACAGGGATATGGTCATTATCCATATTTGTCATTCGAAACACGTGTCTGGTGTATAATACATTGGTTTGAAATTTTCTTCGGGAAGTTATAGAGTAGTTGGAACACCTCCATGTTATTGCAATCGGCAGTTGTCCAAATTTGAATATTTCCTTTACATTCCATACAAAAAGTGAAAAATATCTCGAGTTTGCAACAATAAATTTAGGAAATGGTGTGCTTCGTACAGGAACAGTTCCATCGTAAATCCCGTGTTTGTTCGTCATTAATCCCCCATGCCACAGCCTGAGTTTTCTAAATAACCTTACTCAAACTTCTAGTTATTACTGTCGTTACTTACCAATTGTCAATTATTATATGTAGCTACTTATGCGAAATGATTTTTAAATCGGTTTGTGATTTCCTGAATTATCGATTAAGTACTCTGTATTGGAATATGGTCATTGTCCATATTTGTCATTAACCACGACCAAAATAGTAAGTAAAATAATTGTTACTTCATTTTATGAACACATTTTGTATACAATTATTAAATGTCTTCAAATTCGATATAAATTAAAATAAATGCTGGTTTTGTTTTCATATTTCATCTGACTTTTTTGAAAGAATGACTGAAGCATAGGATGATATCTTTTAATTTCAACACAAATTGGTTATAGGCTTCACCATTTTCTTATGATCCTTCAAATTTCTAATGCAATGTTTACCTGGAAGTCAAAAGGAAATTCCTGCAGTTCCAGATTTTCATTGAACACTCCTTTGATACGTCGTTTTTCCACAATAAAAGCCTCCCCTGACTTGCCATACCTTAGATCCTTCCAAGTGTTATTGCGGGTTGTACTCACTACGTTCTGGATGATTAACTTTGGTTCCCAGTAAGTTCGCAAGTCGGGCTTATCCTTGTCCTGACGAAACAATATGCGATTCAGAAGTTATGCTATTGGACATTTTACAAGTTAACGTACTTCGAAATCGCACTTTGATCCTCGCACGTGTAGGGATATCAACAAATCGAGGGTAGTAAGAAAAGTAAAATATGAACACTCAGTAGACGAAATGACAATCGAGAGCTTTAAATATGTATATGCAAACATGAAAACAAAGTAATTCTCACACAAAGTATTCCAGTATCATTGGGATAATATCAACAATTTATATTTATGACACAGTCCCTTGGAAGTGCTATGTCCGAAGTGCGAAGTCCATGAACATGAAAAATGTTTATTATTCCCACTGACAATAAAGGTAAGTAGTAATCGTACATGACACAACAAATAACGATGACAACTTTGAGTATTACATAATATATCTATATCAAAATAATTAGAAAGAATTTTTCATTTGCCTTGTTAATGTAGCACGAGAAAGCACTTCAGGATTTGAATATTCAATATGTATAATTGATTTTCCTTTTTAATCAGCATTGTCCAAAGTATCATTTTCTGTCCTTTATAAGAAAAGCACTTTGGACTCCGAAATGTTAAGTACAAACCATTTTCTTAGTAAAGATAATTTAAACAAAACAGGAAAACGCACTTTTTATCGATGATTCCATACTCATATATAAGACGACACTGGATTCGCATGCTTAGTTCACAAGAAATCAGATTTCATTGGCAAAGCCCAAAGAAAGAAAACAAGGATGAACTTAGTAAATTCTGTATTCAGTTGAAGAAACAATGGTTACATTCTGACACTAACGATATATTCCTTGAAGTCAAATCCCTGGTTTGTGATGGTAAAGTAAGGGTTATTCTACTGTCTCTAAGGGCGTAGCCCGAGGAGCAGTTGAATAATTCACTTGTTGCACGGTGATTGTTAGGCCATCAAACAATTATCACCAATGATAGAATCATGTTTCACTGCTAGCTAAAGAAAACTACTCATGGTAGTCAGTCAATGACTCATTGAAGAATTCAATCATTACTTCAATCATTAATCTAATCATTGCTACACAATGAAAATTATTGCACCGTATGGAGAGGTGTAAATTACCGTGCAACAAATATATTTGACCTCCCTGCTAAAGACATCGATTCACGTCGTTTACTTTGGTGAAGATAACTTTAACCCTCTTTATGCTTTTACGAAAGCCTAAAGGTTTGGCTACAAGAGCTGACCTATTTTGCTCTTCTGTTCGCATTTCAATCAAGTACGCAGACTGTGCCACCGTTTTTGTATTGTTTATTCGCCACAGGAATCTTTGTCGACATTTCAAAAGGTTTACAGGCAGGTCCTCTTGCATTACAAACCTAACTATACAGGTTTTAGGATCCCTTTATTATTTTTTATCCGTCCTTGTTTGGCAGCGGTCCTTAAGATCCCCTACCTTATCTCCACAAATCTACCTTTACTTCCAAAGAGTTGGGACACTTCCGTATTCCAACAACACACCAAAAGAAAGGATGGGATCCCATACAACTCCCCCCCCAAACAAAACACCAAATGCAAAAACACAGATCAGACAAATCTACTATTACTTCCAAAGAGTTGGAACACTTCCGTATTCCAACAACAGACCAAAAGAAAGGATGATATCTCCAACAACATTCGGTTGTAGCGCCCACAACATAACCCTAAAAGACCCAATGCGAACACACAGAGCAGACACATACAGAACGAGACGCAACGTTATTAAAGGCTGAGATCTCGATTACACAACCAAGACCGGTTGGTTCTTTCTGACCTTGTACTAAATGCAGATGTATTCTGCATTTCTATATTAGTATACTGTAACTGTATTTTAACATTATCTTCACGAAGATCATCTCGCTGAAGATCTCATCTCGCAGAGATCTCATCTCAAGGAGACAAAAGTGTGCCACCATACTTCTGTCATTTCTATGACATAAGCATTAATGACTACATAATCAGTCGATTTAAAATATCAAATAATAACAGGCTAAACAATGATTCCTTAATCACGTTAGTCTAGCTATATATTCATCTTCTAAGATATCTACTGAAACATGCGCATTTTTTTTTTTATCTTAATCTACATGTATTTCAATTAAATTTTGATTTTCTTTCACTATTTCACTAAGCTTGCTAGTCCACAATCTACCTACAACACAGTTGTTTACCTTACTACGTTTAACCACTGACGGCTCTAGACTGTCTGTAGATTTCTGTCTGTACATTTTCCATTTTGTCTTTGTTATATAGCAGCATGAATAATTGTGAAAATGCTCAAATGTACATGTATTCACGAATATAATATGCAATGTACTTGAATTAAAAAAGACATTTCATTACGAATTATAGATCTCTTTTTGGGTTGAATAATTACAAAATCATCGGGATATAGATCATGAAAAGAAGGTGATCATGAGTTGTCACAAGTTTAATATCTATTTTGGGTTAAGTAAACTGGTATTACCTTTCCATGATCCAGTGAGAGTTCCCGCCATCTAGCCTGTACAAAGATCTCGGCAGAGAACTGTTCCTTTACTGTATCTATGTCACTCAGCTTCAGGAATACTACCTTCAGAAAGATCCTCTGTAATGTCAGAAAATATCAGTTTAAGAAAGCAGGAGATGCTTACTCTTTCTGGGCACCTGGTCTCACTCTTATATCGGGAGTCCGCTTCTTTTCATGTGGTGGAGGTTTTTGTTTGTTTGCTTTGGTTTCTGTTTTATCCTGATTTTGTATGCCTTCGGTTTCTGATTTTCTGAGTAATCGATTTTGTGCTGTATACATGGATATGGTCATAGTCCATGTTTGTCATTTAAGCAAGGACATGCTTTCAATTTCCTATCTCCCTCCACGTGCATATATATGACATTTCTCTGCCTATTTCTCAGATTATGTCAACATCCAGTCTATAGATGTCAAAATGTTTGTCCGCCAACACGGCAATATAGCTGATATAAACAATAATGACAATTGACCCTAACGATTGCGAGAAAAAAATGCAAAATTTCGTGACGTCACAATGCTTTTATCCTGGACAAACAAGCTTCGAACCTCGGTCAAACATCAAAATTGCATTGTGACGTCATGGAATTTCTCAAATTTTCCCGCGTTCGGAAGGGTCAATTGACAATCAGCAATTATTACAATTGACAAAATTTTGCATCAAACATACGTCTTTCGGTACATTTTTGGACACATAACTTTCACACTCTTTGGTCATTGTTTAGATTGAGGATCACTGACGAGGGTTCAGTATCCGAAACGTCTGGTCCATGCTGTAAATTTATCGGTTCTTAAATGATGCTATTGAATTTGAAGACGTAAAAATGCGATATTTATCTTATTTGTTGGAAACATTATATCAATCATATCACTGAAATACTATACTGACCTTAGCCTTTGAGACAGTTCCGTCCGTGGCGTCTGACATAATGTCATTTATGTCCAATTGTTCGTTTCCAAATTCTAAAGTTCCATATCGTTGATGCACATGTATGCGATTTTGAAATATTTCATATCAAAGTGTAATTGCTCCTTATCATTTAAATTACATGTACATGTTCAGTATATTCGATTTGATGTAATAAAGATTGGAAATGTTGTGTGAGATATCTCTTTAGTAAAATATAATGATTGGTTTTTGTTAAACGGGATCATATTGATAAAGGATATTTCGATGCGCACATATTGAATTTAAAACTCCAGTCAGTATATGTGTTTACAATTGTTTAGGGTTACCAATCATTGACTGTTACAAAGAATTGATTCGCCTCCCTTCCTCTTGAAGGACCGTGTACTCAGTAAATACCTAACAAAATAACTTATTGTTTGTAGTATTCATTGTAAAAATATCAATTATCCTCTGACTGGTATGGAATAGAGGTCATGTTTGTATACAACCTAAAAGATTAGAACGGTAGAGAGGGAATGTTTTTAGGACTGGTTGGTCCGTCAATATTATGAGGCTTTAGTCAACACACCGTAATACGAAACTCTCTTAAATCCGTCATAGTCAGATATAATTCTCTATGATTAAAACAATTGTCGACGTCAAGGAAAAAAAACATTATACGTATAGAAAATCCCATTGAATATATAGACAAAATTATTAAATAAAAAGATTAAGGAACAAACAACGATAATTTCACATTGTTACCCGTGTCTGTTTAAGGTTCTTCAGACAATAATGAACTCTTTTCTGATACAAAATTCTCACTATCATTAATGTATAAATAAGATTTGTATAAAATAATTAGTGAAATGGATAGACAAGTAAACGATACGAATGTTGTAAACCGTCTTTTATTCGCGAGCCTTTTATTTTCCGAATTCTTCTTAGCATAAAAGAACGTTTTGTGGTGCTATAAAATGTTTATTTTCGGTATTAATTTTTCAACATATCAACTGAAATCTTTTGTACGAATAATGCATTTTCCTCCTTTATGTTTGATAGCCAAATTGAAACTAAATATGTGCTGAATTACATTTCGTAATCGGAAAAGTGGGAGGGTTGTGCGCACGTAATCCGGATAAGCACACCGTCTGCTTATTGCGTGGCAGATGACCGTCCTAAGTCGGCACCGATTGCCCATTGATCTCGTTGGTTTATGCGTGGTCTTTTTGTTTCATCTTTCTATAGTGTGAGTTGGTGTTCCTTGTCCCTTTTGTATCTATTTCTGTGGATGTCTGCTCTGTTTTTTTGCATTGGTTGTTTAGGAGGTTTGCTGTTGGCACTACAACAGAGTGTTGTTGGAGATCCCCTTCTTCTTTCGGAATAATTATTCAATTAGTAGTAGTATGGTTTTTTCTCCACAATGGTTCCACTTGTTCACAAGTTGTCGATCGATTTGAAAAAAAAATATATTACATTAAGAATGGTAATATTTGCAAAGACTTGGCTTTGTTGTAGATGATCCATAACAGTTTAAATTGATTATATGGCCGATGTTGTGAATAAAGCTCCACGCGTTCGCATCGAATCATGTCACTGACATTGAAAATTACTATTCAGCCAGTGAACACAATGTAACATACCGACCATTTGAGCTAAGGTGAAGGGAAAGGCATGTCCTGCGCCAGGAAACGTTTTTACGTGGATACATCTACCATCCAAGAGTTCAAGTCTGTTATTTAAAGCAAAGACCTTAAAGTTCTGATCTAGCTACTATACGTTTCGACCAATTGACGTATGGTAAAGTCGCATTTTTAATCTAGACATTAACTTTATGAAAAACTGTTTTAAATATATACCTTTTAGTTAATTGATAAAAAGGGGCTTCTTAGCTAACCTACGCCAAAGGATAGATTTTTGATGAAAGGTTCCCTAAAATTATCGTGTTCCGATTCCTTCGTCCAACACTAGAATGATTTAGAGTGGTGTCTAAGAAGTCTGTTACTTTTGGGTCTACTCTTGACTTGACATCTTTTTGATCTTGGTCTGAACATCTCAATTTCGTAAGATACCATGAATAACTCAATAAAGTCATGGTATTATGCAACATGCTGTCAACGAACTTTGATAAAAGGAACATACAGAAAAATGTTATAAAAATTACTTCATTTTGCCTCTGACAAGTTAGAACTAATCGGATTGCGTAAATCGCGTCACTGTGCACGCCGTCTAAATGCCTGTAGATACTAGACAGTCCTTAAATCCGCCATTGCTGTATAAGTGAATTCGCCTGTAAGAAGTGTCTTAGAACGGTAATTTTCTCAATAATATTCCATGTTGCCTCAATTTATTTGTAAATGAAGTGACGAATCGTGTTTATTGTTACAATGTCTTTGAAAATTCAATATTTCGGGTATGGACTTTGCCAGTAAGAGAAAATCGCAGTAGCACCCGCATGTACATGTAATCAAATGTCGATCAGGAGCGGAGATTTTGATTCTCGACAAAATAAAACAGTCATAGATCTGTTACTGATTCCACAGAGATCTGTCAGTGTTTCAGTAATAAACCTAATGACTAATAATAAACCGTCATAGATATAAAAAGGTAGCTGTTATCTGAAATCAACGCTCAAATAAAAGCAGTTGTCACAGCAGGTTTCTCTCAATGTTATGGAATTCTATACTGAGTGTTTATATTACGCTAGCATGTATATATTATAGAATATCTGTACATGTACAGCGAATCTAATGGAAATGACAAATATTATAACTCTTTTAAACCTGTTTTTAAAGAGTCTTTTATCGTCTTCCTTTCTATCAATTATTGATTTTATTTTACAAAGACATTCTGTATTTGAAATGGAGAAATTCAGCCTGTGTTCTATTGATGCACCTCTTTTCCAATGTAAACAATTGGCAAATGAATAAAGACAGAGCAAACATCAAAACTGGCCGATAACAAAGAAGCTTAAAACTCTTATACTTAACTGTATTACTTAACCCTCCCCCTTTTTATACCTATTTACATATTCATATTAGTTGCTTGGGCCCCTACGTTTTGCTTTCTTGTTTGTGTGGTCATCTAAAAGTGAGGAGGTGGTTTTTACACACGATTGTGCGTTCTTCGAGACCTGTTGGTAACTGGAAAAGTGGGAGAGTTGTGCGCATGTAATACAGATAACCACACCATTTTTGCTACTTGCGTAACAAATGGCCATCCTGAGAAGGCACCGGTTACCCATTGGTTTCGTTGATTTACGTGTAGTCTTTTGTGATTGTTGTTTCCATGTGGTATATCTCTTTTGCTGCGCTCGTCTGTGTTTTCTTATCGGTGTTTTGGTGTTTTGCTTTTGGCGCTGCAACCGGGACTGCTTGTAAATCCCCTTCTTTCTTGTGTCATTCTAATGTAATATTGATTAGTGTTTTTGGCTCATATATTAAAATCTAAAATGTATCGAAAGCCAACTGAAAAATTTGGTCGGTGAATGCAACGAATCCTTACCGGTACAAAGGGTAAACAGATTACGTCATGATGTAATCAAATTTATAAGACAATACTCAATCACCCACCCTAAAATATTTGAAAACAAATCGAGCGATTTCTCGTGTTGAAATTATGATTACTAATATATGTTCTGAACAGTCTGATGATGTGACTGTCAGTGGTTCAAGGGCTAACATTTGAAGGTCACTGGTTGACTACTTTCCTTATACATATTTTGGATGATGACAAGTATGCCCTGGGCACTTTTAATAATACATGTGCTTCGTGAGAACCGGCAAATTGTCGACATACTTTTCAACAAGACTCTTCTGGATTGATTTAATGTATTTCAAAAACGGGTTAACCGATGTTAAACGTCTTCAAATTCAATAGAAATAGAAAAATTCCATCACCTGCGAAACAGACTGTCTATCTTAAAGCAGGTACCAATCCTGGCTTATTCATTTGTACAACCTTTTTTAGATGCTACAAAATTTCTTGAAATTTCTAAAACGTTGGTCCTGTAGCATGATATCCCACCCATTCTACTACGCCTTTTGGTACATTTTTGGACATAATAATTTTCACAAATTTTTGCCGTATCACATTGTTTAGATTGAGGATCATTGATGAGAGTTAAGTACCCGAAACGTGCATGTCTGGTCCATGCTGCAAATCTATCTATTCTTAAATGATGCTATTGAATTTGAAGACATTTATAAACAAAGAGGTTGTTTTAATGTATCGGAGTAGAAAACCGTTATATCAAAGGATGCTATTAAATAAAGAGGACGAACGTTCATATCAATGTATTTTATGTATGTTTTTAAAAAACACAGAATTCAATTACTCTTGTGATTGCTTTATACAAACTTGAAAATATAAATGTAAGCCTCAAATTAATTACAAAAACAAAGCACCAGTGTAAACATTATCCAATTCTAAACATGTAAAATATTGAAATCATGTAGGAAAACACAAAACATTAACTTTAAGACATTTTCACATGGAAAATTCACATGGAAAATGAAAAACATTTTGATGTTTCACTATTAATGAAAAACATTTTGATATGTTTCACTCCATTTTTTGTTTCAAGTCCGGTTTGCCGTTCCTTGCAGCTTCTACTGTTTCTGCGTCCTTCAAGTGACGTTTCTTAAAAAAAAAAGAGGATAGCTACAATAACAAAGGCACTTTCTTATTTTTATTTTTTAACTTTCGAAACTGAAAATTTGAAACAAATATTTAAACATTCAAGCCTGCAGATGAAATAAATAAAGTTACTTTCATGTTTCATTATTCTGTATTTAACTACTTTCATGTTTGTAATCTCTATTCATTTTTTATTCATATGCAAAAATATATTTGATTTGCCGATTCCTATCAATTTCGATATAGAACCTATATGCCTAATATTTAACGAAGACGATATGTCCCTAGCAACGCTACTTTATGACGTTAAGTATTTGACATCTTTCACATATAGATGTACAGAGGTTCTTCTTATTTGGGATGATATCTGACGTAAATACATTATGACGTTATGACATTCTTATTCTATATTGCTGGTTTCAGTAGAATTGGATGACGTTTAAATTGGTTGACTTTATATCAAACGAACAATTTTACAATACGGAAGATCGCAAGTACTTCTAAACAAGACTTTACGAATGTTTTCTCACACTCTTCGATTGTTCTCCATTGTTATGACGTCATCAATTTACTTGGGCAGAGAAGGTGCCAGGTTTTGAACAATGGTTTAAGTAGGTGACTAAATGAAAAATTAGAACGGACATGCTGCACGCGCTCTATTTGCGATCTTGCGTATTATCATATAACATTCTGAATCATGTCAGCTCGAGCTCCGTTACAGTACATGTATGTTGTTAAAGAAATTGATGCTCACCTTGTAATATCTTTCCTTTTCTTTAATGTACCGATGTCTCTTGAATATCTACAACAAATCACGTCTTTTTTTACACATGAATTTGTGATCGTATGCAGAGTATTTGGGAGTCCAAAAATAGTAAGTTTGAAATATTCAATGAGGGTTTTCATTGTATGCTTACAAACCACGTGACTTACCGTATGCTTACAAACCACGTGACTTACCGTCATGAGAACGATGACAGTGAAGACGAGTTGAATGATCAAGTAAAGTACGATAGAGGCAATAAAAGCTGACCAGTCCATGTCCCTCTGTTCGTCACCAACATGGTCAAAGCGGGACACCACTACATGCCAAATCGCCACAACATAGTTATACAACATACTAACCAGTAAGTACTTGTCCTGAAAAAGTAACAGAGTGTTTCCATTTATTGAAGAGTAGGTATTTATCCCGAAAATAGATAACAGATTTTTTTCCATATATTATCCCGAAAATAGGTAAAAGAATATTCCAATATAGGTGACAGAGTTTTCTCATATATTATCCCGAAAATAGGTAACAGAGTTTTCCCATATATTATCCCGAAAATATGTAACAGAGTTTTCTCATATATTATCCCGAAAATATAGGTAACAGAGTTTCCTAATATATTCCCGAAAATGGGTAATAGAGTTTCCCATATATTATTCCGAAAATATGTAACAGAGTTTCCTGATATCTTCCCGAACATAGGTAACAGAGTATTCCTAATGTGTACAATGGTGTTGAAGAAGGTGACCAGATTTTCTTTCCTCTCACTTGAGACTGATTTGTCCGCGAAAAAAGGCGCCAGGAAAAATGTTGTCTCACCCTGCAGGATGAGATATGCCCATTCAGGAAGTGCTTTTAACTGTAACGTCATGATTGCTGCGTTAGCCGGTCACAATATGAAAAACAATACATAATACAGCCTGTGTTTGTGAAACACGAATGCCCCCGGTGGCATCTTTGTTAGTATAAACTTCATTTTCTGTTAAGTATGTGAAAGGTCAAGGTCAATAATTTTGTTATCCATGGAAAGGTCTTGTCACAAGGAATACACATGTGAAATATGAAAGCCCTATCACTTACCATTCAAAAGTTATTCCCAATATTAAAGTTTTTGAAAAGTAGGTCAAAGGTCAAGGTCAAGGTCACGAGGTCAAAACTGTTAGTATCAATGGAAAGGTCTTATCACAAGGAACATACATGTGAAATATGAAAGCCCTATCACTTACCATTCAAAAGTTATGCCCAATGTTAAAGTTTTTGAAAAGTATGTCAAAGGTCAAGGTTACGAGGTCAAGCAAATCCTTGACACTCGGGTTGGATTTCCTTGTCCATGATCACATCTGGGGATAGATTCTATTAATCCTTTAAATACGGCATAATTATTCCATAATAAGCAGGTTTTTTGTCCTTTAAACTGACAGCATCTTCTTCTATTTTGTTCGTTACTGTACGCTGAGATTGCAATAGGACTAAATTTGAGAATATTAATCGATGTTGCTAGGCACTGTAATATCCGAATTTTCCATTATTTTCGATGAAATAAACCTTATTAGTTTCATAGGGGAACTCCAGACACCTTTCGCGCCTAGATAAGATTAGTGATGTAGTTATCATTGTAAATTTAGCCTTAAATACCGGATAAGGACTATATCAAGGGGTAGGTAAATTTTTCTGTCATTTTCAATATGATTGATAGCATCATTGCTATTAAAGTTATTTTGTGAATACGTCTTTTGTATTCGAATTATACGAAGCCTTATGAGTCCGATATTGATTTTTTAAACAATTAAATGACATGAAAATAAGTTATAAAGATGACATACCAAGATTGTCTGATATGGTATCTTAGGAATATTCTGATTGGCCATGAATCTGAATGATACGCCAGTGAGAGCCAATATAAATCCTAGTAACAACCGTCTTTGGGGATTATTCATGCTGATGGCGAATGTGGTTATTGGAAATGAACTGATCAATGTCTGAAATAATCATGGAATTGAGTTTATGTCATAACGTAATACATATGTGTATGCATTTGCAAATGATCAAATATCTTATAATATTCGTTACCTTCTGTACTGAGTCTTTGAGTTTTCCCCCGTACAGACAGTATATGACGTAAAACCATAGTGACGTCATAAGAATGGTATGGTAACGTCAATTCTATGCCATCATTTCCCAGACTTTAAAGACTGTTTCCATAGAATTTTATGACGTCATAATCAATATACGTCAGATACCGTCTCCAATGGGAAGTAACGATAATAGCGAATATCTGCTAGTCCTTAAGACTTTCAATATTTTCGATGGGTCTAAAAGGAAATTTATCAACATCTCTTAACTGGTTTCACACTGTCACAATACGGAAGATCGCAAATACTTCTAACCAAGACTATACGAATGTTCTCGCGCACTGTTCGATTGTTCTCCATTGTTATGACGTCATCAATTTACTTGGGCAGAAAAGGTGCCCAAGTTTTGAACAATGGTTTAGGTAGGTGACTAAATGAAAAATCAGAGCGGACACGCTGCACGCGCTGCATTTGCGATCTTGCGTATTAATAAAAGCTCTATTATTCGAATTTCAATGTACGATTTATCAGAGTGGTGACACCAATAATGAATGAATTTCGTTACAATTGACTTTTGACAATATTTGACTTGGTCACCATGGCATTTTCTACAAAGATATGACCTCGGACAGTGCATATTCTGTAGATATTGTTTTCATTTTCGTGCATGAACATCGACGGCGGGTGTGGCTAGCCAAACAGGGGATGCTTACTCCTCCTGGGCACCTGGTCCCACCTCTAGCTTGCTTGGGGTCTGTCGATGCTCAATTTGGTGCTCTATTGTGAGTGCTGTTGAGATTGTTGTCAGGATCTTGTTTGACTCATTTATATATATAGATTTGTTCTTCATGTGTCAATGATGTGATGCTATTGCGTACTGCTGTGATGTTTGCTCCTCTTTAGAAAGATAAAATCGACTAAGAAATGGCATAAAGACTTCAATAAAACAAGAGAGACAATACATAAAAAGATAGGAGCGGGGAGGGGATACACATATCTATTGCTGGTATTGGACGACAATTAAGTATATGTATTACAGATTGCGTGGTTATCCGAGTACCGTGTGCACGAGTCTTGCACTTCTCAAGGAGATATGATGACTTTCAGGACGAACCGCTAATGGTACACAACAAAACTTCTCACTGTAAGATTTAATCACAGACATGACGGTGTAAGCCAGGGGTCTAGTTTGTATTTTCAGAAAGTGACTTTTCTTCGGTTCAACATTCAGTAACTTGCATTTCGCGTGTGAACATTAACGGCGGGTGCGGCTAGCCAAACAGAAAATGCTTACTCCTCCCGGGCACCTGGCCCCACCTCTTGCTTGCTAGGGGTCCGTCGATGCTCAGTTTGGTGCTCTATTGTGAGTACTGTTGAGAATATCGTCAGGATCTTCTTTATCTCAATTCTTTTCTGATTAAGTTTCTTCTAAAGTGCAATTACATGTACATACATGTACGATCCATTTCAAATTCTAACAAGGGTTTGCAATTCTCAAAATTATCAAACGGTGATACCAAAATATCGCAAAAATGTTTTCTGTGCTGTTGACATTGAACTCACCATTAATAGAATAATGTTCCACACGAAGAAAGCATACTTTCTGACGGCTACGATTTTAACATTTAATGCTGGATACGACTCCCCTTTGACAGCTCCTTCCATATACTCTCGTGTTATAACGCGAGGAATGAGATCTACAAAGTTTTGATAGTTGAACTCCTGCTTGAAGAGAAAGCACTTGATTCCTAGTTCGCTGATGGAATTGTCATCTTCCATAATGTCTAACTCAGACTGGGGTAGTGTGGAGGATATTGCAATAGTCAAGTCCTGAAAGAAAAGGGAAAGTTATCATGGGTAATACCAGTGTTTATGTCTAGGATGGGAATTCAAAGTGTGTGACAGAATAAGCAGGTCATAGCGAAAACAAGAATATATAAAATTCATTCTACATATCCGTCTGCATGAAAATGTACGTTGCTTTTCCTTTCATTATGTTTCCAGCGGTTCGTCCGTCATCCGTACACAAACATTTCTACTCTCCGCCTTAAACACGTTGCATAAAATTTCGAGAAACGTTACACGAAGCAAGCGATCAAGGTCCTTTTCTATCTTTGTGGTTTTTTATCGAGCTGAGGGTCAATAGAATATGACTGTCATGGGATCTGATTGTTTATGCATCTTTCGACTTCTCCTTATCAGTCAAAACACTTTGCAGAGAATTTCACGAAACCGTCTTAAACGCATTGCATAGAATTTCACGAAACCTTGCAAGAACCAAGCGATCAAGACCTTTTGCTATTTGTGTGCTTTTTATCGAGCCGATGGGTCAACAAATATGGCTGTCATGGGTTCCGAGTGGATTACGCATTTTGTCACTTCTCCCTCTCAATCACTGCATGCTCAGAATTTTACGAAATCTTACAGGAATCAATTACTAAAGGTCATATACTAAATATACTAAAAGTTTATCTATTTTAGCCTATTTGAAAACAAAATGATTCCTGGGGATTCTGACTGACTTGAAGAATTTTCGATTACTCATGAAATGAGTAGGACTCGACGACTACTCAGGAAATGAGTAGGACTCGACGACTACTCAGGAAACGAGTAGGACTGGACTCGACGACTACTCAGGAAATTACGTCACAGGAAGCATGTATCCAAACCCCTCTATCATGTGTATGCTTTTTCAGCCATTACAGTTAAAACAGAAGTATTGATGCCAACGTTTATTACTGATCTACACTTTTTAACTTCTTAAATTTCTGCATAGATATTCACAAAATGTATTTACATAAAAAGAAACACACACTAAAGGTACTGTAACAAGAAGGGAGGGGATCTCCAATAAGACCCTATTGCAGCACCAACAGCAAAACACCAAACACCAAAACACCCGATGCAAAAACACAAAAGACGAGCATACTATGAGACTGAAATGAGACATACGACAAGGTTTAGGTTTTATATGGATATGTCAACAAGTATGACGGCCGGGGATCCTGCCTCGGCTTTGAGACTGAATACTTGATGGGTACCTCTTCTATGTTTATCACAAACGCTGAACAAAATCCCACTAAACCTTACATGTAACAAGCACAATATCGAGATTCTGTATTCTAGCCAATCCATGAAATTAGCTTTCACATATTCAAATTAGCTTCTGTATCGCTGCACATAATGCAAAGAAAAACCATCATTAACTATCACATAAGAAATGGACATTACAGACATATGGCATTAATGAAACTCAATCAGATTACAGTTTTTCCCATTGACTATCAGAATGTGTTCAACTGTGTTACGTCAAAATACAAAGATGACGGAATGAAATGGTCGGTTCTATACTTTCTTTCAGTTTTACCTTGAAATCCTAAAATTTCTTTCCGTTTTATCTTGAAGTCCTATAATTCCTTTCAGTTTTACCTTGAAGTCCTATAATTTCTTTCAGTTTTACCTTGAAATCCTACAATTCATTTCAGTTTTAGCTGGAAATCCAATAATTTCTTTTAGTTTTACCTAGAAATCCTCTAATTTCTTTCGGTTTTACCTGGAAATCCTAGCTATAATTTATTTCAGTTTTACCTGGAAATCCTGTAATCTATTTCAGTTTTACCTGGATATCCTACAGCTTTTTACCTGGAAATCGAACGGGAAGTTGTGTAGTTCCAGCTGTTCTGAGAACGTCCCATTTATCTCCCTTTGTTCTTGTATGAACGCTTCTCCGGTAGAATTCTTCCAGACATTTCGCCGCATTGTATCACTTGTGCTGGACACCAGATTTTGAATAGATAAGTTTGGGTTCCAATATTCAGACAAATCCTGCTTCTTCCCTTTTTGCTCCTGTTAGTAAGGAGAATATTAGTAACAACTGTCCGCGCAGCTCACTTCAAAAATCGGAAAATTGAAGTTTTCTCTACTTTGTTAGACAAAGTAGAGAAAACTTCAATTTTTCGATTTCTGAAGTGAGCTGCGCGGACAGTAAATTTTCGAATATGTGACATTGTATCTAAAATGGTCAATATCTAATGGAAAATATTATTGAAATATCTCATCAGAATATCTATTCGTTTTAATTAGATTGTGTTATGTTACAATATCTTAAATAAATGGCACCAAACCTTCGTAAAAGACATTTTTCACAATGACGAACTTCGCACTTCAATTATGATAGAAAGTTTTATAAATTGGTTGCCAGTAGTACAGGTCCAATATACCAATTCCTTTGAGTATACCAATGAAAATGTAGATGACTCCGCTTATGAGTTTATACGTGAACGGCAACTACGCGACTTATTCTTCAATGTTCGAAGTGCGAAGTACGAAGATCGAAGTTCGTCACGGTGAAAAAGTCTATTCTAATAGACATATTTTTAAGTTGACGTACATGTACTGCGGACTTCGTACTACGGACTTCGCACTTATAGAAGTCATACCGGTATCAAATAAATCATGATTAAAAATGTGAATAGACGAAAAGACACTGAAGACCTTTAACAATGTATGATCTCACATGAAATCGAATAAATTCTCAAAGTACACTAGGTTTATTTGGATAATGTGCGATATGTTCGTGGACTTAGCACATCGGACATCGTACTTCAAAGGGACTCTGTCACAAAAGTAATTTGTTGATTTTATTTCAGTGAATAAGACTACTTTGTGTGAATATTTTAATTGTTTTCATGAGTAAATTCACATGTTTTAAACTCTCCTGTGTTATTTCGTCCATTGTGTGTTCGCCTGAAAGAAGCTTTGTTTTGGCGCTTTATCATTTTGACATATTTAGATATGCTACTGAATCGACCCTACAGGAAATTTGGATCCGCGTACTCTCTGTAAAGTAAATTCACAAATTTAAATTCTAAAAACAAAACCAGAGGGCGCTAGTGAAATGAATATGGGTGTCTTATGAAAAGCACTTTGGCTGAAAGCATCATGCACTGATGAGAATTCAATATTCCAAAACACGTGTCTGGTGCATAATAAATTGGTTTGAAAATTTCTTCAAGAAGGTATAGAGTTGGAACCCTTCCGCGTTATTATTATAAATACTTATTCCCTGTTGCAGTGTGGAATTGGTTTGAAATTTTCTTCAAGAAGGTATAGAGTTGAAACCCTTCCGCGTTATTATTATAAATACCTATTTCCTGTTGCAGTGTGGAGCAGTTAAACGAGTCCCCCGTGACATTGGATGCTTTTAAGTGTATTAATAACTTCTTTCCAGCTCTGTCGCCTGAAAGAAACTTTGTTTTGGTACTTTTATCAATTTCACATCATACATTTTATTTGGCTATTTCGGGAACTTGTCATTCCATCCAAAAATATCATTGAAATTAAAGGAAGTTAACATCCTTCCAATGCTATTTTGAACATAGAATTTATTTGGATATGCTACTGAATCGACCCTACAGGAAATTTGGAACCGCGGACTCTCTGTAAAGTAAAGAAAGGAGGGGATATCCAACAACACCAGGTTGCAGCACCCACAGCAAAAACCCAAAACACCCTATGCAAAAAAGAAGCAGACACAATACACAAATTTAAATTCTAAAAATAAAACCAGAGGGTGCTAGTGAAATGAATTTGGGCGTCTTATGAAAAGCACTTTGGCTGAAAGCATCCCTGATGAGAATTTGATATTCTAAACACGTGTCTGGCGCATAATAAATTGGTTTGAAATTTTCTTCAAGAAGGTATAGAGTTGGAACCCTTCCGCATTATTCAGATTTTTCTTTTCTAATCGCTCCTTGTATCTTCGATATGACTCTGCATGAAGGAAAAAGTCCGGAGTGCGAAGTCCGAAGTACGTCAACTTGGAAAATGTCTAATACCAACCTGGTAAAGACAAAATGTGATAAAAAGTGTAATGTACATGTTTTTATGCATGATGAAAAGGTTTTATTTCATACGTTTGTATTTTCCTTGTCTAATGCTGGTTCTCTCCACTTAGCCCTCACATAGATTTCTGCTGTGAACTGTTCCTTCATAGTGTTAACTCCTCTCATATTCCGAAAAACTACTTTGATAAAGACCTTTTTCTGAATAACAATGTAAAGAATATGAGTAAATATAATCAAAGGTATCGCCACACTTCACCAAGTAACAATATACACAACCAATTGTGCCTTATATGAAATTCACGTGAAACTTACATTAACTTTACATCACAATTCACATGAAATTTATGTGAAACGAGCACGAACATGAAATTATATGATTTTTTTTTTTTTTTGCATGAAATTCATGTGAAGTGTCTGAATTAAATTTTATGTGAAATCAATTTCGCATTAAGGACACAAAGAAAAAATCATGTTAATTAGGCCACCGTTCCACTGCAATCCCGATGTACCTACGACCATTCCCGACCGAAATTTTCACAAGAGCGGGTAAAACTTTCCCGACCTTTTCATCACGCTCTATTCCCGACCGATTCCCGATCAGTTTATGACCGATTCACGTTTCATCGCGGACTTTCTCACGCTTTACCCGCTCTACTCACGATCATATTGCCGACCAAGTCCCGTTCAATCCGATCAAACTCCGATCTATTCCCGACCAAAACCCGATCTATTCCCGATGCAATTCCGATCTATTACCGATTGTCCCCGACGCATTCCCGCTCAAAACATAATTTCCAACTTAAACTGATCTCATTTTTCATCCAATGATCGAATCGACCGAGAAGAAGCCTATATTTCTCGTTTTGACCCAGCCTTACCCAAAAGCGTCGCGAACAAAATTTAAAAAATTCCTTACTTAAAAAGTGGCATTGCATAGCCAAGAATCGTCGCCGCGACATTTTGGTAATAAGTATTTTGAACAAATCAATATCAGTGCGAGAAAATGAATGAAATATGCACAGATCCTATTTGAAGCGTCGTTTGGTCGTAACTTGGTCATATAGAGCGTGAATAGGTCGCTAGATGGTCGTGAAAAGGTCTTGGTAAGATCAGCAAACATTGAATCTGTAGTGAATAGATCGTGGTAAGAGCGTAGAATAGACGGGTAAAGATCGGGAACAGGGCGTAATTAAAGCGTATCTTATGCGTGAAGAAAGCGGGGTTTAGTTAAATGCCGATCAGACCACGCTCAAGCCACGCTCTTTCCCGACCAGGACACGATTAACCTAGGCTGTACCCACGACTATCCCGACCAAGCGCCGACCATTTCACGACCGCAAAGAGAGCGGGAAAGTTTCCCGTATTCTTTCAACCGGTTGAAAGAATACGGGAAACTTTTCCCGACCCTTAAAGCGTGTCCGCTCTAATACCGATCAATTTTCGACCAACATACGCTGTACCAGACCAAGATACGACCAAGAGCCGTTCTCTCCCGACCTGGCAATTTTCGAGGTCGGGAATGAACGTAGGTACAGCGGGATTGCAGTGGAACGGGGGCTTTAAATTCATGTGAAATTCATGTGAAATGATTTTAACATAAATCTTATGTGAAATTAACATGAATTTCACATGAACTTTCATGTGAAATTTTCATAATGCTGATTTCATATGAATTTTATGTGAGGCATAATTGGATGTGTATATGACGTACATGTGATGTTTTAACAATTTACAATACATAATAAACACACATCATACATAATTAATGATTTGATAGCAGTGATTTTTCACAGAATTAATTTGAACCAATAAAAAAAGTTCAAAGTCTCAGTGTTATTTCAATAGTGTACATGTGTTGTATCACTTTCTCAAAAACCGAAGAAGATACGGCCAATTATATATTACACAGCCAATTGTGTCATACATGAAATTCATATGAAATGTAAATGTAAAATCATGTAAATTTCACATGAGATTTACGTAAAAAAAAATCACATGAATTTCACATAGATTTACTTCACATGAATTTTTTTTCATGATCTTCATGTGATATTGAATTCATATAAAATTTATGTCAGAAACTTCACATGAATTTCACGTATAAAAAATCATGTAAATTTCATGTTCGTGCTCGTTTCACATAAATTTCATGCGAACTTTTACGTTAAGTTCATGTAAATTTCACATGAATTTCATATGAGGCACAATTGGCTGTGTAAGCGATGATAGTGTCACGTTATGTTCCAGCGACAAATTAGACATTTTTAAATTTCAAATTGATTTTCGTTTAATTCATTTATAATCCTCTATTTATTCTTAGTTTTCAAAGGAATGTGACAATTCGGACTATACTCAGACACTTTCTTATAAGTCAAATAAGTCAAAAGTAATTTGTTTGTCTACGTTTTCTTCAAAATGTTTATTTAATCATTTCCTTAAGCAAATCTCTAATTGATGTCATTTTCTTTATAATGCCGCTTGCCTTAATTTACTTTGATATTTGTTACTTTTAATCCATTAATTGTTTGTATTGACACTTTCTTTGTTCTTGTATGTGTCGGATTGAGTGAAAGTGAATCGTGTGAGAGAACGAGAGATCTCGGGAGTGAGTTGACCGCCACGGAGCTGACCGGGCGTGATTTGCAGTTGTTCCGGAATTTCCGACTTCTGAAAATTAACTGTTTTTACGTACTGCGGACTTTCCAAGTACAATCAAAATACTTGCATTTTATTTTATGGAGTGAATGTGTGCGTGGATGCAGATTTTATGTTATTTCATATTTCGGACCATCATAAACTAAATTAACAGTCATTGATTGCACCTTCATCATTTCACATTTTTGAACGATCACACATCAAAACTTCGTTGTGATAATAGCATTAATTTACTTTGCAATGGTTTCGACATAAAAAATTGTTTTTAGAAGTATATATAGGATCTCAAATGAATTTTCATTTCATACGATGTATTATGAAACGAGTTGTGTGTTTTATATCCCCAAGCCTTGGCGAGGGGATATAAAACGCACAACGAGTTTCATAATACATCGTATGAAATGAAAATTCATTTGAGATTCTTTTTATCACATGATATTGCCTAAAAATGTGTATTTCCAACGTGAAATCAACGTTTCCGAGAACTACAGAGGCGAACCACGCCGTGATCTTGAGGTCGTCTGCTACGCCATGAGAAGTAGTGTCCCCTTCGTATAGATATTCTGTGCGTAAGAGAAAAGTGTTTCAATTTTGAATAGTATTTTATTAATGCAAGAATTAATTCAACAACAACAATTTTAATCACTGATATTGACTCTTGGTCTGAATTTAACAGTTGACCGATATTTGAAAGGCTTATGTGATTCGGTTCCAAATTTGACCAATCGCATTCAAGCAGAGCGATATGTAACGTGTTATCATATCATATATTTATGAAATGGCTTTATGAAACTGCATAACGGGTGTATCATGTGATAAAACAATATATATATATCCATGAAGTGAAGAAAGGAAGGAGTATACAAAGTATTTGGGCCAACAAGGCTATCACTGACGAGGGTTAAGTAGCCGTAATGTGCATGTCTGGTCCATGCTGAAAATTTATCTGTTCTTAAATAATGTTATTGAATTTGAAGACGTTTAACATCAACTACATCTACATGTTTTCTCCCTTTCCTATCACAATAATAAAGAGAAGAAAGTCTGATAAACATATCTACTTTAGAATGAAAAAAAAAGATAATTCTTGCAATAAGCAGAACATATATTAGACTCTACCTTGCTTGATGCGCACACCTCCATTGCCTTTTGAATCGCCATTTAAATGCTTGTAGGATCTATGTGTAATGGTAGCTATTGTACGAGTGTCGATACATGATCAATATTGATATTGTATTGTTAATTGATGTTTTAAATTTATTTACACATGTGATTGTCAAGGCCCTACATAAAACATATCATGACCTAAAAGTTATGTTTGTGATCTTGAATGAATGAAAGGGGCATTCATTCCAGACGAAGTAAAAAAAATTAATGGAAAAATGTAAGAATTCGAAGAAATAAGTCGATCATCCTGTTACTGAATTTCGTTTAGATTTTGTACACAAGACCGGTAAACTCTGTCTGTAAAATATTTCTCTTCTTCGTGTATTTGATGTTTTTATCATGCACGAGACATTGTTCTTTAATTTGTTCTTTTAAATTCCTTCCGTTTTGTCTTTAAGAAGCTCTTTGAAATATTTACCTTATTCACGTACGGAAAGTTGAATGCCTTGTAATGTATAGTGTCAATAAATTTTCAAAATAAATTTTGTTACTTTTCTATTTTTTAAATTACATATTTTGCATTTATTTTAGAAAGGAGTTAAGTGTATTGATAGGTAGAAGTTATACATGTATATTGCCATATCTTCCCTCGGTTTCCAAAAATATTACATTTCAAGGACGTAACTTTCAGTCTTTGGTCATGCATATTTCATTGTTTGGATTGAGGATCGCTGACGAGGGTTAAGTTCCCGAAACGTGTATGTCTGGTTCATGCTGCAAATTTATCCGTTCTTAAATAATGCTATCAATTTGAAGACGTAACATTACGACATGAACCGGTGATAGTCTAGAAATATTCCTCAATATTCCAAAATTATCAATGGTCTATCATGAAGTATTTTTCATCTTCATGATATTTAGATTTTTGAGAAATTGTTTATTTCAAAATTTCATTTTAAATTCAAGTTTGATTAATTTACAAATTTTTAGACAAATTTCTAATCTAAATTTCTTTATATCGTTGTAAATAATTTTATCTTTTATCAGAAAGCGGTCAGTTAATCTCTAATTGTAATTAAGCTGACACTTTAATTGAGGTAAAGAAATCGGGTCTTTTATGTGTCAGTACTCTGTTTACGCGCATTGCGCAACTTGATTACTCTGGTCACCTTTAGGACTCTTTTAAGACTCTGGCCAAAGAAGTTCTTTATGTTGACATTGAGGCCCACGAAAGGTTTTGATTATTGATTTCAAACAGATATATTAAGATAATTAATTGTAATTATCCCTCAAGAGCCCGTCTTTGTTCTGGTCGGGTATTTTACGTCACTGGCCAGTAGAGGCCAGAATAGGTTTATTGTCACTTGAATTATTTACTTTAATACTGAGAAAATGTAAATTAACCTTTATGGATCCTCATCGATTGTTATTTGCTCGTTTCATGTAACTTGTTATTTTTATTATTCTCGATGCCTTTTATCGGCAGTTGGAACTAGACATTCAAGCTAGTAGCATCCATCTACATTTCGGAATTATATTAAAGTTGTAAAATCCATATTCATCGTTTTCCTGTCCATTCTTATGTTATGTACGCCATTGTCATCGTCATCACCTGACATCATCGTTCGGACAGCTATACGTCCTAGAAGCACACATAAGCCTCCTCATATTCAACGTTTTTGTACGGTACCTAACAGCGCACCACGCCGCACCAAGTTAGGGTACCACTCTAGATAGGGATAAGAACGCATCCCTGCGTAACACCGCACCCTCGTTTCCACCCGGTGTTAGTTGGTGATAGAATTCGGCGTATTACTATTTAGCGTAATACCGATCCTGCGTACCTCGAGCTACCAAGCGAGAATTCCCCCTAAACAATCAAAATGGACAGATGAGTACCTCACAGAAAATGGAATACAACTTGCGACCACAGTGGAGGCAGTGGACTTACGCCACCTGTCAGCATCCAACGTGTGGACGTTGTGGACTTTCACATGCAATCGGCAATTGTTATGCCATGCAAAGACAGTGTTTTAAATGTCACAAACCTGGACATTATGGACGCATGTGTAGGAAAAATTTACTTTCTCAAAATTCATCGAAAGAAGAAGACTCGAACGTGCCGAAAAAGAAATCAAAAGGAAAAAAAGTGCGAGATTCTAAACGCATATCGTATTATTTAGACAAGAAAACTATGTTACGTGAACTACCATTTTCGTCACTTAGACCAGGACAATTTCGAGAAAGTGTTCTTAATAGACGAGATTTTACGGACCAGTTAAAATCAAAAGGAATGAAACTTTCGAAAGTAAACGTGGAACAATCCGCCCGTATCCATGTCCTAGAAGAGCAACTAAAATCAGCTAACGAAGAGCTAGGAATCGCCAAAATGCGCGAGAAAGAACATCACGAGATTTTATCGGAAACCAAGGAACTGAACTCAAAATTAATGCAAGATTTAAAATGTGCCTCAAATAAGGAGAAAGAATTACAGATTAAACTCGAGAAAAAGGGAAATGCTCAAAATTCGGAACTTGTTACTCGCCAAATGTTTCAAATTCAAGACCTACAAAATCAACTCGCCAGCAAATCACGTGAGTTATCCAGAAATTCTGAAGATTTCTTACAAATACAAATCGATTATGAAATGAAGTTGAAAGTCGAACGAGAAAATGCAAAGAAGCAGCAACTTTTGCGCGAAGATTCGGAGAAGGCCATGATTCAACAATTTTATGACCTTCAAAAATCCGTTCATGAAGATTTGGACATGATTAGGCAAACTCGTAACCGTGGACCTCAAAAAGCCCTATGTGAACAATGTCAGTGCAATCAGACATATCAACAGAATCACAGTTACCACAAACCCCGACATCAACGCCATTTCCGTGGACGCGGACGCGGACGCTACTGAACCAAAACGTGATGACAATTTTTCTCGGAGCCGTAGAATAAATTGTGTGTACTTTTTCATCCCAGTTCATAAACATTTCACAAATAATTTCTTTATTTTTGACATTTCAGTTTCATTTAATTTTTGAAAATATTTCTAAAAATTCATTCCAATTTTCATTCATATCATCTGTAGCAGATCTTGCTTAGTGTTGTATTTTGTTAATTCCTTATTCTTAGAAATTTTGTCATGGTAATTAAATTTTCTTTTGAATCTTCGGGGACGAAGATTCCCGGACCAAGGAGGGATTTATCATGAAGTATTTTTCATCTTCATGATATTTAGATTTTTGAGAAATTGTTTATTTCAAAATTTCATTTTAAATTCAAGTTTGATTAATTTACAAATTTTTAGACAAATTTCTAATCTAAATTTCTTTATATCGTTGTAAATAATTTTATCTTTTATCAGAAAGCGGTCAGTTAATCTCTAATTGTAATTAAGCTGACACTTTAATTGAGGTAAAGAAATCGGGTCTTTTATGTGTCAGTACTCTGTTTACGCGCATTGCGCAACTTGATTACTCTGGTCACCTTTAGGACTCTTTTAAGACTCTGGCCAAAGAAGTTCTTTATGTTGACATTGAGGCCCACGAAAGGTTTTGATTATTGATTTCAAACAGATATATTAAGATAATTAATTGTAATTATCCCTCAAGAGCCCGTCTTTGTTCTGGTCGGGTATTTTACGTCACTGGCCAGTAGAGGCCAGAATAGGTTTATTGTCACTTGAATTATTTACTTTAATACTGAGAAAATGTAAATTAACCTTTATGGATCCTCATCGATTGTTATTTGCTCGTTTCATGTAACTTGTTATTTTTATTATTCTCGATGCCTTTTATCGGCAGTTGGAACTAGACATTCAAGCTAGTAGCATCCATCTACATTTCGGAATTATATTAAAGTTGTAAAATCCATATTCATCGTTTTCCTGTCCATTCTTATGTTATGTACGCCATTGTCATCGTCATCACCTGACATCATCGTTCGGACAGCTATACGTCCTAGAAGCACACATAAGCCTCCTCATATTCAACGTTTTTGTACGGTACCTAACAGCGCACCACGCCGCACCAAGTTAGGGTACCACTCTAGATAGGGATAAGAACGCATCCCTGCGTAACACCACACCTGCGTTTTCACTCGGTGTTAGGTCCTTTAAAAATCTCTTGAAATGATGAATTCCTTGCTTTCTTGAGTACATCATTGCAGTGGACTACTTCTCTGTGCCACTGATAAGACGCTAAACAAGAGAACAGAGAATCATTACTTTTTTAATGAAGACAGGCGAAGTCTCCGTCTCTACATTTTCCCGAGACAAGTGTACGTAATTCATCACCCCCCCAATGTCGGATGTGATACACAAAACTGCGTCCCCCTTATCGGAATTTCGCTCCAAAAATATGAAATTTGTAATGTGATTCAGTAATCCGGAAAATTCGTTAATCCGGCGAATTCCTCGGGAACAAATTTGTTCGGACTAACGAATCACCATGCACTGTATACTTCTTGTTGACTTTACTTTGATGCTTGGGGATGCTTACTCCTCCGGGGTACCTGGTCCCACCTCTAGCTTGCCAGGGGTCCGTCGATGCTCGATTTTGTGCTCTATTGTGAGTGCTGTTGAGATTATCGTCAGGATCTTCTTTAACTCATTTGATCCCATTAAAGCCCGGATCTAGAGAAGTGGGAGTCAGTCCGTCTCCGTGGAATTTTCGTAAAATTCTATTTTTTTCTGTTGACACAAAACCATAGGTTGGAACCACCTGACGGCTTGTCATCGGTTTGATTGTCTGTGGTAACTTCTATTTCGTGTAAGGAAGTGCTAAACGAGGCGTTGGGGGTTTAAATAAACTATCCCTGACATTTTACCAAAGAACCAGGATGAAATTTCTTCAATTCGAAATTTCTTCATTTCAATTCTCAATCTCGAAATCAGACGTACCAACCATTTAAATGCTGTTTAAATCTACTTTATATGAATGTATGAGCATCATTATCATCTATATATTGGTAATCTATTCTGGTAAAAAAAAAGAGAAAATGTTTGTGTATATCACAGGGAGATATAAATTTTCATCATATATGGGGTTGGATGGACAGGGGGTACCTCTCTCCCCCCTCCCACACCCTTCTCTCCCTCCTCCCGCCACCTCCTCCCTCCCCCTCCTTTTCACCCTTCCCTTCCCTAACCTACCCCTCCCCCTACCTCCCTCCTCGCGACCCTTCTCTCCCTCCTCCCGCCACTTTCTCCCCCTCCCTTCCTTTTTTGCCCCCTTCCCTCCCTCCCTCCTCCCTCCCCCCCTCCTCCCGCCACTTTCTCCCCCTCCCTTCCTTTTTTGCCCCCTTCCCTCCCTCCCTCCTCCCTCCCCCCTCCTCCTGCCCCCTTCCTCCCGCTTCCCTTTCACCCTGTCCACCCCCTCTTATATTATAATGTTTCGGTGTTTTCGAAGACTGCTAGAATGAGATTATTGTCATTGATTTGTACATTTTTGTAAACATTAATCATATCATATTTTTTCGCACAATTGTATGAATTATCCCAAGGTTTATCATCCTATTCTTTAAATGCTGATTTTTATTTGATTGTGAGTTTGACTTGCTTTGATATGAAAGTTGTTGAGAGATTTGATTGGCATTGATTTTCAATGGAGAAGAAGTATCAAAATGGTTGAAAAGAATACAGTACATGATTTAAAATGACATTTGTATCGTTAGAAACATAGGCGGAAAGATTACCTGGATATGCAAACACAGAAGCGCATACACATAAAATATCCAGGCGATCTCTCCGCCTATGGTTAGAGACACAGGAGCTCGGCACCAACAACCCTGAATTATATACGCGCCTTCTCTACAGTACGTTCACTTTCCTTCAGGGAAGGAGGATACGATTGTGGATCCAGGACATCGAGCTCCTGTGGTTACGGACAGATTTCATTGTCTATGTTCTTTCTATTATCATTCTCTGCTCCAGATGCAGTCAACATTGTATCTAGCAAATACATCTACCCACCATAAATAAGTATCCAGGTGATATAATTATTAGAAATTTCATGAAAAGCTCGTCCCATTATTTTTTCTTCTGAGCTTTTAAATGCATGAAAATTTTCAATATATTATTTGCATCTGATCATTTATCTTTATACAAAAATGGAAAAAATTTTAAGAATATTTTTAGAATTTTTTCATGTGAGAAATTTACATTTTTGGGGAAAAATTGCAAAAAAATGATAAAAGGAAGATTTAGCCAAAAAATTTACTTGAATATATAGCAGACTGGTTAATCTTCAGATTTTCAAAACAACGGAAAAATCATCTTCACTTTTTTGAAAACAAGAGAAATGTATTAGGTGGGTACTTTTTAAAGGTGGTTAGTGTAGTTCTACTGTTCTATTTCTTTGACTCAAAGAACTCCATTTCCCTCGATTTATTTATGAATTTTACCATTCATGTTCAATTTTTTAACGTTGTAGATATTTTACCTACTCTTTGATATTGAAAATAAGTGACTGGTAAAACTCATCTCAGGAATTTGGCAAGTTAATTATTATCAGTTAAAACAGAAAAGCAATTGAAAGTTGAGTGGTTTAAAGTTCAGTTTCATTTTTTGTTATGAATTGTAAACAAACCTTTACCTTGTAACTTGGTTGACCTGCATGTGAGTTAACGGGAAAGTGGAAGGGTAGTGCGCACGCGATCCCAATTTATAAGCACACCATTTGCTACTAACGTGGCAGATGGCTGTTCTAAGTCGGCAACAATTGCCTATTGGTTTATGTATGGTCTTTTGTGTTTGGTGTTTATATATTGGTGTTTGGTGTTTTTGTGTTTACATATATTTTGTGTTTATATATTTTGTGTTTTGGTGTTTATATATTTCGTGTTTGGTGTTAATATATTGATGTGGTACGTGTTTGGTGTTTATATATCGATGTTTGGTGTTTTTGTGTTTACATATTTTGTGTGTTTATATATTTTGTGTTTTGGTGTTTATATATTTCGTGTTTGGTGTTTAGATATTTTGTGTTTTGGTGTTTATATATTTTGTGTTTTCGTGTTTATATATTTTGTGTTTGGTATTTATATATAGATGTGGTGCGTGTTTGGTGTTTTTGTGTTTACATATTTTGTGTGTTTATATATTTTGTGTTTGGTGTTTATATATCGATGTTTGGTGTTTTTGTGTTTACATATATTGTGTGTTTATATATTTTGTGTTTTGGTGTTTATATATTTTGTGTTTGGTGTTTATAATTGGTGATTGGTGTTTTTGTGTTTACATATTTTGTGTTTGTTGTTTATATATTTTGTGTTTGGTGTTTATATATTGATGTGGTACGTGTTTGGTGTTTACATATTTTGTGTGTTAATATATTTTGTGTTTTGGTGTTTATATATTTTGTGTTTGGTATTTATATATTGATGTGGCACGTGTTTAATGTTCCTTATCACTGTTGCCTCTCTTGCTTGGTATGTTTTTTCTCTGTTTTCACTTGGGATGTTTTGCTGTGGGTGGTGAAACAAAGTCTTGTTAGAGATCCTCTCCTTCCTATCAGTGTACCAGGTACTGATGTCACTATACTCCCTTTTCTATCTTTTTCATTCGAAAATCTAACCTAAGGAGCCATACTATAAATGTTCCGTGCTATTTACGTACTCGATCGTTCCTATACTCTCTATTTATACGTACATGACCAGTGCCCAGTTTCACAAAATTTTGTAACTTTAATCATCAAATAAAAGCTCAAAATGTTTTGTTTTCAATTAATATTATAAAAGTGCTGAAATTTCTACTAAGATTTAAATATCTCATTTCTCTACATACTTAATATTAATTCAGAAACAAAACATGAAGATTTTTAGTTTATATGAAGTTCTGAGAGATCAATCTTGAGTTACCAAAATTCCTAAAACAATTTCGTAAACTTGATTTTTTTTTTTGTGAACAGACTGCAGGTCATTTAGGGACGGTCGAGTATGTATGAAGGAATGGACAGGGTCAACGGGAGGGGGAGGAAGGGAGTGGGAGGAGGGAGGAGGGAGGGTGCACGGGGCTGGAGGGTGGAGAAAGAGATGGTTGGGAAGGTAACAGTAACAAAAAAAAAAAAAAAAAAAAAAAAAAGATTAGGAAATTACTTCAATATGAACAAAATCTTGCTCAAGAATTATGCGTTCATGTAATCTAAATTTGAAAAATTACCACGAAATCTAGACTATATCTACCTAAAAAATTTCCGGGTCGCTTCGCTCGCCGCAATTTTCAATCCATTTGGCTCGTTTCGCTCACTTTAGATTTTCATCTAAATAGGTCTATTTTTTCAAGGTTTAAAAAAGGAAATAACCCAAGTAACTTCATCACTAATTTATACTTTTAACATGTTTAAGTTTAAATATTTGTCTTGAAAGCCCTCCCCCTCTTTACATGGTCCTTATATATGTAGTTTACAGGCATTCTTCAAAGCAGCCATGTATATCCCTATATTTTTGAATGTGCGCTAGCTATTTTCATTATATTTTGGCCAAAATGACTCATATTTCCTATATTATCCCTGTAATTTAAGATTGAATTGGAAGCAAAATCTTGATCTTAAATGATAATATTCACTGTTTCTTCTAAAATCATTAGCACGAAATACTGCAGTACATGCATGTATCCTTAAAAAAATTCCGGCTCGCTTCGCTCACCAAAGCTTTCCCTTTACTCACAAATTGTTACAGATTTATTATATACATGTGCCATGTGATTCTATTGATAGAAAAATTCCCCGCTCCAGGTGTGTAAGAATGAAAAAAAAAATGCCCCAGTCCGGAGCGAAAAAAAAAAAAAAAAAAAAAACTTGACCCGACAACAAAAATACAAGCCCCCCCCCTCCCCTGATATTCAAATGAACAGTTTTAAAGTAGTGTGCACCAATAAAACCATGTCTGCTAGTGTTATTTTAAGTTTTTTTAAAGGCCTTTTTTTCTATTTACACGTATACATATAACTTTTTATTATATAAGGATGTCATGTAGATCTACAGTTTTTGTCTAGGGTGAGACAATTTGGATTATCTAGGGTGAGGAACATCCGATCTCCTTGCTCCCTCCTTGTTCTTTTGTGGTAAAAAAAAAATCGGTAAATCATAAAGCGAAAGTAGCCACAACACGTGTTTCCATGTATTTGTTTACCAAAATTACGTCACGTGATCAATGTAACAAATCAAATTGAAGAAAAAATTGGGTTACTCTGACGTCATTTTAGAACTTTGAGAAAACCCCTAAACATAACTTCTGTAGTGAAATGCTGTAGCTCAAAGAATATTCGCTGATGCAGGGGAACAAATTGCCTTTCTTGGATGTTTATGGCGGATATAAACAGTAGCAGAAGATATTGTATTACATAAACTCGTTTCTGATTGGCTGTCCATGGCAGATATCACACTGAGGTTGATTTGGTATCGGCTCGGGGAGAGTTTCGACAAAATGGCGAACGTTGGTTCGGGAATCACGGCTTGGTTATTTTCAGATTGGGACGATAATTTACTTGATGTTCTACTATTCGGTTGGATAGGATGGGCAGCTTTAGTTATTGTAGTGGTCAACGCTTTGTTGACATTTTTCGGACCCCTAAAACCCCGTGATACGTGGGACAGCGGGATCAAAGGGACTACAGGGGCGGTTGTACAAGCCGGAACCGGGTCGGAATCGTGTCAGTGGCTAAATTCGGGTTTGAATTGGTTTTACCTGCATTATGACAAGTTTCCAGATTTCGTGGATGCTTGGGTCAAGGCATTAAATGAACAAGTTGTGAAACTTGGGGTGAGTATACTGAAGATGTATGCCCTGCTAAAGAATGAATAAAAAACTTATTTTATCTATTACAAACACTTGGCGAGTATGCGAGTTGGTCTCTCGTCTCGGTGCAGGGATGTTGAGCGACATCGTGATATATAGGGATCACTTTATCCGGCATCCATCTGTCTGCCTGTCTGCTAGTTACACTTTCACATATTTTGCTGTAACTTACTTAATAAATGTCAGACATATTTTAAACTTGCAGGGATGACACTCTCCCCCCTCCCCAAATATTATACATTTTATAAATGATAACACGACCGGTTTCTTAAAGGTATATAGTATATAATGATGATGCTTGAATTTTATACAGGCCAACACCCGACATGACAACATTTCATGTAACTTTTAACGGTGACGTTGATACAGGTCTATGACGTCATAATGAAAAATTACATCAAAAGTTGTGATGTCGGTCTTGAGTGTCTACCGGTAAAGTGCAAGTCTAGCGGTAATATGAAAATGGTCTATTCTGTTTATACAGATCTTTATACACAATGCACACATTTAGAAAATTGTGAACAGTAAAGTATAGATTTGATATATTTTAATTAAGACAGAATTGATGTCATGCCAATGCCGAAATATGCGTTAATTATGACCTTGGACCAAGGTCAAGGTAATTAAGGCATGTTGGAGGTCAAATCATTTTGGACCATGCCCATGATGCGGAAATCACAATGAGCTCTTGTAAATAGATTTGAATACATGTATTTAACAATTGCATGCCTATATGTAACACAGATCTTAAGAATATTGTATGACCTTGAATCAAGGTCATGTCAACAAGGTCACTGTGAGAAGGGATAAAGTATGACTTTTGCTGTCCTAGTAATTACAATTTCAAAGGATTTTTGCCAGGAGTCAATCACAGCATTTTACATTTTTGTAGACTGATATGATCATTATTTCGACATTGTCTATATATACACACATGGTATACATTTTTTGTGTATGGGTATTTATTTCAAAGGATTTTTGCCAGAAGTCAATCACAGCATTTTACATTTTTGTAGACTGATATGATCATGATGATCATAATATTTCGACATTGTCTATATATACACACATGGTATACATTTTTTTGTGTATGAGTATTTATTTCTCACAGCTGTCTGTACTGGTGATGGATTTTTAGTGCTCAGTTGAACAGTTCAATGTAAACATTACCGGTAACACATGGCCTTAAATATAGAACAGCTGGCTAAATGTTACTTTTTGTATATATAGCATACATAATGTACATGTATTGGATAGAGATTGATTCATACTTGTTAAGTTCTGGTATGAAGTGAATGAATGATCATAAAGCTCATCTCAAAGGTTCTTAAGGTCAAATATATACCGTCAATATCTTCATTGGTGATGTTGGTGGATTGGAATAGTGAAGCAAAATGAGGCCTATGAAATGTGAAACGGCAAAGTCTGTCAGTCAGTAAGTCACTGTACCTTGACATCTAATGTAACTGTTGCATCTAAGTATTTTTTGAGAATACTGTTTGAGCAGAAACTAATGAAACATTATTGAGACAATCAAGTACAACAATAAGTTTTGACCTTGAGATTGGTGTTTTAGCCAGTTGGAGAAAACTAAAAGGAGAATTGATAAGTAACTATATGTGATGATGGATCAAGATAAGGCCTTTCATTTAAGACCTTGAATTTTTACCTAGTGACCTTGACCTTGAAGTTTGACCTACTTTCCAAAAATATTAATCTTTGCTGTATCTTTTGAACTGTAATCAGCACAGCTTCTAATAATTATTTCATTTGTCATTTTGTATAGTTCTGACAATAAGGCCATTTAATGAAACCTTGACTTTTGACCTAGTAACCTTGACCTTAAGGTATCCGTTGTACAATTGAGTCATTTTACATAGCGTTTTAATCATCTCCAATGTTAAGTATGGTAAATTTTATGCCTGGTAAGGTACTATAAACTATATATTTTCTGAAAGGTAATGATGCCCTGAGTTCAGATATAAGACTCCCAGGTCTTAAAAATCAAAGGGGAAAAACCCTTTTACATTTTTGTTATTTTGCATATGTTACAAAAAATGTATATAGAGAAAATAGACAATTTAAATGCTTCATCAGTTATTCCCCTTTGTTTTTCTGGCCCCAAAATTATTATTTCTGATCAGTGGGTGAGAGGGGGTCCAAATTTTTAGGAAGTCTACATATCGTGTAGGTACATATGATGGGTAGCGGGGCCATTCTGAGGGGGGGGGGGTATTATCAGCTTTCCTTTTACGTTTTATTTTATAAAGAATTGGCAAGCGTAGCGAGCCTGAAATTTTTTTAGATATGAATTATTAATTTGTCCTGATTCGATCGAGATGATTATTTGAACATTGAATACTTTACTGCTTATATCGGCGAGTGGAGCGAGCCGCAGTTTCTTTTCTTTTTTTTATTAATTCACATTTTGTCTATATTTCATGAGAATAAATAGATAAGAGATGTGTCATTTTCCCAAATAATCAGACATCTTAAAGTGACAAAACCATTAAAAAGATGAAGGAGGTTACATCCTTTGAAGTAAGGGACTGTTGAAAATATGAGCTCCTGAGACCCAAGACAATTA
This sequence comes from Pinctada imbricata, assembly GCA_033119305.1. Lineage (NCBI taxonomy): Eukaryota > Metazoa > Mollusca > Bivalvia > Pterioida > Pteriidae > Pinctada > Pinctada imbricata. Next base: position 19,412,769 of record VSWD01000002.1, read on the forward strand.
TATAAAATTCTTTAGATTCCCTTACGAAAAAATTTTATATGTGACATATAGGGATCTGCTATAGGTTACATATAGTTCTCCTATAGTCTTTACATATATGTGACATATAGGGATTTTAAATGCAAATTAGATGCAAATGAGCTTCAACCTATACTTGCTGGCAGCTTCTACCTATATCACCTATAGTTCGTCTATATGTCTTTCACCGTTATGTCCTTTATACTCCTCCTATACTTGAACTATACATGCATGTAGGTCACTTTCAGAGGTACCTGTATTCCCCCTATACTCTACCTATATACATAGATAGGTAGATACATAGGTCCCATTCAGAAGCTCGCCTATACTTCCCATATAGGGCAAATATATGGGAATTTTAAGCCTTCTAATTGGTTCTTTACCAAGTATTGAACATTACATGCTGTACAGACATATCAACATATGACAAATATTCCCAATTATTGATGGTAAAAATAACTATCAAGACATAAAATTGAATTAACTTTTTATCTCACATTAACACAACAAAGCAGTTGAAGTTCAAATCAATTTTAAAATGTAACATATTCATAGTTTTTCTGGTCTGGATCTGGATAGTTATGTCGCCTGGCCTTTTACAGCATATGCGATGGAGGAAAGAGCACAAGTGATGTTAGTTTCGCTGCTGGATGGCCGATCGAAAGGCCCCTGAACTTTTCACAAGCATGATTGTGTCTTCAAGTAGGTTCCAATCAGTAATGGTCTTTGGGAAGTACGAATTTCTGTACGGTTCTGTATTACACTGGATGATCTTATAATATCCACGAGAATTACACAGAGAATGATTATGATGTTTCACAACATGTAAAGAAGTTTGGAAATTGTCAAAGCGTTTTGGTACAGTATCTACACATTTTTCTGTCCTTAATTTGGCCTGGTTCTACCTCTACTTCTACTTCTAACAGTCAGTGGCCTCTGTCATCTAGCTGCATGACTATTCTGCCACGTTGGTTCTCCCTCTACCGGTACAATTGTACAGTACCCCGTAGTCTGAAAGTCAAAAAACGAGCAAAATTTATGATACTAGATTCAGGAGAAATAGTGATGAACAATTGGACAAATTTTACTATTGATTATCTGGACACTATCGGAGGCTTGCTATTGATTCTGTACTGGTAATTATATCGGAACCATCAATGTTTTAAAAATGATGTTTACAACCAGTGAAATACCATTCATGCTGTGATCTTTTATACATCTACGCACACTGCAAATGCATGAAACAGTGACACACAGTGACACTCTTCATATACATGTAGGTGCACATTTGCCCTAGCTGCACTATTCCCTTCTTCCTCCAACCCCCATTCCTTCCCCATTCTGTCCTCTTCCATGATCCCTCCTGGCCCTTCCCCGGATTTAAAGTCATGACATTGGATGTTTCCACTGTAGATCGAATTTTTCAGTCCCATGATGCAGTAGAGATAAGACATAAAAGTATATTTTCTCCGCCCTTTTGTTAAGATTTAGCTCCGATTCCCTCTGTTCAGCTGTTAATTTACAACCTAGCGAATCAATTATTTCTAATACACAAGGAAAACATAGCTTACCTTCTTGTCGATCTAACATCAAAATTTCTCAGCTCTTCTAGTTCTACTGCATCTTTTCACAGAAAGTAAACAAAGATTTGATGTAAATATCCCATCGACTGAGGAGCTTAGTATACCGACGTGCTCAGTAGACCGTGGGAATTTTCACTTGGCTTCATGGTCGTTTACTTTGATTTATTCACTTTTCTTTAGTGTATCACATAAATGCAGACGAAATTACGATCCAAACTTCAACTTTTCCGCCCGGACCTTTTAAAATCCGTCGTTTTGATTGGCTGTCTTCTAATCATGGACGTGTCGTACACAAACATTTCAAACTAAGATGCTTCTTAAGATATACTATATCATTAATACGTGAGTGTCGTGCCTCAGTTGGGTGAGCGTCGGACTTCTGATTTAGGGGTCCAGGGTTCGAATCGTGGCATGGATGGATTTTTTCATTATTTTGTATTTCATGGTCTATGAGCCTTTTTCTTTTCATATATTCAAAGCAGGAAAAGGGGGGAGGGACTTGGATTAATAAACATTCTTTGCTTTTCTGATTTGTCATATTCTTTTTATTAGGCTGGACCCACTTCCATGGCTGTAAACAAACGCCACCCCACCCCACCCCCAAACTAAAACCAATTACAAACAGATTAACTGATAATTAAGGTACAATGTGAAAACAGTAAAATGTGAAATACTGTTAAATTCCAGATTGCTTTTCTTTTCTAACAGATTTCGGAAAAATACACATTTTGATACCCATATTGCCTTGTATTTCATGTCATATAAGTTTAAACACAATTTTTAAAGAAATTGTCATGGTTCTGGACTTAGAAATTTTCCCTCAAAGATGCAGAGTACAATTTTCTAAGTCTAAAGAGAAGCTAAATTAGACTAAGTTCAGTATTCATATAGTTGCACTATAACCTCCCTATAGCTCCAGCAGACATGGTATGCTGTATGCATTTCCCCTATTTTTAACATATATATCACCTATAGGTTAAATTCAATTTTACCTATATGTTACCTATACCTATAACCAACCTAGACACAAAAGCTGGAAACCTATAGGAGAAATATAGTTTACGTATAGGAGACATATAGTTTTGTATAGATTTTTTTCGTAAGGGTAATGGACACTTGAAAATAATTAAGGAATTTTGCAGAAAAAAATAGTTTTGTAGTTGTAAATGGCGAGCGAAGCGAGTCGAAATTTTAGGTTTCAAAGCCTTTTCATGCATTTTTAGACCAATTTCAATTAGAAATGGGCCAAAGCTTGACCCCACCTCCGAAAATCTCAGGGGGGGTCCAGACCCCCGGTCCCCCCCTCTGGATCATCGTGTCTTCAACCAGGAAATTTGAATAATAAAAAAAGAGAAAAAACTGTGTCAGTTAATTTATTTGAATTTACAAAATAATCACAACGCTGAAAAATGATTTATTTCCATAAAAATCCAAAATAAAGTATATATCTTTAACATAAGATTTTGTAAAATATATCATAATGTATAAAATAATTGGTCAAAAAAGTTGGGGGAAGGGCAAAACTATAGATCATGTAGATGTGACCCCCCACTTTTCAAAATGGCCCTCCCCCCTTTCCCTGCCCTTGTGACATTATAATCTCGGCATCCCTCTATGGAGATTAAGGGAAGAAAAAATAAAACTAAAAGACAGAGAAATGGTTGAAAATGCTTAATCAAAAAGCTTATGGTCATGTAATAGAGCTGTATGATGTATTTCATTATCATACTTTTGCAGGGCCCAGTGCAGGTAAAGTTTGAACAAGTCAAACCTGGGAGTTTACCACCCAAATTCAGTGATGTTACTTTTGAAGCGGGGCCAGAAAATAAGTATGTAAGTATATTGACTTGGTTTAAAAACCTTGAAAGCATTGGTTTACAATATAACATTATATTCTGCAGATTCATGTAAAAGTTTAACCAAAAACTTTTTGTGCCATTTCAAAAGATACATGTACAGCTGAGGCATTTCTTACTCATGGATTGCTTCTGAGAAGACCACTTGATAATTGAGTTTGACCCCATAACCATGATAACCTTGACCTTGGAGGTTGAAATACCTTTAGGAATCATGACAATTGACTTCTAGCAATATTTTCACATCTTTTAAGTAAAAATTATTATTAAGATTATTATATATAGTTGTATACTTCAAGTGTGCATTCTTGCTATTGAAACCATGAATTTTTACCCATGTGACCTTGACCTCAATGACTGACCTCAAAATTAAGAATTTTAATCAAAAGACATGAATTCATGAAAATTCACACTAGCCTGATTCCCAGGGCTACATGTTACCATGGTTACTGTACAGTAATTCAGCCGGACAAGTGAAAATTATCTCGCATGCAAACTTATATAAACATGAATTGTGTGGTTATAAAATATTTTTAGGAACACTTTTGCCAATTGTTTTTAACCATATAAGATATATACATGTATGCAGTGTGCGAAATTAATGGTGGCCCGACGGCAAATTTCTACAGAAAATATTGGATCCGTCTAAAGCAATTGAAAAAGTCATAGAGTCAACCAATTTGTCTATAGGAATTTTCAGCATCAAAGTCACATAAAATTTATAAGATTAATAAGAATTTCTATGGATTTTGAATCATTGTCTATGATTCTATTTTTGACAAAAGTAAACATGGTAAATTGTTTTATCCAATGACCTGCATAAAAGATTAGATTTTTGGGGTTACTTTTATTTTGGTCTACAGTAAATTGCTGCGGTCTATAAGATCTAAATTCACTGTAGACAGAATGTCTATAAAACTTCAATTGTCAATCTCGCACACTGTATATGTAGCTAGCTTACTTGTTCATATTTCTTTTTACAAGTTTGATCTTTAACTTTGACTTTCAAATCCAATCGGGCCATAGTGTTTCACATCTTCTTTATTTTATATGTAGGTGATAAAATGCAAAGTCGATTCCAAGGACCTGTCATTCGCTGTTTTTGCCTCTCAGCAAACTGCAGAGGGAGTGAAACTAACAAATTTAACAGCCAGTATTCTCAAGCTGAAAGGATCTGTAAGTACCTTTCTATTATTTACCATTCTTACAATTCAGTGCCTTGACATACCTTGATTTTACATATGAAAGTTTGTATGTGATATATATATAAATTTCCAAAATGCTGAAAGACGCATCAAATTGTAATCATCATTTTGTAACTTTTTAATCATTTTTAGCAAAGTTGAAAATCTAATTGGTCTTTAAGGAATGGGCATGTGGACAGGTGAATGTTTGGTTGTGCATCATCAATTTGCTTTCGATGCTCTACAAGCTTTATTTATTTAATTTTCCAATATCAACGAAACATCATACAAGTGTTGTAAATATGGTTAAAGGTGCACGAAACATTGGGGACATCTTTGCTAGAACTGTTAATTTTCGATAAATACATTTGAATGGCTTTAAAAATTGTATAATTTGAGTTGAAAACACATATTAAATGGAACAAACAGTGAAACACAAATTGGTTTGACCCACATAGTTGAGCACACAAAGTTGGACACACATAGTTGAAAACACATAGCTGGACACACATAATTGGACACACATAGCTGGACACACGTAGATGGACACACATAGCTGGACACACATTGATGGACACACTTAGTTGAAAACACGTAGTTGGACACCCGTAGTTGGACACACATAGTTGGACACCCGTAGTTGGACACACATAGCTGAACACACATAGTTGAAAACACATGGTTGGACACACATAGTTGGACACACATAGTTGGACACACATAGCTGGACACACATAGCTGGACACACATAGTTGGACACACATAGTTGGACACACATAGTTGAACACACATAGTTGAAAACACATAGTTGGACACACATAGTTGAAAACACATAGTTGGACACACATAGTTGGACACATAGTTTGACACACAATTGAAAACACATAGTTGGACACACATAGTTGAAAACACATAGTTGGACACACATAGTTGGACACACATAGTTGGACACACACAGTTGGACACACATAGTTGGACACACACAGTTTGACACACATAGTTGAACACACGTAGTTGGACACACATATTTGGACACACAAAGTTGAAAACACATAGTTGGACACACATAGTTGAAAACACATAGTTGGACACACATAGTTGGACACACACAGTTGGACACACATAGTTGAACACACGTAGTTGGACACACATAGTTGAACACACATAGTTGGACACACGTAGTTGGACACACATAGTTGGACACATAGTTGGACACACATAGTTTGACACACATAGATGGACACACATAGTTGAACACACGTAGTTGGACACACATAGTTGAAAACACATTGTTGGAACATTACTTAATGTTGGAACATTGTTGGAACATTACTTAATGTTGTTGGAACATTACTTAATGTTGGAACATTACTTAATGTTGGAACATTGTTGGAACATTACTTAATGGACACACATAGTTGGACACATAGTTTGACACACAGTTGAAAACACATAGTTGGACACACATAGTTGAAAACACATAGTTGGACACACATAGTTGGACACACATAGTTGGACACACATAGTTGGACACACACAGTTGGACACACATAGTTGAACACACGTAGTTGGACACACATAGTTGGACACACAAAGTTGAAAACACATAGTTGGACACACATAGTTGAAAACACATAGTTGGACACACATAGTTGGACACACACAGTTGGACACACATAGTTGAACACACGTAGCTGGACACACATAGTTGGACACATAGTTGGACACACATAGTTTGACACACATAGATGGACACACGTAATTGGACACACATAGTTTGACACACATAGTTGGACACATATAGTTGAAAACACATAGTTGGACACACATAGTTGAAAACACATAGTAGCCGAAACTTGAAAGTCGCCAACTATGGATATTAAATGGTTTTGAAAATGGATTTTCCCTGTTTAATTTAATTTGACGGAAAACGATCTCAGTGCGAAATGTCTTTGATATAATTCGAAATGAAACTAGACACGCTCGCAATGTGGTGGAGATAACGGTTGAGGAGGAGCATATCCTGGGCATTCTAGGTCCGCCGTGTGGGACCATTTTGGCATTAAAAGGAAGGCTTTTGTTATTAAGAACAAGTAATGTTCAACATTTAATTTATTTCCATTTTTTAAAAAATAAATATCAGATTCTTAAATCACAAGCACTGACTATTCTTCTTCTGAAGAGATACAAAACATACAATTTTAAACAAGAAAAGAGTGATTATTCTGATAGTGATATCGATTGTACTCCTCTGATAGTTTCCGATAATCGATAGTTAAAATTTTCCGATTTTACAACACTACACATAATCAAACACACATAGTTGGACACACATGGTTGAACACACATGGTTAGATACACATAGTTGACCACACGTTTTTGGACACATAGTTGGACAAAGAAAGTTGAGCAATGATAGTTGAACACACATAGTGGAACTCACATAGTTGAACACACATAGTGAAACGCACAAAATTGAACACACTTAGTTGAACACACAGTTGAACACACATAGTGGAACACACATAGTGGAACACATAATGTGGAACACATATAGTGGAATACTCATAGTGGAACACACATTGTGCAACACACATAGTTAGACACACAGAACACACATAGTTAGATACATAGTTGAACACACATAACTTGACACACATATTGACATATTGGAACACACCGTTAGACACACATAGTGGAACACAGATGATTGGACACACATAGTTGAACACTTACAGTGGAACACACATTCTGGAACATACAGTGGAACACACCTATTGGAACATACATATTTGAATACACATATTGGAACACACATGGTGGAACACACAAAGTGGATCACACACAGTGGAACGGCATAGTGGAACACACATAGGGAAACACAGACACACTCAACAGAAGATTAATTTGTACACACTGTGAAACACACAGTAGAACACACAAGAGTGTGACATACATGTACAATGAACAAATGTAGTATCTGAGATACTGTCTTCTTTTGTTTTCCACAGTTACGTCTGAGATGTTATTTGTCTGGGCGAGATATGATGGCGGAGGTCTCATTCGAGGGACGACCAAATGTGAAGATAGTCGGCAAGCCAGTTAATCCATATCAAGTAAGTCTAATTTTTAGCTAACCTTATGTGAGCTCTTATCATAGCGTGCCAACCTGAGCATAAGCTCACCATTCGTCGTCCGGTGTAAACTTTTTATGACATGACGTATTTTGGTATGGGGATGTCTGTCTGTCTGTCTGTTCATCCGCTTATGGAACACAATAACTTGAATATACATCAACAGGATGTTCTTTTACATATGTAACAGGTTTTTAAGTTTTAGCTCTACTGGTCAAAGACCAGTCGAGCTTATGCGATACCATGTTGTCCGGCGTCCGGCGTCTGTCCGCCTGCCTGTCTGTCTGTCTGTCTGTCTGTCTGTCTGTCTGTCTGTTAACAATTTTTTGTGAGCGCAACTCCTCAGAAACCATAAATGATAGAAAGCTAATTCTTTTTGCATTTAGTTTGGTCCATGGTCTAGTTGTGCACCTGATATTTTGTTTGAGCCTCTGACCCCCAGGGTCTTCAAAAATGGGTGTGGTCATTTTCTCCTATATAAGTCTATGTAATCTAGTGAGCACCAATTCTCAGAAAGTATAATTGATATAGAAATAATTCTTTTTGCAATATAATCAGTCTCTGGTCCAGTTGTGCACCTGATATTTTGTTTGAGTCTCTGACCCCCAGGGTCTTGAAAATGGGTGCGGTCATTTTCTCCTATATATGTCTATGTAATCTAGTGAACACCAATTCTCAGAAAGTATAATTGATAGAGAAATAATTCTTTTTGCAATATAATCAGTCTCTGGTCCAGTTATGCACCTGATATTTTGTTTGAGCCTCTGACCCCCAGGGTCTTCAAAAATGGGTGTGGTCATTTTCTCCTATATAAATCTATGTGATCTAGTGAACACCAATATTCAGAAAGTATAATTGATAGAGAAATAATTCTTTTTGCAATATAATCAGTCTCTGGTCCAGTTGTGCACCAGATATTTTGTTTGAGCCTCTGACCCCAAGCGCCTTCAAAAATGGGTGTGGTCATTTTCTCGTATATATGTCTATGTAATCTAGTGAACATCAATTCTCAAAAATTATAATTGATTGAGAAATAATTATTTTTGCAATATAATCAGTCTCTGGTCTAGTTGTGCCCCTGATATTTTGTTTGAGCCCCTGACCCCCAGTGTCTTGGAAACGGGTGTGGTCATTTTCTCCAATATAAGTCTATGTTACCTTGTGAACATCAATTCTCAGAAAGTATAATAGGTAGAGAGATAATTCTGTTTGCATTATAATCAGTCCCTGGTCTATTTGTGCCCTCATATTTTGTTTGAGCCCCTGAACCCCAGTGTCTTGGAAATGGGTGTGGTCATTTTCTCCCGTATAAGCTATGTTACCTTGTGAACATCAATTCTCAGAAAGTATAATTGATGGAGAGATAATTCTTTTTGCATTATAATCAGTTTCTTTTCTACACTGTATGTGTGTGCCTGCTATTTTGTTTCAGCATCTGAACCCCAGGGTCTTTGAAATGGGTGTGGTCATGCTCTCCTATTTAACTCTGTAATCTTAGGTGAACACCAGTTCTCAGAAAGTATAATTGATACTGTAGAGAGATATTTCCTTTCCCATTTCCATGAGTCTGTGATCTGATTGTGTGCCCGAGATTCTGCTTAAGACTTACCCGTCTTTGAAAATAGGTGTGGTCATTTTCTCATGTATAAGTCTTTGTAATCTTGTGAACACCAGATCTCAGAAAGTATACCGATAATTCATGGAGAGTAAATTCTTTTTGCATTACATGTATTATGTGTCTGTGGTGTAGATGTGCATCTGATATTTTTTGTGAGCCCCTGTCCCCCAGGGTTGGAAAATGGATGTCAACTCGGTGAATTTAACAAAACAGCCAGTAGAGCTTCAGTCTCATCAGAGACTTCTGGTTTGTCACATAATGGAGAAATTATGTGTAATGGGAGAGTTTATGCACATGTTTATGGGTTTATGAGAGTTTATGGGTTTATGCACATGCATGTTAAATTTAAGCTAAGGGGAAAGTATAGGCGCATGGAATGCAATCACTTGAATATGTGTTACCAGATTGTCATCATATTTCTTCATTGTGATTTTTTTGTCGCATAATTGAGAAATTATGTGTAATGGGAGAAGAGGTTATATGCACAATGTATACATGTTATGCTTAGGGCAAAGTACATCCCCATGGAAGGCAATAACTTGAGTATGTGTCTACAGAGTTTCATGATATTTATTCACTGTGATTAAAATGTGGAGGGGAAGTCGCCTTTTGATTTTCACTTTCTCCTGATTTGTCGTTACAGAGTTATTGTACTTAGATTTTTTGGTATTGTGAAATTAAATCCCAACGGGCGTATCTTGCTGCGTTAGCATAGCCTTTATTAAAGTTTCTACTTCTCCTCTACAACCTCTGCACAGAATTTCACGAAACCTTACAGGAAGCAAGTACTAAATGTCTTCTACAAAGTTTGTGTTTTTATGCCGATCAGTCAACAAATATGGCCGCCAAGGGCTCTGATTGGCTGACACATTTTTGACATCTCCAAAACTGATAAACAGAATTTCACGAAACCTTCAAGGAGGCTAGTACTGACCAGGGCCTCCACCAAATTGTCCGCTATCATTTGTCTGCTTCTCAGGTGAGTGATGTGGGCCCCCTTGGGCCTCTTGTTTAAAGATGCTAAAATAAAAAGTTAAACCAATATGGATTCATTCCTTGGATATAGTTTAAAAAACACAGCCTGAGGGCTTGTTTTAATTTATCTTTCCCATATGATACATGTACAGAGTAATGAACCAAAGAAAAATATAAATATTTTGTGGTATCAAGACATTTACCTACATGTATGTGCAGAGGTTATGCCCCTTGAAACTTTGAAAATATTTTTTTTGGTTTGTAAACATTTAAATGAGAAGAAATTAATTTCCAGAGACCTCTAATGAAGACAGAAAAGAATAGGACATGTCATGTTTGACTTAATATTATCTTGGCCATTGTTCTAATTCATTAGCACATCTTGTAAATTTAAATTAATTTTTCTCCCTTTTAAATGTGCAAATGTGAAGGTTAACAGAGACAGAATTATATTGTAAATTGCAATGAGTCATTTCATCAGGGGTATAATACTCTAATTCCAGTGGTTTTGATAACAGAAAAATTTGATACCACGAAGTTGGCAGAAGACGCTTGACTTATGTTCAGGACCATACATTTTCATGGCGAGTTGAATGAAACATTAAAAAAAATCAAAAAAATATACATAATTTCTAGCTTATCCATGATATTGTTATTATACCTCTAATACCTTTTAAATCATGCTTTTATCAGCTTCTTTGAAATTCTGATTTTAATCAATATTGAAAAAAACTGAAAATTGGACAGAGGTACAGACAGACAGACCGAGAGGAAACTAAGAGACTCAGTCCCCTTTGGCATTGGTTCACTTGCGAATAAAAGACATTTTATAGTATTTATGAAGGGGGTGGATAGGATGAGAGGGAGGGGGAGAAAGGGGGGTAGGAGGAGGGAAAGAGGGGATGGGAGGAGGGAGGGAAGGGAAACAAGGGGGAAGGGGTAGGTAATTAAGGGGGCGGGAGGGGGAAAAGGGGTGCCCCCTGTCCATCCCGCATTTATGTTTAGAAAATGAAGTAAACTTTAGTAGAATAGAGCCTTATAGACATCATTCAGACATTTTACATGTAGCAGAGCTTTTATAGTCAGCACACTGTGTATTCTGTACAAATTGCTGTGTTATTTTAAAATGCTTTATCATATTGATAACAATATAAATTACTATGCAATCGTCTGCTTCAAAGCAGGAGCAGCTAGTCTTTGCACTGTAATACAGATAAAAAATGTCTTTGTATCCTGGTGTTACCATGGTAACATGCATGTTAATTACTGCACTGTAACATTGATATTTGATGTGGCATCTTGTTGAAAGGCAAATTCTCTGCAATCAAGAACACAAGAGAGAAAAAAAAAACCCAACTTCTCTTAGAAATGCCATTTACATTGAGTATATACTGTCATCCATGAATATAAGTATACACTCTTTCTGTTTATGTTGATTTTAGAAAATGCACAGTTTCGAATCAATTGCTGTATCATTCTGAAGATGAACCTTATAGAAATCATTAGTTACAAACTTGACCAGGATATTTGCATTTTTAAAAAAAAAATTATTCTTTTTTTATATAAAAAATGACATTTTTGGGGAAAAAAAAATGTGCTGATGAAAAAAGTCTACACACTGTAATATTGTCAAAGACAATATAAAGTCATGATTTGCTTGAAAAGATCACTAGGCTTAATTCTAAGTTCTATATTTATTTACATATATACATGGTACTATGAGTTGCACAGAGGTACACGCTAGCTGGCAGACTGACCAGCACGTGGGCATGCATACAGATAAGATGCTTCATAATCACGTGACTGGCTATAGATAATTATATAATAATAATATAGTTAATTATTAACTAGCTAAGATATTACATTCCTCCTTTTCTTTATAGATTAAAAAATATTATTACTGATGATTAAATATAAATGTAATAAAGTAATCTAAAAATAAATGAAGTATTGTCGAGCACGGCACAGAGAGTTCATATATAATGTCAAAGGTTCACCGTCTCGACACGAGCAGATAAAGAAAGCAATTAATACGAAATCTAAAGTGAATAACTAAAGAGTGTAACAAGTCTTTCAATTGATCTCAGAATAAAGTGTCATAGAGAATCAGTGCACGTGTTCATCTAATCTAAACTATACGATAAGAAAGCAATATAAAACAACGAGTGTAAAAGTTAATGATGTCCGAGTCCCTGAAAAGCAATAAAACTATCACGAGATTGACATGATTGATATAACAGCTGAATGCAATGAAATTTGAACAATCTATGGTATCAGCAAAATTAATCAGTATCATTGAAATAAAAAATTCGAATACATGATCAAATTCAAATTTTGCAATACATGATTTTTGATTGACTTTTCACTTTTTTTTTCACATTTCACATTTTTCACCGCACTATAATCATTAATCGCGATATCTTGCCGGTTTCTGTCTATTTCGTTTTGGTCGTCTACGAATGCTCGGGGTTGGCGATTGATACGGTGTTTGATTGTCTGATGCGCAAATTCCAGTTGGAAGCGGTTTGAAATGTGAAGCATCTCGGGTTATTTCTTTTCCTTCGTGATTTACGGTTATCATTGATTTCTTTCTTCGAATAACTTCGGCCGGTTTCGGATGAAACGGAGGTGTTAATTTATCCCTTTTCCGTTGTTTTACAAGTACTTGATCGCCCTCCTTGATAGATGACTCTCGTCCTTTTCTCTTTGAGTCAGCGTACTTTTTGTTTTTCGATTTTTCTGATGCATCTTTGTTTCGCAATGGACTGTTTGGTGGTGATTTCGGCATTTCTGGTAATTTGGTTTTTATTGTTCTGGTGAAAAGAATTTCTGCCGGTGAAATTCCAGTTGTAGAGTGTGGTGTAGCACGGTAGTTCCTGAGAAATTGGTGTAGTTCCTGTCTGTAATTTTTGTTTTCGATGTTTGCGGCTTTTATGATTTTCTGCAACGGTTGCATGAATTTTTCGACAAGTCCGTTTGCTTCTGGATGTAACGGAGTTATTTTCCGGTGTTTGAATCCCAGGTAATCCGCAAATTTGCTGAATTCTGAACCATTAAATGGTGGTCCATTGTCGCTCTTACATACTGACGGTATTCCGAATGTAGCAAATATACCATCTAGCCTAGGTATGACAGTTCTCGCAGAGATGGATGTCATTATTTCAATGACCGGAAAACGAGAATAATCGTCGATTACAACCATGATGTAATCACCATTCGGAATTGGTCCGAAAAAATCAACAGAAACTTCGTCCCACGGTTTTGACGGTAATTCACTCATCTTTAATGGTTCCGGTGTGTTTGTAGGTGACAACGATAAGCAAGTTATGCACGATTTGCACATTTGTTCAGTAAGATCGTCGATATACGGAAACCATACTTTTTCTCTCAGTAGTTGTTTTGTCTTTGTGATTCCCTGGTGACCTTCATGAGCTATGCTAATTGCTCGTCGCTGCAATGATTCTGGGATAACAATCCTTGTTCCTCGTAAAAGTATACACTTATCTTTGATACTGACGACTGTTAGTTCATTTCGCATTCTGGAGAAACAATTGTAAGATTTATTATCTTTGCACAATTTGGGGTTCCAGTGATTTAAGGTCACGGCCTCGATAACGAGCGGAATTACGGGATCATGCTGGGATGCTTTGATGATCTCGTCCAGTTTCATAGATCTTGGTACGGCATTTTCGGTAACGTACCTTATGTAATGTTCATCTGGATTACATTCCTTTGACTCGGTCAGCGGGTGTCTAGACAAGTAATCGGCGGCATTAGTAATCCCAGGCATGTACTTGACCTTAAAGTTGTATGTTGTTAACCTTAAACGCCACCTTTCTAGTCTGAGATTTTGTTTTGCTTTCGGCTTCTGAAAAATGTATTCTAAAGGTTTGTGATCCGTGATAAGAGTAAACGGTTTTCCAAATAGATACAGGTGGAAATGTTCGCATCCCCAAACAATTGCAAGTGCTTCGCGTTCAGTTTGGCTATATCTTTGTTCTACAGGGGTTAGCGCACGGCTTGCGTAAGCGACTATTTTATTTTCTTGGCTCATCACTGCGGCTAGACCTACTGGACTTGCATCCACGTGTAATTCTGTCTGTTTTCTAGGATCGAAGAATGTCATTACACGGTCACTTGTGAGGTTACGTTTTACTTTCTCGAATGCGTTATCCTGTTCACTTGTCCATTTCCAAGGAGTCTTGTCCCGTAGTAATTTTCGCAAAGGTTCAGTGATAGTCGAATAGTCCGGAATGAATCTGGACACGTAATTTGTCATTCCAAGAAAACTTTTGATTTCTGATTGATTTGATGGCTTCTTTGCGTCCTTGATTGCCTCTACTTTCTTTGGATCGGCTGATATTCCTTCCGCTGAGAATACATATCCGAAGAAAGATATCTTGTTCTGATTAAACGAACATTTTTCCTTGTTAAGAGTAAGATTCTTTTCTCTTAGCCTCTGAAGAACGGCACGGAGATTTGCATCGTGAGTTTTTTGGTCGGATCCAAACACTATTATGTCATCGCTTAGGTTACGGACTCCTTTAAGGCCTTGTAGCGCTTGACGAATTTCGTTTTGGAATATTTCAGGAGCTGCAGAAATACCAAAATTAAGTCTTTTATAGCGCCATAATCCTACATGTGTAGAGAAGGTAGTTACATACCTTGACTCGGGTTCGAGCTCTAGCTGATGAAATCCATTTCTTAGATCCAATTTGGAGAAAACTTTAGCTCCGTTAAGATCCATTATCAGGTCATCTATAGTCGGTGTAAGATGACGCTCACGTTTAATAGCTTTATTTGCTTTCCTCATATCGACACATATCCTTATTTGATTCGGATTTTTCGCTCGTGATGCTACAACGATAGGCGATACCCAGGGTGTCGGTCCTACGGCTTTTTCTATGACGTCTTGTTGCTCAAGTCGCTTTAATTCCTCTTCTACTTTGTTTCGCACGTGAAACGGAATTCTCCTGTGAGGCTCTGCTACAGGTGCGATATTTTCATCGATGTGTATTTTGATCCTTTTATCTTTTAATTTTCCGAAGCCTTCGAACACATCGCGGTATTCTTCTGTTAATTCCTTTTTCGGGATTTTCACTTTCTGGATGACCGGTATAATATTAAGATCCACTGCTGTTGCGTAACTTAACAGATTTCCATAATCTCCCGGCACAACGTAGAATGTAGCGGTTACGATCTTATCCTTGGATTCAACGGATGCAGAAAATTTGCCTCTTATACGGAGCTTTTCCTTTTGACCGTAAGCAAACGCACTTATATCCGATTTCTGCAGTTTCGGTTTTTTTCGCATTTTGTTTACCATGGTTTCTTCTACGATGTTGATTGAGCTACCCGTATCGACAATAATTTTCATTTTGTGGTCGTTCAGACGGATTTCTGTTTTAGGTAGTTTACCTATTTGATGGACTTTGGCTTTAACTCCGAATGAGTATGCACCTTTTGTCGTAGTTTCATCGTCGCTTCTTGAAGATGTAGACGAATTTTCACCATCGCTGCTTGATGCGCTGTTTTCGTCGACATTTTGTACCTTTCGTCTTTCTCTAGATTTGCGTTTAAGGCATTGCGAGGCAAAGTGATTCACCTTTTTGCAGTAATTACAGATTTGGCCAAACGCAGGACATGATGAGCGATGTGGATAGCGTCCTCCACAGTTCCTACATTTTTGCTTTTTTCTTTCTTTGCTTTGAGAAGTAGATTGCTTAATGTTAGGCTGAGAAAAAGTTTTTTGTCTTACCGCATTCGTTTCCTCTGATTTCCTCATTTTGTCCGCTTGTTTATTTGCAATTTCCATGGCCCTTGCTGTTGATAATAATTTTGTTAAATCCAAGTTGTCACGAAGAGCTTTGCGTCGAAGATCATTTGAAGTACAGCCTTGAATTATCTGACTCTTGATTTCTCCGTCATTGTCCGCAAAGTCGCAGTGTTTAGATTTTTGTCGAAGACTGGTCGCAAACTGATCCACGGTTTCCTCTTGGAGTTGTTTCATTTGACGGAATTCAAAAACTTCAAACTCGCGATTTACTTGTGGTTGAAAATAGTTTGTCAGAGCTGTTTTTGACTGATCATATCCGTCTTCTGCACTTGTATCTGGAAGGGTCTGATGGATATCAAAAACATCTTCTCCTGCGTAATGTAAGAGTAGTGCCTTTTTTCTCTTTTTGCTAGAAATGTCCATAGCAACGAATAAATTCTCAAGTTGATTTACGTATTTTGTCCATCTAATTCCCACAGAATTTTCATCGGAATGAATGTCAAATTTTGGAAACGTTGGAAGAGACATTTTCGGCATTTAAACAACAAGTGTCCTACACGGTTGTTAAAACTCGAGTTTGTCTTTTAATCCAGTTTATCCTCGTCGCCAAATGTAATATTGTCAAAGACAATATAAAGTCATGATTTGCTTGAAAAGATCACTAGGCTTAATTCTAAGTTCTATATTTATTTACATATATACATGGTACTATGAGTTGCACAGAGGTACACGCTAGCTGGCAGACTGACCAGCACGTGGGCATGCATACAGATAAGATGCTTCATAATCACGTGACTGGCTATAGATAATTATATAATAATAATATAGTTAATTATTAACTAGCTAAGATATTACACACACCTTTATCACAATTCATAATTTTGAAATATGTGAAGTCAGTTATTATGGATCTTTCAAGTTCTGAATGGAAAAAAATTGGGTAAACTTATAAAATAAAGATTATAGAATGTCTTTTATTATGATTTCCTTGTTTGTATAGCTATTTATGGATGGCAACTAGTGTATACTGAGCCTGCATCTTAATGATTGTATTCAACAATGGCATTTTGAGAGAGAGAGAGAGAGAGACTGTGTGATGTAGATCTACATGTATGTTAGCTATCATAAACAACATATTAATGTACGAGAAGCTGTTATCTTGTTGTTTATTCACTTTCGTTGTTTATTGATGTGTTTGTTAGGGAACCCCGCATTCCTGTTCCTCTGTAGTGTTCGTACATGCCAGTGTACTATCTTCCTTTACGTACAGTACATTTGGGGGTTCCAGATCGGCTGTGTGTTTCAGAATCAAACCTAAATTTTCACTTATTTAAGATGGCAAATAACATTTGGTATTTTTCTACAAAGAAAACTGTCAATATTGAATAATAAGATAATCACTAATTACGAAAATTAGTTCACATTTCAAAATTACAAACAGTTTTGTGCGACCCGGAGCTCCCAAAAGAGGCGACTCGAAACTCCCGAATTCTTTGTAGGTTGTTCATAGAAAAAAATCTGCACTTTGATAGGTATCCCTAGTCTAGCACGTTCCCGGCCAAAAATTCAAAATACCAGATTGTTTCATCTTGGACTTTATTTTCATACAGTCTGGAACAATATGACCATGATTTCATGAATACATGTAATAATAGCTCCTGAAATAGCCATTGTATGCATGTGAACGCCAAATATTCATTCTGCGGTCAATACATCGAAAGTCAGTAAATTGTTTTTCTAATTGCGAAGTATTCCTTTTGAACGATGGACCAGGGCTTTGTCTTGCTTCTTTGAAAGCAGAAAAGGGGATTAGTCTCTCTGAAAGATGATGAAATTTTATGAGAAATCCTAAATTGGTTCCTCCGATCCCTTTGTTTATCGGCATTTTTAAGCCGCATTTCACTGTACTACAGATCTATATCTTAATTTACATAGCTGAGGTAGGATAATCTCCTGTATGAAGCCTGACGTTTCTAATTAGCTCTCTCTCTCCTTTGTTCAGGCGGTATAAGTAGGAAGTATGCAAGATGAATATTCAGATAATTCACATTTTAAATTTAGATAAAAGAAGATTGGATAATTGGATTTAGAATCAGTCCATGGCTATAGCTCTGCAGATCGGGAAAAGGGGACATCTGGGGAGGGGGGGGGGGGAGAGACCGGGGGTACCTGTCTCCCCCTCCCACCCCTTTATCTCCCCCTCAAGCCCCTTCCTCCCTCCTTTCGTCCTTTTTTTTTCCACCTCCCCTTTTTCCGTCCTCCCTCTCCTTTCTCCCCGTCCCTCCCCCTCTCTCCCTCCTCCCTCCTCCCTCCTCCCACCCCCTTCCTCCCCCTCCCTTTCACCCTGTCTAGGCAGAGCTAGGAGAGCAAATTCTTTTTTCATTTTGTATTATACGAATGATGGCATGAATATTTACTATTCGGCGATTTTCTGAATTCATTATTAATTATTATCAAGATTCTAAAAGGTTGATTACATTTACTCTCCTCAACATATAATGGCTGTTTCAGGAGGTATATTGTTATTGAAATCATTTTATTGCTCTTTATGGAAAGAAAAGGTATTTTGAATTTTTGGCCAGGAACGTGTGAAATTAGTAGTGAGGTGAGAATGGAAGGTGCTAGACTAGAATTTGACATTTTATTAAAATGACATTGTTGATGGAGGTACGAGATGATATATGAGGGGGTGGACAGGGTGAAAGGAAGGCGGGAGGAGGGGGGACGGGAGAAAGGGGGAGGGAGGGAAGGGGGAAAATGGGAGAGGAGGGGGAGAAGGAGGGCGGAGGAGGGGGGGAGGTAAGGTAAGGGTGAAAAGGAGGGGGAGGGAGATGGCGGCTGGAGGGGGGAGGGAAGTGGAGAGAGGTACCCCCCTGTCCCCCCCCATATATGGAAAGAGACCAGTCCTTTACAGGATTTTTTTTGCCTGGATTTCTAAATGAAATCTACAGAGCTGACCTAATCCCTCTCGGCACTGTTGATTCAGAAGATTTCTAAGCTTATTATCTAGGTGTAATACTTTTTATGCAGAATTGATTCATGTAATACCCCGTAAAACCGCGCGAGGTGTCGGCACAAAAATCAATTGACACGCGATTATCACCTTCGGTATCGCATCTCGTTATATTCGACTGAAGGCTAATTCCCACCAGGAGCATTTCTCGGCACTGTAACGGACATTACCATTTGAAACGGCAACAAATGCTAGGAAAATGTCTCTTCCCTTTGATTTTCAGGGCTAGAGAGTCTTGCACAAAATATCCCCTGACGGAATACAAATTACTTTAGGCCATAGTAATTTGATATTTTGTTTTACGTCCCGAACTTTTTCTGAAAGGTACCCTCCCGCCAGGAATGAAACACACAAACACAAGATCTATATATGAAGGAATTTGGAAAGGAAGATTAAAAACATAGAAAAATATTTTATCAAGTGAAGTGGACATTATTTTTTAGAAAAAAAAACTATTATTATCTCCAGATATTAACGATGATATAGGTATTTTATGGTATTCAAGATCATTTACTGATTTTTTTTACCTGAAAAATGCATGTTTGTGTGTGTGGTTTTTCTGGGGAACTCTCCTAAAGGTGCCCACCCGCGGACGTAAAACAAAATGAAATTACTACGGCCTTACCACACTTCACAATGGAGATTGTTGAGACGCTACGTTAAAATTCACAACGGATATCTTGGTACCTTTTCATGTAAAATTGCAGTTGCAGCCAAAATGCAATATCACTTGATCTCAACATCTATTACACGTATGCGAGCAAATTGCATATATTGTGAAGAATTGAAGAACAAATCTTGCACCATTGGCTAAAAATTGAATGAGGGTCACGTGGTGGGGGTGGGGGTGGCGGAGGGGTCAGCAACGTGTTTTCTGTGTGTGATTTACAAAATTCATTATCTGACAATGAATAGGGGGGGGGGGGGGCGGACCGAGGGGTACCTCTCTCCTCCTCCATTCCCCTCCTTTCTCCCCTCCTTTTCATCCTTCCCTTAACCCCCCCCTCCTACCTCCCTCCCCCTCTGTCCCTCCTCCCTTCCATTTCCCCCCTTCCCTCCCTCCTCCCGCCCCTTTCATCCCCTCCCTTTCACCCTGTCCACCCCTCAATGAAACATCCTGCTGATCCTGCTGTATGAATAAATAGCTGATTTTCCAGTAGATGGCGCCAGACATCACATTATTTGGCGATTTTTCATTGTGACGTCAAAATAGAGAACATGACAATGCATTAAGTCAGTGCAATCAAAATATGACGTCACAATTCAAAAACTTATCAAATGATAATGATGCCTGGTGTCTGTGCACATAAAATCAAGGTTTAAAACGGTCATAAATATTTTCTTGAAAAATGGACTATGATGTCGCAGATATGTCACTGGATCATAGTCATGGTCAAACAGGTCAAACAGGTCAATGGGTTAAGGTCATTGTCAATGGGTCAAGGTTATTGTCAATGGGTCATGGCCATGCATACTCGTTAGATCAGAAAATCGTGGTGATAGTCAATAGATGAGCAAGTCACGGAATTAAACAAAGGGTCAATGGTTAATGGTCATGTTTAATATATAGACCAATGGATAGGGTAATATAGTCAATAGGTCAGTGGGTCATGGTCATGGTGTCATAAGATCAATTGGTCAAGGTCATTATCTATAGTTCAATTTTCATTCATCTTGTATACGGAATTTTCAGACCCAAGTTTTCTCTTGGAATGAAATACATATACATGCAGTTATATAACAATGCGCGCACTGCCTATAAACTGCACGGTGCTTGTCTATCTGTAGACATTATGTAATAGTCATCACACTCAATCTTCAGTAAGGAAGGGTGTGGTATTTGCAGTGTACACGTAATTATGCAGGTGCGTTGTTCTCTAGATTTATAGAAAAGAAGCGAGAAGGGAAGCAATCTTTCCGGCGACGTCCATAAATAAGGCTACTGTACAGATACTAGTAGTTAAACCATTCATCCTCATTCCTCTCAAAACATATGATTTGCCAATTTTAGGGGGAGGGGGGTGCGTACGGCCCCTACGTTCTCCTTGAATCCGCCACTGCTACGCAACAGACATTGCCTTCTAATTCATTAGCACTTGATAAAGGTCGCCCTCAGTTTCCACGTGTCGTAAATAACATGTAGGTAGATTGTTTATACAGATCTGATAAATTTCTGCGCTCTTTTTATTTTGTTTCTATGGTAACCATTCTCAGAGGGTTGCAGATATTTTTATTGCAAGGCAACAAAGTACGGAAAGAGATAAAATGCAAGATATGTTTGTATCATAAGAGAAAATCTGCTCATTATTGATTCATTACCTTGAAAGATTCCCTATGTATTCATTAGTTTAACTGTGATTATTCATTCTAAAACATAAATATTTGTTACATCGATGGAACTTAGGAGAGAGAGAGAGAGAGAGAGAGAGAGAGAGAGAGAGAAAGAAAGAGATGTGGAAAACTATCTAATGATTGACGCATCGTTGTGTATTACGTACCATTACGTTCCATATAGACGTATGAATCAAAGATGAATATTTTTTTTTCTCAGCTTGTATGTTAAATATGTTTAAATGCCGTGTAGGTATCAACATTTTTGGTTCAAGATGTCAGAGGTCCAGGGGATACATGTCCTTGCTCATAACAATATCACCAATTGGTTAAGTTTTTTTTATATAGCAATGTCATATGAAGATCAAACTCGTAGTTATGAACTAGAGTGTGAGATGAAGCGGGGGGGGGGGGTTACTCTATGTATACTTACTGCATCGATTTGATATATATCATTGAGTGGTTGTCTACGCCACTGCCGACTGGATGTGATAGATCCATCAGTCAATTCCCAGACAAATGACAGCAGAGAGATAGACCGACGGAAAAATAATGAAGTCTATAGTGTTGTTTTTGCCGTATCAAGATTGGATTAATCTGGTTTCGGACCTAAGAGTAGAAAAAAAATATTTCTCTGATATCTTCGTTCATAGGTTATTCTGTTTCACGACGTATTTCTACTATTCTTATTGTGTTAATTAAGTTGCAATATAACTAATTGTTATTTACGATTCATAAAAATGAGAAAAAGAAGATCCTGACAATAATCCAAACAGCACTCACAATAGAACACCAAATTGAGCATCGGCGGACCCTTATCAAGCAAGAGGTGGGATCAGGTGCCCGGGATGAGTGAGCATCCCAAAGTAATACATGAATTTTTATTAGCCGAGTTGTAAAAAATCGGCTGGCGAACGTCAACAACTCGTTTCCGGACTATAACTGAAATAATATACATGCTACTGCAATGGAACTTTATACACTTGCTCACCATGAGTTTAGCGGATGACCCCTATTGAGGTTGGGTTCAAAAGGTCAAGGTCACAGGACTCTGATCACGGAAAATGGTTTCCGGATCACATTTTGTATTGCACTTATGATCATGAAACTTACCTTTTTACAAATTCGCGGATTGAGAAAAAAATTATCCTAGTTCGGGATGGGGGGGGGGGCAATCTATCCTATTACATGTGCACATGTGTAAAAATGGGGAAACTAAACAGATTTAGTAGATCGTATCAACTCTTTAGTTGAGTTTACACAGTCAACAACTTCTTACATCAGTGACTTATAATTACAAATTTTAAATGAATACATAAATTGCTTGCAATTATAATTGCATATAAAATGAATGCATAAATTACTTGTCATTAGGAGATGTCAGCCTTATTTATATTGTTATTGACTGGTTTATTTTTAGGCGATATGAGGTGTATACATATTGATATTGACTGTTTTATTTTTAGGAGATGTGAGGTGTATACATGTTGATATTGACTGGCTTATTTCTAGGCGATATGAGGTGTATGCATTTTGATATTGGCTGGTTTATTCTTTGGAGATATGAAGTGAATACATGTTGATATTAACTGATTAATTTCTAAGGGAAATGAAGTGAATACATGTTGATATTGACTGGCTTATTTTTAGGAGATATGAAGTGAATACATGTTGATATTAACTGATTAATTTGTAAGAGAAATGAAGTGAATACATGTTGCTGGTGACTGGCTTATTTCTAGGAGATATGAAGTGTATACATGTTGATATTGACTGGTTTATTTGTAGGAGATACGAGGTGTATACATATTGGTATTGACTGGTTTATTTGTAGGAGATATGAAGTGAATACTATACAAATATGGACTGGGTATGAGTTCAATATGCAAAAATATTGCACGGCTACGACATATTATATTGACTGAGGCCGAAGGCCGAGGTAAATATACTGTGTCGTAGCCGTGCAATATTTTTTGCACATTGACTCATACCCTGTTCATCTTTGTTATATTATATAATCACAATCCTTCTGTTAAAATCTAAATCTTACTAGAGGTCTCTTTTACTATCCAAAATATAATCACTTAAAATATTTTACATGAAGATCTGAAGGTCAATGTTTTTATGTGCGAAAAAAAAAAAAGAAAAAAAAGAAAAGAAAAGAAAAAAAAAAAAAGAATCAATATCACTCCATATTTTTTTTTAGAGACTTCATATTACAAAAGAAAACATCCCTCTCGTAACGTGCTTCTTATTTGGCGCCATATTTGACGTTATTGATGTTGCGACGTCATTGATCATATGACGTCAAATACTCATCAAAATCATCATCACGAATTTGGTTCATCAAACATCTTTATGTTTCATGATTTATCGGGATCATTACCCAATTGTGAGTAAATCATTCATTTTCTCCCGATTCTAGATGTAGAATCGAAAGCGAGGCACACAGCTGTGCAATATCGTAAAATACGGAACCACTAGCTAGCAATCTGATTGGTTGATACAAATCACTTATATAATATATGTTGATATTGACTGGTTGTGAAATATATATATGTTGATATTGACTGGTTGTGAAATATATATATGTTGATATTGACTGGTTTATTTTTAGGATCCCTCAGACTTGGTGGACATTCAGGTGGTACAAGAGGTTGTCAGGAACGCCATCTGCTTAGCAACCACCAATATTAACATCACCCAATGGATTACAGGAGACAGTCAGAACTTACCCCGAGCACACGAAGGCGGAAACAAGACCCCCACCAAAGGCTCAATAAGGAGGTCAGAGGCCATGTTTGAACCAATCGAGGCAAAGCAGACACAGAGTGCTGTAAGTCCACAGAAATTATATATGAATTAAGGTCCTTTGAAACTTGATGTCCATTTTAACTTGAAAATATTGTATTTTGAATAGAAAATTCATCTTTTCAAAGAAACATCTATAAATAATCCTGATTTGAAAAAGAATTGTTTTTAGCCGAATTTGCAACTTGGCTCTTGATTTGATGCAGTGTAGGTGGACGGGCGTCAAGAATTTGTTTGTTGGACCATAACTCAATGAAACTTCATACACTTACTCATCATTAGTCAAGAATGCCCCAGTGATTCAGGCTGTTTTCAGAAGCTATAAGACACTTGGCCTAGAGCATCAAAAAATTATAGGCCAATTTGTCCTAAAAATGGAAAAAGTATAGGCCGTCGAGCGGCATAGCCGCAAGCTGAGCCCCGAAGTGGCGAGCTAGCTAGGGGGTCCGGAAAAATTTTTAAAATTCTAAGCAAAATGTGCAAATTGGTGCAATCTGAGCCAATCTGGAGATGACAATTGAAGTCTACAAACTTGAAAATAATAGGTGTGTAACTGAGGCCTTCTTATTGTTTTCCTGTAGAAGTGGGTCTATTAGCATGATTAGTGCTGTTTGATGGTCGTTAATAGACTTGATGTGGTCTTTGAAGGAGCTTGTTTTAAAGTTTCTATTACCATGTGTAAAGGTACCGAGTCAACTCGACCTTAAATTGTGTCCGCTCATGGGAAGATATTATCGGCCAATATGTCAGACGAGCGGGAAAGGAATAGGCCATTTCGGCAGATGCAGGACACGTTAATCAGCCATTCAGAGTATTTATCGGCAAATGGCCGATGGCAGAGGACAATCTGAATCTCTTAATGACCCTCAACCCCGGAATAGATTTAAAGGTCAAAGATCAAAGTAATAGTATTTAATAATTGAAAATCGTAGGCCCGGTTGTCAAGTGGTTAAGTAGTTGGGCCTGTAACCTTAAGGTTGCTTGTTTGTACCTCACTAGTACCGTGGTCTATCCGACATATATACACTTACGCCTTAACAGTCAAAGAAGTCAAAATACGGAAACTTCCATGTTTGAATTATGTTATATATATATATATATGAAAAACGTCCTGGTTTGAGATGTGTCTTATGTCTGTGGTGTTTAAAAAAAAAAATGAAGTAGCTTCTTTCATCTCCTGTGAGATTTGATGAGACCTGTTTACTCTACCAATTTGTCTGAAGTTTTGAAATGTTTACAAATAAATAATGATGATTCAAACCAATTTAATTCCCCTTCAGACAAAAGGGAATAATTGTCAAAAATTCAAGTACATTTGTCTAATTTTAATGATTATGACTAAATATATGTTTTCCTAGTTCCATGCCCCGAGTTTGGGTACAGCTATGCCTCGTCCTGCACGCCCCTCTCCCACCGTGGAAAAGAAGCTCCTCATTAAAGTTATCAAGGCCAGCGCACTGGGATCAAAGCCAATGGGTAAGTCTACAGACATAAGCCATGAGTCATAAGTCATGAGTCACAAGGCAAGAGTCGTGAGTCACAAATCATAAATTGCAAGTCAAGTCTCATGTAATCGGTCAGAAGACGTGAGTCACAAATCATATGTCATGAGTCACAAGGCAAGAGTCATGAGTCACAAATCATAAATTGCAAGTCATGTCTCATGTAATCAGTCAGAAGACGTGAGTCACAAATCATATGTCATGAGTCACAAGGCAAGAGTCATGAGTCACAAATCATAAATTGCAAGTCATGTCTCATGTAATCAGTCAGAGGACGTGAGTCACAAATCATATGTCATGAGTCACAAGGCATGATTTACAAGTTGTAAGTCAGAAGTCACAAGTCATGGATAACAAGACATGAGTAATTGAGTCATGAGTCATATCATCAACCATGAGTAATCAGGACTGACTTGTTACTCATGACTTGCAGTTATGACTTTTGACGAATGACTTGTTACTCATGACTTTTGACTAATAACTTGTGAATTATTACTTATTGACATTTACAGAATGTGACTTAGATCTTTCTTGTAGAGTAAGAGTTTTTAAACACCAAAATCTACAGAGTGTTCTTTAACATGTAGTGTGCCAAGCTGTGGAGTGTTACTGTAGGTCTTTTTTTATATCCCGGCCATGTAAAGGCAAGGGCTTTAAGAATTTAATTTGTCTGTCATTTCTTACTTCTATCATACTTTCAGTTTCTTGCGTCTGTGATACATCTTTTGACCTTCTGTTCAAGTGACTCACTTCAGAAATAGTCCATTTGCCAGTACATGCTTATGACCATTCTAAACCTAGATTTTATACGCATAGACACCAAACAATACATCTTTTGGCATATTTTTTCATTGTGACGTCATATTTGATCGCACGGTCTTGATGCGTTGTCATGTTTTCTACTGTGATGTGACAATTACAAAATTGCCCAATTTTGTGCTGTCCGGTGTCTGACCGTCTGACTGTCTGACTGTCTGTCTGGACTACCGGCAAATCATCTATTGAACAGATGTGATTTTGAAGACTTTACCATGCAAAACCATTCCATAGATCTCTCTTAGTCTTAAATTTTGGTACAAGTTATGCAATCTTTGGTGCACCCAGTCAAACTTTATTTACAATCTTGTTTTAGATGGACTATTTCCCATGCCTAGTTTTCTGTGATGTGAGGTTTTCCATTAAGGCCCTTTGTTTAACACTGTCAACATCTTGCAAAAATTAACATCTAAAATACCTGATCTTAAAAGTATTTTAAGTGTCTATTTAATTTGATTGCATAAACATATACAAAAAGTTTATATAAAACGACTAAGCCAGATCGATTAGATCACAACTAGGGGCACATATGTATAAAGAGAATCAAAATACAAGCAGGAGTTTTTATGCATTTTGAGTTGAAGTAAAACAACAGACAATAAAAGAAAACAATACAGAATAATTTTAAAACATTTAATTTCATAAATAGTCTGATGTTCTAATTTTCCTCTGTCACGGGGACTCTAATTTGTATTATTTTCTATATTTAAGGTGGGGTGGATCCAGCATGTGTAGTATTTATGGACACGCCCCCTCAGTCACAGAGTAGCAGTGTGGTCAGGTCCACAGCAAACCCATTCTGGGATGAACAGTTCTTGTTGTGAGTTATTTATCATTAGATATGATCAGTTTATAATAGTTATAAGTGGTTGTTTTGTTAAATTAATGGAAATTTAAACATGATATAATGGGAGACTTTATTTTTATGACATCTTTACCAAATCTTTACTACCAACCCTCTGATTGCATTGAAGCATATATATTTCAATGTCCGAGTAAAATTTCAGTTTTTGCTAGCAAATTCATGTGAAAAAGAAAAAGAAGGAAAAATCAGATTATTTAATATGTGTAATTTCCAAATGTGCATGTTCACACAAATCCATGCATTTTGATTGGTCAATTGATCTTCTGAATTAAACGTTTATACCCCAATGAACATCACAAAATACCGGAAGTGACAGTTTATTGTAGTATGAACTTTGGTTTGTCGCATCACAAATTTTAGCGCTTTGCTATGCTAAGCAGTTTTACACAATTGGTGATGAACCAAATTTCATTCCAATAAACTGTCAAAATTGAACATTCAATTCTTATTACACATTAGACCTTGAATCTATTTTGGAAAACTTTGTCCTTGATGAAATTAATAATAAATAAGGGTAAAATAAATATAATCTAAGGTCTTTCATTCTCAAGGCTCTATGTACTCCCAATTGAGCAAACTAATTTTACATAGGAACACAATTTTCTTTTCAGTGATGTGAACTCAAATACTCGTGAGATCAAGTTTGAAGTATTTGACAGGAGTAAACCAGCGGGTGGAGGTTAGTGCCATACAAGGGAAAGAACTCTTGAAGTAGGAAATGGAACATTCAAGTATCACATGTTTTTGGTGAATGGTTTTAATTCTGGTTGATGAATTAAGCCGTTATGCATAAGAAATATAACCTTTTAGGCGACAGAAATTCTTATTTTTACGGATCCGATGATCCTAATTGTACCATTAGAAAATGTAATGAACTGAATGTACATTTTTTTCTTCCGCTCAGAATTTCGCGAGACTTATGGGATATTTTGTTTTTCTCCTTATTGCTAAATCTTTACTGTAGGGAATGTGACTTTGAATATAATCAATAAACAAGCTGAATAAACATTGCGACAGTGACACAAAGCATAAAATGTTAAAATTTGTTGATTTTAATTCTAATTTTTTCCCATCCTCTGACCCTATTTTGAAGTGATAAAATCCGTAAAACTAAAAATTAAATTTCTGTTGCCTTATATCATGTATACATGGTATTTATGAGGTCAAATGTCAAGATAAACGTAGACTTTAGAGGCTGGAGTCAACTCGCACTTCAATTGCATAACTGAACAGATGCAGAGTTCATGAAATCATCAGTTTTGTGGGATTTTCCAATAACAAATTATTTGGTCCGATAAAATCTCACATTATATCTATTATTTGGACCGATAAAAATCCCCAAATGTCGGACATTTGATTGGAAGATTTTCAAGAACTCTGAGATGTGGTTTACAAGTTGTCTGGGAACCCCTAGGAGGAGCTCAGAGGGTACAGGACAAGATAGCATTGTTTGCTAGCCTGGAAAATTCATGAAAAAAAATGTGAATGGATCAAAAACATACGCAATAGCTACTCCATTATGTTTCAAATATCTGTATGTAGGTCAAGTTGAGGTCAATTAAAATCTTATTATTTATATATTAGAATGGCATGCAAAATGTCAACAGATACAGGAATCTTGTACATTTATTTGTTGTACCGATCAAATGATATGATGATGCATTTAAAATTTTTCGAACTCAAGGTCAAACATTTACTTCAAAGTGATGTCAAAAATGTGCAGGAAATCTTTTCTCAAGAAATTCAATGGTGAAATATCAACATAAAATCTTTATCAGGATCAAAAGTTATGGCCAATCTAGCAATCTTTAAAATTAAGATGCACTTTCAGTGTCAATAATAAGAGTCCATAAGGAGCTTTTTTTTTGCCTGAGTTGTTGCCCTTTATGAAAACATAAAATACTGCTTTGGGACTTTCTCTTGCCTGCATTACAAACAGAAAGCTTGACAATGTATCAGTTCGATTTATTTAACAACTTTTTCTGATATTTTCATGTATACTGTGTTGTTTTTCCGTTACAGAGAGTTTTCTAGGAGAAGCGACAGTTTACTACGATGACCTGAGGAGGAACCCCAGCAGTCGACAGATCATACCGTTACAAGGCGTGATGGACGACGGAAATTTAGCCTCGGGATCTATTACTGTGGAGGTAGGTGTCAATACAGTCATATTATCCAGACCTATACCAGTCTGCTACATACCATCTCTAGCTGTTTTCTTTTTAAGTATGCCTGTCTCAAAGGCCGGGTTTCTCAACCATTAATATGCATACCTGAGTGGGCGTAGTCTTGGTAGGCGTGGCAAAATTGCTTGATGATAGGGGCGTTCACTCAAGTAATATTCCTAGTGTGCGACCTCAAAGACATCTCAACAGGTTAACTTGATTATGCTAAGGAGATACCCCAATTATATCATCAGTTTTAAGCTGTCAGTCAATAATTTAGAAGGGGTATAGGGAATTAAACGGGCCAATCAAATCTTGATAAGAGATGTTAACCTTATAGCGGTCAGTGAAGAAATGACAGAAATTTTACCCGTCTCCTTTTATATTCCCCACCCGGCCTTTAAGATAGGACATATTATGTCATGCTGTTGTACTGTTGGCATCACAGATTTGTTGCATAGAACTCAAGGGTGAGTTATGACCTTGAGCCAAGGTCAAAAGTCAAGGTCACAGTATAATTCAATGATAAAACTTTGTCATGGCCATAGCTTATTTTCCTCTGCATAGATTTGAATAGTATATCACAGATTTGTTGCCTAGGACCCGTTGGCATGTCATGACTGTGAATAAAGCTAATTAATGAAAGTTGAGGTGACAGTACATGCATATACTTAATGGATTAAATAGTACCCCTCTTCAATGCCATACTTTTGTATTGTCAACATGGATTTCAAAAGTCTTATACATGCACATCATTCGGATCCCCTCGCCCTTTATTAGTAAAAGACTGGTACACCAATGATGGCAGGATTTACAAAAAAATCGATGAATAAGTAAACGGCACTTTCTCAACATTCAAAATTCACCAACTTGAGTGAGTAATGCTTGTGAATAAACATATTAGTCAGTTTTGATCCAGTGTTGGATCTTGTATTTCGTCATAGATTATAATAAAAACTGATTTACCTATGGGAACTATTTTTGAAATGACGTCCTCTGACGTCCGAGTCTTTTTTCGAAGAAAAAGGTCGATGTTGATTCCAAATGCATGCAGATGTACAGAACCCAAAGATGTGTCATGACCTCAAGGTCGAAGGTTAACGTCTGAATGTACACAGTCAGTTTAATCTTATTCAAGCCATTACTTTCCATTTCCTTTATCTATTTAATGCATATTTCAAAGATCTGTTGCTCTGCTTCCATTGAATTTGACCCAATGTTCTCATTGTCTGCTCAAACAATTATCATAAATTCTGAAATAAAAGATTTTTCTTCTGCTGTGTTCATCTAAAAAACCACATTATTTTGACTGTGAAAGTATATCATGGAGGTAGGTGATGACATATAATGTTCAGTTGGCAATATTCATGTACTCTTGTTGTCATATTAGAGAGGTTGAGATTTCCTGCGTATAACTTGTACGTATACTTCTACTCTGGTCGGCTATTGTGACGTCATCATTTATTGCGTTTGACGTCATTTGATTTACAATTAAGGTACATGTCGCCAGTGAACGTGTAAAGTGCAAGTTACACGTAGGTCTTTACTTCAAGATATTTCATCCCCTTTGTTTAATTAAATAGTATAAAAAGTATGGCATTCAATTTAGAATGATTTCAAGTTTCTATTTCAATGTAGATTTAACCGAAATTAATGTTCCTTTTGAATTTAACCTTTCCAAAAGTCAACTCAAATTCGCTAAGATTTTACAAGTACGCGTAGTGGTCTTTGAAAAGAAATCTCAACAACAGTAACCTGTAGTTCAACTTGTACACTAGACGTACCCGTACAAGTTACATGTAGGAAATCTCAACCTCTCTAATAAGTTCTTGAGGAAGCTACTATGCAACAACATAAAGAATCATTCACATGTGTTATCAAGGATATTAGAAATACAGTCCAAACTTCAGTAGCTACAGATTTACATGGATCTTTTGGTTTTTTTTTTACGGCATTTCTTTACCTATATATATACCATATTGCAACTTAAAGTTGCTTTCCAACATGGAAGGTCAACATACCAATTGCTATTTAAAGCCACGGAAAATATCGAGACACTGCCAAAGATTACCGAGATAATTTTAACACTGTTTAAATGGACGAGATGTCAGCGAGATCTCCATTTGTACATTGGATAACAATAAATAAGAAAACATATTAAGTCCATGTTTTAGCCAGATTCAAAGCGAAAGTAACATTTCAAGATACTGTATTTTTAACATGTTTAATTCAGTGGTGAAACAAATTTTGTGACTTAATTTTAATGTCCTTGATTTATGAAACTTTACAGTTGTCTATAGCTAGAGATACCTCTCGATTTAAAAAAAAGGACTAAAATTGTTCAACATGCAAATATGTTGAGGTCCATGAATCTTATCAAACACAAAACAAAACAAATTTAATGTTCTAAGTTATTTTCATGCGTTGTAACTTTTAAGCAATTTTATCATTATTCAATTTTTCTTATTACAATAAATTCAAATCTTTTGGCAAATGACAGAAAACTCAATGACATAATTTTGAAAGGTCACTTTGTGTTGCAAAAACTGGAACCTTTGAGAAAATGTGCACATGCAATTCAAGTGATACTTCATTGATATTTAAAAGGAGTCCAGCATATTGATATGACAATAAACAATATACTCAATAAAGAAATGGGCTATTTAATTAAAGTATTCCTTTCACATTTTCACTTATTCTTGTTATTGTAACCTTTTCATTTATTAGCATCTATAACACAATAGCGTATTGCTTGATATGCAAATAATCTCTGGCCCGGGAATCCCCTTGGATTAAATATAGTAAATACAGTCTAAATCTACTTTATAGGAAACTATTTTAAGCTTATCATATGAGCATCACTATCATCTATATGCTGGTAATCTTTTCTGGTCAAGAATAGAGGTATATTCAAAGAACACTTCTGACTCAAGAGAATTTCATTTATTTTGTTTACATGTTATGGCATGGTGCACCTAAATAAACAAAATTTCCTGTTCAAGTGTTCTATGAATATTATAGAATAGATTACCATCGTATAAATAATAATGATACTCGTATGATAAACCTAAAGTAAATTCATATAAGTAGTTTTAGACAGTATATTTACCTTGTATAATCGAAGGGAATTCCCGGGCTAGAGATTATTTGAGATTATTTACGTGATATGCTACCGTGTATAAGGTACGTGTTCTTGAAATGAAACGAGAGAAAACCTAGAATTTCAATTTAATTGCCATAGATTTTGTTTTGTTTTTTTTCAAAACTCAAGCCTTTTAAGAATATTTGCTACATTCTTTTGAAAGAGTTCTGTGGATCTTTACAGATAGTGAAATATAAGTCTCATAATAATTCTATACTTGTAATACATGTTCTAAAGAAAAACAGCTTAGTGCTTGTTTTCTGTCATCCTACCACTGTTAATAGACTTTTTTCATCGTGATGGACTTTGCACTTCAAACTTCGTACTTTGCACTTCCCACATTGAAGAATCAGTGGCGTAGCTGCCGTTGACGTATAAATTCATCCGTGGAGTCATCTACATTTTGATCAGTACACTCGATAGAATTGGTATATTGGACTTCCTGTTCTTCTGGCAACCAACTTATAAAACTTTCTATCATAATTAAAGTGTGAAGTTTGAAGTACGAAGTACAAAGTTCGAAGTATGAAGTGCGAAATTCGTCATGGTGAAAAATGTCTAATTAAATAGATCTAGTGAATGCACAGTAATTAATCACACTGGTTCTTCTTTCTTTCCATTTTGCAGTTTCACACTCGGGGAATTCATTAGCAGACTAAATTCTTACAAACTCTTTTTCTTGTATATATAAAACGGAATGTTCTTTTTGGAGTTGTTTCCCTTGAAATGTAAATTGTGTCTTTAATGGAAGAACCATAATATCGTCATTATCACCATTTGTAAAAAGTCAATCTCGATTTCATAAATTTACAATTTAGTATCGTCTGTGAGAATTTAGCGGAATAAGTGTTCCAAAGTTGCTTGAGAATATAAGTGAAATGAGTCTAGTGATTAGCTTAATTAGTCTCAAATGAATCAATCTGGAAATACCTCGGAAGTTAATTTTGACATAGGTAAGTATGTGTTCAAAAATTCTTTTTGGCATCTTGCACAAATATTGAAATGAGAAAAATACATACTACATTTAGATCTTTAATTTCATAGATATCTTTGGTTTTGTGGCTTTTAGCTCTTTAATGAAATCAGCAACTTGGTTTTTACTGGTGAATATAAAAGAAACCTTTCTTCCTAACATAAGTTCTACTCACTAGATTGCTAAATTAGTGTGGCTCATGAATATTCTTAGATTAATTATCTATGTACATCTGTGCCTCATGAATATTCAAAGATTAATTATCTCTACATCTGTGCCTCATGAATATTCAAAAGATTAATTATCTGTGTACATCTGTGCCTCATGAATATTCAAAGATTAATTATCTGTGTACATCTGTGCCTCATGAAATTCAAAGATTAATTATCTGTGTATATCTGTGCCTCATGAAAATTCAAAGATTAATTATCTGTGTATATCTGTGCCTCATGAATATTCAAAGATTAATTATCTGTGTATATCTGTGCCTCATAAATTTTCAAAGATTTTTTACAATAAATTGTTACATCATGAATATTCATGATTACTAAATTCATGTGCCTACTGATATTCATGTTTTTAAGTATTCATTCCTTATTCAGTGAATATTTATGGATATGCTATCTGTAAAAATCCACAGATTCGAGATAACTATCAATCTCACAGATTCCAGATACTGGAAACTTGCTTTATTTGTGACACATGATATAAATTGTTATCAACATTTGAATTAATGTCTTCTTGTTTCATTCTCCTGTTTTAGAAACCTTATATTTGACTTAATTTGGTACCAGCTAATAATGCACTGTTTATAAATTATAACCAATGGGGTAAGATTGAGGTCATCATAATAATCTGCGGTTAAAAAATATTGGCTGTCTCATATGATGCCAGAAACTAGATATGATTATGAAAAATATTTTTATAAGGTATAAAGTGTTGAGAAACATATGTTAATTCTGAATCTGTCAGCAGTAAAATGAGCTGTATATTCTAGGTTTTCTGAGAATGTTAATTGTTACGTAATTTCTGCACCTTCCTGCTGTGCATTAGTGTGCCAATTTTTGCAGATAGTATATCAAACTCAGCCCATGGAGTAAAACAATAAAGCAGATGGCTTATGACATCTGTACTTTAAAACAACAAAGTTAAACATCACTGACATTTATTTTGTGAAGCCTTAATCGATTCAAATTTAAAGATTTGGCAATGTAATGCTCACTGATAGTTGATGCATCTTTTTCTGTACTTTCATTTTCTGTATCAAAAATACCTTATAATAAATCTTCAATTCATACGTGGGCACTACTAAGATTATAATTATTCTTTTGAAAAACAGTTAAATATTTGATATCACAGTTGTAGAAAGGAAGAATTTTCTAAAATAAGAATGAAGATCAAATGCAAATTTCAAGGTCAACTCATCGACAGCATGATATTTGTCTATAAAATGAAATTTTGTTCCTTAGATTCCATGGGTTTTACAAATAATTTTTCTTTGATTCTTAAAAATAAAATATAGAAATTGGCTTGAAAAAATGAAAAGATTAAAAAAGGAAATTATCTTCCAGATTTGACTTTTAGATTATATCTTATGTTATGGATTTTAGCATAGGATACTTGCATCAGAACACCAAAATAACCTCTGGATAAAAACCGTTTTTCTACTATTTTCTTCCGTCATGAATACTCAATATAACTCTGCTCACTAAGGCTTCCAGACCTTCAGATAAAGTCATTTATATCCGTATGTCAGAGAATTGAAATTCTGGCATAAATCCGTCACTTCCTGGTGTGTTAATTCTCGGCTTTCTTTATTGGAGGCCTCATGACAGTTATTGTTCATGAAGGTTATTTAAGAGAAGCATGTGGAATGACGTTTACGTAGTTGTGCTATTTATAGACTCAGTGCATCTGGAATGTCAATTAGGATCAGTGTATCTTGCAATAGAGCTGATTAGTTCTGCATTGCTACCAAACTGTGTGATTATGTTTGCCCTGATGCATATTTTTAGATTTAATAAAGAGGAATAGGAAGTACATTATATATAAATGTACCAATTTTTCAATTTGTTAATGTTTTGATCATTTGGTCATCTTTATAAGATTTAATATTTATACCCCCTGCAACGAAGTAAGGGGGGTATACTGGATTCACCCTGTCCGTCCGTCTGTCTGTCCGTCCGTCTGTCTGTCCGTCTGTCTGTCCGTCTGAAGACCATTTGATGGATTCCACTGAAACTTTATACAATGACAGATCATGACATGTAGATGTGCATGAAGAAAGGGGATTGCTGTTGAAAAAATTAAACCTGAGTTATGGCCCTTGGACTTAGATTTTTCATGCATTTTCAATTCAAACCTTGTCATCTCAACTCCTCCCAAAATATTTGATGGATTTCATAGAAACTTTACACAATGACATATTATGATATGTAGATGTGCATGAAGAAAGGGGATAATGCTGTCAAAAAAATTAGACCTGAGTTATGGCCCTTGGACTTCGATTTTTCATGCATTTTCAATGTCAGACCTTGTCATTGCAACTCCTTCCAAACCATTTGATGGATTTCATTGAAACTTTACACAATGAAAAATCATATTTAGATGTGCATGAAGAAAGGGTAATGCAGCCAAAAAGGTTATATCAGAGTTATTGCCCTCTGACTTAGATTTTTTATGCATTTTAAGAATGTTGAATCTTGTCATCGCTCATCTCAGAAAACTGTCTTATATATATAGTTATAAAACATTTAACATACTAAGCATTTTATTTGATATAGTGACCTTAACCCAGAATGATTACTTTATATAAGAGAATATCTATTTGGAAAATTAATGTTAGGTCAGGTTATAAAATGGATCTGCTCAGAAAAAGTATTCAGCGGGGGTATTATTCTTCCCTTTAGGGCAGATTTCATTGAAATTAAATCCTCTTTTTTTTCATTACAATGCAATCAATGTTAAACGTCTTCAAATTAATAGCATCATTAAGAACAGATACATTTGCAGCATGGACCAGACATGCATGTTCCGGGTACCTAACCCTCGTCAGTGATCCTTAATCTAAACAACGTAATATGACCAAAGAGTGTGAAAGTTATTATGTCCAAAAATGTACCAAAATACGTAGCAGGATGGATGGGATATGATCCTACAGGACCCATGCTTTAGAAATTTCAAGAATTTATTCAGGGTCTTAGAGTTTTGGTCTTAACGTACTTCTGTCTGTCTGTCATAACTTTTGAATTGAAAGCGTATGATAAGGCTTTCATAAAACAAGTTTTTTTTTTCTAGACTGGGTGATACCAAAATATTGACCTTTGCCTTGGAGTGTGACCTAATTTAAGGATAAAAACTATGCTGACAAAACTGGGAAAGGGAGATAGGGTTATTTTTGGTTTCAAACATGACACATCACAGTCTATTGAAGCATAATTTCATAATTTTAGTAGATATCTAGAAGTTTATACTAGTGTGATCGATTTAGAAGTAATTTTGCAAATTTGGCCGATGGAGAGCCCTCGGATATGATGATAATTATGCAACAACAACAACAAAATGAATGGGAAAATTTGTGTTTTTAACATGTTTAACACAAAACAACCAGGATAGCTTCAGTCATGTCAGAGACTTCTTGCTTGTATTTGATGAAACTGTGTATTGCCACCTTTTCTCGCACACTGGATAGGCTGATTTCCCTTTTCAGCGGTGCTGGAGAATTCGATCCAGCACCACTGATCCGGAACTGTTGATTGTTCTCCACAGAAAAACTGACGTACGTTATTTTGCATGCACTTATATTTAGCATGACGTTCAGTCATTCTGATGCATAAACAAGATGACTTTGAAAGTTTCAATGTGCAAGAAAAATGATCAAGCACCACATTTGAGTTCTGGATACAAAAATATCAGTCTCAGTTGGATGATCAACGTCCAAACCTTTGCTAATGCCTCGGTTGGGACTTGATCAATCCCACCCTGGACTGATATTTTTCTATACGGAACTCAAAGTGGTGCTAGATTCTATTAATCTTGTACCACCTTATCTTGTACCACCTTATCTTGTGCAGTTTACCATCCCGTTTTAAATGGTTTATGTGCAAGGTCATCATACTTGTTCAAAACTTTTTTCTCATCCAGTCTCATAAGTTTCAGTAACTGTATGTGTACTTATTTTAGCGGGATTCATCAATATTTTAGCGGAGTTAACATTGCTAGGACTGCGCTAATTCAAGAATACGCTGAATTATGATGAATCTATTTTAGATTTATGGGGAAAATAAGTCAAAGCACTAATTTATGATTACGCTAATATGTCAATTTACCTAATTCTTCTACGTTTCCACTAAAATCCGATAGCGCTAAAATAAGTACGTGTACAGTATAAAGCCCCAGTTCAAATGCAGAATTTGTTTGAATATGAACCTTTTTGCTCAGGAAATGAAATATCAGAAAAGCTCAAAATGGATATTGGCATGTTGAAATAATTTTTTTGAATTATAAACTTTTACAGTTCCGAATTCTGGACTCGTCAGAAATAGAAGCCATGGGCTTGGAAGTCAACGAAAACATCACTACTCCTAAACGAACAATTCAGGTCAACCAATCAAAAACACCAGGTGGCACTCTGGTTACCACGACAACGATGACAACACAAAAGCCTCTCAATGCCAGATACGATGCTCATGTTGATGGTAGGTGTTTCAGATCTCTATGAACAAGTTGAATGACGTCATGCTCTAGATTGTGTTGATAACTAAGCTACTTGCCAAAATTCATAATGGCTGACAAAGTTACAAAAATGTCTGATGTTGGCAATTTTTGCAAACCTTTTCATTGTTACTTCTCAATGGAATAATTGCGTCTTTTTAACAGTGACGTCATAATGTAAAACAACGCCAAAAGATGTCAACTCGGACATTTTGTGCTGTCTAACAAGATTGGAAAATGGTCTATTGACATCCTATGTGTAGGTTAGAAGGTATTTTGAAGTTTCTGCATGAATAAGAAGTGGGCGGAGCGTCAGCAA
Source organism: Pinctada imbricata (assembly GCA_033119305.1). Classification (NCBI taxonomy): domain Eukaryota; kingdom Metazoa; phylum Mollusca; class Bivalvia; order Pterioida; family Pteriidae; genus Pinctada; species Pinctada imbricata. Next base: position 19,451,563 of record VSWD01000002.1, read on the forward strand.
AGACTCTTCTTATTCATGTAAAAACTTCAAACTACCTTTTAACAGGCTTAGATAGCAACTTAACCTTGGTGGCATAGTTGATAGTGCACTTGGTCAGCATGCCCAACAGCATGCTGAAGGTCTCGAGTTTGCGTCTTACCCAAGCGACATATTTTTCTGTTCAGCTTTGTAGAATGCAGGATCCATGACGACCATGAAGACGATTTCTATACAGAATCTTAAAAATAAGACAATCATTTTGAGAGCCTGTGATTGGCTTAGCCTAAATGTTGCCATCTAAGGATGTTTGTTTTATTTCATATCTTAAAGATGATAATCTTTTTAGTATTATTTGATGATTATTAAAACAATTTAATAAATTGTTTAAAATGTTCCAGACGTTTTACTCTTGGTTCCTGCAAATTATTGCACAAAAGATTTGGCCATATGAATGCTGAAAAAGCTTATTGCGAAACACATTTGTTGCACAATAAAGTTATTGCAAAACAAATTTATTATGCAAAGTGTGAATGTGGCATAATTGTAAACTTTTCTCCTTGGAAGTATGAAAAGCTGTATGAATCTTCTAGGTGGAACTAAGTGAAATTACTGATAATAACTTAGTCTTATTAGACTATTTTCACCGTGACGAACTTCGCACTTCGCACTTTAATTTCATACGTTGGTTGCCGAAAAAAGCAGGCCAGTTGTACAGGAAAACCAATATATTATTTCATTGAGTATACTCATCAAAATATAGATGACTCTGCTTATGAGTTTATACACGAAACGGCAGCTATGCCACTTTTTCTTCAATGTTCGAAGTGCGAAGTACGAAGTTCGAAGTGCAAAGTTCGACACGATGAAAAATGTCTATTTATGTTATTGTAACAATTACAATTATCTTATAATAAAGAAAGGGAGCATTTCATTGTCAACATTTAATAATTCTGTATTTTTTCTCTTTTATTTCAGAATCTCCAAGTTACATAGAAAAAAGAAATGTTTTTGAATTTGAGGATTCAGAAGGTGCGAGTATAGATAGAATCTCACCCAATGTCAGTAGTATCCCAACTCAAGATCATTCCTTGTCATCATCAGCTGGTAATCTCATTGGATAATTCAAATCTAAATTTAAACCAATCAAAATCATGTGTGATATTCTTTGTTAAAATTATGGATTGAAATACTCTTTCAGACCAACGTTATAGTTCCCCTTCTCAAAGAGTAAGTTAGAATTTAAAGGAAGTTGCAGTGTAACCTGTTAGAGTTATGTTATGAAATGTTATCTGATCAGAGGATCAAAAATGAATGCGGTCAAGCAGTATATCTCAGCCAATCGTGCCTCACATGAAATTCGTAATGTAAATTTCACATGAAAGTTCACATGAAATTCTTATACCGTAAATTTCACATAAGATTTATGTTAAAAAAATTTGCATGAATTTCACACACATTTACTTATAACATGAATTTTTCTTCGTGATCTTCATGTCTAATTAACTTCACATTAAATTTGTGTCAGAAACTTCACATTAATTTCATTTTGAAAAATTTCATGTAAATTTCATGTTCGTGCTAGTTTCACATAAATTTAATGTAAACTTTTTATTTTAAATTCATGTAATTTTTCACATGAATTTCATATGAGGCAAAATTGGCTGTATAATTTGAATTATCACTATTCATCGTATTCTCCTTCATCTTGCTTATAATAACAAAATCATAACCATGTTCCTTAAACTTAAAGTAATTCCAAAAATTAATAAAAATTCAATTCAGTTTTGGAAAAAAACAGAACTGAAATATAAGACTTAGTATAAAATCCTCTGATCAGCATACATTTATGAGCTACTCAATTTTAGCATGGCATGATTCAGTAATGATATTTACTTGAAATTTATGTTAGAGATGATAAGTAGTTTATTAAGTGAATTGACCCTTCCGAACGCGGGAAAAATTTGAGAAATTCCATGACGTCACAATGCAATTTCGATGTTTGACCGAGGTTCGAAGCTTGTTTGTCCGAGGTAAACACATGGTAAAAGCATTGTGACGTCACGAAATTTTGCATTTTTTTCCCGCAATCAGAAGGGTCAATTGTAATGATATAATATCCCTATACCCTGAATTGTTAGAGATTTGCAATGTTACAGAAATCCTTAAATGTCCTGAAGATTTACAGACAATTGTGTTGAATGGAATATATTCTTGAAGTCGGACTGGTCACATGACCAAATTTCCGCCATGTTTAAAGGGGGATGTGCCTCTAGATTTTTCAGTGTGCCCTATGAAAAATCCGTGATTTTCATTGTTCCTTCTTCAAATCTCGTTTTATATTAGGGTTTGAGGAGCTAAGAGCTAATTCATCAATGGTTCCTTCAATGAATTCTAGTAGTTTTATTCTTGATATAAACGTTAGATTCTAGATATAAAGCAAATTCCATACACTATGCTCTATGATAAACACCGAGTTTATCCCCCAACTATTTTCAGAACTTCTCTGTGCTTATCTCTAATTGAACCTTTGTGTGACATCACGCCGACATAGAGAATAAACAAGCATTTCTATTTTTCGAAACTATAATCCATCCTTGCAGTAGACTGAAATATTTCTTCCAGAGGGAAGCGATGATACAAATAAATAAAGCCTGTGTTTGTGAAACACGAATGCCCCCGGTGGCATCTTTGTTAGTATGAACACTATTTTCTGTTAAGTACATGTATGTGAGGTCACTGGGCTAAAAGGTCAAAGGTCAAGGTCACGATGTCAGAAATTTTGGTATCAATGGAAAGGTCTTGTCACAAGGAATACACATATGAAATATGAAAGCCCTATCACTTACCATTCAAAAGTTATGCCAAATGTTAAAGTTTTTGAAAAGTAGGTCAAAGGTCAAGGTCATGAGGTCAAAAATTTTGGTATAAATGGAAAGGTCTTGTCACAAGGAATACACATGTGAAATATGAAAGCCCTATCACTTCCCATTCAAAAGTTATGCCCAATGTTAAAGTTTTTGAAAAGAAGGTCAAAGGTCAAGGTCACGAGGTCAAAAATTTTGGTATCAATGGAAAGGTCTTGTCACAAGGAATACACATGTGAAATATGAAAGCCCTATCACTTCCCATTCAAAAGTTATGCCCAATGTTAAAGTTTTTGAAAAGTAGGTCAAAGGTCAAGGTCAAGGTCACGAGGTCAAAAATTTTGGTATCAATGGAAAGGTCTTGTCACAAGGAATACACATGTGAAATATGAAAGCCCTATCACTTCCCATTCAAAAGTTATGCCCAATGTTAAAGTTTTTGAAAAGTAGGTCAAAGGTCAAGGTCAAGGTCACGAGGTCAAAAATTTTGGTATCAATGGAAAGGTCTTGTCACAAGGAATACACATGTGAAATATGAAAGCCCTATCACTTCCCATTCAAAAGTTATGCCCAATGTTAAAGTTTTTGAAAAGTAGGTCAAAGGTCAAGGTCAAGGTCACGAGGTCAAAAATTTTGGTATCAATGGAAAGGTCTTGTCACAAGGAATACACATGTGAAATATGAAAGCCCTATCACTTCCCATTCAAAAGTTATGTCCAATGTTAAAGTTTTTCGGACAAACAGACAGACAAACAGACAAACAGACGGACAGGCCAAAAACTATATGCCCCCGAATCTTTGATTCCGGGGGCATAAAAAACACAAATACTTAAATACACAAATTTTCGACCCCTTGGCCTTTATCAAGTGTAAAAGCGTTGATGTATTATAAAGCTAGGTAAAACCCATCCTTTCATCTAACACATCAATGGATAACAGGATAAAGACGAATTGTATATGAAAAGACTAAAAGAGAAAAGAGAGATGCAAGGATGGATTTTACTTAGAATTATTATAGATCGGTGTTTTTACACTTGATAAAGGCGAAGGGGCAGAAAATTTGTGTATTTGAGCAACTGTTTGTGTTTTTATGAAAATCCATCCTGTTACTAACTTTTCACATTTTTCCACTTCTTTTATGTTACCACTGTAAGAATTTTGGTGAAACTTGGGTTGTAATTAAGATTTAATATTCCTCTACAAGTGTTGTTGTTTTCACAAGTATCTTTGAAGAGGTACAAAACACCAGCGTCAAAAGCGGATACATGTAACAGGCACACCCTCCTTTGACAAACTTCTGCTTCAGAACCAAAACATACATGGACAGAATTGCATCAGAATGATGTTAAACATCTTCAAATTCAATAGCATCATTTAAGAGCAGATAAATTGGCAGCATAGACCAGACATGCACGTTTCGGGTTCTTAATCCTCGTCAGTGATCCTCAATCTTAACAATGTAATGAGGCCAAAGAGTGTGAAAATTATTATGTCCAAAAATGTACAGAAAGACGTAGCAGGATGGATGGAATATGATGCTACAGGACCCATGTTTTCAAATGATCTTCTATACACTTAACCCAGAGCACCCTGTTTTCCCGGTTTTCTCTAAAATAAGATATTGTCATCCTCCGAAAAGATATTAATATATTTTATAGTTTTCCTTTAGTCGTAATAAAAAATACCATTGTTCTGGCTGTAGGATGTCAATTTAGTTAGAAATAGGCTGAAAATAAAAAGTCTACAAGGATTTTCTAAAGTAAAATCACTGAAAATGCGTGAAATTGGAAACTTTTTGATGTCACTGTTTACTTTTGTTGACACGGAGAACAATATGGCGGCGTCTTGAAATTAACATGGGAATTTCCCGTAGACATTTTATTTTTCGTGTTGCGGTTTATAGGCAGCTGATAGGGTAAGTTGAAGTTAATTTCCAGTATCGTCTAAAGAAGGTCTATTCTGGGAAAAAATAAATTAATAGGAAAATTCTCCATACAGAGTAAATTGCCAAAACAGGGTGCTCTGGTGAACAGGGCAGTAGAGGCTCTGAGATGTATTTTAAAACAGGAGTTTGGCTGCAAAAGTAAAAAACATGTTGAATTTTCTCCATCAAATTTAAAATATATAGTTACTAAGAGGTGTCTGTGTCTAAAAAGAATTCATTGTATTCTCATGAACGTGCAAAAATTTTGATATCAAAATTAAAGTTTTCATGTTGATTTTAAACCCTGCTTAAAAGATTGAAAGGAATGTAGATGCGATACAGATTTCAGACATTTGAGGATTTCTGATTGACACTGCATGGCTTTGAGAGTTATTCCCCTTAGTGTTTGACATGCGTTATGATTTTGTGTGTTACAGAGGTTATTTTAGTGAACGGAGGGGAGTCCGTGGCTGAAGCTGCAATACGAGAACTCACGGAACGAAAGACAAAAAAACGAACTCCGTCAAAAACCACGACTCTTATCATTACTGGCACTAAAAGGGTATGTTACTATAGGAATATCACTAAAAGGGTATGTTACTGTAGGAATATCACTAAAAGGGTATGTTACTGTAGGAATATCACTAAAAGGGTATGTTACTATAGGAATATCACTAAAAGGGTATGTTACTATAGGAATATGTTACTCGAAAGGTATTAGTCTAAGGCTAATCATCATCGGAGACCCACGCTGCGTCACCTAAGCTCACCTCCCGTGGGTCATAACGGCAGAATTTTCGCTCGATAGCATTACAAAAATCTAATGCTAGTACATGTCAGTGAATGAGCTATTCAAAGCCAATATACTGTAGTCACTCTTGAAATTTACGATATGAACTGTCATCATCAATTAAAACGTTTTTATTATGCCCCCGGAATCAAAGATTCGGGGGCATATAGTTTTTGGCCTGTCCGTCTGTTTGTTTGTTTATCTGTTTGTCTGTCTGTTTGTCTGAAAAACTTTAACATTGGACATAACTTTTGAATGGGAAGTGATAGGACTTTCATATTTCACATGTGTATTCCTTGTGACAAGACCTTTCCATTTATACCAAAATTTTTGACCTCGTGACCTTGACCTTGACCTTTGACCTACTTTTCAAAAACTTTAACATTGGGCATAACTTTTGAATGGGAAGTGATAGGGCTTTCATATTTCACATGTGTATTCCTTGTGACAAGACCTTTCCATTGATACCAAAATTTTTGACCTCGTGTCCTTGACCTTGACCTTTGACCTACTTTTCAAAAACTTTTTTTTTTTTTTTCATTCACATTTAAAACATACATAAAATCATACAAAGGAATAACAAAAAAGCATATTAATCACAAAATCATTACAACACAAAGATTTCACAAAAGTGCTGAAATTTCATAATATTTTTTTGCAATAATAGTTAGACGATTTTCTTTCATTACATGATGGAGGAAAAGTAAATAACTTTTTAAATGATATCTTATAGAATATTCAGTTTCATCTAATGATTCAAGACGACAATACATCTTATATTTATATAGTCTACATGCTATAACAGATAAAATATTGTTAATTATGTTAACTTTTTCGTTCGTTTCGTTAAAAAATCCAATTATTATATGTTTCCAAACTATGTCAAAATTTAAATACACGCTTACTATTTCCCAAATACATTGGACATTTTTACAATCATATATTAGATGTTTACTATTCTCTATAATTGAAGGACATATACTGCAATATGGGGTCGTTTGTTTCCATTTACTTAGAAAATAGTTATTATTTAATAAATTATTTAAGAGTTTATAGTTAAATTCAGAGACTATCGGATCGGGAATTAATTTTATTTTTGCATAATATATATTCTTCCATGAATTTTTATCCAAAATATTGTATTCTTTAGAGAGCATGTTCTGGTAACAAGGTTTTTGGAACTTTTTACAAATCAATATGTCATAATAAAATTTACTGCGTTTATTACTAACAAAATGTCTACCATTTGGAAATATAAAAATATACCTATTCTTAATGTTTGTATTCATTGCATTTGATAGGTCAAAACAGCTTTGTAATTTTCTGAAGACATTTTTCAAAACGAAAAATTCACATATCCAATTTGTTTTTGTTCGAATTGCATCATCAAAGCTTTCAATGTTTTTGAAAAGGCCTTGTTCATCAAAAAGATCTTTTACAAATAAAATATTTCCTTCCACCCAATTCTTATAAAACAGGGATTTTCCTTTATACGTAAAAATCTTGTTGTTCCATATGCATTCATGCAATATTTCATTTGAGGAAAAGTTGTCAATGGATTTTATCTTCTTACATTCATTAAAGGATAGAAATATTTCTTGATAGAACTTTGGCAGTTTACGTATCATTTCGAAATCATTTAATTTTGTTTCGTTTGTTTTTAGTATAATATCAAAATTCACGTTTTTTATTTTGCATAATTCGTCAAGGAAGATTCTGTTCGTGCAGGATCTTCTTAAAAGTCTGTTTATCCAATAAGATTTAAGAGATTTAAGTTTTGTTATTACATCAATTACCCCTATGCCACCATCCACGATAGGGGCAATTAAACTGTTTCTTTTAATGCGATCTCTTTTGTTCCAAATAAAATTATATATAACTTTATTCAGCTTCTTTACAAAATCGTCTGTAGGAAATTCTAAAATAGAACCTATATAAATTATTTTTGATATAACAAAAGTATTCACAATACAACATTTTCCAAAAATTGTAAGTTTACGTTTTTTCCAAGATTCGAATAGTTTTTCTGTATTTCCGAAAACATTCATCCAATTTTTATCGTAGCATTCTTCCTTATCATGTCCAAGATAGATTCCCAGACATTTAACAGAGGTTTTATTTACTTTTATATCATTAATGTATTCATATTTATCTTTCAATTTACCAAGCAAAATACATTCTGTTTTACTTATATTTATTTTGGACCCTGCATGTTTACAGAATATATTAATAGTTTTTAGAGCATTTTTCATTGAAGATAGGTTTCTTAAAGCTAATGTTAAATCATCTGCATGTTGAATTGTCTTGATTTCATTAATTTTGTCTGGAAAAGTAAAACCTTTTATGTCTTTGTTTTCGTTCAATTTTATCGCTAAAATTTCGGCAACGAATACGTATAGCAGGGCAGAGACCGGACACCCTTGTCTGATTCCACGGCCCATTTTAGCTGTTTTAAAAATCCATCCATTATTTATTGTTCTAAAAATAGGATTAGTGTATAGAATTTTTATCCATTTAGTCAAATTTGTACCGAAATTAAATTTTTCTAGTGTTTTAAAAAGGAAATTCCATTCTACTGCATCGAAGGCTTTTTCGAAATCAAGAAATAAGAGGATATTATCATAATCATTTTTATCACAAAATTCAAAAATATCTAGAATCAGTCTTGCATTAGTTCCTATAAATCGTCCTTTAATATATGCTGTTTGATTTTCATTAGTTAAATTCGAAATTACTTTTTGAATTCTACGCGCAAAGATAAAAGCTATTATTTTATAATCAGTATTTGTTAAGCTTAGCGGTCTGTAATTTTTTAGGTTCTTTTTGTCATCTTTTTTATGTATAAGTGACAGACATGATAGTCGTTGTGTGAAACTAAGCGTTTCGGAGTTATATATTTCTTGCAAAGTTTCATAAAATAATGGTGAAATTTTCCCCCAAAAGTGCTGATAGAACTCTCCGGTCAGACCATCTAACCCTGGTGATTTGTCAGCTTTGATACTAAAAACCGCATCCTTACATTCTTCTAAAGTGGGGAATAAATCACACATTTCTTTTTCTTTGTCGTCTAATTTTGGTATGTTAGTATTAACTAAGTAGTTTTCAATATCTATGTCATCTATATTTTTTGATTTGTAGAAGTCTTCATAAAAATTACACTTTTCTCCTAGAATTTCGTTTTCAGTTCTCAAGATACTTCCATTTTCAGTCTTCACTTCTTTTATAATATTTGATGTTTGGTGTGATTTTTCTAATCCAAGAAAATATTTAGTATTTTTCTCGCCATCACTTATCCATTTTGCTTTGGAACGAATTTGCGCACCTTTCGCTTTTTCATTATATAACTCATCTAATTGTTGTTCCAAAGATTTTTTCTTGTTTAGATCAAAGTTGGTCGAGTTTGTTTCATTTATGTTTTCAATTTTCTTTTCAATTAAATCAATTTTAGCTCTCCGATTTTTTTCTTTCTGTCGTGAAAAAAGTATTGAAAATTCTTTGACCTGTTGTTTAAAAAGTTCCCATCTACTAAGTGGAGATAAAGAAGTATCTAATTTGTCTAATATTTCTTCAATTCCTGTTTTATACTCTTCAAAATTAAGAATGCTTGAATTTATTTTCCAATACCCACCCCCTCTTTTTCTGTTATTTAAATCAAGTGTAAGTTTCAAACATCTATGATCTGTCATTCTCGTTCCTTTAGCGTGTGTACCAGGAACTCTACGTATTATGATTTTATCAAAATCAAAAATGAGGCTTTTGCTTAGAAAAATATAGTCAATTCTACTAGCTGGTTCATTATTAGCGTTACACCACGTAAAACCTCTCAAGTTGCTATGCTTTTCGACCCACGCGTCATTCAAATTAAGACGTGCTACAATGGCCTGTAATTTCTGGAAACTTTTATCATTACTCCTATCTTTACTGCAATTGAAATCTCCACCCATAATGATGTTATTACTATTAACCGTGTGTCTAATTATATAACTATAAAGTTTTGTAATAAATTGAATTCTTTGTTTTTCAAAATTTGGGGCATACACATTTATTAAAGTAACGTTATTGTCTTCAAATTCACAGTTCATCAATAAAATTCTACCATCGTTTGACTTGTGAATGTTTAGAATTTTAAGGGGAACACATTTTTTAATCAAAATAGATACACCTCTACTCAAGGAGGAATCAGAGAAACAGTGAACTGACTCTCCAAACCATCGTGCATTATACTTTAAAATGTTTTTCTCTACATAATGTGTTTCTTGTAGCAATGCAATATCAATATTACTGTCATTTAACCAATCATACAGTTTAGTACGTTTCTCAGTAGAGTTAAGACCCCGCATATTAACGGAGATAAAATTCAATTTGTCCATAGTTCAATAGATAATTACATGTATATATATGCAAATTATCAGATCATAGTCCTTAGTACATTCCGATCAAAGTATGATAAGAAACTGTCCATAATTAAGTAAATATAAATTTACCCTGCGCTGCCCGACTTCTCCGGTGACGTTGTGCGACTGTTTCCTGCCGAGACGGACTTCCGACGCCCACATACAAGTCTTTTTCGGGGAGTTTTGAGATCGATCAACATTTCACACACATCGAATTGCGACACTACGTTTTTGTTAGCGTTGCTTTTTGGGGCACTCTTGTTGTTTGTTACCGTTTGCCAAGCTTCCGGATTCGGTCTGACGGTTTTCGCAAGTTTTTCAAGCATTATCCCGAGGTTGTTTTTTCCCGGCCACTTTTCGTTTACTGTATGTACAGTGCCTTCAAAATCTAACCCGGAACCCCAAAACTCGTCATAGTATGCCTCTACAAATACGCTATCAGACTCAGATTCCTTCAGAGTGTCCAAAAACTCCGGAACCTGTTTGATTTTGGCTTGTAGAATCTCCGACATGACGATAACACGCTCTCCTTGAAAGTTGTCCGTTTCATACACGGTAGATCCGAGTCGTTTTGCATCTAAGGCGGTTTTACTATGGAGAATTGCCTCTGCTTTGTGAACGTCTCCACATCTCATTGATTTCGTGTATTGATATGCATGTTCGCCAGATGGAAAGGATAATCCAAAAACATTAATATCGCATCGGTAAAGGTTCGACAATGGATTTGATTTTCCGCTAAAGGCAACAAGGTGTGTGTTTTCCGAAATGTAGGCTTCGCACTCCTTACTTCCCGGGTTGTGTCCCTCTTTTCAAAAACTTTAATATTGGGCATAACTTTTGAATGGGAAGTGATAGGGCTTTCATATTTCACATGTGTATTCCTTGTAACAAGACCTTTCCATTGATACCAAAATGTTTGACCTCGTGACCTTGACTTTGACCTATGACCTACTTTTCAAAAACTTTAACATTTGGCATAACTTTTGAATGGGAAGTGATAGGGCTTTCATATTTCACATGTATATTCCTTGTGACAAGACCTTTCCATTGATACCAAAATTTTTGACCTCGTGACCTTGACCTTGACCTTTGACCTACTTTTCAAAAACTTTAATATTGGGCATACCTTTTGAATGGGAAGTGATAGGGCTTTCATATTTCACATGTGTATTCCTTGTGACAAGACCTTTCCATAGATACCAAAATTTTTGACCTCGTGACCTTGACCTTGACCTTTGACCTACTTAAAAACTTTAACATTGGGCATAACTTTTGAATGGGAAGTGATAGGGCTTTCATATTTCACATGTGTATTCCTTGTGACAAGACCTTTCCATTGATACCAAATTTTTGACGTCGTGACCTTGACCTTTGACCTACTTTTCAAAAACTTTAACACTTGGCATAACTTTTGAATGGGAAGTGATAGGGCTTTCATATTTCACATGTGTATTCCTTGTGACAAGACCTTTCCATTGATATCAAAATTTTTGACCTCGTGTCCTTGACCTTGACCTTTGACCTACTTTTCAAAAACTTTAATATTGGGCATAACTTTTGAATGGGAAGTGATAGGGCTTTCATATTTCACATGTGTATTCCTTGTGACAAGACCTTTTCATTGATACCAAAATGTTTGACCTCGTGACCTTGACTTTGACCTTTGACCTACTTTTCAAAAACTTTAACATTTGGCATAACTTTTGAATGGGAAGTGATAGGGCTTTCATATTTCACATGTGTATTCCTTGTGACAAGACCTTTCCATTGATACCAAAAGTTTTGACCTCGTGACCTTGACCTTTGACCTTTTAACCCAGTGATTTCACATACATGTACTTAACAGAAAATAGTGTTCATACAAACAAAGATGCCACCGGGGGCATTCGTGTTTCACAAACACAGGCTTTATTTGATAATAAAATATGAAATGTGTAGGTCATGTATTTGCTATCGATGACAAGTACTCGCATCAGCGAAAATTCTGCCGTTATGACCCACGGGAGGTGATCTTGCATGATCAAGCTTGGGTTTCCGACGATGAAGGTTAATATGATATAAGGGATATGTTACTAATGTTAATGCAGTAGAACATTATGCTACTGAATGGGTATGCCCGTCACTGTTACTAAAAGGGTAATATTACTAAGATATTATAATTATAGAAAGTAAATACTGTTATGATGATGTTACTTATTTTACTGTTACTAAAAGGGTAATTTTACTATAATATTATAATTATAGAAAATTAATACTGTTATGATGATGTTACTTATTTTACTGAAAATGTACATGTATGTTATATGAATATCATGTACTACTTAAATCTTCTATTGAAAAGAAAAGAACTTTTAAATAAAATCTAGTTTAAAAGATTATCTAATGAATTTCAAATCTAGAAAAAAAGGGTTATCTAATTACTTTCAAATCTAGAAAAAAATATTTATATGCAATATAATTTACTATATCGTTTGATGAAGAAATCAAAATTCAAAATATCTTTTATAATATTATAATACATGAAGATACAATTTGTTGAGGCAATTACCAAACTAAAATGCTCAGTGCCTTGTGCAAGTGACTCTAAGTTTAGGCGTGAAAACATCTCATTTATTACCATTGGGGGGTTTTTGTGATGAAGATTTTGATTGTATTACTGGTATAATATACATGTAGTTATTGAAGCTCTGCAAAAACTCCTTTGTGAAAAAAAAAGATATTGATAATATAGTGTTACTGCTTCAGCCTTCATAATAATAAAAAAAAAATTGTCACTTAAAATATCCTCTATGTTTAAACTTTAGCTGCATTAGACATTTTAAACATTATTTCAAAATTAAACAAAGTAGAGAAATTGATATAGATTAGCAATTCGGTCTTTTCGAAATAGAGAGTTCCCATTTGTGCAGGTATCTGACGTCAATGCATTGTGACGTCATCAAATTCTATGGAAACAAGCGTGAAATTCAGGGAAACAGGGTTACATATATGACGTTTTCAAAGGAAATTAATGACGTCACAATGCTTTTACGTCAGGTACCTGCACATATCGAACGTAGGACTGTAAAATCGAAAAGACGGAATAAGGCATGGCTTGTATTCTTTTGTGTGGTTGAATTTCATTTTCTACTGTACTAACAATTTTATTTTGTGTTTCTATTATTTTTAATGCTAACAAGGAATCCATTCCGCAATGCTCAATTCCACAATCTCAAGTACAAAATTTGCCATACATAAAGGTACAGTATAATGGAGGGATTTATCATTACTTTTATTGAGTCTTTGCGGAATACAGAGTTCTCTCCCCTTACAGATGGTATCTGACGTAAAACCATTATGACGTCATGAAAATGGTATGGCAATCGTCGATCGTGTACCATCATTTCCCAGACTTTTAGGACTGTTTCCATTGAATTTGATGACGTCATAATCAGTCTACGTCAGATACCTTCTCAAATGGGAAGTAACTCTGGTTTTCGAAAATAGCGAATTAGCTGTCTGTAGTGACAATATTGGTCTCTAGATTAGGTACCAACACACTGAACAAAAGTTGTGCAACACGTAATTCATGTATGTATGTGATCTAGTTCCAGTGGTGGATCCAGTTGACCCCTTTTCTGGGGAGGGGAGGGGGTGTCAAGGGGCAAACTTTGCCAATTTAAATGAAAATAACAACTTTGCCAATTTTTGAATTAAATATGGACCAAAATATAGGATTTTGGAAAATTTCGAGTCAGTACTAGGGGGCAAACACCCCCTGATGCAACCCCTGAATCCGCCACTGAGTTTCCATCTGTCAAAACAAGTACTTCACACACTTAAACATTAGATTATACCAATCTTCTTACATATTTGATCATTCCTTGCTGCTTAAAAATTCAAGAAAAATTGTTAATTTTCATTGCCTCAAAATTTAAGGAAAATTGTTAATATTGATTGATGTTCTATAGTATGAGTAAAGTGTTCCATTAAATCGTTTAGGAATCCTGGTACAGATCTTTTGGTATAATAGACTATTCTCTGTGATGATTTTAGTGTCTTTTCTTCTTATAATGTATTAATAAGCATATACAATCATATTTCATATTTACAGACCACAGAGAGCTCTCCTTCTCAGGAGATCCAAAATGAAGGTGTTCCTATGGTAACAACACAGCCACCCTCTCCAGGGCAACATGAAAACAGAGGTAAATATTTATTAAACTTTAAGCAAAATCTTTTGTCAACAAAGTGAGAAGTCTTGAATGGTAAAAATTGTTCTTTAAATTATGCTCCGGAAAATATTTTGAGAAATTTGGAGAGAATTTCCAGTTAATTTTCAGATAGATTTTTGTCGCTTTATTTGTGAAACTCTCTGTGCAGGATCTGATCAAAGGCCTAGCAATTGAATAAAGCAAATAATGGACCCAAAAGCATTGAAGGGTTAACACAAAGTTGTTGACCTCTTATATTATGTGATAATTCAGAATGGAATCGCAGGTTTTCAAGTGATAGTGTTTAGTTTTAGAAAATTAATTGATGGCTGACTAATTAATCGAGGTTCTGTGGTACCCCATCATTTGTCCTTTTGTCTGTCCATTAACAGTTCTTCTGCTTTCAATTTCTTTTAAACTGTAAGATTTATAATTCACTTAGCCCATATCAAGCCATGTCATTGTCTCAAAGAAGTTGAAATTTATTTACTTAAATTTATTTCTTTGAATGAACCATACATAAATAACCCAGTAGAGGCTCAGTATTGAAAAATAGTTCTGGTTATTGCACCTGCGCAAAATGCTTTAGTGAACTGTTATCATAGTAACCAAGTTTTGGTGTGAATTTGTCTTTTTTTCACAAGCTTTCACATTTTTTTTACCTTTTATTTGGAATTAATTAATAAGAGATTTTAATGTAACTGATTACGGAAGAGATACATATTGGTATGATTTTCTGCAGGTTTTGTTGTAAGATCTACTGATCATTGGCTAGTTAAGGTTGTTACCATGTTTTCCAAGCATGGTTGAATTATGGTTTGTCTATCCCCATGTCTGTTTTTGTGTTCACCTGTGAAGCATAGCGACACTTAGGGATCACTTTGTCCGTTGTCCATCTGTCTGTCTGTCACACTTGGATGTCACACCCTATAAAAGTGATTCCTGAGTGTTGCTATGTTTCGCAGGTGACACATGCATTCCTTGGAATGATTTTTAACAATTCTTGTGAATATTTATATTTCTAGTATCGATGAGGCTTTAGGTTTCAGATCAGTAATAGACTTTACGCTCATTTTATTATCTTGACCTAGGTATTTAAGTATAAGATCAGTGAATGGGTAAAAGGTCAGGGTTTTTAGCTCATGGACAAAGCTCAAGTAAGCTATTGTCATAGTACACAGTCTGTCATCTGCCTGTCCATCCTGCGTAAACATTTTACATTTTCGACACCTCCTTTTCAACCACTTCTTTGAAATTCATGAAACGTTAAACTCAAGGTACTCTAAGTTTGTATTTTCGTGCCAATCAGTCGACAAATATGGCCACCGAGGGCTCCGATTGGCTGAGGCATTTTTGACATCTCCTCTGCAACCGCTGCACAGAATTTCACAAAACCTAACATGAAGCAAGTACTGTAATTACTTGAGTTCTCAAATAAGTTTTATTCTCAAGCCAATTAGACAATAGATATGGCCACCTGTGGCTCAGGTGAGCGATTTGGCCCACTTGGGTCTTTTGTTGTTTTTTTTTTCAAAGTAATAAATCGACTCTATGAATTTTAAATTACCTTTAAGTTTGTCGCATTTATTGAAATGTGTAACATTTACAATAAATTGGTCTCATAGTTTTTCAGGGAATTTTATTTTTTTTAATGGAAAAGGGGAGGAAACTTTATTGATAGCAAACAAAATAAAATATTTATGGTCAAGAAAAAATTCAGATGGCTTTACATAATTTTCAGAAAAGAAAAAAGGTTCTTCTCTAGCGAGACAAATCAAGAAAAGATTTTCACGGTCCAAAAAACGATCACGAAGTGCAGATAGAGGTGGATCTCTCCGAGAGGGGTCAAACTATCTACAGCCTCCAGGTCAAGGCCAACAAAGGGCAAAAGGTCACTGGACACTAAGTTCTTTCTTTTCCTTTTTGCATTTGTGTTGTGGGGTTGTGTTTGTAGTAGCTATTTAGTTCATCATTCCAGTTTACCCTGTTTTGTTTGTTTTGTAATTTATTCTCTCATTCCTTTTTCCTTTTTAACTTTTAGCTATGAAATCCATAGCATAGAAACATATAGAGAAATGAAGCTTGCAGAGGAAATGTGCATTGTGCTTGAATCAAGACAAAGATGGATATCAAAAATGTAAATTGGAGCCTTGGTTAACAAAGATATCAATCAGAGTCTTTTAAATTAAATTGATTATCATATGATCTTTTGTAAAAGTTTTAGTGTACCGTATGTCATTCCAATAGGGCTGGGATGATACTGCATCCAGCCGATCCGATACGTATCACGATACCTGACTTCTGATACGATTCCTGAACATGAACTTTTATGTGAAATTAACATGATGCTCAATTCATATGAATTTCATGTGAGGCACAATTGGCTGTTTACATTAGCTTTTCCCTTTTAGCTTTGAAAGAACGAAGATGTATGGATTTTTAACTCATATACATAGCGTGGAATGCATCCTTCTTGATGATATTTGATTTTTCCAAATTGGATAAGTAAAGAATAAATTATTTAAATGCATTTATTTGGAGAACAAAAACTATCTTGCATTAGAGTAGTTCTCACATAGAAGCATGTACATAATGCATTTCAAAGTAGCTGATTTCTAAGTATTAAATATCATCTAATGGAATATGAATTCTAGTAGACTTTGTTCAAAACAGGCATTAAAATTCGAGTAGAAAGTGTTTATATATTATTACTAATTGCAAATGAGGGAAACCTGCCTATTTAATATGTGTACGTTAGCGGGGGGGGGGGGGGGGGGGGGGGTTGATTTAATTAACAAGTCTAGTAACATGCGTTATATCACATACGATAATTATTATTTCAAAAAATAAAATTGTGAACTTTTTTTTTTTGCTTATGATTTAATTGGTGTGTGGGTAGTGAATCTACTTAATGAAATATAATATCAATTTTGACTGATGAGATTTTGTAATGTAAATATTCATAGATAGGAGAGAAAGTTCATTTGTAATTTCACTATAATTTTTCCAATGAATGGTATGTCTTAATTGCATGCTTTACAGTTCACATTCCCCATTGAAACCATGTTTCTGGTATAGCTATAGACCGACTTTTAGATCAGATTTTGAAATACTAACTCATTGTAATACACACATGTATTCATCGTCGGAAACCCACAGCCTATTGCCCTACGATTATAGGTCATGGGCGCAACTGTGAGGGAATTCTTGTTTAAATGCGTCATACGGTTATATATAGTAACCAATAAAATAGTCGGTTTGAATAGTATTAGCTCTTTTGTGTTTGAGGGATTTTGTAACGCTCGTTCTGATTGGCTTAAATTCCCTGATTAGATCGTTTCGGAATACAAGGGTTTCCCAATAGACTGTCCAACGGTATCTTACATAGTATAACGGAGAAGATGCCGTGGGTTTCCGACGATAATATGTACTATTATCAAAGATATGAGACCCTTTTATAAATTTCCAGTTTATACATGTATATTGAGCAGTTGTTGACATTAATTTAAGGTTTGAAAAATAAGAGTTTTCTTTCATGAATTTGGTATCAGGAACTTGTGTCATTTATTTTAGATTGTATTCAATTTGAATGACTGTCATGACACATATTATATTAAATTCTAATATGACTTGAAATTTTCTCCCTATATGTGCAATAGAACTCGCCTGGTGTAAAATCTCCAACAAACTTCCAATGCGCTAAGCTCCGCCCATTCATGTGCTATATTAGAATAGAAATAACAACTAGCTAGCCGTGATTCATTGTCCAGTAATTCCACTCGTCACATGAACCAATCAAATTATCACCTCGCAGCTTCGTGGCTCGGTGATAATTAGATTAGTTCATGCAACTCGTGGAATTACTGGACAATAAACCACGGCTAGCTAGTTGTAATATTTCTTAAATCATGGCTATCAAAATATCTTTAGGCTTATCTTGTGGCCTTTGACAGTGCAGTTCATGTTTTTATACGTTTCATTTTCGTGCGTTAACATCGACGGCGGGTGCGGCTAGCCAACAGGGGATGCTTACTCCTCCCAGGCACCTGGTCCCACCTCTAGCTTGCTAGGGGTCCGTTGATGCTCAATTTGGTGCTCTATTGTGAGTGCTGTTGGGATTATCGTCAGGATCTTTTTTAACTCATTTGACTAATACTAGTATATTAGGGTAACAGATTCTATGTTCCCTTCATATATAACCTCTATCTCGTGACCTTGACTTGAACCCTTATTATTATTCTCTCCATTTCATATGAGTCGAGGTCACCACCCTCAAGGTCAAGGTCACATAGTAGACTATTTTCCGATCATGTTATTGAGCTATACATGCATGCCCAAGTCGATACCGTTTGTTGTTTCTCATTGTAATATCACTATTAAGGCATTAGGGGTATAATACTCTACTTCCGGTTGTTTTGATAACCGAAAAATTAAATACCACGAAGTTGGCCGAAGATGCACGACTTTTGCAATGTTCAGGACCATACATGTTCATAGCGAGTTGAATGAAACATTAAAAAATATCAAAAATCTAAAAATATTGAAGATATGGAAGTATACGATTTCTAACTTTTCGATAATATTGTTGTTATACCCCTTCTACCTTAAAGAAATGGTACAATTACACCGTGACGTAACAATGAAAAAGAGCGCAAAAAGTTCTAACCTCATTTGTTTTGAATAATTTTTGCCTCCATTTTGAAATTTCAGCAAGTTGTCTATAAGGTTAAATTCTGTTTTGTGATAAGACACTTCTTCCATACTATGGGCAACAACAAGTATTTTGATATCTTAGATACACCTAGTTATGATTTCCTTTACAGTTTTTGTGTTGCCTGCGAAGCATAGCAACACTTAGGGATCACTTTGTCTGTTGTCCGTCGGTTTGTCTGTATGTCTGTCCCACTTGGATGGCACACCCTATATAAAAGTGATTCCTAAGTGTCGCTATGTTCTGCAGGCGACACATGCATTCCTTGGAATGATTTTTAATATTTTACGTCAAGTAGTAAATGATTAATTGCTTCTTTTGTTACAGACGATCTAGAGTTGGTCAGAGGAAAGGAAGCTCCTAGCTCCCCCAATCTGAAGAAATCCCGCTCGTTAGGAGGAAGTTTGAAGAAACTTTTCCGTCGAGGAAGAAAACAGTCCAGGTCTCGTGGTGACACATCGAGGGAGAGTTCATTTTCACGATCTTCCGCTAAAAACGTATCTCAAGGTCCCTCAAGGGAGGGGTCCTTAAACAGAACATCAGATCCCCAGGAGATGCAACAGTATCGACAGACGCTCATCACATAGTAGAAGTTTAGCTTAATTAATGATTTTTTTTTTTTTCATTTTCAGCTGTTGTGTTTACATAGATCTGAATTCTTCATGTTTTCATTTTCAGAATGATATTAAAGGGGTATTGTCTTAAAAGAAAATCATAAACTGTGAAGTAGTCATCTACCTAGCAAAGGATTTGAAAAAGGTGAAAAATATGAATTAGAAATTGATTAATAATGTCACTGCAACGATAGAAAATGGAAACTTTCATTTAAACATATCATATTTTAGTATGCAGTTAAGACAACTGCTGAACTGGTCATGATTATGTCTCAATTAAGTCATTCATTTCCTACTAACAATGGAAGCATATTTGTTTTCAAATGTTTGCTCATTTGCTTTTATTTCTTTGCGTTTGTTACAATTAAGCAGATTGAGAAGAACAAAAGATACATGTATTAATGATAATTTAAAAGAAAAGGAAAAAACAAAAATAAATCATAAGGAAATCATGCTACAATATAGAAAGAGCTTTTATGAATTTTACATAAAGATGTAGGGCCAAGGGATACTTAATTTACCCTCCATGTTGCCCTTAAAATCAACGTTAATAAGAGTGCAATTACTTGAAATATCTTTAAAAATTCTTATAATTCAAATGAAAAGATCAAATCTTTCAACGAATCATGGTATGAAATTCTATGACATGATTTTGATGTTACTGATGAACGAAAGTGCTAGAAAAATATTCTTGCCTTAAGCCTCTAAGGACAATAAACACTGCAAATATTCTGCTTGAACATTAAAATGTGATGGCATATCTACTTGCCCTTATATCTGTGCAGAGACTGTACAGAACACAAAGTTTTCCCAATTGTATACAGAATGTACTTGCGAGTTCCACTTATCTGGACATTGCAACAGTCGCTTTTTTTGGGGGGGGGGGGGGGGGGGGGGATTGGGTGATATTCAGCCCCAATTCGCCTTTTCCTGGATTATATGTTTTTCTCCTCCTGTCAAAAAAAATTCCCCAAATAAAAGATTTTTGAAGTTTAAATTTTTTCCCATTAAGCAACATAAAATTCAATAAAAATGATTCAAAATAGTTAAATGTGGATTTAACAACATATCCATGTTATAAAGTATAAAGATATAAAGTAAATTAGGTGTTTTTCTTGGCCCCACATTTTTTATTTTGAAAAGCAAATTGTCAAATAAATATATGCAGATTTAGACACTATATAAAGTGCTCAATTCTCAATTTATTAATTTTTTCCTTTTTTTTTTTGTCAATAGAGGCAAACATTTGAAAATGCAAGAACTCTATTTTTGGTATTGTAAAAAGTGAATGTGATAGATTGATATTTTCTGCATGAAGTTTGCATGTAAATTGTAGATTTTTATATTTTTATCACATTGTTAATGAACTCTGTTGTTTGTTGCTATGATAGTCTATTGTAGATATTTATTAGCTCAGATGGGCGGAAAAAAGTTTTTCAAAAACTTTAATATTTTTTGTTCATATTTATTTTATTTTTCTATTCCTTAACAGTGAAATCCGACTTTTAATTATTTCTAAGCTCTTTACATGTAATTGTACCCATTAATTCCGTGAGAGCTAATATTTTCAAAACACTGTCTCAATTACTTTGTAAGAAACTTAAGGGAAAATATTATAAAAGTTTGTACTAATGCTTTTCTTTTGTTTGATATGTGTATTAATCACTTTTAAGAAATCACAACTTCAAAGTCATTGGAAGTTCAAAAGTATCGGTAATTTTTGAAAAAAAAAAAAATATTCTAATTTCTTATCTCTTTAGTATCTGAATAATAAGGTGCCTTCTTTATTCCTATATTATGTACTGAATTTGATATTCTGTAAAGGCTTTACAATATCTTTGATACTTTTTTTCATCCAAGCGTACATCAAAGAATATGTTTAATAATTTCACATACCCACTTCTTACAATTGCAAGCTTTTACTTTCACCAAAGGAAGATTACCTTTAACTGATGATGTGTTTATCATTTTAGCTAAAAGCATTTACATAAAATCTTCACCTTTCACAGCACTGATCAAAGGGAATGTGCAATATTTCACAGTATTTCTACAAAATGTGTGTAGATTTTGCAACAAATAAATAAATGTGTCCTCCCCTGGTCACGATTGTACACATTACTTTCTAGATCATATTTTGTTTTGATTTTCTAGTCATCATTTAAACAAATTTATTTGAAAACTGTAGACATTTAATTCTAATATTCCATGGACTGGCATTTACCGTATAATCAGAAATTTTAGGCCAGATGCTAATTTTTGCTTTATTCATGAGTGATTTGGAATTGCGAAAAATTATTCTCGCGAAAAATTGTGTTTGATAACGTACATGTATATCATAAATTGTTGTATCCGTTGCAGTTGGTCATATTGTTTGTTTGGACATTCGTCACTTTTTCCGATGAAACGTAATGAGGAGTGAATTTAGTGTATTCGTATGATAGAACTTACTGAAACTTCAATAATGAAAGATACAAAACGGTAACATCATGTGTTCATATTTGTTTGTAGTAAACATTACAGAAGTACCCATCAGCTATTCAAGAATCGAAGAAAATTTTACTCGCGAAATAAAGACACCCTGCTTTACTGTAAAATCGCGAAATTTGATACTCGTGAAAATTTCTGATTATACGGTACTACATGACAATCAGTTACGGCATGTCTGGATATAAGGTTCACACCAACCATGATTATAAGAGCATGGCAGGCTGAAATCCCCTTTAGCTAACCATCCATCTGTAATAAAAAAAAATAACAGCCTTTTTCATCCACACTCAAGCTAGTGCTTATCAAGTATGCAAGTCATTTACCATATAAATTTCTGAACAGCAATGTTAATATCTTTAATGCCACTGGTTTCCTATTATTTCTCCAAAGTAATTAATTAGAATTAGATAACATGCGTAACTTGTGGCTTCCTTTACCAGAAAGTCAAATTAAACAAATTCTGAGGACAAACATTATGTTTCATTTAAGTTTGTATTACAAAGGTTTATGGTTTGAAATTTTACTTAGTTTTCCCGACTTCCTGTTAGTATCAGTGTTTATGTTTTTTCCTATGTGTGGGTTATATCCTCCTGCCTTCAGAGTTGGTACAGATTAATAGAATCTAGCGCCACTTTGAGTTCCGGATGGAAAAATATTAGTCTCGGGTGGGATGGATCAACAAGTCCCAACCGAGCAGTTATCCAGGGTTCGAACGTTGATCCATCCCACCCGAGAATGATATTTTTCTATCAGGATCTCAAATGTTGTGTTTGATTATTTTTCTCGCACATTGAAACCAACAAATTCCTGGTGTTTATTCTTCAAAATGACTGAACGTAATGCTAGATTTATGTGCACGTGAAATAATGTGCGTCAAGTTGTCTTTGACGTTGTAAAGCAACAATCGACAGTGCCGGGTCAGGGGTGCTGGATGGAATTCTCCAGCACTGGTAAAAAAATAGGATCAGTCTATCCCGTGTGTGAGAAAATATTCTGTGTATCAACTCAAAAATTCTAAATTTTGACCTATATGTTGTCTAATATGCCTACATACTAGTATTGACTCGATGTAACAGATAAATTTTATTTTAATATTTGGATACAAAAATGAGTGAAATGTTACTATCGAGTTTCTATGTTTGACCATGGTTACAATTTACTGTATACTAGTCCTGTCTGTATAACAACACAACTCTCTGGTGACATAACTTTATTAATTGGTTTTTTTTTTCTTATTTTTAGTATTGTTTTTATATGTCTGTAAAATGGAAATTTTCTATGCAGCATGTAGAACTTTGCCAAATTCTGAAAAAAAAGAAAAGAGAATCGAAAGATTTTCATTAACAGTAGTGTATATGCACTGCATGTCTACTTAAGTTAGCGCTACATTCAGTGGAAGCTGGGTTTAAAAAGTATTTAAAGCTAACTGAAAAAATATTTGTTAAAATAAGACCCCAAAAATGCCCGGAATACACAAAATCTCAAAATGCCAAAATTTGAGATAAGACAACTACATGTATATTGGTCCACACTTCTGAATCAGTCTACTGGCTTGCTAGATAGATTATTAATGTAGATATGTGGTCAAAACTAAGTTTTACCTATAGAAATCATTAGAAATCAGAAGAAAAGATATCACAAAGATGTCTCTGTCCCTACTACTTTACTTAACAATTAATGTTTTACAAATGTATATCTCAAGTGAAATAAGCGATTTACAGAGCTAAGATGCCCCTAATTCATGCTATCAGCTCCTCAGTGCTTTTTCCTATAATGATGAATTATAACACTTACTGATAGTACTAGCCCCGCTAAAATATGAATGTCGCTAACATAAGTACACATGTACAAGTACACATGCCCAGATCACAGATTGTCCATACCTCAGCCCAGTGTTGTGTATACATGTGGAGTGAATGGCTATACTAGCGCTAAGCAGTGTTGTAGGACCAAGCGTAGAATAAAGTGCTGTGAAACATACAATTTTGTTTGTGATTGATTTGGGGGATGTTAACAGGAAACTTTCTATTTACTGTAAATGTGGTTATTCTCGTTTGGGGAAATTTTTACGAAATTAATTACCATGGCAACAGTACACATGGGGGTAATTCTGGTAAAATCGGGAGTATTCTATATAGTCTTTACTGGTTGTAATTTTCACGCAGGGGGTTATTTTCGCGATAACAATACAATTGCGAAAAATGCAAAAATTACCCTCACGCAAAAATGTCCACGTTAACAGTATCTGTCTGTCCATAGAGTAGCAGGGAATTTCTTGCACTGACTGACATACGGTAATTTTTCACTTCTTTTCAACCCCTGCATTGAATTTCACCAAACTTTTCAGCAACGCTATTATTGAGTATTTGAAGCGAATCTGTCCATGACTATACCAATGGCTCTGATCAAAACACAAAGTTTTCTCTTGTCAGCAAGTGATGCTCAGAACAAGAATCATGTCCTATTTTTGTGTCCTTTGCCCAAATTTGTCTATTGGGATGAGCCATATGCTTAACTGGCAGAGAGGCACATTTTTCTGAAACAGTGGCACAGTGATTTCTCCAAATCAAGCGAGAAACGTATTGAATTTCAATTAACAAATATTTCAAATGAGTTGCAAACTTGTCTCTTAAATCGGCATGAATAATTTGCCATCTTTATCATCCAACGTCACTTAAACTTATATACACATACAGGGGGTACCTCTCTCCCCCTCCTTTGAATCCTTCCTCCCCCTCCCTCCCATTTATCTCCTCCCTACCCCCTCTCTCACTCCTCCCGCCCCCTACCCCCGTCTCCCTTTTACCCTGTCCAACCCCTCGTATACATGTACTTAAAATAGATTTGTTTGGGGTCAAAAGGTCAAGGTCAAACTTAATTTGTTTTTATTGGTTTATTTGCCAACAACATGTACTGTACCACCACTCGAGTATTTCTTGACCTTTAGTGATGAAACACACACACACACAAATCAAGGTTATACTTTGCATTGTGGAAAACAGTCTCTTATTCTTGGCTTGCAGAAGTTTGTTTTGCTTATGCCAGTGGACTAGATGCTGCAATCCAACCAACACTTGTATACAGCGGGGAGTATTCGTCCTTTATGACAGTTATAGTTACAGGTGCGAAGAAGAAAATGTCCTCTAATAATTGCCTTTGATTATTATATTGTTGATGAGATGGATTCCAAACGCAAATTTTACATATTCCATGTTAAAGATGTATGATGGAACTGTAGCAAAGGAGATGAGGGGGTTGTCTTCTCGACAATGCGTCTATCACACTACGCTTTCATCGTTTAAACACACGCTGGCACAATTGGCAGTGAAATCTTTTAAGACTATAAGCCTACTTCTACTTCAAAAGCTTGATTATGTGGGACTGCCGGAGCAATTTCGTGTCAATTATAACCGTCTTCATTTATCTCGCATTTCCCAAAAGCACATAAGTGTCGCATTCCCTAGAAGCACATAAGTGTCGCATTCCCTAGAAGCACATAAGTGTCGCATTCCCCAGAAGCACATAAGTGTCGCATTCCCTAGAAGCACATAAGTGTCGCATTCCCTAGAAGCACAGAAGTGTCGCACTCCCTAGAAGCACAAAAGTGTCGCATTCCCTAGAAGCACATAAAGTGTCGCATTCCCTAGAAGCACATAAGAGTCGCATTCCCTAGAAGCACATAAGTGTCGCATTCCCTAGAAGCACATATTATAAGAGTCGCATTCCCTAGAAGCACACATAAGTGTCGCATTCGTAGAATGCATCTCCTGCATGTTGTGCTTATCGCACAATTCTTCTTCCTTGTACATTCGTAGGTCATTCGCTTCGCTTACATGTTGTATTCGTGGCACATTCGTGTCGCATTTATAGAGTTCACAGAATGCAAATGACAATAGGACGCGATCATTCATTTGCCTCCATTCGACAATGGAAGCCTGACAACGATGGTCTAGTTGACGACACTCATCTATACATAAAAGAATCAAACAGCGTTAATAGAAGTTAGGGTTTATCAGTTCGCTCAAGCGATTTTTATGCCCCCAGAATCAAAGATTCGGGACATACAGTTTTTGGCCTCTCCGTTTGTTGGTCTGTCTGTCTGTTTGTCCGTGGCAGAGACTTTATCATAGGCGATAAGTTTTGAATAGTAAGTGACTCGGCTTTCATATTTCACATGTATATTCCTTGTGACAAGACCTTTGAAGTTTCCATTGATACCAAAATGTTTGACCTTGTGACCTTAACCTGGTGTTTAATACTTACAAAGATGCCACCGGGGTCATTCGTGTTTTACAAACACGGGTTTAATTTTTGAATATTTTTTCATCAAAAGAAATGAGGGAATCTCTTACAGGACTCGGTAGCAGCTACTACATGAAAACCCTAAACCGCTAAAGGTGGTATGGCCGGATTGCGAGGGGGGGGGGGGGGTAAAGTGCTAAACGAAACAAAAACGAAACAAAACGAAACGAAACAGATAGAAACGTTTCATATCGTTACGAATTTTTTCGTGTCGGTCCGTTTCGATTTGTTCCGTTCCGTTTCGTTTTCGCTTCGTTTCGCACTTTACAGGGACCCGGATTGATCTACTGTATTGCTCCTGTATAAGGAGTCCACCAGTGAAATATTAAAGCACTACCCCTTCTATTTCAAGAGATAAAGCTAATTTTAAGGTCAAGGTCACGCCTCACGGCCATAAATGAAAGGTTCTAGGTCAAGGTCAAAGTCTCACTTGCAAGTTTTGTAATATATAATCATAGTGTAAAATATGAAAATATTTCCGCTCAGTATGGTTCAAGGTATACAGTCATGTTTAAGGTTTTGAAAAAGGTTACCAAAGTTAAGGTCAAGGCCACTGGGTCAAAAGTCAGGGTTTCATTAAAATATTCTATGAGTGAAATATGGAAGCTCTATCCATTATGGTTAAAAAATATATCTAAGGTTTATGGTTTTGAAAAATAGACCAAACATCAAAGTCAAGGTCACTAGGTCAAAAGGTCACTAGGTCACAAGTGAATGGTCTGATAGTATAAAGTATAAATCCCTACCTTCTACTGTTCATATAAGATATGGTCAAGGTTAATATTTTTGAAAAGTAGGTCAAACTGTAAGGTCAAGGTCACTAGGTCAAAAGTCAAGGTTTCAAATGAAAGGTCTCGTAGTTTAATCCCTATTCCCCAAAATGGCTAAAACGCAAATTCAGAAGTTTCTATCCGAAGGTCAATGGTCAAGGTCAAATTTTGTCGCTGCATTTCATTTGTTTAATCATGGTCTATCATCATGTTAAGTTTCAAGTTGCTGCTCTGAACAGTTCTTTAAAAAAAAGACTTAAACGCAACACTTAAACACCAATAGACGAACGGACGGACGGACTTCGCCTTTTCATAGACCGGATTTTGCTTCGCAATCCAGCCAAAACAGAAACACCTTAATCATGTTAATGCGAAAACACAAGAAGAAAAACCAAACATCAAAGAAGACACTAAAAGACAACCTACAATCCAACGAGAAAAATTGGCAATAGGTGCAGACTTATGACGGTCATCTGACACGCTAGTAGCACACGATGTGGTCATCCGGGTTACGTGCGCACAACAATCCCAGTCCGGCTACATCTACCCAAAGTTCTTGAATAACGCACAATTAATACCATCGGAGCCTCACTGTGAGATAATGACAAAAACAAGCCAGCTAAATATGCAGGGACACCAGTAAAAACACATATGTAAATTGATATCAAAAGTGTAAGGGCATATGAAAATCAGTCCGTGCTCTGCTGACTGGAGCAGGCTCATACATGTATGCAGTCAATCAATATAAGCAAAAGGCATTTGTGAAGTGGAAATAATTTATGTAAAAACATATTCATAAAAGATATACTCAACTTTTCAACATGTTTAGATAATAGAAACCGTATACGAGTATATATAGACTTATAGTCATATTGTCACTTGAGGATAAGTTTATACAAGTTAAAGAACTTATTTGTCGTTGATTTGATCGGCAAGTGTATCAACCTATAGCACTGAAAATTTTCATTATTTTCTCTTCATAATATTCTAGATAGCTATTATCTGTGTCACTTTCTTGGACTACACTTTGTGTTCCATATTTCATGCATTTCTGTAGGTGAGTAACTGTGTGCGCTCACAAAACGTGGTGTCTTAAAAATACAGTATTTATAGGGTGTCCTCATAGCATTGAATCCAAAAATGTCGACAAATTTATAACCAAGCTCTCTAACACAGAGGGAAATATAAACATCCTCTAAATTAACATACGGAATATCCCGTGATATCTTATAGATATCCCTTGCTACTTTCATACTTGTCATATATGCCGTACCGCTACAAAATTCCGGAATTTCTTTTTCCGGATACATTTCGTAACTTATATACCACTTTGAATTAGGATCTCGTACCGGTTTGGTTTTTCGTTTACAAACTCCACCCACTCTGCTTTGTAAAATGTTTCCATGGTTGCGTATTTTCTTCATAACACCCGGAATGTTGATATAAACATCGTCGTCTGCCTTTAAAAAATACTTTGCGCTCGCACAGCGCGTACTCGCCCATTTAAACGCCATAATTGTTTTGACCGTTAAGTTTCTGTAAGAATCAACGAAGTCTTCTTGGATTATATCTCCGTGCTGATCATTCTCTTGTTTTAGGAGGAGATTGTCGGAGTCATTTTTGTTGTTTCCAAGCAGAAAAGCGTATCTTATATTTCCGGTATTATTTTTGGCGTAAGTTAGCCACGTCTCCCTCAACGCTTTTCGCTGTGCGCGTTTATGATGCGTCGTAAAAATCATTATAACTACGCTGACGTTAGTAACGTGATCTGAGCAAATATTTGGATTATCTATCAAATAATTGTACTTATGTTCAAAACACCCATTGCACATGCGCGGTCTTCTCGTGACTACATCCTTTTCCATTCCATGTGATGACAGAATTTTAAATCCTTCTGAGGAGCTTTGTTTTCTGTTTGAATTTCCCGCCATTTTGTTTGAATTTCCCGCCATTTTGTTTGAATTTCCCACAATTTTGGCACCAGAATCAGTATGCACTCCGATCCGCTGAATTTCTAGCTTGTCATAATTTTTTAATGCATTACGCAATTTGATTAATTTATTTGTTTCGTCTCTGAAACCACTAGTAATTCGTGAAATTTCATCAACATATCTGTTAGCTGCATTTAGATTTAAAAATATAAGAAAAGTAAGAATATTCAAAATAATCAAAAATAACTTTAGTCCCCAAAGAAATCGGCGGTCCATGGCAGATAATGGTTGGAGGGTATTGATAGGAGCCGAGAACGATCGGTCTGGTTTACATTTCATTATTCCTTCCAACTGATTCCGATTCATATAATGTAATGCATCTGAAAAATAGTAAAACTACTCAGTAATGCAGAAACTGACTTTCACTTTTCAGTGGACTCGACATTTGAAAATTAAAAGTTAAAAGAGAGATCAAATGACAGATTACCCAAAACCTGGTTGCCTGACCTCGTGGGGTCAGGCACACCTAGGTTTGAAATGCATCAAACAAAACAAGAAGTCAATGCGGCGTTTGCATGTAATAATGATGAAAGCGCCGTTTACAAACACTTATAAGATCAGACAAAAACAGCATTATCGTATTAAAGAGTTATTGCTCTTTTAACATATACGCTTATACGTGAAGATGAAGCTGGGGGATATACGTATCAATTAGCTAAACGTCTTCATTTTCATTATACACTTGCTATTTCTATTTTTCATCTTAAAAACGTAGGGGTACATGTACAAACCCGTGGCACGTTGCAAATATGAGAAAGTATGTGTCTGGTGGTATCAGTACTACATACTTATATTGCACACAATAGCGAATCCACTTGACTTATCAGAAGCCCTCGTTTGTATACATCATACACTTGTTTTTGTCTTATAGTTTTTTTTTGGGGGGGGGGGGTGTTCTATACATTACTACCGAGTTTATCAAGGGTGCATATAAGAAATGTATACTATACTGAGTTATAGACTCATATCGACGTGTTACAGTACTGTTTGTTTTATTTTCTCATGGGTCCATCAAGTCAACATATAGACTACGGGGTGAGGAGGGTCGGTGAAGTAAATTTATCGCTGTTATTTTGTTAAGGTCAGGCAAGCTTTTTTGAAAAGCTTATACTTGTATTATTCTTAGAATTACTGAATGTGAAAAATGTTCAGAGCATAAACAAATAGAATTTTTAAAGTGTTTACAATATCGCATGGTTTACTGAGGTACATTTTGTGTAAAGGATGATTACTCCAGCCAACATGACACCAGGTCTCACGCATGGTTATCCACAGATCCGTGAATTTCAGATTGAGAAATGAGTGTATATATTTTTTTTTATTTAGCGCATATCATATGGCAAGTCCTTGAAATTTCATTGGTCAGGGATTATAAGTAAATATATAGTGTCCAGAAAGTTTGATCGACCGAGTTGCGTCTCTTTAAGAGTAACATAAACTGTAGGAAAACGAAAATAGCATGATGTAAGCTTGTTCTAATGAGTAGCCATGGAGTTAAACTATAAATGCATGATTTTGTGTTGTTTAATGTTGACTCAAGTTAAATTTGGTTCCGTCGCTAACGTTTCGACAATATTACGGTCCAAAGCACCACTTTGAGTATGAGAGCATAGAACTTCTCCTACAGACTTCTTGAGCGTTTTGAACAGTATGTTTAAAAAGTCTGAAAATTCTTAATTTACCATAAACACATAAATTTCTATATGTATATTTATGAAGAGAAAACTTACCTAGCTCACAATGACAAACTTAATTTTAGGCGAATATTACACGAGGATGTGCAGCTCTCCATTATGAGAGTATTTTCATATCAACTGATCTGATATGCCCCAATAGAAAAGGAGAAAAATGATAAAAAAAAATCGCAAACGACAGATTGCTTGAAAACAAAACGTAATCTATAAGAATTGATTATCTCAACAAAAAGAGTGCCACATCTTGAGTTTATCGTTCCAGGCTTTCTATAGCACAAGGATCATTGATTGTATGTATGCATGTCACTTAATAGCCATCTTCTTTCTTCAGAAAATGTAGCTATGATTTTTTGAAGAAATTCATATTAACCATTTGGCCCGTGTATTGAATCATATTGAAGTTCGGCTGTTGAACATTAGGAAGAAATCATTATGTAGGATTTTTATCATCTCTGCATTTGATTCATCACCGAGGCAAATGCATGCACATATTTATCGTGGCAGGGAGGAGAGAATGGGAGGCGGATTAAGGATTCGAACGCGCTAGGATTTAGGGTTGAATGCAGAGACGTGGAACCAAACTTTAAACGTTGTATAATCTCTTATTGATTGGGACCTTTATGAAAATCTAGATGAAGAGGGAATTAAAAGCAAGCTCCGGAGGCATTCAGTCTAACTTGAGGATGGCATTCAATCTAACTTGAGTAACCTAATGCGGGGTGGGATTCAATCTAACTTGAGTAACCTAGCTCGGGATGGGATTCAATCTAACTTGATGATGAGATTCAATCTAACTTCAGTAACCTACTCGGGGTGGGATTCAAACTAACTTGAGTGAACTAGTTCGGGATGACATTCAATCTAACTTCACTAAACTAGCTGGGGATTTGATTCAATTTAACTTCAGTTACCTTGCTTAGGATGGGACTCCATCTAAATTCAGTAATCGATCTTGTGATTGGATTCAATTTAAAATTCAGTAAATTGGGATAGGATTCAATTCAACTTCAGTAATCTAGATGGAGATGGGATTTAATATAACTTCAGTAAAGTAGCTTAATTGGTATGGGATTCAAGTCAACTTCAGTAAACGAGCTCGGGATGGAATTTAATTTATTATGTACAAGTCATGATTGTAAGCTAGTAGGATTGAGATTAAAAAAGACATTGTTCCACCAGTCAACTCGCTTGGGATTGGAGAACATGCCCCTATATATAGAAGTACACTTTAAGTTCTGATAAAAAATCATTTCATCATATGAAGCGAAGAAACATAATTATGCACACACTGACAGATGAGAGTAGTACAGATGGAAGCTGATTAAAATATTTTTAAAACTAAACAAAAGATTTTTCTCTACAATAAACATTTTTTTTGTTGGCGAGGTGCTATCATGCTTTAATAAACCAGGTTTATATTCAAGGAATCTGGAATTCTAGATCAGCAGAAAAAAGTAAAGAAATGTTTGATTTAAATTATTAGATCCTCCTGTAAAATCTACAAACAAAATGATACTTTCTTACCTTAAATATTCTCGTTTAGATAAATGTAACTATGTACACAGCTGTTTACATATACGGCATATATGTAAATAACGGGAAGTCAGCGTGGCCCGGGGCGCTGCACGTCATGACGTCACGTTATCTAGGTGAAAACCGGCCTGGGGGCAGGGTTACTTCTCGCTGATATATTGGTCACAAGGGCGTGGACATATAATTATGTGTTATATGTATATTGATTAGGAGATTATTGTTATAAAGATTGATTATCTTTAAGATTTTAATGTTCAGTATTGCTGATAACAGCCGTGTATTTGGATTCTATACAATCAATGTTGGGGAAACATTTGTAAATTGAGCAACGTACATGATAATCTGCGTACTTGATCAGATTTTGCATTTCTGATTTCTGTCATTCCTGTGCATTTAATTAAGTGGAATGGAAATAAATAAATAAATAAATAAATAAATAAATAAATAAATAAACAAATAAATAAATAAATAAATAAATAAACAAATAAATAAATAAATAAATAAATAAATAAATAAATAAATAAATAAATAAACAAATAAATAAATAAATAAATAAATAAACATTAAATTCATTCCTTTATTTTTCCAAACGTTTCGGCCATTGGCCTTCATCAGTGGAATGTTTATAGAATTGAGTGTTCTTACTTGTGACGTCATTGGAGCGCCAAAACGTCGTAACGTAAATGGCGTGTAAAATGTTGTTAATAAAATGGTAACATTAAAGTTTTTCTTAATTAAAACTAAATCTATTTGCCGATTTAGTCCTTCTGGCAACAGGGTTTTGAGTTTCTTTATCCAGAATGACTCCTTGGTCAATCTGGAAATTTCACCGCCGAATGTCTTCTCGATTCCAACTATTTGAAAATCCCGCAATGTGTGTCCATTTTTGTTGAAATGTTCCGTTATGAGATCGCATTTTTTATTTCTTACGTTTGATATGGTGACCATCATGCGCTCGTATAATGTTCTTCCCGTCTGTCCTACATATACTGTTTTGTCGCACTTTTTACATCTTAAACTGTATATCA
Source organism: Pinctada imbricata (assembly GCA_033119305.1). Classification (NCBI taxonomy): domain Eukaryota; kingdom Metazoa; phylum Mollusca; class Bivalvia; order Pterioida; family Pteriidae; genus Pinctada; species Pinctada imbricata. Next base: position 19,484,837 of record VSWD01000002.1, read on the forward strand.
AATTTTGCGTTTTGCAGTTGAGATTCCCCTTGATTTTGTATTCCTCCCCGTCCGTCCCAAAGAATGATGTCGTGAGCATGACGTAATTGCATATGACGCATTTTTTCCCGCATGGTTCACTTCCGTTTGATGATTTATAAAACATGTTGTTGTGCTTTTTATGGACTAGGATGTCTTGAATATTTTTGTCCCTTCTGAATGCGATGATTGGGGGTATCGGAAAAATTTCTCTCATTCGTTCTGACTTGTGCAGCGTTGTTAATCTCTGTTTTACTATTGAGTGTATATTGGGAAGTCCATCGCTATATAAGAATGTAAATAAATGAATAAATAAATAAATAAATAAATAAACACAGTCGCTGGTTATACAATAGAAACACTATTTGTTTTCCGTTCGTTTCGGCCAGCGAAATTTACATAACTCTTACCCTTTCAATCGCTATGCGGAAAATACAGAAACATATAACTTCGTCCGCGGAGGAAGACCGCTGACCGTTCGAAACGCACGGAAAACATGTAGTGTTTTAGTAAATTGAACCTAAAAACAAAGTTTAACATCTTATCCTTTCGTTGCCATTTGTAACAGAAGTTCTATATACTTCCTTTAAAAAGGAGTATGAAAAATACTCTATATGATAAATCAATTTTCTTACGCAAGACATTTCTAAAGACTTTATTCTTCTAGTTACATAGAAAACAAATTATTCCGCCGCCATTAATATGTTCAATTCCCCTGTAAGAGCATTGTAAATGTACATGTTAACGCTTTATAAAAACGTTCAGTATCAAAATTGCAAGTTATCGAAAAAAGATACGTTTTAAAAACCTTCGATAATATGATTTACTTTCTCAACATTGTTGCACTTTAATTTAAATGCCTTGTACGTTATATTTTGATAAGGCCGACTTATAAGAATTTAAAACTCCTTTGTTTAATCATTATAAATGTGAATGCCAACTTGACCAACATGACCCAACTTATTGTTTTAAGTCGAACTTGTTGATTCAGCTTTTCAGTGGCGGATTCAGGGGGATGCGGAGGGGGCGCCCGCCCCCCGGCACTGACCCAAAATTTTCCAAAAACAGGTATATTTTGGCCCATTTTGAGTCAAAATCTGCAAAATTCGCCCCTTGACCCCCCGGCAAAGGGGGCGCTGGATCCGCCACTGCTTTTGTGTAATTGAAATTCCTCTCTGTGGAAAATTCCAAACGATAACATTGCGTGTTAAATGTACAAAAACGTTGGCCATTAACGGACGATTTTTTTCTTCTGTGTTCAAATGCATTTTGGTATAATGATTGGAAATATTAGAAAAAAGATCATTATCTTGAAGATGATTTTAAGTTGATAAAGTGAAAAAAGCGCGGGAATGAGTATGTTTGGTTTGACTATTTGTTAATAAAAGCGTGTGAATTAGTTATTGAAAAATGTATACAATGTATATTGTGATGTTGTGCATATATTGTGCATCAAGGAGAATAGCCGCAAACAGTAAGATTCACATAGTCTAAAACCGCAGGATAATTTGGATTACAACACAATGAATGAAACGACAAAATACGAAAAGTTCGATGTTCAAGTGTCTTGCTCACTTCCATCCGATATGAAATGTTGTCAGCTGCTCGATATGACCTCAATGCCCGATGGTCGTCTGCTAGTGCTGGATTCGGCAAACTCAAGGATGAAACTTTTAGACCAGAATTTTCAGGTGACGAAATACAAACTGGTGGAAGAAGGATGTCATTCCTTAAGTAGTATTGACTCGAATTTAGTTGGAGTATTAAAGACAGATTCGCTATATACTTACGGAGTTTCGGGTGATTCTATGAGTTTGGAGGAGAAAGTAGCGCTTACAGGCATGCACTACGGGATTATCTCAAATCAAAATATCTTTATTTTAATCAAGCTTGTTAAGATAGAAGTATACGACAAACATATATCAAAGATCGGGACAATAGATTTTTCTAACGTTTTTGGTAAAGGGACGATGACACCAAAGTATCTAGCTTTAAATGACATGAACCACTTACTGTTTTGTGAAGAATATTCTCAACACCTTATTTGTATGGATATATACAGTAATATTCTATGGAATATTGAAATAGACTTGTTGTGCTCTGGTATTCTGGGATTTTCGAAAAAATGGATATTTTTAGCCCCAGAGGGAATCTTTGACATTCCTGCACCTTATAATAAATTAACACTAGTATTGGAAGCAGATGTGTCAGACAAAGTTATATCTTGTTCGTGGAATAATTCAAGAGTGTGCATATGTGATTCCTTGTCATTACGTGTATTTCATATATAATTTTGTATTATAATAATTTTGTATTTAAATGAAGATAATCAATAGGTTTTTTTCCATTATCACCTTTCGTTAATTTACGCAAGTAAACTCGAAAAGGGGAAGAATATCTAAGAACAGGTCAAGAAGAAACAAAAGAAAAAAAAATACATCAACGTATAATCTTATTCTATGAATTCATTTCTGATTATTAAGAAATGAATCTTATATTTTTTTTTTCTGTTGATGCAGGTATCACCCGAAAAAATGGACGGGAAACTGCATCAATGCGCGTAGCGCGTTGATGCAAAAGTTTTCCGTCCAATTTTTTGGGTATATATACATGTTAACCTACATTAACAGAAAAAATATAAGATTCATTTCTTATCATTTTATATCCTCTACTTGTGCAAAATAGACTGTTTTCTTGGTTTAATAACAATCAATCCCCGCACTATATTTCGTAAGTTCGGGGGATTACACAGTGATACAACTGCCTCCAAAGACGTAAACAAGTTATGACAGCCGCCATAATTCAAACAGCGAGCGAGCGATCGTATCTCTGTATCTTTGGAATAAGGACTAGTTTGAGAAATCCTACATGCAAAATAACAAATTGTATTTTTGGCTACGAGTTTATTTGTGTTGAGGGAGTCCCCAGTTCTAAGAATAGTGCCATAAATCGACCTCCGTGAAAAATTTATTGATTGATGTATCAACAAAATTTCTTACCCAATCAGAATCTTTGTTTCTTGAAAATAACAAAGGAAATTAAATGATATTGTTTTCATTAGATGATACATGTATACACAACCGAAGTTATTCTCTGAGATGAACCTGTTGTATTTCTGTTTGTAAACGCTAGTGACGTAACAATGTATTAATTAATGCTACAGAATTGTTCTAATCTGCAAACAAACTGAACTCGCGGTGACCTAAATCTAAACGTTACCTTTTTACCTAGGAAAAACGCGATTTCAGAAAACAAGAATGAAACTGCCTCAAATTTAATAGCATCATTTAAGCACAGATAAATTTGCAGCATGGACCAGACATGCACGTTTCGGGTACTTAACCTTTGTTAGCATATCCGTCACAAAACACGAATTACGACATTTACTTTCTACTGTATATTCATCAATTTTTGTATTTGATGTTGTTGGGGTGACTATACTCGAGAGGGTGGATAGGGTGAAAGGGAAGGGGAGGAAGGGGGCGGGAGGAGGGAGACTTGGGAGGGAGGAGGGAGGGAAGGGGGGAAAGAGGATGGATGGGGAGGAAGGGGCGGGAGGAGGGAGGAAAGGGGAGGGAGGATGGAGGAAGGGGGACAGGAGGGGGGAGATAAGGGAAGGGGGAAAAGGAGGGGGCGGGAGGGGAGAGAGAGGTACCCCCTGTCCACCCCCATACTTATTTTGACTACAAAGATTCTGTAAGGGTGATTCGCTATATTTACTTACGGAAGATATGAATGATATATGAATGACTGATTCAATACTAACCCATTAAGAGTGTCTTCGCGACTCGGTGATAATTTGATTGGTTGATAAGTCTCGGGGAATTACTGGACAATAAACCAAGGCTAGCTAGTCTGATATTGTTTTGCAGACGAAAATCGGCAGAGCTGAGCCGACTGAAACTTTGTTGGAAATTTTACACCAGGCAAGTTCTATAGCACGAGAATGGGCGGAGCTAAGCGGAATGGATGTTTGTTGGAAATTTTACTCCAGTCGAATTCTGTAGTAAATATATAGGGAAAAAATCTCAAGTCATGTTAGAATTATCGTTCATCATGCGCAGATCCAGAGGGGGAACCTGGCGTCTGGAACCCCCCCCCCCTGAGATTTTCGGAGATGGGGTCCAGCTTTGGCCCATTTCTAATTGAAAGGGGTCTAAAAATGCTTAAAAAAGGCTTTGAAACCTAAAATTTCGGCTCGCTTCGCTCGCCATTTACAAATACACAATTATTTTTTCCTGCAAAATTCCTTTATCATTTTCAATTTTTTATACTAAATAATTTTATGTAACTGTCTTGGGTCTCATGAACTCGTATTTTCATCAGTCCCTTACTTCATAGGATGTAAACTTCCTCATCTTTTTCAAGGTTTTGTCATTTTAAGATGTCAGATTATTTGGGAAAATGGCTTATCTATTTATTCTCATGCAATATAGACAAAATGTGAATTAACTAAAACTTTCGCGGCTCGCTCCGCTCGCCGATATAAGGAGTAAAACATTCAATGTTATAGATAATCATCTCGATCGAATCAAGACAAATTGATATTTCATATCTTAAAAATATTTAAGGCTCGCTTAATAAAAATAAAAATAATCGTGAAAGGAAAGCTAACAATACCCGCCCTCAAAAATCAATCCTTAGTGCACACGTTGCCCCCTCCCCATGATGTGCACCGAAATATACCTACATGATTGGTGGACATCCTACAATTTTGGACCCCCTCTGACCAAAAATGCTGGATCCGCGCATGGTTCATTACGATAATCTATATACGGCAGCTTACCTTTAAACATAATTATAAAGTCAAGATGGATTAAATTATAACTTAATGAATTCGATTGAATGCTCAGTGCTTACTTAAGGAGTATTGAAGTCTGTGAACCTTTTTTTTAATAATCGAAATTATAAATAGGTTTGAGACAGGGGCGTAGCTAGCGTGTTTTCTATGTGGACGTCTACAGAAGGGGTGGACCCAAAATCTCTGCCAAGGGGGAGGGGGGAGGCACCAGACACTTTTTCATGGGGGATGATTTGCTAGACAAGAAGGGCCGAGTGGGGGAGCAGTCTTCGTGAAAACTCACTAGCCCGACCGCCCTGGCTACCAAATATTTCCTCGGGCTACCAAAATTTGATGCTGAACTAGCCCGACTGGCTATTGACTTTTAATGAAATGCAGTGTTCTGATTAAGGGCCGACGGCTGGCGATTTCTCGTCTTATTTTTATACTTGGGGTAAAATCGCCGCCTTCTTTCCATAAAAGTACACGTTGCGTCTCAACTTTTATCGCTGGTTAAGTATGAAATGTTTATGTTATTGAACATGTTTCAAATGAAATATAATAACGTTTTCCTGTAAAATCTGTATATTAAAATATTGTCCTAAGATACAAGATAAATATTCCCGTAACAACAGTGCATTGTTTTCAGCGCAGCGTGACGGGTTATTTTACGGTACTGAGTATAACATGTTCAATTAAATATCTAACAATTTCAAAAATCTCGACTGAACACTGAAATAAAGAAATTCTAACGAAAATTGTATAACTACTGGCCAAGCGCCGCAAGCAACGGCCGGCCTATAAGAGAGTATGATTCAAATAAGTTCTTTTTTTCTCCGTCCATTTTCTGCAGGCAAAAAGCATATGTGAAATTATATTTATACAAACAATATCATGCATTCATTGTAAAATTGAGTCTATTGATAATGACGTAGCTGACATCCGCCAGAGAAATGATCGGTTGGCGGTTTATCTTCGTTCAATTTTTATGTATACTCTATATATGTGTGAATTTTTGCCTACTCAACGGACCTAGCTGAGGAAACCATGGGTCTATATAGCGTTTTGATTTTTCTTCAATGGCTAGTGAAAATTTTGGGTGGCTGGTAGATTTTGGCACTCAACTAGCCCGGCTGGCTAGTGGTCAAAAAAAGTTTTCATGAAGACTGGGGGAGAGTATGGGAGAATGTTTCCCTCTCTCATTGCTTTGGGGGCCTTCCCCGAGAAAATTTTGCAAAAAAATGAAGCAAGTTTGTGGCATCTAAAGCGTATTTGAGCTGAATTGAACAGGGATCAAGCGTATTATTCGGCGTCAGCAAACGATGAAAATTGTCGACATGAACATGAAATGCTGTAGCTTTTTAATCAAGCAGGGTGTGACAGCTCTGCATCATTTCACAATTGACCGCTCGCACTTTGATAGCGAACATTGTGTGTAAAGTTGAAATTCATAGTATAAACCCAAGAAAAGTTTTGAAAAATGTGCTTTCTGGAGTGTTTTTGGTCTATTTCTAAACAGTAGTTTGCGTTAAACAATGTCATATAATAGACCTCTTCTCATGACACTGCTGAGGGAGCCACTTTCTCCTTTTATCACGCCTCAGACAAAAATGTTGGAATCTGATTGGTCAGATCGTGGTCACATGACGCCGTGGAAAAAGCCGTATCAGGCTTGTAAATCCGTATCGGGCGAGTAGTTTATTACGACGTCGTGAATTGTATGATACAGAGACCCCCACACTATTAGTTATTAGGTTTGTTACTGACCTTACACGGAAATCTGTCGGGTTGATAAAGCCCATAGAAGGCGAGGCGCTTGCGCCGAGCCTTCTATGGGCTTTATCAACCCGACAGATTTTCGTGTAAGGTCAGTAACAAACCTAATAACTGATTTGTTTTGTCGAGGACCATTTTAGGTATGACAGACAGACAGACATGGTGATTCCTACTGTCCTCCTGCTTTACCAAGCAATAGTGCTGCCTCCACCTTCGGCCATTGTTGTTATTTACTTGCCTACGTCACGCTAAGGGACGCTACTCTAATTTCACGAACCGCTTTAGGCCACGGTAAAAAAATTTTGAGTTTGTAGTACAAAAAATGTTGATATCAAGAACAGCAACGTGATTTATATTATTATCCTCCGTCTGGTTTTGCTAATTGTCGGCCATTGCCTTACAAATTTTTGAAACTGACTTTCCACAAGAATTTGTCGGGCAGTCACATGACCAAATTCAAGCATTCCCATTGGGTCAAACTAGTCCGAGGCAAAACAAATACAGTTAGAGGTCTTCGACGTGATAAATTCGTTACACGGTTAGTTAGTGACCTGCTTTCACACCATGTATTTTTCCGTATCAGGTCACTAACTAACCGTGTAACTAATAAAACATCTGGGTTTTTTTTTGCGAAAGTGATGTGAACGTTTTTGCGTACAAATGTAAGCCTGGTTGCGCCCCTGTGAGACATAAACTGTCGAAAGAATCATGTGGTGCACTACCGAATGCATAAATGTACCTTTATTGAGGATTAGTCCATCACATGATAAATCCTTGAAATTTCATCAGTTAAGCACGCGGGGACTTTGAGACAATAGGCCTAGTACTAGTGCGCATCATCCGGCCACTATTGCTTTTTGCTAAACGGAGTTACGTCCCTCATCAAGCATTATGACGTCATAAACAGTGCATGAATGTAGACGAATTTAGGCCAGCAAACTTTTCTTTGATATCCGAAGTATTTTGCTATTAATTCTGAACTATCAATTCCCGTTTGTGTAGGTTCAATTATTTCATAATGTTGTTTTTAGAGGAGTATTGTCCGAGCTTTAGTGATACAAACATCCCGATACCATGGCCAAAGAAACATCCCGATATCATGACCAAACAAACATCCCGATACAATGACAAAACAAACATCCCGATACCATGACTAAACAAACATCCCGATACCATGACCAAACAAACATCCCGATACCATGACCAAACAAACATCCCCATACCATGACCAAACAAACATCGATACCATGACCAAACAAACATCCCGATACCATGACCAAACAAACATCGATACCATGACCAAACAAACATCCCGATACCACGACCAAAGAACCATCCCGATACCATGACCAAACATCCCGATACCATGACCAAATAGACATCCCGATACAATGACCAAACAAACATCCCGATACCATGACCAAACAAACATCTCGATACCATGGCCAAGCAAACATCCCAATACCATGACCAAAAAAACATCCCGATACATTGACCAAACAAACATCGATACCATGACCAAACAAACATCCCGACACCATGACCAAACAAACATCCCGATACAATAACCAAACAAACATCGATACCATGACCAAATAAACATCCCGATTCCATGACCAAACAAACATCCCGATACCATGACCAAACAAACATCCCGATACCATGACCAAACAAACATCCCGATACAATGACCAAACAAACATCCCGATACAATGACCAAACAAACATCCCGATACCATGACAAAACAAACATCCAGATACCATGACCAACGAACACCCCGATACCATGACCAAACAAACATCCCGATACCACGAACAAACAAACATCGATACCATGACCAAACAAACATCCCGATACCATGACCAAACAAACACCCCGATACCATGACCAAACAAACATACCGATACCACGACCAAACAAACATCGATACCATGACCAAACAAACACCCCGATACCATGACCAAACAAACATCCCGATACCACGACCAAACAAACATCCCGATACCATGACGAAACAAACATCCCGATACCATGACCAAACAAACATCGATACCATGACCAAATAAACAGTCCGATACCATGGCTAAACAAACACCCCGATACCATGACTAAACTAACATCCCGATACAACGACCAAACAAACATCGATACCATGACCAAACAAATATCCCGATACCATGACCAAACAAACATCCTGATAACATGACCAAAAAACATCCCGATACCATGACCAAACAAACAACCCGATACCATGACCAAACAAACATCCCGATAAAATGACCAAACAAACATCCCGACACAATGACCAAACAAACACTCCGATACCATGGCCAAACAAACACTCCGATACCATGGCTAAACAAACACCCCGATACCATGACTAAACAAACACCCAGATACCATGACCAAATAAACATCCCGACACAATGACCAAACAAACATCCCGATACCATAACCAAAAAACATCCCGATACCATGACCAAACAAACATCCCGATACCATGACCAAACAAACATCCCGATACCATGACCAAACAAAAACTCCGATACCATGGCCAAACAAACACCCCGATACCATGACTAAACAAACACCCCGATACCATGACCAAATAAACATCCCGAGACAATGACCAAACAAACATCCCGATACCATAACCAAATAACATCCCGATACCATGACCAAATCAAACATCCCGATACCATAACCAAAAACATCCCGATACCATGACCAAACAGACATCCCGATACCATGACCAAACAAACACTCCGATACCATGGCCAAACAAACACCCCGATACCATGACTAAACAAACATCCCGAGACCATGGCCAAACAAACATCGATACCATGACCAAATAAACATCCCGATACCATGACCAAACAAACATTCCGATACAATGACCAAACAAACATCCCGATACCACGACCAAACAAACATCGATACCATGACCAAACAAACATCCCGATACCATGACCAAACTAACACCCCGATACCATGACAAAACAATCATACCGATACCACGACCAAACAAACATCGATACCATGACCAAACAAACATCCCGATACCATGATCAAACAAACATCCCGATACCATGACCAAACAAAAACTCCGATACCATGGCCAAACAAACACCCCGATACCATGACTTAACAAACACCCCGATACCATGACCAAATAAACATCCCGAGACAATGACCAAACAAACATCGATACCATGACCAAACAAACATCCCGATACCACGACCAAACAAACATCGATACCATGACCAAACAAACATCGATACCATGACCAAACAAACATACCGATACCATGACCAAACAAACATCCCGATACAATGACTTAACAAACATCCCGATACAATGACCAAACAAACATCCCGATACCATGACCAAACAAACATCGATACAATGACCAAACAAACATCGATACCATGACCAAATAAACATCCCGATACAATAACCAGACAAACATCCCGATACAATGACTAAACAAACATCCCGATACCATGACCAAACAAACATCGATACAATGTCCAAACAAACATTGATACCATGACCAAACAAACATCCCGATGCCATGACCAAACAAACATCCCGATACAATGACTAAACAAACATCCCGATACAATGACCAAACAAACATCCCGATACCATGACCAAACAAACATCGATACAATGACCAAACAAACATCGATACCATGACCAAATAAACATCCCGATACAATAACCAAACAAACATCCCGATACAATGACCAAACAAACATCCCGATACCATGACCAAACAATTATCCCGATACCGTCACCAAACAAACATCGATTCCATGACCAAACAAACATCCCGATACCATGACCAAGCAATCATCCCGATACCGTCACCAAACAAACATGGATTCCATGACCAAACAAACATCCCGATACCATGACCAAACAAACATCGACACAATGACCAAACAAACATCCCGATACAATGACCAAACAAATATCCTGATACCATGACCAAACAAACATCCCGATACCATGACCAAACAAACATCCCGATACCGTGACCAAATAAATATCCCGATACCACGACCAAATAAACATCCCAATACCATGACCAAACAAACATCCCCATACCATGACCAAACAAACATCCCCATACCATGACCAAACAAACATCCCGATACCATAACCAAACAAACATCCCGATACCATGACCAAACAAACATCCCGATACCATGACCAAACAAACATCCCGATACCATGACCAAACAAATATCCCGATACCATAACCAAACAAACATCCCGATACCATGACCAAACAAACATCCCGATACCATGACCAAACAAACTTCCCGATACCATGGCCAAATAAACATCCCGATACCATGACCAAACAAACATCCCCATACCATGACCAAACAAACATCCCGATACCATGACCAAACAAACATCCCGATACCATAACCAAACAAACATCTCGATACCATGACCAAACAAACATCCCGATACCATGACCAAACAAACATCCCGATACCATGACCACAAACATCCCAATACCATGACCAAACAAAAATCCCGATACCATGACCAAACAAACATCCCGATACCATGGCCAAATAAACATCCCGATACCATGACCAAACAAACATTGATCCCATGACCAAACAAACATCCCGATACCATGGCCAAACAAACATCCCGATACCATGACCAAACAAACATCCCGATACCATGACCAAACAAACATCCCGGTACCATGACCAAACAAACATCCCGATACCATGACCAAATAAACATCCCGATACCATGACCAAACAAACATCCCGATACAATAGCCAAAGAACCATCCCGATACAATGGCCAAAGAACCATCCCGATACCATGGCCAAAGAACCATCCAATTACAATGGCCAAAGAACCATCCCGATACCATGACCAAACAACCATCGCGATACCATGGCCAAAGAACCATCCCGATACCATGGCCAAAGAACCATCCCGATACAATGGCCAAAGAACCATCCCGATACAATGGCCAAAGAACCATCCCGATACCATGGCCAAAGAACCATCCCAAAACCATGGCCAAAGAACCATCCCGATACCATGGCCAAAGAACCATCCCAAAACCATGGCCAAAGAACCATCCCAAAACCATGGCCAAAGAACCATCCCGATACCATGGCCAAAGAACCATCCCAAAACCATGGCCAAAGAACATCCCGATACCATTTCATAAGACTATCAATTGTTACGATTTTTTGAATTCGAAGAATGTAGCAATTTTCAATTCAATGAAAAGGTCACAGACATGAGAAATATACATAGGATTGACGTCACCATAAGTTATTGATCATAGCAACGAAGAAATGTCGTTATTAGTTCTGATTGATTCTTTTGGCTCGTGATGTGTGAAAAATTAATATATTCTGTCATTTCTCTTGTACATACAGCGACTTGATTCACGCAGTTATAATATTTCACTGTTTCATTTATTCCGTTCACTGATGGATGTGTTTTGATTTCTTAATTGAATCAAAACGGATAAAAAGCTATTATTGCCCAGAGGAATACCAACTCAACTCATGTATCAACTCAGTCAGAACGACCAATACGCACATTCTTTTCACGTGTTCCATCAGAATTATTCTGATCAGAGTTATTTGGGATATGATACTGCCTTCCCGTATTCTACAGTTTACCTACCAGTTCATAATCATCCATTATCGTATGGGTATTATGGATATCAAATGGAAGCAATAGAACACGGCAGACAATGCTTAGTCTGCCATGGACACATTCTGGATATAGATAGCCATGCACAGTGGAATGCCCAGAACGTTGACATTCATCCACGGAGCCAATTTGGAAGAGAATGCTTGATTTGCAGTAGCAGAAATGGACATGATACTCAGAGAGAACAACGTCTGCATTTGCATCGGCAGCAAAATCAGGATATGGTTCACACTGGAAACACGTCTGAGCATATCAACTGTAGAAAAAACAACCGGAGGGAATTTCACGTAGCTTTGATTGCCAAGGCTATACTAAGCCACCGAAACAGGCAAATGCCAGAGGAAGAAATTTTTGGACACATCAGACAAAATACCTCGATGCGTCATCAACTAGGATGCATTGACCCAATTAGGAAGGTCCTGAGTCAGAACAGGTGCTTCATTAAGCTCTACATAGACGCCAGCAGGTATGGGCACCCCCATAAATGGTCTATACATCCCGCATGTGTTAGATCGTTTAGAAAAGGCAACTTCTGCATTCGTAATTACAAACAGAAAATTTTGAAGTTTAAGAATCCATTTATCAAAAAGGCCTGAGATGTTCAGAGGCGATCACTTCGATACGCTATGTTATCTGATAGGCGTTATTGACAGGGAGAATGTTCATTCAAAAAGGCCTGAGATGTTCAGAGGCGATCACTGCGATACGCTATGTTATCTGATAGGCGTTATTGACAGGGAGAAATGTTCATTATATATATATAACTGTTATTTTTACATACATTTAAATACTAATTTTTCTGTCTATCGCTTCGTGGATTACATTTTGTTTGTGTATCGGTTTTTGTCTATACATCGGTAGAAAGAAAATTTATTACTGTAACAGTCATTTCGTATAATTTAATTAGATTACTATCTAATTATCTAGTTTATTTTGCAACTGACGTCATTTTAGCATAATTGATGATTTTCAAGTTTAAAACTAGCGACGTAATATTTGAATAGCTCCAACGTAGAGGCGCTCGACGTTAGTGACGTCATAATAGGCGACATTGTCTAAGCCATTCGGATCCTTTCACCCTTTATCTTTAACGGCACGCAATGACTCGGATGCCAATGGTGGAAGGTTTTACATCAAATTAATGTAAAAGTAAAAAGGCACTTTTTCAACATACAAAATTTTCCAAACTTGAGTGAGTAATGTTGTGAGTAACATATTTGTCAGTTACGATCCAGTGTTGGAATTTGTATTTCATGATAGATTATAACAAAACTAATAGATAAACGGGGAACTATTTTTAAAATGGCGCCGTATGACGTCCGAGTCTTTTTTTTTCGAAGAAAAAGGTCGAGGCTAATCCAAATGTGTCTTTTCATCTATAGATGAAATTTAGCTCCGTACGTGTGTATAGGCGTTATACAGACACTACGGAAATAATAAAATTGTTTATGTTTAAATATTTGTCAGATAGAAATTCTCAAATTTTCAAAAGATCTTTGTGAATATTTTCAACAATTGACCCTTCCGAACGCGAGAAATTCCATGACGTCACAATGCAATTTCGATGTTTGATCGAGGTTCGAAGCTTGTTTGTCCGAGGTAAAAGCATTGTGACGTCTCGAAATTTTGCATTTTTTTCTCGCAATCAGAAGGGTCAATTGTTATCATTTCTTTAGGATAATATGTAAACATGGACATTTTTGCGTGGGGGTAATTTTCGCGCTTTTCGCAATTGTATAATTATCGCGAAAATAACCCCGCATGAAAATTACAACCAATATAAAAAACTTATGGGATTACTGCCGATTTCGCCAAAATCCCCCCCCCCCCAATCGTACTGTTATGTTCATTTCGCGAAAAAAAAAATCCCCCAGCGAAAAGAACCACGTATACAGTACATTTTTAAAATTGCAACATTTGATCTAAGCCAATCATAGGCTCTGAAATTGCTCGTCTTATTTATGAAGAATCTGTGAAGAATCTGTCTTTATGGTCGTCATGGATCCTGCATCCTACAAAAGCTGAACAGAATATACTTGAAAAATTTGTGGCATGAACGCGGATCGAACTCGAGACCTTTAGCATGCTATCCGGCATGCTAATTGGGCGCGCCAACCACTACGCCTCCGGGGTAGTTGCCATCTAAGTCGGTAAGAATGTAATTTGAAGTTTCTACATGAATAAGAAGGGGCTTCGCTGACGCTCCGCCTTCTTCTTAGTCATGTAGAAACTTCAAAATACCTTCCGACCTCTATATAAGTAGAACAATAGAACATGAATTTCTACTATATGCCATGCGTTCCATTTGGTAACGCTGACGTTAAAGGCTAAGCTAATCTCAAACACTTGATTTTTATTTATCTTTTAAAAATTTCGTGGACGATTTATTGTAATTAATATCATTATTTATTTGTTACATTTGTTTGAAAGGAAAAATTGTTTGTTCTATTCATTGTACATGTTCTTACAATATTATTGACATTTTTTATGATTGCAATAATAGCCATGAGATTGCATATTCTGTTTTACGTTTTACGATGTTTCGAAAGTATTAATCCACCTACCCACTTACTGTATTATGGCTGTCTTTGCCTTTTTATTACGATATTGTGAAATTATGAATCAGTCCATTACTTTACATGTATTTTACTTGTGGTTGCCTTTATATTGTCATTTTGTATTCCATGTTGTATAACACTTAAGGTAGTGTATCCCTCAGGTCAGAATTGATTGTAATTTTTGCTTGGATACCCTATTTGTTCTCATCAGAATATTATTCAGATAATCAAATTATTTCGGTTTCGGGAAAAGATCACCTCTCACGATTTTGACTTGCCTTCTTGACTTCGAGACTGAATAACTGTTAGGTACTTCTTTGGTGTTTTTAAAATATGTATTGCCCAAACATGCA
Source organism: Pinctada imbricata (assembly GCA_033119305.1). Taxonomy (NCBI): domain Eukaryota; kingdom Metazoa; phylum Mollusca; class Bivalvia; order Pterioida; family Pteriidae; genus Pinctada; species Pinctada imbricata. The sequence goes on from VSWD01000002.1 coordinate 19,500,042, forward strand.
CTGCAACGAAAATGAAATATTGATATTTGTAAATAAACATCAAAGACTTACCTATCAGTTACTCAGTCTAAAATTCGAGAAGGCAAGGCAAAATCATTAGAATTCCCATTGGAACGGTCGTGAACCTCGGAATGTAGAACATTCCGAAGTGAAACCAGGTGCCCTGGGAGAGTCAACATCTCCTGATTGCATGCAGCATCCGTCGCAACATCTCCATGGAAACTCTTCAAATTCGGTGATTAAAAGAGTCCGCAATAAAAACAATATTATCCGTCCTAGCCCTTTCCTGTCGTCTTGACTTTTTCATTTACTATTCCGCATTTTCGTTGGTACATGCTTGTGTTCGATTTGGGACGGTATCTGACGTAAATGCATTATGACGTGATAAAATTTCTATAAAAGCATCGGTTTTGTAGCGTAAATTTAACGTTGGTTTCCATAGAATTTGATGACGCCACAATAGGTTTACGTCACATACCACCCTTAATGGGAAGAAACTGTATAACGAAAATTCCGAATACGTAAATGACCAGAAAAACCGTTGAAAATTGGGAAAATATCATATCTTCTCTTTTTCACGACAAATATAGATAATGACCATATCCCTGTATACAGCACAAAATCGATAATTCAGAAAATCAGAAACCGAAGGCATACAAAATCAGGATAATACAGGAACCAAAGTAAACAAATAAAAACCTCCACCATATGAAAAGAAGCGAACTCCCAATATAGGAGTGAGACCAGGGGCCCAGGAAGAGTAAGCATCTCCTGCTTGCATGCTACACCTGTAATTGTGATAATTGTAATTCGGTAGAACTGTCACATCCGGTCACTTCCTTTGCGGAAGACATAGAGTACAATCTTTGGTTGGATGGTTCAAATGGTCTATGACAGAATATCATCCACCATTCTAGAGAGTGGGACATCATAGTGTGTGACGAGTTCCCCAGATCAACCGTAGAACTTCCTCAGTGACGATGTTAGTCGGTCACAAACGTATCCCTGACTGAGAAGCTTATCTGAAAGACGCCTAACTCTCAGAACAAAATCCGTATATTTGGTACTTGCTCTGGCATAGCGTATTAACTGAGATATGAACACGCCATAAGCAGGCGATGAAGTGATGTTGCTTACAATGATTAAGAATGTATGTTTATCTTTACTGGTGTTGTGGATGTTATATCAGATGAAATTTGAAAAGAGAAATAAACTTATTAAGAAATATGTTTTTGTGAATTACTGTTTAAAACAGATATAATATGTATTGTTTAATCTGTTTTGGTGCAGGGGGTATGAAATGGACGTTACAAGAAATACATTTTGCCATGGTTTTTATAAGATATTCCAGAGAAGAGGTTCAGGATTCAAAGATCCAGGGAAATATTACATAATTGTGTAAGTCTCCATTAACAAGGCTATCCCGAACTCCAGAATGGAGGCAGGACCAGGTGCCCCAAAAACTAAGCATCCTCTGACTGCATGCAATACTATCCGCGAACGCCAAAAAGAAGCGTGTCAAATCCGGTTTTGTAAAAATTAGTAAAGGACGGCCAATTGGTCGGACACAAGAATTCCTTAATCATACTTGATAATAAGGACCATAAGTCCCAGAAAACTGAGCATCCTCTAATGTTAAATGGGTAAAGGACGATCGAGAATGTCCTTAATCATACTTGATAATAAGGACCATAAGCCCCAGAAAACTGAGCATCCTCTAATGTTAAAATGGGTAAAGGACGGTCAAGAATGTCCGTAATCATACTTGATAATAAAGACCATAAGCCCCAGAAAACTGAGTATCCTCTAATGTTAAAATGGGTAAAGGACGGTCAAGAATGTTCTTAATCATACTTGATAGGCAACTGTCGAAATGTGCAATTAGTTCTTTGTAACGACCAAACAACTTTCTATGTTGCATCTTATGCTGTCTGCTAACACACCTTGAGCAAGCAGGTTACTGGCGGGCCTCTTTGCACTCAATATAAAGTTTCCATACTTAGAACGTGCACTTGCATAGTGTATTAGTTGTGGAAAAATGAATACGCCATAGGCAGGCGAAAATTTGAATGTTGCCGCACATAATCCCATTAACTTCCCTATCAGTCTAAGTTGCTCAGAGTAGAATGATCTTATAATGCACTCTGCTGAATTCATCTTATTGATAAGACAATATAGGAATAACATGATTTCATGAATGTTAAACGTATTTAAATTGAATAGCATCATTTAAGAAAAGATAAATTTTCAGCATGGACCAGACATACACGTTTCTGGTACTTAACCCTCGTCGGCGATCCTCAGTCTAAACAATGTAATATGACCAAAGAGTGTAAAAATATTATAATGGAAATTTTACGGAAAAACGTAGCAGGATGGGTGGGATATGAAGCTACAGGATGGTCCACGTTTTAGCAAGAAATTTTAATGACAGACATTTTCGAATGCGTTGAAGAGACGATCAACCGAACCTGGCTACATGTGCCCTCGGGGACTCCTGGTCCACCAGCAGTGACACTCGTCAAGAGGTACAAATCTTAAACGTCTTTTTATCATTACCCGATCTCCTCTCGAGTCATGTAAGGTGTTGCGAATAAGGTATAATGTTGCATATATTTAAACTGTTGTTAGATTAGCGCTAATCAGGTAGAAGAAAGGTGGGGATCTCCAACGACGCCTAGTTGCAGCACCAACAGCAACCTCCCAAAACACCCACTGTGAAACACAAAGAAGACACGCACAAAAAGAGACGCAGTGGTACAAGGAACGTCAAATCACAGAAAAACATTAAATACAAATGACTACATATAAAACAACGAGACCAATGGCCAAACGGTGCCGACTTAGGACGGCCATCTGCCACGTCAGTAGCAGACGGTGAGGAATAAAACCTTTGGTTAAGCAAACAGGAAAAATTAACTCCACGTAAAGCGAACAGAAAAATACACGATCTCTTGCGCTGCTTTGTTGGAGGGCTTAATTTGATACAGCGTCTGTCAGCTCTTGGAAGAAACGTTACCAGTATATCGGCTGCTGACATTTGAAAAATTAACACGTCAATCCTCTTCTCTGACTCATGGAATGCAATATTTGTCTTCAGCAAATGAGTCATCTGCTGCTATGTCCAGAATATTTCCGTATGTTTGCGGATGAAATTCACTGAAAGAACATGTGATATACCAAGTCAATATCTTTCTCTCCTTTTTCCGTCATATTTTTTTCTCCAATGAATGAAATCTATCTCATGAAAACATTAACAAAGAAATAAATGTAGATAAAATGTCATAATCACATATAAGCATAAAAAATCATTTTAGATTTTTTCTTCTAAAATAGCAAGAACGACGTTACCTAAATAAATAAATAAATAAATAAATAAATAAATAAATAAATAAATAAATAAATGCCAGAAGGAGAAATGGAAGTATCTCCATTTAGTTAATGTTTTCATTTCGTTTTTTAGATTAAAATGAAATAAACAGAACAAATCATGAAAACAACTGCATAAACGAGCACCTGGATGCGATAAAACATTTGCTTAACGGAATTAATTTGTAGATGCTGCTATAAAAAACGAGTTTCCTGAACATTATTCTTAAAAATAGATATTAAATCAATTTGAGTAGAGAATAATGAGAAATCTTTTTGCACAATTCTCCGCCGACTGTGCGGGCCTCTGAATAAAACTTCGACAACACATCGTCAAGCTCCCGAGCTGGCATTCCTTCAAGTTCATCGCGCAGTCCCTTTTCCCTAAGATGTCCACAAAAGTTTTCACAGATAAATTTGTTGCCTTTTTAGTAATAGCAGAATCTTTGTCACTAATCAATTTGCTATAATCATCCATGGATGATTCAGCAAATCTTAGTCCTGCCTCTCCGATGTCTGACATTTTTGTTGTTTTGTACCTGTAAAAGCCTAAATGAAAACGTCGCAGTCATTGGTCAATTCAGTTCCATCATCCAATCAAAACAAGGGTTACTTTCAAGGGACGGCAACGCCCACTGTTATAATTTCAGCACACGGAGAGCTGTTGGAATCTTATACCTACCCGGGATGACGTCATCCTAGGTAGATACAACGTTTGAGCTTTTCACCAAACGGTTTTTTTATTTAGCCAATCAGAAATGGGGAAAATTCCCATTCATGTAATAAATCACTAAATTATAACAAGTCTCTTCAACGCATTGAAAAATATCTTTTACATATGTATCAAAAATTCTTGAAATTTCTTAAACATGGGTCCTGTAGCATCATATCCCACCCATGCTGAGTCTTTTGGTACATTTTTGGACCTAATATTTTTCACACTCTTTGGCCATATTTCATTGTTTAGATTGAGGGTCACTGGCGAGGGTTAAGTACCCGAAACGTGCATGTCTGCAGATTTATCTGCTTTTAAATGATGCTATTGAATTTGAAGACGTTTAACATTTCTACACGAATTAAAACTATTTATTTTATTAAATTACGGATATATAGTCACAGAAGGATTATACCATGAATTATCTATTTTTGTCAAAATTTCAAAGCAATTCAGCTAGTTGATCATACTAAAATTAGAAACTAGGTGGTTGCAACAATCACATATCCCGTCGCTATCAAACTATGATGAATTATTGATTATGGAAATGAGCCGTGTTTTAATCTGTTTATAACCTAATGTGAACGTGTGTGAGCTCTTATTTGTATGAGGGTAGTACCGTAGGAATGAAAACAAAGCTCAAATCCTTCATTTAAGCGTCATATGCACTGTTAACAATTTGAGAGTGTTCGATTTTCAACGTTTAAAATGGCTATTTAATTGCAAAATGATATCTATACATGACGTCTACTCTTCACAGGAATCTCAATAAAATATTATAACAACCTTAAGTACTTTAGCTACCTCAGTCAGTTCATGTTTTGTAGATAATCTTTTCATTTTCGTGTGTGAACATCAACGGCGGGTGTGGCTAGCCAAACAGGGGATGCTTACTCCTCCCGGGCACCTGGACCCACCTGCAGCTAACTAGGGGTCCGTCGATGCTCAGTTTTGTGCTTTATTGTGAGTGCTGTTGAGATTATCGTCAGGATCTTCTTTATCTCATTGTTATATTTCATCGCGAGAAATTTTAAAACGACAGTGATTAAGTAAAGTACACATGTGGTTTACTAAAAATTCCGTTGAAGTACTGCATGGTTAATACAATCGATTGATAGTGCGCTCACTTTGGTCTGAACATGTGAAATTTCCGAAGTTTACCGAAGTCGTATGTAAGCGAAAAAAATTCTATCAAACAATAACTCGAGAGATAATTCATTCAAGTAATAAAGAGATGTTCAAATGGCAGTGTCTTAAGCCCCTGTCACACCTTCACGTTCTGGCATGGCGTTCGCACTACGACCGCCAAAATTGTACGAAACGTGGCGTGAACGTAGTAAGGACGCGGGGAACGTAGTAAGAACTCGCTGATACGTATTGAGGTCGTAGTAAGGACGCCGACGAACGTGCCCGTACGCCGAGCCACCACGACCGTTTTGAACTGTTCAAAACAGTCGTAGTGAGGACGCGGTGATGACAGAACGTGTTAAGGTCTACTTGCGAACGTATTGAGAACTTCATGGACGTATTAGAAACGTGTCACTAACGTAGTAGGGTCGTAGAACGGACGGCTAAAACTTTTACATATAACCATATGGAGATCGTCACGTCTCTGCCGTCCTTACCACGTTCTTGGTTTTAGAGGTCGAAAAAATCAAAATAGACCTCGTACAAACAATTTATCCTTTGAACGTGTTATGATCGTAGCATGAACGCAGTAAGGACTTAGAGAACGTAGTAAGCACGCCGTACTATCGTAACACAGACGCCTTCGTCGTAGTGTGAACTTGGGGCCGATCGTAGTGCGAACTTGACTAAACGTATTAAAGACGGGAAGGACGTGCTACTAACGTGTTACGGACGCTAAAGGTCGTGTTGCGCACGTATTGGAGTCGTCAATTATTGTTTCGGAGAGCCCTTCTGGGTGAAAAATGACACGTTCTCACTACGCTCATGAAAAATTTCAAGGACTTCAAGGACGTAGTAAGAACGTCTCGAGAGAACGTGTAGGTGTGACAGGGGCTTTAAGCCCCTATCACACCTACACGTTCTGGCATAGCGTTCGTACTACGACCGCAAAAAAAAAAACTGTACGAAACGTGGCGTGAACGTAGTAAGAACGCGGGGAACGTAGTAAGAACTCGCTGATACGTATTGAGATCGTAGTAAGGACGCCGGCGAACGTGCCGGTACGCCGAACCACCACGAACGTTTTGGACTGTTCAAAACAGTCGTAGTGAGAACGCGCTGATCAATGACAGAACGTGTTAAGGACTACTTGCGAACGTATTGAGAACTTCATTGACGTATTAGAAACGTGTCGCGAACGTAGTAGGGTCGTAGTACGGACTGCTAAACTTTTTACATATAATTATATGGAGATCGTCACGTCTCTGCCGTCCTTCCCACGTTCACGGTTTTAGGGCTCCAAAAAATGAAAATAAACTTCGTCCAAACAATTTATCCCTTGAACGTGCCATGAACATGTCATGATCGTAGCATGAACGCATTAAGGACTTCGAAAATGTAGTATAAACGCTGTACTATCGTAACACAGACGCCTTCGACGTAGTGTGAACTTGGGGCCAATCGTAGTGGAGACTTGACTAAACGTATAAAAGACGGGAAGAACTCACTACTAACGTGTTACGGACGCTAGAGTTCGTGTTACATACGTATTGGAGTCGTCAATTATTCTTTAGGAAAGCTCTTCAGAGTAGTAAATGCCACGTTCGCACTACGTTCATGAGAAATGTTAAGGACTTCAAGGACGTAGTAAAAACGTCTTGAGAGAACGCGTAGGTGTAACAGGGGCTTGAGTCTATTAACGATAAAACTTCACTTCCGACAGATGAATCCATGCGTTATCATATGTAATGTAAAACGTATTCAAATTCAATAGCATCATTTAAGAACAGATAAATTTGCAGCATGGACCAGGTATGCACGTTTCGGGTACTTAACCTTCGTCAGTGATTCTCAATCTAAACAATGTACATGGCCAAAAAGAGTGAAAGTTATGTCCAAAAATGTAGCACAATACGAAGCAGGAAGGGTGGGATATGGTGCTACAGGACCCAAGTTTTAAAATTGTAGAGAAATTTTAAAAACAGAAATTTTCAAATGCGTTGAAGAAACGACCAACCGAAGTTGATCGTTATAACTATAACTTATAAGTAATATCGACGTTATTTTCTTTTCTTTACTTTCGAGATATTGAATTATAAAATGAAATCTGATCAGAGACTTGAATAATTGCATGTTCTTGTAACAAAGCTTTGTTTTACAAAACACTCACAAAAATTTTATTTCTTCAATAGACCCTTTCACATTATCTGCGGTACTGAATTTGAAGGCCAGTTCCGGGGGACAAACAATATATTACGTAATTCGATTGTTCCAAGATGTTTTCCGTGGAACAAACGAAACATTATTCCGCGCTAAATGTCCTAGAACAATCAAATGACGTCACTGGTGCATGCGCACTCTATTCGTTGTTCCCCGGAACTGGCATTCAAATTTAGTACCGCAGATAATGTGAAAGGGTCTATTAGGGCTGGGCGGTACACCGAAAATTTCGATGCTTCGAAATTAGAATTGTCGGTTCGGTGCATCGACGTAGAATTGCAGATTTCGATTAGCTTCAGACGTAATTTATCAACGTTAATTATAGCAAAATAGTAACTAGAAAAATGTTTGAAATAGCTCAGAAATTACATTTAAGAAGGCCAAAAAGTAAGAAAAGAGCGTACATTCACTCTTCGCGCCGATTTAAGTGCATCCCTTCCTTTCAGACCTCCCACGAAAAGGAAAGTGAAAGCAGATCTACTTTCGCTCTCTGTGAACTGGTTAGAAGTTTTGTACAAGCAGCAAAAAGAATGGACCGGGATTGTAGTCGCCAAATATCATGAGAGGAAAGCTGTATGTCCACTGAAATATTTACTGGAAACATATTTATACTTGGTTGTTGAAAAATAGGGTGTTGAACTTTGCTAGTTTGTATTAATATCTAATTTCTCACAGTGCATGCTGTTGTGTTGGAGCACAAAATTGCATCAACAATAATATAAATGTTAAACTGATATGGTTTTTTAAAATATATATACCCACACATTTTTCAGATATATATGCAATTTTTTTTTAATTTTTTTTTTATATTTTATTTTTTTCAGTTTCTTCTATATGACAATATGATTTTGAATTTAAATACATAATCAATGGAGACTTTCACTCACACATTCATACAGATAAATGTAAACGTTCATATTTCATAAATAAAGTATTTCTAGTTCATGAGAAATGCAAAAATACTCCATTTCTTGTCAAAATATTCAGTTTTTTGGACTGTTTCAGCACTCCAAAAGAGGACAAAATTGAGCATCAACGGACCCCTAGTAAGCTAGAGGTGGGGCCAGGTGCCCGGGAGGAGTGAGCATCCTGTTTGGTAAGCCACAATCGCCGTCGATGTTCGATGTTCACGCAAGAAAATAAAAACAATATCTTGAATACATGCACTGTCTGAGGTTATGTCTATATAGAAAGTGCTTAGGCGACCATGTCAAGGGAAATATCCAAATAACTTACTGTCAAACCCCTCGCGGTCAACTGCCATAGATTGAAAACGGGAAGATTATAAAAATACACTAAATATGTGTTTTTCACATCTTATACTGAAGGGTAATCGCAAAAGTTTTTTTCCTGTGATTTTATAGAGTTTGTAAATTATTAATGTGTCATGATAAACTGTCAGTAAAAGGTGTGAAATATATTAATATATATTTACCGATGTTGATGAAATTTTCTTTATCATTAGATGGAACTATATATTGTTTTGGAATAACATGATATCGCCCATGGAGATGAAATTTGACCGGTGGGTTCATTATTTTCTCTTTCCACTCAAATGTAAATCGTTAATTATATTTTTCGGTATGATATTTACACGCCGTATCTACGTCAAGCAAAAACGGATATTATTTAATATATTTAAGCAGTATATCATATAGGGGCAGACAACACGCTGGTCAGGTCCTCGAAGTCGGTACCTGTGACCTCGTGATGTTTAAGTAGGTATGAATAAACCACTGATTTCATGTGCCCTACTGGTTAACCAGGTGTCCCTGAGGACACAGGTAGCCAACTTTGATCAATTTCGGTTGGTCGTTTCTTCAAACGCATTTGAAAATTTCTGTTTACAAAATTGTCTCAAATTTCTAAAACCTGGGTCCTGTAACATCATATCCCAGCCATCTTGCTACGTCTTTCGGTATTTTTAGGACATAATTTTCACAGAGTTTGGCAAAATGACATTGTTTAGATTGAGGAAGAATGGCAGACATTTACTTGAAAATGTCTATCGAGCCTGTTATCTGAGCACCTTAAAAGCTATCAAGCAGATTGAAAAAAAATATCTAGTTTAATAGGGAATGAAAACATTCTTTATTCAAGATGAACAAAGTCAAAGAGAGCGGACTTCTGGACTAAAGTTTATTCGAAGATGTTTAACATTTGTACCATTTGTACATTTGTAACGTCAGACGGTGCATGGATTTTATATAGTTTTCATTTTCGTGCTTTAACATAGACGGCGGGTGCGGCTAGCCAACAAGGGATGCTTACTCCTCCCGGGCACCTGGTCCCATCTCTGGCTTGCTGGGGGTCCGTCGATGCTTAATTTTGTGCTCTATTGTAAGTGCTGTTGAGGCTTTCGTCAGGATCTTATTTAACTCAATGGTGAGTGTCACTGCTGATAGACCAGGAGTCCCCGAGGGCAAATGTAGCCAAGTTCGATCAATTTCTGTTGTTCGTTTCGTCAAACGCATTCGAAAATTTCTGTTATCAAAATGTTCTCAAATTTCTGGAACCTGGGTCATGTAACATCATATCCAAGCCATCTTGCTGCGTCTTTCAGTATATGTTGGAAATAATTTTCACAGACTTTGGTCATATTTCATTGTTTTGATTGAGGATATTTGATGAGGGTGAAATACCCGAAACGTGCATGTCTAGTCCATGCTGTTAATTTATCTACTTTTAAATGATGAGTTTGAAGACGTTTAACATTCCGTATGCAACAAAATTTTATTTGGATAAGCTACTGAATCAACACTATAGGAAATATGAAGGCGCGCACTTTCTGCAAATTGCACCAATTGAATTAAAAAACTTTAACCAGAGGGCGCTACTAAAATGAATTTTGGCTGTGTTTAAAAATCACTGGATGGAAGCATCACTGATAAGGATTTAATATTCTAAACATGTGCCTTGTGCATTATAAATTGGTTTGCAATTTTCTTCGGGAAGGTATAGAGTTGGAACACTTCCGTATTATTCAAAATGCTGACATAACGTCAGACAATGCATTAATTTTATATATTGTTTTCATTTTCGTGCTTAAGCATCGACGGCGGGTGCGGCTAGCATACAGGGGATCCTTACTCCTCCCGGGCACCTGGTCCCACCTCTAGGGTCCGTCGATGCTTAATTTGTGCTCTTTTGTGAGTGCTGTTGAGATTATCGTCAGGATCTTCTTTAACCCATTTGTGACAAAACATCATTTGAGGAATTGTTCAGGGATGTTTATATCATAATGTGTTATGTCTTCAAATTCATAGCATCATTTCAGAACAGATAGATTGGCAACATGGACCTGACATGTACGTTTCGGGTACTTAACCCTCGTCAGTGATCCTCATTCCAAACAATAAAATACATGCATAGCCAAAGACTCTGAAAGTAAATTATGTCCAAATTGTACCGAAAGGCGTAGCAGGATGGGTTGGATACGATGCTTCAGGGCCCACTTTTCAGAAATTTCGTGAAAAGTTAGTGAACAGAAAATTTTTGAAGTTGATCCGACTCGGTTACATGTGCCCAAGGGAATTCCTCGTATTTACGATAAATCAATTTTCAAGGATATCAGTTAATAAAGTCTCCAAATATTGCTTGGCATATATCTTTAATCAAGAAAAGAACTAACCACAAGCGTCACAAAATATTATTTACCTTCTTTTAAATTGGATGGAATGAGCGAAGCTGAAGTGAGCTATTGCCATAACGTGCCGTCCGGCGTCTGTCCCTCCGTCATAAACTTTTCACATTTTCAACTTCTTCTGCAGAACCTCTGTCGAAATTTTGATGAAAAGACTAACCTTTTATATCGGTCCTATAATTTCGACGAAAAATGCTTTTGATGAACGAATGATCAATTGTCACTTTTTGCAATGTTGCAATGTGAATGTTTGAGAAAATTCGGCGTCATAATTTTTAGCCTTCGTAACTAAATTTGAAGTATTTACTTTCTCAATTAAATCGTAATCAAATTATTCCGCTCCGTAAAGTTGTCATGGCGTGAAATAATATTAGACAAACTGAATAACCGGACTTCTAAAGAGCAAGCACAAATCGCTTTCATAATAATTCGCGGAAAAATATTACAACGTAATAATTCAGTATGACGTAAAATAAACTTCCGTTGATGACGTAGACTATATGCCAAGGGTAAAACGATTTCGTGATAGAAGCGTATTTTAGATGTAAACAATGATATATATTGATCGTCATTCAAAATGCATTGCTCTTTAATCTAGAGGTATATTCAACCATTAGTTCAATAAGTTTTCGGATTTTGTTTTCTTTACGACATTGATACGGATTACGTTTGCTTTGTTCACGCTCATACCCTCTTTAATCATAGATAGTTTTGTTCACTGCAAATATGAACCCAAGGGTTGTTGGTTCAAAGTTTACCCCTTTTGGCAGCTTTTTATGCATCTTTAAATCATTTGAAGAACATTATTTCCATTTTTGAAAAAAATTGTTCTTCATTTTTCCCATTCTATGCACTCATTTATTGTATATTTGTGCTTAAATTGTTTTATGGGGATTCTTTTTTCAAAATCATGAAAAGTAATGTATACTGTGCACATGAAGGGCCGTTGCTTCAAATCTTGGCACCGCCCTGTAAAAATATACAACTATCATCAACACAATATATTATGCACTGTAAAGAGTGTTAAGAGTGTGCCTGTTTGGGTATCAGGTATGCGGTTATGTCCCCTTGGGTTCTAGTTGCGTGAAAGAAAGGAGGGGATCTCCAACAACACTCGGTTGCAGCCCCATCAGCAGAACCCCAAAAACACCCAATGCAAAAACACATAGCAGAAAAATAAACACAAAAGGGACAAGGAACACCAATTCACGCCATAGAAACATGTAACATAAAAGACAACATATAAACCAACGAGACTATTAAACTGGTGCAGACTTTAGACGGTCATCTGCTTCGCAAGTAGCAGAAGGTATGGTTATCCGGATTACGTGCGCACAACCCTCCCACTTTTCCGATTACCCAGAGGTCTCGTAGAACGCACGATTATAGTGTAAAACAACTAAATTCAAGAGGATCCTGACGATAATATTCTCAACAGCACTCACAATAGAAAACAAAATTGAGCACTGACGGACCCATAGCAGGCTGCACGGCCAATAGCGACCATGTCAGGAAAAGACATTCAAAACACTTACTGTCAAATTCCTAGCGGGGAATTTTTTACGAGCTCCACACTGCAAAGGGCATAAGTGTGACATTAATGAGTTAAAGAAGATCTTGACGACAATCTCAACAACACCCACAATAGTGCACCAAATCGAGCAAGCTAGAGGTGGGACCAGGTGCCAGAGAGGAGTAAGCATCCCCTATATGGCTAACCGCACCCGCCGTCGATGTTCACGCACGAAAATAAATACAATATCAACAAAAGTTGCACTGTCTTAGGTTTCTATATAGAAGGTGATATGGCGACTATGTCAGAGATAGTATATTAAAACACTTACGGTCAAACTCCTCGCGGGAAACTTTTTTACGAGCTCCACACGGCAAAGGGCATAAGCGTGACACAAATGAGATAAAGAAGATCCTGACGACAATCTCAGCAGCACTCACAAAAGTGCACCAAATCGAGCATTGACGGACCCCTAGCAAGCTAGAAGTGGGACTACGTGCCCGGGAGGAGTAAGCATCTGGTCCATGCTGAAAATTTACCTGTTCTTAAATGATGCTATTGAATATGAAGACGTTTAACATTCCCTACATGTGTACTTGTGATCTTATGTAAATCCCTTTTCTCCATGTTTCTAGAAAATACATCATGCATCCGATGACAGACAATCTAATTTTAGTATTGACTTCTACAGATGTCTGTTGTGGAATAAGAACATATAGATATAATTAGATAAACCCCAGACTGTATGAAACTGGGTATGAGACGTTATGAAAATACGGAAGTGCTCCAACTCTATACCTTCTTGAAGAAAATTTCAAACCAATAATGCGGAAGGGTTCCAACTCTATACCTTCTTAAAGAAAATTTCAAACCAATTCTCATGCACCAGACACGTGTTTCGAATATGAAATTCTCATCAGTGATGCTTCAAGCCAAAGTGCTTTTCATAAGCCGCCTAAGTTTATTTCACTAACGCCCTCTGGTTATGTTTTTAGAATTGACATTTCAGCATTTACTTTACAGAGAGTGCACGGCTCCAAATTTCCTGAACGGTAACTGCAAGAGACTGCGCAATGCTGTAACTACTTCCTGGGAATATTTTAGAATCTTTTGGACTTATTTACTATCGAATTTGTTTGCCTTGTGTGTGTAGGACTAAACCAGAAACTGTTTTCGATGAGTACGAGAGAAAATGGATACTGAAAGTAAAATCTGGAATTGATTAGATAATCAACTTGTTTAGATAAATAATTTGTTTTGTTAATACTGTAAATAAAATTGTTTTAAATCAGAGTTTTGTTTGATTTCTGTTGGCGATACATCACACATATTATGTAAATAATAGATAAATGAATCGGAAACAGTCGAAATGTCATCCAAGGAACTTTAAAATCTTCTTTTTTTTTAACCTATTTCGAAACCGATCGGCGCGTGAAAAGTTAAAATTGCTGCCTGTGAAAACTCGTGTTCGAAAGGACGCCGTATTGTACAAACACGAGATTTATAAGATTATGAGACCGTGTTATAAGTTAAAGGACAAATATTTGTAGACATCATCGTAATGTTTAAGGTAATTTATAGTAATATTTAGGTGTGCACTGTGCAGTTCGGTGCATAGATTTGAAAGTTTTCTAGTGTTTAATGGGAAAATGTTGCAATTGAGGTAGAGAATACTTGGGAGTTTGAGTCTTGGTTCAGTGTAAGGAAAGATTTTCAATGATAGTTTATGATACACTACATAAAATCCCATATGGCGATTTATATTCTGTTCGTACCCCTTAAATATGTCATACCAGTTTAAACAACAACAAAAAATCTCAACATAATACTACATTTATAGATTTCATAACTACTTGGAGGTCACGGCAGGCTACCAGTCTTAAATTCTTCCTCCCTCAGATAAAGTTTTAATGTTTGTGTATGGGAAATGTCTCTCGATATAAAATTGTAAACGAAAGGACTTTCAATTTTGACCATCGTCGGAAACCGACTGCGCATGTCCCTACGATTATAGGCCGTGGGCGCAATTGTCAGGTAATTCTCGTTTTATGCGTCATAAGGCTATTTTCTTCATAAAGGTATAGAGTTGGAACACTTCCGTATTATTTATAGCAGCCAATGAAATAGTTGGTGTGAATAGTTTCAGCTCTTCTGTGTTGGAGAAATTTTGTAACGCTCATTCTAATTGGCTTAAACTCCCTGCTAAAATAATTTCGGAATACAAGAGTTTCCGAATAAACTGTCCCACGGTATCTAACGGAGAAGATGCCTTTTTTTTCCGACGATGAATTTTGACATGAGTAATTGTATATAAAAGACAAATGTCAAAAGTTGGTTTTTAATAATTTAATTTTCAAAATAAATATTACTGTTTTGCCCTTCTAGGAATCCAATGACTATCTCCATAGGTACCCATGTAAGCTCCCCATTGTTGTTGATTGTAAGGTAAAATCTGAGAACATCGAGATTTGTCGCTTTCTTTTTTCTTCTCGCCACACTTGCAGGTCAATCGCAATCTGTAAAGTGCCAAATTGAAACATTTTAAGTTACCTGGAAACAATGCAAATTATTTTGCTCATATTTTTAATTGTAACGTGGTGTAATTTAGTTATCTTAAATAACACATATATTCTGATTGAAATGCTTTTATTATACTTTCATGCAGAGATTTGTTTATTCATATATACTTGGAATATTAAACGTCGTCAAATCCAATAGCATCATTTAAGAGCAGATAAATTTGCAGCATGGACCAGACATGCACGTTTTGGGTTCTTAATCCTCGTCAGTGATCCTCAATCTATACAATGTAATATGGCCAAAGAGTGTTAAAATTATTAAGGTGTTCCTTGTCCTTTTGGTTTTTCCGTGGATGTCTGCTTTGTGTTTTTACACAATTATGCACTTTTAACTCTATATAATGAGAAATTGTCTTAGTCAATATCACATAATATATACTGAGTGAAATAAGAATTGACTGTTCAATTTTGACAGTTTATTGGAGTATGAACTTTGGTCTGTCGCATCACAAATTGTGTAAAACCGCGTAGCGTAGCGAAGCGTGTTCTCATAAAAAACATTCTGGCAGCAAGTAAAATATATGAATTCATGGATATTTTCACTTAAAACAGCGTAATAAAAATGGAAAGATTCAATATTTTATCTTCAATTGAATATGATGGTAACGGACGAGAGAGAAAACGAGGACATGACAGGGTTCGAACTCACGACCTTTAAGATTCAAGGAAACACCTTTTCCGACTGAGCTGTCTATGATTACAATTGTGTTTTGTTGTACATTTCTATATCCAAACGATTAAAAACTCTTCAGTGTGGGGGGCGACAGCAAAGTATCGACCGTGTATGTCTTTAATGCACACTTCTACATTTTATAATTTTGACAGGAATAATAATTGAAAATCTCCTATGGAACGATTGTGTACATGTAAAACGTCATTTGACCAATATGAATGTTAAATGGGTCATATGATGTTTGACCCTGATATGTATGGTTATCATATAATACATGTAAACAGTAATCTGACCCATATGAATGTTATATGGGTCATGTGATATTTGACTTTGATATGTTTTGTCATCATACAATACCTGCGAACCGTCATCTGTCCTATGTGAATGTTAAATGGGTCATATGATGTTTGACACTGATATATGTGGTTATCATATAATACCTGTAAACCGTTATCTGTCCCATGTGATTGTTTAATGGGTCATATGATGTTTGACTCTGATATGTATGGTTATCATATAATACATGAAAACCGTCATCTGTCCCATGTGAATGTTAAATTGGTCAAATGATGTTTGACTCTGATATGCATGGTCATAATATTATACCTGTAAACCGTCATTTGCCCCATATGAATGTTAAGTGGGTCATATGATGTTTGACTCTGATATGTATGGTTATCATATAATACATGTAAACACTAATCTGACCAATGTGGATATTAAACTGGTCATATGATGTTTGACTCCGATATGTATGGTAATCATATAATACCTGTAAACCGTCATTTGCCCCATATGAATGTTAAATGGGTCATATGATGTTTGGCTCTAATATGTATGGTTATCATATAATACCTGTAAACCGTCATTTGCCCCATATGAATGTTAAATGGGTCATATGATGTTTGACTCTGATATGTATGGTCATCAGGTAGATCGTGGTCACTCCTGTCCAGACATTCATCTGTAATGCTGTGTTTATAACCATCATGGTCAAGGCCGTAATATGGACCTATAACAAGTGAAGAATTCAGTTTTAGTACAGTAATAGTGTTCCAACTCATTATATTCTGGAACATCAGTTCAAATAATTTTAATGTTGTAGCAGTAAATACACTGTCAATTGTGCCATACATGAAATTCATATGAAATGGGTATCATGTTAATTAGGGATTAACTTTAACAATTTTGCAATTTATTGAGATATAATATGATTTGAGGCGGTGCACGCTTTATAAAGTGTGCACAGCATTAAACCATATGATACCTCAATGAATTGCAAAATTGTCAAAGTTAATCCTTATAATTTATTCAAATCTAGAAAAACGTTGATAAACTTCTGTTCATATATAATTAACAAGTTGAAACTACAAAATATTGTAACAACAAGAGCGGAGGAAAGTATCCGCTCCGATGGTTGCTTTTAGCAGTGTCCTAGTCAGAAAAATGACAATTTTAAAAGGGAGATATTCCTACCTTAGTCCCATTTCTATATCTAACTATCTTGCATCGCAGACCCTCTAGAAAGAGGGACGGCTTTCATACAACATGAACAATAGGGAAAATATGGGTTGTACACAGTATTAAAAACTCAACAGAAACAGGTCGCCATTTTGTATGGAATTTGACCGTCATTTCGCGCGAAGATATTGACGTCACAATGGGTTTTACGTCACGTAAACATCAGTTTGCACTCGAAATTAGTGCAACTACAACAACCACACGATTCCAAAATAGTTCCGACAAGCATTTCTGGCAGAAGTGGGCGTGTCCAATTAAGCAAACCAATTTATGGAGATAAAATATGACTCAAATGAAATCAAAACCCTTGATACGAGTAAAATTAAATTATTTTCACGCGAAAGTTCATGTTAAATTCATATAAATTTCACATAAGATTTATATGAAAAATATTTCAGATAAATTACACATAAATTACATGAATTTAATATGAATTTTTCTATGTGACCTTCATGCGAAATTGAATTTATATGAAATTCATGTTAGAAACTTTACATGAACTTTATGTAAAAAAAAAAAATCATGCAAATTTCATGTTCGTGCTCGTTTAACATACATTTCATGTTAACTTTTATGTAAGATTCATGTGAATTTCATATAAGGAGCCACAATTGGCTGTGTATGTAAGCTGATACAATAGCTAGTAACACAAAATTTAGAATATTAACACATTTCCAAGATGTGTGTTAAATTGCCACAATTAAAATAAGACTGACAGTGTGCTATTCATTGACGCACATTCCGGTGTATGCATGGTAGCTGTGAATTTTGTTTCTTTTTTTCAGCAGATAAATGCATTTTGTTAAGTTAATTATATAACCAAGACTCGATAACATTACTTATCGCATGCAAGTTTTAAGAAAAATCGGATTTCAAAGAAGTACATTTACAACAGAAAAAGCGCTAATTAACTTACTATCAATATTGAATCTAATGGCCTCGTTTTTCAGTTTTTCATCAATACATTGCTGATCCTTTGGTAGCAGTACTCGTGTTTTAGCAGGGAAGAACCAGTATGTAGCAAAGACGAGGTCTATAGAATGGTTAAATAAAGGATGGTCCACCGGTAACGTTGTTGGAGCTAGAGAACCAGTAGATAAAAGTCTTTGAATTCCCTCCTGATCGTGAGGTCCAACATGGCGCTTCCATTTCCTCTTTTTGTGTTTCCGGTGAAAATTTGTTTTTTCGTTCAATAAATGTCTTTTTGAGTTCTGGGTTTTTGTGAGTGCTGATCGTCCTCGCCTAACTGAAGTTGGCTTCATATAAATATTATCCATTATTCCTCTTCCTTCACCTAAATCATACCTTTGGAGGCGATTCCGATTTCCATATAGGCCGTCACTAATAGGATCATCGGTATAGTAATAATTATTATTTTTTTTGTGGACGATTATATGGAATCTGTCCTCGGCTAGTTTTCATCCTTTTCCGTTCCATAGTTCTATCTGTCAGTTGCTGATCAGGAAACATTGGAGGATGGAATGATCTTAACCTTTGCGATGGCGGTCCTTTCTTTGAAGACATACGATGACCATCGGCTTCTAATGGATTTAGCATATATTCCATTGGAGAATTTTGGTTTTCTGACTCACTTATCTTTAAAATATAGAACAAAAAGTCAAACATCGTCGTTTTACACAAAGGAAAAAATCAAGAAACAATGATGTAAAATGTTATGGTAGTACCATAATAAGTCGCAAAACTTATTAAAATGATTGGACTGACATCACCAAGGCGACAGAAATTTACGGATCCGCCGACCCTAATTACACCACAATTGGAAAAAAATAGATAAAACGAACTGATTGTACTTTTTTTCTTCCGCTCATCTGAGTTACTGTTTGTTACTTTTCATTATCACTCAATCTTTATCGTGCAAGTGTTTTAGAGAATGCGGCTTTGAAAACATGCTAAACAAGCGGAATTAAGATCGTGATCGTGGCACAAAAAATGAAATATTGAAATTTACTGATTTTTATTCTATTTCTATTCCCTACTCAGCTACTCCTACCCTATTTTGAAAAAAATAAAATCCATAAAACTAGATATTAAATTTCTGTCGCCTTAATAAAATGAAAAAAAAAAACTGATATCATGACAAATATGGATAATGACCATATCCCTGTATAAAGCAAAAAATCGATGATTCAGAAAATCAGAAACCGAAGGCATACAAAATTAGTATAAATCAGAGCAAACAAAAAAAAAAACCCTCCACCACATAAAAAGAAGCGGAATCCCGATATGAAAGTGAAACCAGGTGCCCAGGAAGAGTAAGCATCTCCTGCTTGCATGCAACACCCGCTGATATCATGTATCTTTGAACCCCTTTTCTTTCACACATCATCACAAAAGTTATTTTAACATATATTAAGCCTTTTGTATTTGGACGTATGAGGTCTTAATCACATAATTAGAATGAAAACTCTTGCTAATATTGTATCTTATTTAAATATAGAAACTGACGAAGTCAGACAGAGAGACAGAAAATGGTATGAAAGTAAAAAATTCATTTCTGTTTGCTTACCTCTGAATCAGTACTAAGACTTTCTGCTTCGTCATGACCTACGTCATTATGACTTTGTATACCAGCCATGTATTCCCGGTATCGTGTGGGGTTGTGAAGTATAAACCTCAACCCTTCCTCTGTGGTATTCACCCAATTACTGTGCTCTAGTCTCTTCCTGCTCACTATGATAGGTATGAAAAGATGGAAATAAGGTAAGAAATGTTAAATGTCTTCAAATTCAATAGCATCATTTAAGAAGAGTATCCCTAAGATCAGAATTGCTGGTAATTTTTTTTTATCTGGATACCATATCTTTTCCGAGTGTTGTTCAGATTAACAAACTAATATGGTTTTGGGAAAAGAATTTTAATAGTTACATTTTATCGCCTCGAAAAGGGATTTTTTCTAAATCTTCCCATAGGGTCCAATGTTAAAGTTCAAACGGCTACATAAACCACGAGTAATATTTTGTTTTTTATATCAGGTTTTA
Organism: Pinctada imbricata; assembly: GCA_033119305.1. Taxonomy (NCBI): domain Eukaryota; kingdom Metazoa; phylum Mollusca; class Bivalvia; order Pterioida; family Pteriidae; genus Pinctada; species Pinctada imbricata. Next base: position 19,520,402 of record VSWD01000002.1, read on the forward strand.
CATAAGCTTTGAATATATAGCAATGAAAATATTGTAAAAGTTGATATTTAGGAAATATGAGCATGTCAGACATGAGTGATGATTTACCTTCAGAACAGATAAAATTGCAGCATGCACCAGACATACACGTTTTGGGTACTTGACCCTCGTTTGTTATCCTAAATCTAATCAATGTACTATAGCTAAAGAGTGTGAAAATTATTATGCCCAAAAATGTACCGAAAGACGTAGCAGAATGAGTGGGTTATGGTACTACAGGACTCATGTTTTAGAGATTTCAAGACATTTTGATAACATAAATTTTCGAATGCGTTGAAGAAACGACCAACCGAAAGTGATCGAACTTGGCTATATGTGCCCTTGGGAACTCCTGGTCCACCAGTAGAGACATTCATCAATCGGTACAAATGTTAAACGTCTTCAAATTCAATACTCAGGAAGAAGTGTTAAACTTTGCGGTTGATTGACAGACCTTGAACAAGTTGTCATTCCAATTCTGTGTCGATACAGATAAAGATAAATTGATGAACTTAATGCTTTTTGATAAATAATTTCAATAAATACCTGTTGCGTAGCCTTCTCTTAGATATATTTAACAAAGCACATGAAAATATTCGTCTGTTGACTTTACTTTAATTTCCTTACATTTTGTAATAGAGTGTTTCATCGCTGTTACTTTCTTGTCGGTTCTTCTTGTCATTCAATTCAAAACTATAACCGAAATTAAAGGAGGTTAACATCTCAGCACCATCCCTCCTATGCTATTTTTAACATATATTTTATTTGGATATGCTACTGAATCGACCCTACAGAAAACTTTGGACCCGCGCACTTTCTGTGAAGTAAATGTACAAATCTAACTTCAAAACATTAAAGAGGACGCTACTGAAATGAATTTTGGTGGCTCCACTGGGAGCATCACTGATGAGAATTTAGTGTTCGAAACACGTGTCTGGTGCAGAAAAATTGGTTTGGAATTTTCTTCATGAAGGTATAGAGTTGGAAAACTTCCGTATGGACAATGATTCGCGGATCTGTGTCTACTACTATTGAGCAATACATATGATATTCAGATTCACTGAGAAGAACTTTTGCGGTACGAAAGAAGCGAAGGTAAATACACCTCGACGTATACAGTAACTTACTTGAATAATACACAGTTGCCCCTGGAGCAGCGATATGTCTATTGATGGCCATGATTTTGCTGTATCCTTCAGATTTAAATCTCAGTTTGCAGTTATCAGATCTGCTTTGTTCGTGTACATTTGTTCCTGGTAAAATCAGAGATAAGAATATCTTTGAACTATGGCGAATCATGAAGTATCTTTTGCACAATAATTAAATTGGGTTGTCTGACAACATTTGCATTTATGTTTCCATTCAAAAGAGTTTACATTTGATATATCGGATGGATATGAAAACAAGTGGACGAATGAAAATGTAAGCCGATATTTGTTGCTGTTAGCTTTTTTGCAGACATTCTGACCATCTTAGCTAACCGAGCCTATACCTGTTTCAGTCACACTCTTATTTCAAATTACCACATGTAATTTGCTCGACCGTGATCTAAGTGTCACAGAAGAAGGTTGGGAACGTTCGTTAGGAAAAATAAATGGAAAAACTACGTTTCACATGTATTCAATATAAATGTTGATTATTTTTCACTTGCAATATATAGAATGGCGATGTATCGGAAGGACGTCTGACTCTTTATCCCTTTTGTCTGCTAATATGACAAGCATTAACATATATGGCTCTTACTTGTATTCCTCGTTTCTACTCTGTGTTTTTGCATTGGGTGTTTTGGGGTTTCGATGTGTGTTGCTGTGTGTGCTGTGTGTGCTGTATGTGCTGTGTTGCTGTGTGTGCTGTGTGTGCTGTGTTTGCTGTGTGTGCTGTGTGTGCTGTATGTGCTGTGTGTGCTGTGTGTGCTGTGTTGCTGTGTGTACTGTGTGTGCTGTGTGTGCTGTGTGTGCTGTGTTTGCTGTGTGTGCTGTGTTTGCTGTGTTGCTGTGTGTACTGTGTGTGCTGTGTGTGCTGTGTGTGCTGTGTTTGCTGTGTGTGCTGTGTTTGCTGTGTTTGCTGTGTTGCTGTGTGTGCTGTGTTTGCTGTGTGTGCTGTGTTTGCTGTGTGTGCTGTGTGTGCTGTGTGTGCTGTGTGTGCTGTGTTTGCTGTGTGTGCTGTGTGTGCTGCTTGTGCTGTGTGTGCTGTGTTTGCTGTGTGCGCTGTGTTTGCTGTATTTGCTGTATTTGCTGTGTGTGCTGTTTGTGCTGTGTGTGCTGTATGTGCTGTGTGTGTTGTGTTTGCTGTGTTGCTGTGTGTGCTGTGTTTGCTGTGTTTGCTGTGTGTGCTGTGCTTGCTGTGTGTGCTGTGTGTGCTGTATTTGCTGTGTGTGCTGTGTGTGCTGTGTGTGCTATGTGTTCTGTGTTTGCTGTGTGTGCTGTGTGCTGTGTGTGCTGTGTGTTCTGTGTTTGCTGTGTGTGCTGTGTGCTGTGTGTGCTGTGTGTGCTGTATTTGCTTTGTGCTGTGTGTGCTGTGTTTGCTGTGTGTGTTGTGCTTGCTGTGTGTGCTGTATTTGCTGTGTGTGCTGTGTGTGCTGTGTGTGCTGTGTGTTCTGTGTTTGCTGTGTGTGCTGTGTGTGCTGTGTGTGCTGTATTTGCTGTGTGCTGTGTTTGCTGTGTGTGCTGTGTTTGCTGTGTTGCTGTGTTTGCTGTGTGTGCTGTATTTGCTGTGTGTGCTGTGTGTGCTGTGTTTGCTGTGTGTGCTGTGTTTGCTGTGTGTGCTGTGTGTGCTTTGTGTGCTTTGTGTGCTGTGTGTGCTGTGTGTGCTGTGTTTGCTGTGTGTGCTGTGTGTGCTGTGTGTGCTGCTTGTGCTGTGTGTGCTGTGTTTGCTATGTGCGCTGTGTTTGCTGTATTTGCTGTGTGTGCTGTTTGTGCTGTGTGTGCTGTATGTGCTGTGTGTGTTGTGTTTGCTGTGTTGCTGTGTGTGCTGTGTTTGCTGTGTGTGCTGTGCTTGCTGTGTGTGCTGTGTGTGCTGTATTTGCTGTGTGTGCTGTGTGTGCTGTGTGTTCTGTGTGTGCTGTGTGTGCTGTGTGCTGTGTGTGCTGTGTTTGCTGTGTGTGCTGTGCTTGCTGTGTGTGCTGTATTTGCTGTGTGTGCTGTGTGTGCTGTGTGTGCTGTGTGTTCTGTGTGTGCTGTGTGTGCTGTGTGTGCTGTGTGTGCTGTATTTGCTGTGTGCTGTGTTTGCTGTGTGTGCTCTGTGTGCTGTGTTTTCTGTGTTTGCTTGTGTGCTGTGTGTGCTGTGTTTGCTGTGTGTGCTGTGTTTGCTGTGTGTTGCTGTGTGTGCTGTGTGTGCTGTGTTTGCTGTGTGTGCTGTGTTTGCTGTGTGTTGCTGTCTGTGCTGTGTTTGCTGTATGTTCTGTGTTTGCTGTGTGTGCTGCAACCGAGTGTTGTTGGAAATTCCCTCCTTTCTTTAGCATGGGTGAAGGATTTTCACTTTAGGCATGACATATGGCATACGACACGTATGTATTTCAACAGTCGTATTCTATATTAAAATTCTAGTACATGTATATAAGGCCTTGGTTATTTAATATCTTGTTTTACGTCCGGAACTTTTTATCTGAAAGGTACACTTTCGCCAGGAATGAAAACACACAGTCAAATGATCTATTTGACTTAATTTCGAAAGGAATACAGAAAAATACATGAGGGAGAATATTCTTATTCATAATTTTGACTTGATTTCTAGAAGAATCACTTAATCCCCTGATATTTATGTTGCCATAAGCATTTTATGGTATTCAAAATAATTATTGAAGTAAATTAGATTTGAAATGAATATTTGGATATATTCTGATTGAAAAAATTATGTGCGACAAAATTGTGTATGTATTTTCCGAGAAATTTACCTAAAAGGTACCCGCCCGCGGACGTAAAACAAATATTTAATTACAATGCCCTAACTCAAGAAACTCTATCTACCCGTATGCTTCTAACATACCGTTAACAAACTGGTATACACCACCCTCTCCCCCGTGTCCCAGGCAGTCCGACAACCAGTACAAGAAAATATCATTGGCTTGGCCTTCCACGCTGATAGTAAGGGGAGACGACTGGGCCCCCACTGTGTCCTTAATCTGGGGCACGATGAGAGGCTTCCCTGTCTTCCCGTCAAGAATTGTAGTCTATAATATAGGAGGATTATGTTAGAACTAATTAATTTGTTAAGTGATACGTTATAAACATGAGAAGTATTTTCAAAAATCAATAGTGTTTTTAATCTGAATTCTGTATTCTAATTCAAGAGTGTATCATTGAAGTTAGTGATAACTGAATGGACTGATGTTGAAAGATTTTTTGAAACTTTTGAATGATTTTAAAATAACTGACGAGGGTTGCATGAAACAGAAGGCGTTGGATCTCCCCAGGTACATGGTCTGATCACTTCGGAATATTGTTTATTCCGGGGTTTGAAACCATTCCAATGGAAATTCTAATGATTTTGCTTTACGTTCTCGATTTTGAGACTGAATAAGTGGTAGGTACTTCTTTGAAGTTTATCATAAGACTTAGCGAAAATTGGAACACTTGAATATTCGAATGATAAGAGTGTTCAATGATTATACATCTTATTTTATTTATTGTCATATTTCTAGTTTGCCTGAGCCAACTCTACAGTAAAATCTATAGAGTAGTTTGTCACTGGAAGCAATTATTATATTTCTACAAGAAGGTTATTTTACACCAAAATTATGCGTTTTTTGAGACCTCTGGATAATCGGAAAAGTGGGATAGTTGTTCGCACGTAATCTGGATAACCACACCGTCTGTTACTTGCGTGGAAGATGACCGTCCTAAGTCTGCACTCGCTGCCCATTGGTCTCGTTGGTTTATGTGTGGTCTTTTGTGTTTCATGTTTCTATTGGTATTGCTTGTCCTTTTTGCGTCTCTTTCTGTGAGTGTCTAATCTGTGTTTTTGAGTAAGGTGTTTTGTGGTTTTGCTGTGGGTGCTGCAACCGAGTGTTGTTGGAGATCCCCTCCTTTCTTCTATATACATACCCGTGAATAATAATACACAGGGTATCCTGGTCCATGAGCATACTTGATCATAAAATCCGGAATATCGTCTCCGTTATAGAATCCGGCAGCTGGTGTACTGCAATACGATAGAAATTCAATAATGAATTAAGTCAGATTTGTAAAACATTCATTTCAATACTTTGTGTGTTTGAATAATTAAAAGTTGAGGGACTATTGCTGAGGATTTATTATCTGAATCAATCAAGTATGGTAAACTGCATTTTGGAAAAGAGTATGTGTGATAACCTGCCATTTTAGGCCTATTTTCAAATTTGCTGTGTTTTGTTTCGTTTCATTTCGATCTGTTTCGTTTCGTTGTGTATCGTTTCGTTTCGATCTGTTTCGTTTCGTTTCGCTCTGTTTCGTTTCGTTTCGTTTCGTTTTTGTTTCGTTTCGCACTTTACAGGGACCCTTGAGACAAACCCTAAAAGCAAACTCCAAAATTCAAGCGCAATGTTCATAGATATTCTAAAAAAACAATCATAGGGAGTATATTCATCACTCAAGAGAAGAGAAAAAGTTGACACAAAGATGGAAACAATACATCACATTATAGAAACAAGAACAGAGGGAAGACATGCTGGTCTTTTATTTGAGAGATGAACACTTGACTGTTTCATTTATACTGAAATCTTGGTTGTGGAGGTTGTGACATAGATAACCCCCGCGACTGAGTGTTTAACGTATTTTTTTATTTATTTATTTTTTTTTTTTTTTTGCTTTCAAGCTTTTACTTTCTGGTTACGCTGGTGACAGAGAAAACATTTTCCTTGGTCAGAAATTATTTCAATTTCTGAACATTTGTTTTGTTTGTTTTGTTTTTATTGTCAAAACATTTTCAATATTCATGGTATAGGAGGTAAGGCCATAGTAATTTAAAGTATTGCTTTACGTCCCGAGCAATTTCTGAAAGGTACCATCCCGCCAGGCATGAAATCACACAAACATAAGATCTATACTTATAGAAGCTTGTACATTCCTCCGTTTGCTTATCATAGCCTCAGCACAAGAACCCCCCCCCCCTCTCCCAATAGGATCGGTAAAAGGAGCCTAGGTATCTTATTTCTATAGGTATAGAAGCTTGTACATTCCTCCGTTTGCTTATCATAGCCTCAGCACAAGACCCCCCCCCCCCCTCTCCCAATAGGATCGGTTAAAGGAGCCTAGATATCTTATTTCTATAGGTATAGAAGCTTGTACATTCCTCCGTTTGCTTATCATAGCCTCAGCACAAGACCCCCCACCCCTCTCCCAATAGGATCGGTAAAAGGAGCCTAGATATCTTATTTCTATAGGTATAGAAGCTTGTACATTCCTCCGTTTGCTTATCATAGCCTCAGCACAAGCCCCCCCCCCGTGGAATCGGTTAAAGGAGCCTATATATCTTATTTCTATAGGTATAGAAGCTTGTACATTCCTCAGTTTGTTTATTATCGCCTCAGCACAAGTCCCCCCCCCTCTCCCCGTGGGATCGGTTAAAGGAGCCTAGATATCTTATTTCTATAGGTATAGAAGCTTGTACATTCCTCCGTTTGCTTATCATAGCCTCAGCACAAGCCCCCCCCCCCTCCCCCCGTGGAATCGGTTAAAGGAGCCTATATATCTTATTTCTATAGGTATAGAAAATTGTACATTCCTCAGTTTGTTTATTATCGCCTCAGCACAAGTCCCCCCCCTCTCCACGTGGGATCGGTTAAAGGAGCCTAGATATCTTATTTCTATAGGTATAGAAGCTTGTACATTCCTCCGTTTGTTTATCATCGCCTCAGCACAAGCCCCCCCCCCTCTCCCTCTCCCCGTGGGATCGGTTAAATGAGTCTAGATATTCTATTTCTATAGGTATAGAAGCTTGTACATTCCTCCGTTTGCTTATCATCGCCGCAGCACAAGCCCCCCCTCTCCCAGTTGGATCGGTTAAAGGAGCCTAGATATCTATTATACGGTTAAAATTTATACCACTTAGTGAGTGTCACTGCTGGTGGACCAGGAGTCCCCGAGGGCACATGTAGCCAAGTTAGATCAATTTCGGTTGAACATTTCTTCAACGCATTCTAAGATTTCTGTTATCAAAATTTCTTGGAATTTAAAAAAACGTGGGTCCTGTAGCATCATATCCCACCCATCCTGCTACGTCTTTCAGTACGTTTTTTCGACATAATAACTTTCACACATTTTTGGCATATTACATTGTTTAGATTTAAGGATCACTGACGAGGTTTAAGTACCCGAAACGTGCATGTCTGGTCCATTCTGCAAATTAATCCCTTTTTAAATGATGCTATTCAATCTGAAGACGTTTAAAAAAAATATAGGTATAGAAGCTTGTACATTCCTCCGTTTGCTAATCATCGCCTCAGCACAACCCCCCTCATCCCGTTGGATCGGTTAAAGGAGCCTAGATATCTTATTTCTTTTGGTAAAGAAGCTTGCACATTCCTCCCATTGCTTATCATAGCCTCAGCACAAGTTCCCCTCTCCCAATAGGATCGGTAAAAGGAGCCTAGATATCTTATTTCTATAGGTAAAGAAACATGTACATTCCTCCGTCTGCTTATCATAGCCTCAGCACAAGCCCCCCCCTCTCCCCGTGGGATCGGTTAAAGGAGCCTACATATCTTATTTCTATAGGTATAGAAGCTTGTACATTCCTCCGTTTGCTTATCATAGCCTCAGCACAAGTCCCCCCATCCTCTCCCAATAGGATCGGTTAAAGGAGCCTAGGTATCTTATTTCTATAGGTATAGAAGCTTGAACATTCCTCCGATTGCTTATTATAGCTTCAGCACAAGCCCCGCCCCCCCCATCCTCTCCCAATAGGATCGGTTAAAGGAGCCTAGATATCTTATTTCTATAGGTAAAGAAGCTTGTTCATTCCTCCGTTTGCTTATCTTAGCCTCAGCACAAGCAAACCCCCCTCTCCCAATAGGATCGGTTAAAGGAGCCTAGATATCTTATTACTATAGGTATATAAGCTTGTACATTCCTCCGTCTGATTATCATCGCCTCAGCACAAGCAAACCCCCGAGTCACAGCAAAATAAGCCCCCGTAATGCTGCATGGTACATATATATGTGGCACGAAGTAAATCTTTTTTGACTGTCGTTTTTCCAAATCTTTTATATTAGCTATTCTTGCTTTGTCTCTTGGAGCAAAAGGAGAATAATACAGAAGTGGACAGGGTTCTTTATCTATTATAAGAAACAAAACATGTAATTTTTGTTGCGTCATGTAATTAAAAGGTACATGTGCAGTTTACTTGGATAAATCTGAAGACATACATATACAACAACCCCTACCCAACATCTAGATTGTGTGTGTTTGGTTGCTACTTATCTTATAATCTTGTGGACTTGCTCTCCCCGCAACATGGTCTTACGTTATGGACTTGCTCTCCCCGCAAACATGGTCTTATGGGTCACAGGAAAATTGACTTTTTCAAAAGGATAATTTTGGCGAACCCATGAGAGCCAGAAATATATATAAATGTATGTATCTAACAGATCCCCCTGAGGATCAATACGTGTCAAAGTGAATCCAATGACAGTAGACAAAGATAGAACATATTCTATATGGTCAGATCAATAAACAAATCACGGTATTGTTATTCACATTTTTATAATAGTTAAAGTCTTATATGTTAAATGCTTTTTACACCTTACAGATTATGTGAAGCTCCCTCGAGACTAAAAAGTCTGGGCATGGAGCGACGAGAGATTGTTTCCGACGACAAACGAATTCTGCCATGTAAAATATGAAAATTATATTCTACTAAGATTCAAAACCAAACGAGATTTTCTTCTTCAAAGAAAAGTATATGAAGGTAATAAATAAAACGGTTTAGTCCTTACGAGGGTTGTTCGAAAAGTTCGTAGACAACCTCAATATTTCAGAAATGCGTGATAGTAAGTGTGCAATTTTCTTACCACTCTTTCATGAGGTTTATTGCAATCAATCTATACAATACCAAGGTAATTAAAATATTCTGTCATTTAAACCATTGTCTTTAATTATGTGTCGTGACGTTTAGCGGCGCAATACGAAAATTAAGATAAGTATCTTAAATTGTGTACACGCAGATGATTCCTTTATTATTTCTTGAGTAGGATGCAGAAAAAGTCAATGTATATACTTTATTGTTTTACAGTATTTGAAAGTTATCATACTGAAATTTGAGCTTGTTACGAATCACTGGTATTTAGATATCACTATTACAAGAAGCGCCATCAAGACGTAAGAGTGGTAAAAATGACGTTTCCCTACAATTATTAAACGACGTAGAACCATTGAACTTTTATTCAAGCTAACACAAATTCCATAAAAGATCTTATACATTTTGTAGTAGGTACACATAGCAATGGACTGCAAGAAAAATGTTTCGAGCGCACATCAGTATGCATACAATTTGCAACGAAGATGAAAAAATGATAAAAATCCATTCAAATAGAATGGTTTGAACATCCTGAAAGAACAAAACTGACCGATCAAAACGTTCTGAAATGAAATTCTTGATGCATTATGTGTGAACAGATAGAAAAGACCAGGGAATAATTCTAGCGCATTATTGCTTTATTTTATCTGTATGGTTTATTTTTGAACCGATTGAAATAAAATAAACGACTTTTCCCTCAAAAATGATTTCAAATTTAAAGACAGAACAAAAGCAGAAAATTTCTAATTACTTCGTACTTTGCATAGCGTCGTTTTGGACGCCATTTACTGCGCCGCTCTCCGAAATGACTCCTAAAGAAAAACACCGTATTACTTTGCTTATGGACCAATTGCTTTGAATTTTGAACAGTAAGAATATGCAATCTTAAGGAATAAATTAGTATATAATCAAAATGTTTAACGATAACGATAGAAATATTATCAAACTTGTCTACGAATTTATCGAACAGCCCTCGTATATCTCGCTCAGTATAATGGGAACGACTAATGGACAGACAGACGTACAGCGTCATACTACAATATATCCATCTGAGGAAGGATGTATGAAACTCTTCGCCATAAAAACTCAGTTTGCGACCGTAAATTCAGCATTTACCGTCCGCAAACGTAACGTCAGTATCTAGTTATTCCCATTCTAATGCAATCTATTATTTTTGTGAAAAAAAGGCGAAATGTGACGTTAGCAACGTCAAAGCCTGGTGAGTTCTCGTTTTACTGTCGTAACTATGAAGCAAGCAACCAATGAAAATCGACGTTATAGAGACGTAGCATTAGAATACAATATAACTAATATTCATACTTGTATGATTCGGACATCTCCGTATGATATCGCCAAATTGTTGAGTAATCTAAACCGTCGATAGCCATAACTGTTGAATTAAACATCGACATGACAACGTCCTCGACCCCGTCACCAGTGATGTCAACAAGGACCGGTGGCGTCATTACACCCTTAAAGGCGTCCGTGTATATCTGCTTGGCCTGTAAAAATAGATTAATAAAGGAGCTCGAATTTGAATGATCGTAACATTAATTATGTTCGTTTGACTTTCAATACTTTTCTGGTACATTATATGAATAGACAAAAGTCAGTTACTAGTACTTGTATTATATTCAAGACAAGCTATATGGATAAACGAAACATTACACTTTTAACGTTTCCCTTATAAAGCTGATAAAGTGGTATGGCCCACAATGAACCACCATGCGTCTCGCCTCCAGTTCCAAATAAAACAATGTCCGTCCCATCTGGCCAGGAGTACGTCTATAAAAAAAAACAAAACAATGACAAATATGGATAATGACCATATCCCTGTATATAGCAGAAAATCGGTAATTCAGAAAATCAGAAACCGAAGGCATACAAAATCAGGATAAAACAGGAACCAAAGCAAACAAACAAAAACCTCCACCATATTAAAAGAGGCGAACTCATATTAATATTAAAAATAAATAAATTCAACACTGGAGTCTGATATGCCTCCCATGTTCAAACTATCATAGTGCACCAGATATGCTGGACTCGAATTCCTACAGTTGGTAATGGACATTTTTATAAATTATGTTCCAATGAACTTTAAAAGTACTCTGCGTGAAGAATTTATTTGTTTTCATTTGTATAATAACATATTGAACATATCAATTGAAAGTTGTCCATTGTCATTACGTCCATGTGTGTTCTGAATTAACGTTTTTAATCGCGCCTGATTTCTTTTATATGGCCCCTAAAGTGCGAAGTCCGGAGTGCGAAGTCCGAAGTACGTTAACTTGAAAAATGTCCAATAAAACCTAAAGATGGAATCATCAATGATGACTGGATGCTTGAGATTGTTCATTATATTACTGTTCGCGCAGCTCACTTCAGAAATCGGAAAATTAAAGTTTTCTCTACTTTGTCTGCAATTTTTACGATCAAAATTTATTTAGGGGGATAGATCGCGAACTCTCATAACTAACGGTGTATGATATATGTCTGTACGACCAATACTACGCTCTCAGTGATAGAAAATAGTTTTAGATAGGGAGTATTCTATGTTAGTTTTAGCGTGACGTCGCCGATGTTTAACACTGAGTCTATGGAGAACGTCGACGACGTCACGCTAAAATTAACATAGAAAACTCCCTATCTAAAACTATTTTCTTTCATTGTGAGCATAGTATTGGTCGTACAGACATATATCATACACCGTTAGTTATGAGAGTTCGAGATCTATCCCCTCTATAAATTTTAATAGAGAAATAGAGAAAACTTCAATTTTTCGATTTCTGAAGTGAGCTGCGCGGACAGTAAGTTGTTCTTCGTCTGTTTATCCTATTTTGTTTCAACTTCAAAAAGTTCTGTTTTATTTTTTTTTTCAAGAATATGTAAGCCTTTTGTTCGTGAATTTGGAATCTGATTTCAGATTTTGTGTTTGACATCAATTCACTGATAATAAAATATTTGTAAGGAGTGAAATAAGGAACACTTCAGATTTCACAAATGAACATGCCCACCTAAATTCTGAAAAAAAAACTCAAAGTTTTAAAAGGGATTGTGTATTCAACTCAATTTTAATGTTCTGAAAAAAAGGTGAAATAGTAATGGATTTCTCATATTCTATGTAAAATCGGAAAGTTTGACACAACATTGTTTCTATCTTGATACAGCACTTCATTTTGCATGAAAATTAGCATTTTCAATATAAAGAAAATATCAAAGTGGCATGGGGCAATGTTCGATCTAGGGAAAACCGTTTGAAGTAGGGGGATGCTTTGATACAATATAGTTATAACGGTGTTTTTAGCGTTTTGTTTCATAAAATCATACTGAAATAGTTATGGCAATAGTATTTAAATGAACTGAAATGCTTCGAATTTAGCAACATATCAACATTATTCAATGATACATGTATATCAATTCCAGTAAAGCTCCGAAATATTGTAAGCTGTATTCAAAAATATTGTTATACCCTACGATATTTTCCCCTTAATAGTCTATACGAGTTAAAAGTTGTACATAATGACTGTTAGAAACAGACGGTCCAAACGAACTGTTAAAATCGACTGTTGGACCGGTAACGTGACGAACTGTTGACCGGCAAGATATTTTAGTGTTGTTATGACAACAAGCTTCTTGTTTATTTCGGTAATTTTATTTATTTCCTCAGTTAAAGACGCTGAATAATGTAAATTTGATGATTTTGGTAATTAATCGTGTTTGAAAAAAAAAGTTCCCCATGCGGGGCCCCTGGAAAGGATCAAATATGAGAGTTGTCTTCCCTAATCAGCTGTTTACATCGTTTCAAAATGGCAGCGAGTTGCTCCTGTGAGTGTGACGGAGGAATATATAACAAAACTAGAGCACTGACAAAGTCAGAAAGGGCACCGCCGGCCACTTCTTTAAGAAGTTGAATGTGAAGGCAACAAGGTCAACATGGTTGGCAACAAAAGAATTGCTGCCAGAGGAATAGAGGCAAACATACAATGCAGTATTCCAATGTCATCGATTTTTTACAAAGTTATGGCCAATGTTAAAGTTTTTGCTGACGGACAGACGGACAGACAGACGGACGGACAGACGGACAGAGTGATATGTCAAATATCAAAGCCCCATCTCTTACGGTACAATAGTTATGGCCAATGTGAAAGTTTTTCAAATGTAGGTCAAAGGTCACGGTCAAGGTCACATGATGAAAAATGTTGGTACCAACGGAAAGGTCTTGTCACAAGGCACACTCATGTAAAATAAAAAAGCTCTACCTCTTACAGTGCAGAAGTTATGGCTAATGTTTTTGCTGACGGACAGACGGGCAGACAGACAGACAGACGGACAGACAGACGGACAGAGTGATTACTATAGGGCACCCGCCTAGTGGCGGGGCCCTAAATATTGGAGGATAGAGATGGTAAAACACGAAGAATGCAATAAGAACTTCACAGAATATTCTAGTAGAATATTTATGCTTCATTAATCTAAATCTGTCGCTGATCGCTGATTATACAGCCGAGAAATTGACTGAAGTATAACAAAACAGTTGAAGAACGGAGTTTCGATATTCTTTTTAGATCGAAAAAGGTGTAACAAAACAGCTGTTGACAGAGGCCTCGGTCAACAGCTAATTTGTTGGACCCTTGCATGAACTGTTGACCTCGGCCTTCGGCCTCGGTCAACAGTTCATCCTCGGGTCCAACAAATTAGCTGTTGACCTCGACCCCAGTCAACAACTGTATACTGTTTATTGGATTTTTCTTAAAGCTTAGTTAAAGCTCTGTGCTATCAGCTCACTGTTTACAATATAGTCGTAGATATTGAGTTTGTTAACATGGTGAATTTGATTGCTAAAACTGATAAAAAGATGTTTTAATTCTATACAAGTGACAGTGGTGTGAATATTCTGCAGATATGTTTCTTTACCGAAGAAGATCAAAGTAATATAACTAACTAATGAGTTAAAGAAGATCCTGACGATAATCTCAACAACACTCACAATAGAGCATCAAATTGAACATCGACGGTCCCTTAGCAAGCCAGAGATGGGACCAGGTGCCCGGGAGGAGTAAGTATCACCTGTTGGCTAGCCGCTCCCGCCGTCGATGTTCATGTACGAAAAATGAAAACAATATATAAAATACATGCACTGTCTGAGGTTATGTCTATATAGAAAGTGTTAAAGCACTCCTAAATTGATACAGAATATATGATTTACAATTTAAGTTTTAACTTATTATTTCCAACCTGTAATGAATAGTATGATTCCTTGTGATCAGGCACTTCCGCCCAACTAAGCACGTCACCAGTCCTTCCACTGAAGAAAATAATCCGTCCTGCAAGTCTTTCTTTACTTCCTGAGATAAATAATGAATATAATGGTTCTTCAAATCTCATACTGGTTAATAATGAAACATTCAAGTAGTCGCACATTATTTTTTTCCTCTTCATTCATCGAAATCAGATCACATTTCATTGATTGATCACGAAGGAAACAACTTCTGTGTAACATTCAATCCTTATTCTAATGATTATTTCAATATGGATATTACCTTTATGTGATTGAAATAAGTAGTAAAACATAGGCGGTTTCATTTTTCTATTTTTTTCTTTTAATTTGTGAAGGTCAAGATTTTGTTTTTGGATAATTATGTAATGAGACAATTTTTTCTACGTAGAATAAAAGAAAGGAGGTGATCTCTAACAACACTCGGTTACAGCGCCCACAGCAAAACTCCAAAACACCCGATGCAAAAACACAAATCAGACACCCATAGGAAGAGACGCAAAAGTGACAAGGAACACAGACTCACACCATAATAACTATCACACTCTTTAGCAATATTACATTGTTTGGATTGAGAATCACTGCCGTCTTCAAATTCAATAGCATCATTTAAGAACGGATAAATTCGCATCATGGACCAGACATACACGTTTCGGGTACTTAACCCTCGTCAGTGATCCTTAATCTAAACAATGTTATACTCCCAAAAGTGTGAAAATTATTAAGTTCAAAAATGTACCGAAAGACGTACAGGATGGGTGAAATATGATGCTACAGAACTTATTTAAAAAATATACAAAATCGATGCAGTTCTGATTAAAAACACAATCTCTAAAACAATTTAAATGTTAAAGCAAAATATTGGCTTAAAGGGATTGATCATCTCTTATATATTTCATCTCAAAATGGCCGTCCAAAGTCAACACCGGTTACACATTGGTCTCGTTGGTTTATTTGTAGTCTTTTGTGCTTGATGTTTATATGTCGTATGTCTCTTTTCTGTCTCATAATGTGCTCATCTTTGTGTTTTCGCTTCGGGTGTTTTGGTGTTGGTGCTGCAACAGGGTCTGGTTGGAGATCCCCTCCCTTTTCGACATATATGTGTCGAATGTGTTTGTATAACGTCTTTGTGAAACTATATCGTACAATGGAAAGTCGAAGTTATATCTTCCACAAAGTAATTCATTACTTTTAGGAAATCTGCTATATCTTCTTTTAAAATGTCTATACTACAAAGAATTGTTTTCTACACGTGACTTGAAGACATTTACAATTTACGTACAACGATTTGTTACAGAATTATTGACGAATACACATTGAGTGATATTTAATGGGATTAAAGAAACAGATATCTTATTTATTCTATGTTGATGCAGGTTTCATCGGAGAAATTCTATGAAAATTTGCTTTAATGAGAAAAAAGATGCCCATATTTTCTTTTATGCAGCATCATTAGAAAAAGATTAAATTCGTTTATTATTATTCCTTCTTCTACCGTGTATAAAGAGGACTACACTTACTTATTTTTCGGTACATTTTTGCACATAATTTTCAAAATCTTTGGCCATATTACGTTGTTGAGATTGAGGATAACTGTCGAGGGGTGCATGTCTGGTCCATACTGCAAATTGATCTGTTCTTAAATGATGCTATTGAATTTAAAAACGTTCAACATGACTACTGTGATTTTCCTAACAGTTTTTATTTTCTAGAAATATAAATCTTATTTCCGTTCTAGATTGTGTTACCAACCTTATTTTGACCTAGATACACCTATACGTGTTTATTGTTACCTGGCTCTCTCAAAGGATCTCCTCCATGTATAGCCAAAACATCCACCATTCCGTCTCCGTTTTGATCAGGAATGATTTGTGCAGTATACAGATTCATGATTTCGTTTTTAATACTCATTTTGTCAAAACTCCATAACAGTTGGCCATGTCTCCCGCTGATAGCCTGGAATGCCTATGTCAGAAATATTACAATACTTAATATTCAGAATTAATAAAAGGGAGGACTCAAGAGAGTTAAAAAAGATCCTGACGACAATCTCAACAGCACTCACAATAGAGAACTAAATTGAGCATCGACGGACCCCTAGTAAGCCAGAGTTGGGACATGGTGCCCGGGAGGAGTAAGCATCCCCTATTGGGCTAGCCGCACCCGCCGTCGATGTTCACGCCACGAAACAAAAAACAATATCCACAAAACATGCACTGGCCGACGTTATCTCTATACAGAAAGTATTATGGCGACTATGTCAGGGAAAGACATTCAAACTGTCAAACGCATGATTAACACATTTTTATTTGACAAAATTACAACTTCATCAGTTTAAGTTGGTATCTATGAAGATGCAGAGATAGTTTATATTTCTCGTAGGGAATAATGCAAAGGCGAAACAAAAAGAGACTACTGTATCTTTTTCAAAAAACATTTTCTTAAAGATAAGAGTTCCTGATCTACAGTAACGCATATTTTTCTTCTTTTCAATAACAGAATAACAAGTCGAAATTGCAATTTCTTTGCATGTTGAAACATTTTACGCCGTCAAGATGCATAAAAGGGGAATCCCCCGTTACGTGTATTCATGCATAGACCATCGAAATATGATGCGAATTTGAGTGTCAAAACGCACGCACTTCAATGCTTCGTCATGAGAAATACAAGTAATTACTTTCGTTCCTGGCATCTTATGTTAATAATAGAAGATAAAATCAAATAAAGGAAGAAAGTCATTCTTCAAAGATGATATTAATTGCTCTGCTGAGTAGTCTCTAGGAACTTCGTCTTGACCTCAAGTTAAATATATTATATAGACAGCATATTTATTGTCATATGAATACACAAGTTACAATGGGCCGATTAACGACTGCATCAAGGAAGTGCATGGGTGATATATAATTGTGATGTTGAACTTTGTCGTATCTAAGATCTGAACAAAAACGTAAAATTGTAAAGTCTTAATTACGCTTAATTACGCATTTATTAAAACAATTGTAGTTCAGGAATATCTAGTTTTATATAATTATAATGCTTTCATGGTTGATGACATGTCGTGCTTCTCGATTAGGTTTTCCAATAGATAAGTTTCTGTACGTCTGTTTCGATTGTTTTGTTTGGTGTTCTAGTGATTTTTGTCGTGTATTTTTTGTGGTTTGTAGTTTTGTCTTATGTCATTTACGTATCACTTTTTTGTAGGGTGGTCATGCTGGAGATCATCTCCTTTTCTATAAGTGGACAGGGTCAGAACAAAATGTAGCAATAAGATATAGCGTGTAGTTTTCCGTCGAATTCCCAAGGAAGTGCACAAAAAGGTGAAAGACGATGTTTTACATTTATCAGTTTATTTTCAGACTGCCTCCATCATTAATAACTTCCGTTACCCGTATTTTGTTAAGCTTAATGCGTTAACGCTAATCTGCAAATCGATGTTCTAAATCCAAACGTATCCAAATTTATCTCAAAAAGGTTCATGGTGCCGTGCTAAGCAGTAAATGTCCAAGTTACATTGCACTTTGTTTATATTTTATTTCCTTAAAACTTTCGGCTAGAAACCGGACTGATGGGCGAGCTTTCATTGGCAAACTACTGGCTTGTATCGTGATTTTGGGAATTATGAACAGTAAATACAGTAGATAAGGTGCACAGCACATGTAAACCAAAGTTTAGGAAAACACCATCCAATTTTTCAACTAAACGTACCACAGGAACTCACTTTTTGCCGGGGTATTTTATTTATGCTTTTGGGTTTCCAATCAATTTTTTTTCAGCGGCAAGATTAGAGCCCCTATTATGAGACATTGTGTGATGAAATTACTCATTTATGAAAGGTAAAACGATTATAATATGAGTTTCCTTTTTCAACATCTATAAGACCATTCCTACCATCTTTTGGACACTCTCGCGTTTAACTATATTCGGACATTTTCAACTTGTTGTTATTTCTTGGCACATAAAAAGTAACGATATTGTCTATAAAGCCTATTCCTGAGTTTTGTGGTCAATATTTGTCCAGCACGGATATTTTCGG
This sequence comes from Pinctada imbricata, assembly GCA_033119305.1. Taxonomy (NCBI): domain Eukaryota; kingdom Metazoa; phylum Mollusca; class Bivalvia; order Pterioida; family Pteriidae; genus Pinctada; species Pinctada imbricata. The sequence continues at coordinate 19,538,719 of VSWD01000002.1, forward strand.
AATTCACCTTACTGCATACTCAACCCTTTCACGCGTGACTGATCCCGAAATTGATAGCATTACCCGATGTGGAAAATTTCTGTTGACAAAATTTCATATCCAGTATATCTTTCTCAAGGAGAATTGAGATAGGTAACACCAATATCTATTCGTCCAAATTCATTATCTTTAAAAGCAGAGTTTATGAGGTCAGTTCTCTCTTTCACCTCTAGTTCACACTGATATATTTTGCAAAGTTACCCGATGAGTTTGCGGTTGCACTTTATGCTGATGAAGGTATTTCAAATTTTCTCGGTAGTACTTTCAATTTGAAAAAGGAGAAGTTGTATGAAAAATCGACAGATTATTTCTATTTTTCTTAAGTTTTTAAAAATTCAGCATAATCATAATGCAATATTTGCTACTCATGATGAACAATTTAAGTGAAATATTTCGAGCTAAGCTGATAAGACTACCTTGGAGTTATCTGTTAACGCAATTAGATTGACTAAAAGCTTACCCCAGCTCTACCTCCACATACACAGTCCAATACTCCATCATTATCGAGATCGGCGTTACAATTAATTCCAAATAATTCATGAGGCGAGTAATGGCGCCATATCTCTTTTCCTGTAGTACCATCTAAGGCTAAAACTCCACCAAAACAAGGGTAGGTGCCGTTGAAGTAGATGTCACATACTATTCTTGGAACGTAATAACCGTCTGCACCTAAACAAATAGAAGCTATATTCTAGTTCTTCATATGAATTTTAATTCCAAGCTCTTGAATATCGTTTCAATTGAAATTTTTTTTAATAGGAATATTGCTATAATTGTATTGAGAAGTGATCATAGAATGTCCACTTACTGTATCTCTATTTGGAATTTTGATTTCTTTTTCATTGGACACGATAGATTTAGCAGTCGAAGAATGTTAGGGTTGTCACGGTTAACCCAAAATTCGGTTAACCGTAGTTCAAGCTTGGTCGGTTCGATTTGGATCGTACTTTACGGATTTCGGTTCGGATCCTCTTTTATTGATTTTTTTGTTATATCTGGTAATCAGTAGTTTATCAACTTTGTATGATACACAAACTGTGATTGGGTACTTTGTGGTACTTTCACCCAATGAAATGGGTTGTTTCAATTCTTGATTGTAAACGTGCACCAGTTTGACAAGTGGAGTCTAAGAAGTCTTCTAAATGTTCTTGTTTGGTTATTTTGATAAATGTAAATAAAATCTCGAAGAAAAATGCAGAAAAATGAAAAAGAATTATTTGTTGATTTGTTATTCTTACCATTATTTCACTCTTTTATGGAATTAAGCAACATAAACTAAAACCGAACCGAGAAAAACGAGAACCGCGGTTCATTTTCCTGCAACGAACCGAACCGACTAACAACTGAACCGTGACAGCCCTACAGAATGTACTTGTATTTTACTATGTTTGTGGTAATAGTCTATCAAATGAATCAATAGAGTTATAACAATGATAGGCTGCAAATGACGTTGTTAGAATAGGCATGTTGACTGAGTTACCTTGTACCGAATAGTTATGTTTGTTTTGCTACTTGCGTGACAGATGGCCGTCCAAAGTCGGCACCGGTTACCCATTGGTCTCGTCGGTTTATGTGTAGTCTTTTGTGTTTGATGTTTACATGACGTATCGTGCTGTACTCGTCTTTTGTGTTTTTGCATCGGGTGTTTTGGTGTTTTGGTGTTTTACTGTTGATGCTGCAACGGGGTCTTGTTGGAGATCTCCTCCCTTCTTTTTGCAGCATTTTAACGGTACGCACTTTGGGAGTACAGAAATGAAACTGTTGTCAAAGTTTCCCAATGCTACATGAGTTAAAGAAGATCCTGACAATAATCTCAAAATCACCCACAATAGAGCACGGAATTAAGTATCGACGGACCCCTAGCAAATTATGTACGTACCTGTTCCAAATCCCAGTATAATATCCAGTACGCCATCTTTATTTACATCAATCATTCGTATAGCAGACTCTGTGTTTAACTTGGGTAATCCCACGGTCCACACATCTTCTACCGATATTTCGTCACATCCTTGTATAAACACATCATCTCTACTACTTTTTATGGGTAAATGTTTCGATGTCAAGTTTCCTTTACTTTTTGATTTTAACGAAAACTGATTTGAAACGTACAAAATGGCAACCATGAGTGAACCAAGGGAAATAACCAGCAGCAGAAAACACAAAATCGGTTTGGCTGTTTTATGACATTTACAGTTCGGTCTACGACGTTTGACTTTTGACCTATGACGTGGATGCATGAGGGGCTTAGAGGCAAGTTCTTTATTAATACTCGGTCCGTCCATGAAAACGTCATCGTCGTCGGAGTACAGTTCCGAGTCCGCGTCATCGCCGACGTCATCGTTGTTATTGACCTTGAATCCGTTATTTCCTGAATGAAATCCATTTGATTCAGTATTCGTAAATCCATTTTTGTAAGTCCGTTTCTTGCTAAAAATAACCCGTGTTTCATTTCTGTGTATGGGAGATTCCAGCATTTCTTAGGATGATCAATTTCTGTAAAAAAAAGGTATGAAGTATGAAAGTATTGTGTGTGGTCATCTGACAGTGAGGAGGTTGTTTTACACCACATTTGTACGTTCTTCGAGACCTCTGGGTAATCGGAATAGTGGGAGGGTTGTGCGCACGTAATCCAGGATAACCACACCGTCTGCTACTGACGAGGCAGATGGCCGTCCTAAGTCGGCACCGTTTGCCCATTGGTCTCGTTGGTTTATGTGTAGTCATTTGTGTTTTATGTTTTTCTGTGATTTGACGTTCATTGTACTACTGCGTCTCTTTCTGTGCGTGTCATTTTTGTGTTTTACAGTGGGTGTTTGGGAGGTTGCTGTTGATGCTGCAACTAGGTGTTGTTGGAGATCCCCTCCTTTCTTTTAAGAAACATAGAAGTTAATTTTTTCCCTGATTTTAATGGAAGAAACCTGATGTTACAATTCTACCGAATGGAAGCGACGGATGTTGCATGCAAGCAGGAGATGCTGACTATTCCTGGGCACCTGGTCTCACTCCCATATCAGGATTTCACCATATTGGAAGTTCGCTGTTTTTTCATGTGGTAGAGGTTTTTGTTTGTTTATATTGCTTTGGTTCCTGTTTTATCCTGATTTTGTGTGCCTTCGGTTTATGATTTTCTGAATTATCAATTTTCTACTGTGTATGGAGGTCTAGTCATTATCCATATTTGTCATTTAATCATCATACCATAGACTCTTGTAATACTGTGTTTACATTTTTTTAAATTCATTTATTCATTTATTTAAGAAATGTTTTCAAGTTTTACGATTGTATTAGTGCACAGTGAATTTTCAATATGACCAAATGTATAGCAATTATTATCAAAATAAGAAAACCCCAATTCTTATACTCATAACTATACTGTTAGAATCGTCATTTACAGTCCTCAGACGGACTCCTCGGATGATCACATGCATGAGCTTGCTACATCTGTCAGAGCACGGACTGTATTTCGTATGCCATCAGTTTTTTATATCCATTTACATATCCATTTGTGTTTCTTGGGCCCCTATGTCATGCTGTTTGTTTGTATGTTCATCTTACAGTGAGGAGGTTATTTTACATCACAAATGTGCGTTCTTTGAGACCTCTGGATGATCGGGAAAGTGGGAGAATTGTGCGCACGTAATTCGGAATAAACACACCGTCAGCTACTGACGTGGCAGATGGTATTCCTAAGTCGGCACAGAGTGCCCATTGGTCTCGTTGGTTTATGTGTTACAGCAGTCATTTATGCTTCGTGTTTCTCTGTGATTTGGCGTTCCTTGTACCATTGCGTCTCTTTCTGTGCGTGTCTTCTTTGTGTTTTAATAGTTGGTGTTTGGGGGGTTTGCTGTTAATACTGCAACTAGGTATTGTTGGAGATCCCCCTCTTTCTTTTACTTATGTCCACATGTTCAATATAAAATAAATCCCACTTGGCTTCCCTGTGTTATCGATTTCTTTTATCCCACACCGCACCACTATGCCAGAACTACTTACGGCAGTGAAAATGTTCCTATAATTCTATTTTCTTTTGATTTCAGATATTTTAAGAGATTTCTTATGAATAAATTGTGAGTATCTCACTATGCGGACTTTCAGTGAAATGTTCTGGGTTGATATAAGAAGTTAGTATTCAGATACAACCAGGGCGGTTATTAGAGTTTGATCAGAGGATTGTGCGTTAAACACCCCTCCCTCTCCCTTGTGTATTTTCGGGCGGTTACTTGAAACTTCGTCATCTAGGTCTCTTTAAAAAGCAAAACGACGCTCCCCGGGCAAATGGTCTCATTTCGAAATTTTGTTTATTCCGTGGTACGCAACTGTTTAAATGGTAATTCAAATAATTTTGCCTTGCTTTCTCGCTTTCTCGATTTTGAGACTGAATAACTAATAGGTACTTCTCCGATTACTTAAATGTATATTAAGGGTTTATAACCACATAGCAGTGTTTTTGCTTTTTGGTACAGGAATACTCAGAGTATGAACCGGCGAGTTGATAATATTATTGCTTCATGAGTTAAGAAGATGTAACGGGTACTGGACTTTCTTTTCTAATGTATTCATATAATAGCAGACAAATAACTAAAGTATTTTTCTAATTCTTATCAGAAACAGCCTGTTTTTCAGAAAATCGATTACGCAGTAGGCGTTGCTTTTAAACAGATAGGGAATGTGAAGGGAAGTAATCAACGGGCAAAGTCTACTGCATATTATAGGGAGAAAATTCTCAACTAATTTTTAAACGAGTTTGAATAACTAATTACTTAATCATTTATCGATTTATTTATTGCAGATACACACATCTCTTTGTATCATGGTAAATATACTTTATAAACATATAGACATAAGATCACGATGGCATTTGAAATTTTCTCGATGATGATGTTGTCGCCGTCGTCTAGCGGTTAGGGTGTCGGGCCAGTGACCGTAGGACCGACATATACTTTCGTATGTTCTGTACGTGTTAAACACTAAATATATGCCGTTGTCTGTGTTGTTTACATGTCTGTTGTGTTTTATTTTATAAAATAAATTCCCGATGAGATGAGAGATAAGGTGCCCGGGAGGAGTAAGCACCCCCTGTTGGCTAGCCGTACCCGCCGTCGATATTCACGCACAAAAATGAAAACAATATATATAATACATGTACCGTCTGAAGTTATGTCTATATAGAAAGTGCTATGGTGACCATGCCAGGGAAAAATATTCAAAACACTCATTATATATCAAATTGAAAGAAAAGCAGTTCAGAGAAAAAACTGACCATGAATGCTTATGTTTTTCTAATAGCTCCAGTACCTCAAGAATCGTCCATAATGAGGTTGCAAGAAAATACCCTCATGCTGTTGATTTGAATAATAAATAAAAATGAAAATAAAGCACTCGCAATATGAATGTGTGCATTATCATAAGTACTTACCCCCAAATAAATGGTCCCTCCACGTCTACTGATCACAGCATGCCAGAAATCATGTTATGTGTCACTTTATGTTAGATCAAAATTCCTAATCGACGTAATTCTATATCATAATGTGCCATAGGCTTGTCAATATTTCCATAGTTTGATACCAAATATTCCAGGCTAACATCGTATTGATCTAGTCAGGTACTCTGAGAACGGATCAATAAAGCCAAGAGAAATCCAAGAGTAATTATGACTGCATGTAAAACTCTACTGCTAACAATTTACAAGAAAGTCCTACTTTTGAAAAACTTAAACTTTTATTATAGATTGATACTTCATGTAGCATGACTATTAGCGTATCAAGACGTAGAAAAGGAAAGGGGGTGTCCTCCCTTATTTTATTGAGATTGTATAGATAGACCTTTGCATATATTATTTTTTTTGCTTTTATCTACGATAATAATTATTAATTATATATCATAAGTAAGATCAATTGAGTTTCCTGTCAACAGATCTTACAAGCGCAAATGTGGAACATTCAATTGACCTTTATTTTGCAAAATATGATCATGTTTCTTTACTTGTACGTGGAGAACCAAGAGCTAGATTATTCTGTATGACACAAGTACTTGAAATTATATATGAAAACTAAGGAACGGGGAGACAGACCATACCGAATAATAAATTGTCTTTTATTTCAATTGGAACAGGAAAAAAAATGTCCATTACTGGATTCATCCAACATTTCCCGGATATTGTGTAGGGCAGAAACGATACACCAAAGAGAATTGCGCTGTATTGCGATATTTCATTAGCTGTATTGCGATATTTTATTAGCTGTATTGCGATGTATTGCGATGTATATTTTCTTTTCATTTTCATATATTTATGTAAAATCAGATTCCTCTTTGTATGTTTGTCCATACTGTCCATTTTTTTCTGATTAAATTTCACGTTGTCATTGTCACTGTCTTGAAAGAAACACACACAAGTCATTGCTTTGATCATAATTGAGCCAGGAGGACCATAAGTCAAAGTGATTCAATGATTTATTCATATAATCTATAAAGACGTGGTATATTGCGATACCCCCTTCGTATCGCGAAGCGACACAAATCTATCAAATATCGCAATATATCGATATATTGTTACACCCCTTATATTTTGTAGTCCATTACTTAAGTAGAATGATACCTTTTCTATTGCATTTTGTAAGTTTGTGACTAAAAAATACTGTATTCTCCAATGCTATCAGTGAACTGAACAGTTTTTTCTTTTATCCAAATTTATCAAGTTTAAACGCTTAATTAATATTATTGCTCCTTTGCAGTAATTACAGCAATGGAACATGACTTCTCATTCTGAAAGCCGGATTGCTTCTATCTACGGAATAAAAAAAGAACACCCACGCTTCCATTGAGAGGCAAATTCGTTTGTAATATCAATAATAAATCGATTCCCCACAAACGATAAATCTAGACAGGCTCCAACAGCTCGTGTAGTCGTTCTGCTACTAACGCCTAACCTCATTGATTGGCGTACAGTAAATCTAATCGTTATTTGTGTTTGGTTACCGGAAATTGGTGATGCTTGACAGTCTCTCAGGCTCTCAGGCTCGCTATATGTCGCAAGGCAGTGTTAAGGTGTAACTTGACTCCACGTTTTATATGCTCGGATGTTTATGTTACTGATTATGGAGCGTCAAAAAGTAATAACATATAGTGCGGTCTCGATTTGATTAAAATGTATATATAGATAAAAAATATCAAAGTATCTGAAATAGAATACTTATTATGGTGTCCCATGATAAATCCTTGGAATTTCATTTGTTAATTTTGTGGGGACTATAACTACTGCAATTATGATAGATTTTCATTAAAGATGTTTTCATATGATATAATGCTGTAGATGTCACGCGATGCACTTATCCTATTTATAAATAACCCGTTTTCTTTTTATAATAGTTGAATACAATTGATACATGGTTCATATATTTCTATCTATTATTGGTGTGATACTTCATATGATTTCTCGATTTTTTTTTCAAAATGGTTGATATATTCAAAGAAAGGGTATAGATAAGATAAAAAGAAATTAATAAATAAATAGGTACATGGATGAATAAATAAATGAATAAAAATAATAAATCAATAAATTTAGAATATTTATATGAATCATCAATAAATAAATAAATAAATAGATTATCATAAATGAGTAAATAAATAAATAATAGATAACTTCATAAATAGATTAGAATATTTATATGAATTATAAATAAATAGATAAATAAATGAATAATACATCAATCAATAAATTATTTAGAATATTCATATGAATTAGATATAAATAAATAAATTAATAATTATTTTTGTCAAAAATTGTTTTAGAAATATATACATAAAGAAATAAATAAAGAAAGATTTTTTTCCAAAAATGTTTGAATATATACATACAAAGAATATAAATAGGATACAAATAAATAGATAAATAAATAGATAAATAGATAAATAAATAAATAAATAAATAATAGATAGATAAATTTAGAATCTAGATATGAATTATGAATAAATGAAAAAATGAATAAATAAATGAATAAATTTATATAATATTAAAGATTTATACAGCCGTCACACAGAATTTACCGACTTAATATATAACATCTGCACCTATTTAGGAGTCCGCTCTTGACATAATTGTATTTCAGAGGGAATACATCCTCTGGATAAATTCATAGCAGTGAGAATATACTTCAGCAATTTATTATCCTAGCTCTTATTATCGTGCCATTTTTTAAGAAACAACTTTGATATAAATGACGCCTACCAAAATCAATAATTTGGGAAACCTGGTATATCAAAATAAGAAAAAGAATAATTTCGACAGTTTCAAAGACCTTTGATCTTGACAAATCCCGAGTGTGTTGAAATATTTCATAGATATGCCATTCATAGGAATAAGATTAAAGATGAAAATAGAATACATTTATCCTTACTCGCTTTCATAAAGATACACAATAATTATGTCAGTTTCGAAAATGGTGCTACGCGTATAGTCTAAAAGATAAGAAATTATATCTATTAACATTTAGAAAATTATGTATATCTAGTCATACCAGTTTTTTTTTTATTAAATTGTTACACAATACGGTGAATGCTGATGTCGTTAATGTAAAACAATTATGTTGCCATGTAAACATTACCATTTTATGATTACTAATACTAGGATCCATTCCGATATCACTCAATGGTGACCTTTACATGCTTAAATAATTTCGTTAAATCATTTGTATATATTTGTCAATAAAAGAATTTGATTGCTTGTCTAAGTGGCGCCTCTAGATACATGAACTTCAAAATAAAGATATAGATTACTGAGGCAACTTCAACGTACAATTTCTGTAAGCAAAATTTCTTGAAATTCCTAAAACGTGGCTCCTGTAGTATCCTATCCCACCCATCCTTCTAAGTCTTTCGGTACATTTTTGGACATAACAGTTTTACACCCTTTAGCCATATGACATTGTTTGGATTGAGGATCACTGACGAAGCTAAGTACCCAAAACGTGCATGTCTGGTCCATGCTGAAAATTTATCTGTTCTTAGATGATGTTAATGAAGTTGATGACGTTTAACATTCTTGTGAAACAGAAATATTTAATTATCCTAGTACTCCCTTGATATATGTTATTCAATATCGTACCTGTCAACTCTCCCGCATTACGCAGGAGAGTCCCGCGTTTGAACCATTTCTCCTGCGTTCGAATTTCTCCCTCGCGGGAGATCGAAATCTCCCGCGTTCGATCCTATCACCCGATTTCTCCCTCTTTCAAGTTTTGAACTTCACATAAACGTAAGAAAGATAACTCTAGTGCGACTTTCGGAACGTTTCGTGCTTCATATGAAAACGAAAGTTCGTTTACAATGTGAACGACGCAGATTGTTTGCATTACAATTAGGACACGGCGTGTGTATATCGATGCCTAAGGGTAATCAATTAAGCTGTGAAAACAGTTTAACTGGTCGTGTCAGTACTTTATTGACTAAATACTGGCATAGCACTGATTAAAATTTCTTTCTGACATTCTGGATATATCGATAACTTATGGAAGAACCTAGAAAACGATAATTTACTCATGTGCAATGAACAAATCTGAACAAAAATAATAAAAAATACAATCATGTATTATGGAAAAATTAATCATTTTCTTGAAAGGTGGCTTGCACGACATGTTGCAAATTTATTTGTAAAAAAATGTCGCGAAAATGGTTCACGCGCAATCTCCCTCTTTGTCAACTGCCAAGAGGGAAATCTTTCTCTTTTAAAAAATTCAAAGTTGACAGGAATGCAATTCAGTAGGACCGTATTAAGAATTAGTGTAGATACACTAAACAACTAGTCTACGGCTTTCATAATGTAATAAGAAGGAATAGCTAATGGAAATTGTATATGATGAGTATAATTTTCGTTCTTATAAGAGAATAAAGTTCACCTACCAAATTCCTTACAAAACATGCATCTAATAATCTTCCGCATGTACGATTATACATCCATATCCTCGGGTCGTTATCTCTGAAGAACCATCCAACAGAGGAGAGGAAGTAAAAAGGAAACTACAACTTAAGAGATTATATTTTTCTTCGATCTCTACTAACAGGAGAAGTAAGTAAGTATGCTTTACTACGGATATGCAACATACAGCGTTAGTGTTACTACATCAATTATGATAAATGGACTTATTGTATGTTCCATATCCATAAAAACCAAAATTGTCTTCAATTTAGTTTCTTCTGACATTGTCGGGTTTTTTTTTTGCAAAAGATACGTTGAAATGAATTTCATCGACGGTTCGGTTTGCAGGTAGGAACAGTCGTCGCGGCAATTGATTCTACGAGAGCTTATGTGTAGAGACTTTTTCAAACATAAATGCAACACATTAAATTTTAGATGCGAATTACATCACTTGAGCAATTATAAACAAAATGATACATCTTCAACCGTGTGTTGTCGGAGATCCCATCCTATCTTCAAGACACACAACGATGTAGTGATAGATAAGATAAACAACTTCAACAAACTCAGGGCATCCTATTTGGACATAATGTTGTCCTACGACACTGATGGTCACATGAACACCTCACTCTATGACAAAAGTGACGACTTCAATTTCAGCATTACAAACTTTCCTTTTCTGAGTAGCAACATCCCTTCATCGCCAGCTCATGGCGTGTTCATATCTCATTTGATACGCTATGCCAGAGCAAGTACCAAATATACGGATTTTGTTCTGAGAGCTAGGCGTCTTTCAGATAAGTTCTCAGTCAGGGATATGTTTGTGACCGACTAACATCGTCACTGAGGAAGTTCTACGGGGAATTCGTCATACACTATGATGTCCCACTCTCCAGAATGGTGGATGATATTCTGTCATAGACCATTTGATCCATCCAACCAAAGGTTGTACTCTATGTCTTCCGAAATGGAAGTATAACCGGATGTGACAGTTCTACCGTATTGAAGCGGCGGGTGTTGCATGCAAGCAGGAGATGCTTACTCTTCCTGGGCACCTGGTCTCACTCCCATGTCGGAAGTTCGCTTCTTTTCATGTGGTGGAGGGTTTTTTTGTTTGCTTTGGTTCCTGTTTTATCCTGATTTTGTATGCCTTCGGTTTCTGTTTTTCCGAATTATTGATTTTGTGCTGTATAAAGGGATATGGTCATTATCCATATTTGTCATTCCATTATGCGGAACGTTCCAGAGCGATCCCATTCTGATAAAGAAACGAAAATGGTGCCAGAATGACTTCACCATAGCAACAGTGGATAGAGCAAAATCTTGATATTCACAAAATCCAAAAATAAAGTCGTAATTGATGTTTTACTCATTTTTTCAAATGTTTATCATTAATTGTGACATCCATACCGCAATTTCCAATTACAATAAAATTTCCATCACTGTAAGGAGATCGTAACTATGTCCGCCATCTTTGAACAGCCTGGAACGTCGGTCCTAGACATGCCAGACGATCCGATCCGCTTCGCTGGAACGTTGCGTTTCATTACCAGAAACGGCCGGATCAACAACAACGTTCCGCATTAAGGAATGCACCCACCCCAGGATAAGATCATTAGAAAGAAGGGGTTCTCTAAAAAATACTCCATTGAATCACCCACAACACCACACAAAAACACTCGAATGCGAAAAAACAGACTAAACAACCAAACGAAGAAACAAAATAGGGACAAGGTAGATCAATCAAATAAACATCAAAACGCCACACATAAACCATCAAGGCTAATGAACAATCGGTGCCAACTTAGGACGGTTATCTGCCACGAAAAAAGCAAATACTGTGTGATTATCCGGATAGATTCAGGAACACTCACACAGAAAGATCCAACAAACAAGAAAATCAGACAAAACGTAACATTCACAAAGGAAGACCAATACGCATCCGTCGACGATTTAACTTATAAATGTGTCAAAAGGGAGGTAAGAACTGCCATTTTCTCTTTTCACAATGTGAACTGTATGCTCTTTATATAAAAAACAATACTTATATCAAATATTCTAAACACAATATAACAAAACAAATTCATTGAAAATCTTTCAATTACTTGACTCAGCGTTTGTATTAAAGATATGGCAAAGACGTCAACCTCTTTGAAGAAATTGCAAGTAGCGGAAAGAAGGACAACTCTGATAACAAAACTGATGCGTTTTATAATAATCTCACAAGGTCATCGCTCTATCAACGCAACCATTCTGTAACATAACTGAGGAGAATATACATTTTTATAGGAAACTAATCAATTAATAGGTACATTAGACTTCGTAAATAATTAATCTATTCCGTATAAGCGTAATTTCAACAATTCAATTTACCAAATTGCCTCATAGATCTACCACTGTGCTAACATCCAAATTCTCTTTTTGTAAAAGGAAATGAACATTAAAAGTTAAAAAAGGGAAAAATTCTCCAGCATGACCATCCTGCAAACACCCCTCCAAAGAAACAAGAGAGTGACACATAAATGACATCAGTCAAAACTACAAGCCGCAAAAGACTCAATATTCACCAGAACATCATACAAAGTTATCGAAACAGACGTACAGAAACATCAAACATTTACGACAAGACATGAAAGGAAGGAGACTTTAGCAATTAGCAAATGGTGTGGTTTTTCGGATTAACGACAAGACATAAAAGTAAGGAGACTTTAGCTATTAACAAATGGTATGGTTATTCGAATTACGTGCGAAAACCCTCCCAGTTATCCGGATACACAGATGTCTCTATAAACATAACACTTTTCAGTGTAAGGTGACATCACAAACGAGATAGTTAAACGCAGCGGCTTCTTGTTATACAGATTCTGTGTACATGGATCTAAGATATTTGATGGCATGCGTATAACAGTCTGCGCTCTGCTAGCTGAAGCGAGTGCAAGATCAGTCACCCAAGAAGTCTGACCAACTTTCAGATAGGACAGAAATTCAGGACCCAGTCTTCTCTGACAAGATTTAAACAAGGCCCGTCATGGAGTCTCGTCGTCACGGTTGGCCAGTGTGCAACGTTATGAAAGACACTGGTACAAAACTGTAGATTTGTCCAGTACAATCCCTAGTGTTTTGTGATGACTTTAGGATCATATCCTCGGTAAAGCAGGCGACCGACTATTTTCTTACATTTGTGATTGAAGTTTGATCGGCCTTTGATCCTTCTGATTTTTTTATTAGGTCATCGTAAAATGAAGGCAATGAAATTTCCACTGATACATACACTGATGCTTGCGAATCTGATGAGCTGAGAGTTGTAAATGCCGTACGATGGCAATCTTCGAACATCACCATCAAGCCAAGGAAAATTTACTATGATGAAGCCAAAGTCTTCTCTTTTGTCGTATGTCTTTATCTGATTTTTCTGTTATTAATTTTGATATCAAGATATATGTATTAAGTAAAACAATGTAAATACTGTCTACATCTACTTTTTTCCCATGGAATTCAAAGGGAGACAATTCTAGTAGATGTGTTCAACTTTTATTGCGAACATTTCACATAATCTGTTGAACAAAATATTCAAAATCCACGGAAATTTCAGTGAGTCATTCTTTCTCACTGTAAAATGAGTTAAAGAAGATCCTGATGATAATCTCAGTATCACTCACAATAGAGTACCATGTAAAGGTCTTCAAATTGAATAGCATCATTTAAAAACAGATAAATTGGCAACGTGGACCAGACATGCACGTTTCGGGTACATAACCCTCATCAGTGATCCTAAATCTAAACAATGTTATATGCCAAAAAAGTATGAAAGTTACTATGTCGAAAAAGTGTACCGAAAGACGTAGCAGGATGGGTGGGATATGATGCTACAGGACCCACTTTTTAGAAATTTCATGAAATTTTGATAACAGAAATTTAGAATGCGTTGAAGAAACGATCAACCGAAATTGATCGAACTTGGCTACATGTGCCCTCGGGGACCCCTGGTCCACCAGCAGTGACACTCACCAAGTGGTATAAATGTAAAGGTCTTCAAATTGAATAGCATCATTTAAAAACAGATAAATTGGCAACGTGGACCAGACATGCACGTTTCGGGTACTAAACCCTCGTCAGCGATCCTCAGTCTAAACAATGTAATATGGCCAAAACGTATGAAAATTATTATGTCCAAAAATGTACCAAAAGACGTAGCAGAATGGGTGGGATATGATGCTACAGGACCCACGTTTTAGAAATTTCAAGAAATTTTGTAAGAGAAAATTTCAAATGCGTTGAAGAGACAGACGATCAACCGAAGTTGATCGAACTTGGCTACATGTGCCCTTGGGGACTCTTGGTTCACCAGCAGTGACACTCAACAAGTAGTTCAAATGAAAAACGTCTTCAAATTCAATAGCATCAATTAAGACCGGAAAAATTTACAGCATGGACCAGACATGCACGTTTCGAGTACGAAACCCTCGTCAGTGATCCTAAGTCTAAACAATATAATATGGCCAAAACGTATGAAAATTATTATGTCCAAAAATGTACCAAAAGACGTAGCAGAATGGGTGGGATATGATGCTACAGGACCCACGTTTTAGAAATTTAGAAATATATCCATATATGGAATAAATTAATTTTTTTACGAATTCTCATTTACCTATTGATTGATTAGTATTATACCTTCGGCCTACTATATTATATAGCAGTCATTCGGCCTCTGTCAACCAATACCTGACCAGGTCTGTATCGTCACGAGAAGACCTCATCAAAAGTCAATAACTGCTTAAATAAATTATAAGGATTTTTTAACATTTGCCTTGAACGAAGTCAAAGATCTAACACTTTAAAAATCAACGCACGTGCACGTGTTGGTTATTATTACGTTACTGAATCCAGAATAGATCGCTTTCAAGCGTTTACGGTCAACTCACTCTGAGGTACACAATATCAAACTGCGTCTCCACCAATCAGAAATTAAAAAAAAAATTCAGAAAAAAAAAATAGATGTCTCCCCCTCCCTCTTGTTACTTTGACCTTAGGCCAAGATGACATGAAACCTTTGAGTCATGGGCAATACCATACTAAAACATGAAAGTGATTTATTATTCTGTTTCAGGTAAAGCCCAAACATGATTAGCATATAGCATTTCATTATATTAATCATATTTAGTAAAATTGACTTTGGTCACATGACCTCGGATATAGGTGATCTGAAACCTACATTGTAATTGGATTATAAACAACAAAAAACTGAATTAGTCATTGGATACACCGTTCAAATATAAAGCCTAAACATGGTAAGCATAGACAATTTCAGCCTGGACATGATTAGCATATACAATTTCATTACCAAAGTAAGAAGTGACCTGTTGTTTCTCAGGACTAAAT
Organism: Pinctada imbricata; assembly: GCA_033119305.1. Taxonomy (NCBI): domain Eukaryota; kingdom Metazoa; phylum Mollusca; class Bivalvia; order Pterioida; family Pteriidae; genus Pinctada; species Pinctada imbricata. The sequence continues at coordinate 19,554,047 of VSWD01000002.1, forward strand.
GTTTCTTATCACATTGTCCCAAGATCACATGATTATGAGACCTTGGGACAATGTGGTAAGAAACATTTAGTCCCGAGAAACAAAATACTAAAATATGAAAACAATTGTAAGAAGGGTTAAGGGAATATAGCCCAGACAAGATTAATACGTAAAATTTCATTAAAAAGAACTAAATGATCTTGACCTTGGGCACATGACCTTAGGTCAAGATGATAAGAAACCCTCCAACCCTGAGCAACAGCATACTAAAGTATCAGAGTGATCAAGTGTACGATTCCACAGATAGAGCCCAGACTCAATAGCACTTACAATCTCATTAAAAAATGTAATACTTGACCTTGACCTTAGTCATATGATCTTGCATCAAAGTGGTGTAAAACCATTGGGTCATCAGCACCATCATACTTAGATATGAAGTGATCTGATAACGGTTCAAAAGATTAAACCTGGACATAATACACGTAACAAATACAATTTCATTTAAAATAGACTAATTGACCTTGGTCACATGACCTTGAGTCAACATGATGTGAAACCTCATAGGTGATAAGCAACAACCTACTAAAATATGGCAGTAATCTGATAAATAGTAAAAAGAGATACAGCCCCGACGGGATAGCATGTACAATTTCATTAAAATGTACTTAGTAACTTTGACCTTGATCAAATGACCATGGGTCAAGGTGAAACCTTTTGGTCATGAGCAAATACATACTAAAACGAGAAAGCAATCCAGTAAGCGGTCCAAGGGATAAAGCCTAGGCAGGAATGTATGTACAATTTCATTAAAAATGTAGTAAGTGACCTTGGCCTTTGTCACATGACCTTGGGTTAAGGTGATGTGAAGCCTTCGGGTCATAAGCAGCAACATGCTAAAATATAAAAGTGATCCGGCATACAGTTCAGGAGATATAGCCTGGACAGGTATGTATGCATAGTTTCGGGTCATATGGAACAACATACTAAAATATGAAAGTGATCAGGTTAACGGTTCAAGAGTTATACATTGTAACATTGACAGGAATGCACGTACAATTTCATTAAAAAATGCACTAAGTGACCTTGACCTTGGTCACATGACCTTTGGTCAAGGTAATGTGAAACCTTCGGATCATAAGCAACAACATGCTATAATATAAAAGTGATCCGGTAAACAGTTCAAAAGGTATAGCCCGGACAGGAATGTATGCATAATTTCATTAAGAATGTTTAAAGTAACCTTGACCTTGGTCAAATGACCTTGGGTTAAGGTGATGTGAAACCTTCGGGTCATAAACAACAACATACTAAAATATGAAAGTGATCGGGCAAACGGTTCGAGAGATATAGCCCGGACAGGTATGTATGCATAATTTCATTAAAAATGCACGAAGTGACCTTGACCTTGGTCACATGACCTTGGGTCAAAATGATGTGAAACCTTCGGGTCTTAAGGAACAACACACTAAAATATGAAAGTGATCGATCAAACGGTTCAAGAGATATAGCCTGGATAGGAATGTATGTACAATTCCTTTAAAAATGTACTTCTTGATCTTGACCTTGGTCACATGACCTTTGGTTAAGGTGACGTGAAACCTTTAGGTCATAAGCAACAACATACTTTAATATGAAAGTGATCCGGCAAACGGTTCAAGAGATATAGCCTGGACAGGAATGTATTCATAATTTCATTAAAAATACACTAAGTGACCTTGATCTTGCCCACATGGCCTTGGGTCAAGGTGACGTGAAACCTTCGGGTCTTAAGGAATAACATACTAAAATATGAAAGTGATCGGGCAAACGGTTCAAGAGATATAGCCTGGAAAGGAATGTATGTACAATTTCTTTTAAAATGTACTACATGTACTTGATCTTGACCTTGGTCACATGACCTTTGGTTAAGGTGATGTGAAACCTTTGGGTCATAAGCAACAACATACTTTAATATGAAAGTGATCCGGCAAACGGTTCAAGAGATATAGCATGGACAGGAATGTATTCATAATTTCATTAAAAATACACGAAGTGACCTTGATCTTGCTCACATGGCCTTGGGTCAAGGTGACGTGAAACCTTCGGGTCTTAAGGAATAACATACTAAAATATGAAAGTGATCGGGCAAACGGTTCAAGTGATCTAGCCCGGACAGGAATTCATTAATAATTTCATTATTAATGAATTAAGTGACCTTGACCTTGGTCACATGACCTTGGGTCAAGAAGATGTGAAACCTTCGGGTCATAAGCAACAACATACTAGAATATGAAAGTGATCGGGCAAACCGTTCAGGAGATATAGCCCGGACACGATGTTTGACAGACGGACAGACAGTTAGACGGACAGACCGACGGACAGACGACAAAGGCAAAACCAATATGTCTCCTCCTTGTTGGGGGGAGACTTAATAAGGAAAATCGGCTATTATTCATGATCATTGAATAAACTTAAATATTGTACATTCTCCTCAGTAACGTTACAGAATGAAGTTAAGTTGATGGAGTGATGACCTTTTGAGATTATGATAAAACGTATCAGTTTTTTTTTATCAGAGTTGTCCTTCTTTCCACTGCTTACAATTTCTTTAAAGAGATTACTACAAAAGCCGCGTCATGTAATTTAAAGAGTTTCAATAAATTTGCTTTGTTATATTTCGGTTATTTTTTTTCTTACTACTGCAGTATTGATTTTTTTGTATGAAGTTTACATTATCAAAAGAGAAGATGGCAGTTCTTACCTACTTTTTCCCTCATTTATAAGTTAAATCGGAGACGGATGTACGATATTGGTCTTTATTTGTGAATATTAACGTGTATCTTGTTTCGGTGTGACTGATTTTCTTGTTTGTTGGATCGTTCTGTGCGAGTGTTGTTGTGGGAACCTCTCGTGATAACCACAATAATTTGCTCCTAACGCGGCAGATGACCGTCCTTAGTCGGTACCTATTGTTCATTGGCCTTGATGGTTCAAATTTATTTGTAGTCTTTTGCTTTAAGCGTTTTGATGAGTTTCCAATTGGTCTACCTTGTCCCTATTTTATCTGTTATTTGAGATCCCTAGTCCGAGTGTTTTGGTGTGTTGTTGCGGTGATGCTACAGAGTATTTTTGAGAGTTCTCCTCCTTTCTAAGTTGTGTAATCTTAATTTTCACTACATCATTGTATGGCTTGAAGATGTATCATTTTGTTAATAAATGCATTAAGGTATTAGGGGGGTAAAATAACAATATCATCGAAAAGCTAGAAATTATGTACTTCCATATCTTACATATTTTCAGACATTTGGTATTTTTTTAATGTTTCATTCAACTCACCATGAAAGTGTATGAACCCGAACATTGCCGAAATTGTGTGTCTTCGGCAAACTTCGTGAACTTTAATTTTTCTGTTATCAAAACAACCGGAAGTAGAATATTACACCCATAATACCTTAAAGCGTGTTTGAAATGGAATATGTTGCATTTTTGTATGTTTCAGCGCATAAGCTCTCATGGAATCAAATGCCACGACAGCTGTTCATACCTGCAAACTGAACCTGCGATGATCTTAATTTAAACGTATCTTTTGCAAAAAGGAATGACGATTAGATTAAACTAAAAGAATAAATGTTATAATTTGGGTTTTATGAGTACGAAACACACAGCAAGTGTATTTATCGTATTTGATATGCTAATAATGCCAAAGCTGTGCGTTACATATCCATAGCAAAACGTGCGTAGATACTTCTCCTATAAGTATATATCGAAGGAAGAAAAATATCCCTTATAGATCATCTGAAGTAGTATTTCCTTTTTTACTTCCTCACCTCTGTTCGATGTTTCTTCATAAATATTGACGGGAGGATATGAATGCATAATCCTATATGCGGAAGATTATTTGATGCAGATTTTGTATGAAGTTTGGTATGTGTACTTTATTTTCTTGTTAGAACGAAAATTGGCATGATTGATATACTCATCATCAACGGCGGGTGTAGCCAGCCAAACAGGGGATGCTTACTCCGTCCGGACACCTTGTCCCACCTCTAACTTGCTAGGGATCCATCGATGCTCAGTTTAGTTCCCTATTGTGAGTGTCAATGAGATTTTTTGTTAGGATATTCTTTATCTCATCATTGAGAATTTCGATTTGCTTTTCCTTCTAATTACATTTAGGAAAGCCGTATACTAGTGTTCTAGTGTATTCACACTTATTCTCATTACGAACCAACGGAACTGAATGGAACATATCAAGCGAGTACTCGGATAATGAAATATTTCTGTTTCACGAAATTGTTGAAGTTGTCTCAGTAATCTTTATCTTAAATTTGAAAAACAAGACCTCTAGAAAGCTCGTTTCCAGATATGATCGTCTTGTCGTATTTCCTTCGCCTAAGAATAATCGATTTACACAAATGGTTTCTGATTACCGTTAGTCATGTTAGAATAAGTCTAGGTACCTGAAATTGCCATAAGCAGAATAGGTTATAATGCAGTTGGGTATTGTTTATGCAGTAAGCATTTGGAGATTTAAAACAATATATAAAAGAACACCCACAGTTTCGATGCACACAGTGAGACTAACAAGTACATTCTTTTATTGCGAAATATATACTTATCATTATATTTAACATCAATTGTTTAAAGACACTTTTGAGTGATATCTGATTGGATCCTAGTATAGGTTATCATAAAATGTTCATGTTCACATGGCAACATCATTGGTTTGTATGCATTGTGTCGGCATTCACCGTATTGTATGACAATTTGAGTAAAAATATGGATGAACAGATATACATAATTTTCTGAATGTTTAACGATAGTATTTCTTATCTTTTCGGCTATATGCGCAGCACCTTTTCGAGACTGACATAATCATGAAGTAGTTTTATTAAAGCGAGTACAGATGTGTTTTATTTCTATCCTAGATCTTATTCATATGAAAGGCATTTCCATTAATTATGTCAACACTGGATTTGCCATGATCTAACGTCTTTGAAACCGATGAAATGATTTTACCCTTTGAAACAAGATACATGTATCATCGAAACATAATACAACATACTTGTGCAGCATTGATGCATACACGGAAGAACGTAAACTTGAATTTCCGGAAAGATTAGAATAAATACTGATGATATATTGTGTTTAGAAGCATACATAGACATGAATACTAGTGTGTACTACTATTTGTATTCTTATGTAAGGCTGATTGAAATGCGCACAATATTAGGCATTTTATGATTGATATTTGGTCATTCTTTTGCCTTTGCAGTCCACTGAGATATCATTCACCTAGTTTAAGTAAGATAAAGAAGACTTAGTATTTGGCACTTGATTTGAAACATATTTGTAAAATTTCTGTCAACAAATTAAACAATTTATTGGAAAAGGGAAGGGAATGTCTCAAATTTACCTCAAATATAAATCGAAAATATTTCAAGTTTATGGCAGAAAACGACAAGAAGTATAAAATGCTACTTTCCTCAGATGGAAAGTCTACAATTGTAGAGGCGGTAGTGCAGTGGTTTGCACGGTGAAGTACAGACCCATAGGTCGTGGATTCGAATCTCATCGTTGCTAATCTTTGTGATACCATCTTACCTTGGACAAATGCTTCATTCTGCATTGCACTCTCCCAACAAAGGAGTAATTGAGTACCTGGCAAATGAGACGAGCTGCCTATGATAAGCACCTAAACGACAGCCCTCTGTATTTTTCCAAAGGAGTTGAGAATTCATTTAATTGAGGATTACTGACAAGGGTACCCGAAACGTGCATGTCTGGTCCATGCTGCTAATTTATCTGTTCTTATATGATGCTATTGAATTTGAAGACGTCTAACATTTGCACAGATCTTGCAATAGAGATCATGTGCAAGTCGCGTGAGGCTGAAGGGATATTTGTCTATAAATCTGTCTTTTCATATTAAAATGCGCGTAAACATATAAAAGAGTAAATAGGTCGCCGTGACGTTTTCCTAAACTCATTTGTGTCACACTTATGCGTGTGGAGCTCGTAAAAAAGGTTCCCCGCAAGGGGTTTGACAGTAAGTGTTTTGAATATTTTCCCCTGACATGGTCGCCATAGCACTTTCTATACATACAACCGCAGACATTGCATGTATTTTAAATATTGTTTTCATTTTCGTGCGTGAACATCGACGGCGGGCACGGCTAGCCAAACAGGGGATTTTACTCCTCCCGGGCACCTGGCCCCATCCCCTAGCAAGGGGTCCGTCGACGCTCAATTTGGTACTCTGTTTGAGTGCTGTTGAGATAATCGTCAGGATCTTCTTAAACTCATTTAGGATCATGCGGTTTATTTTGCAAAAAGGTACTATTTTAAATTTCTTCTAAACTTCCAAAGATGAGGAAAGGAAAATTGAAAACATTATCAAGAGGGGAGATGTAACCAAAGCCCAGTCCGCCTAGATGATAGTCGAAGCTCAAAAGAATATACAGAGGGTAAACCCGTTCATATAGAATGGTACAGCACAAAATCGATAATTCAGAAAATCAGAAACCAAAGACATACAAAATCAGGATAAAACAGGAACCAAAGCAAACAGACAAAAATCTCCACCACATGAAAAGAAGCGAACTCCCGATACGGGAGTGAGACCAGGTGCCCAGGAGGAGTAAGCATCTCCTGCTTGCATGCAGCACCAGCCGCTTCAATTCGGTAAAACTGTCACATCCGGTTACTTCCATTTCGGAAGACATAGAGTACAATCTTTGGTTGGATGGTTCAAATGGTCTATGACAGAATATCATCCACCATTCTGGAGAGTGGGACATCATAGTGTATGACGAGTTCCCCATATCGACCGTAGAATTTCCACTTTCAAGATAGATCTTCTTTACGCGGACAGTTGATTATATGGATGAGGGGCTTAGTAAAAGGAAATGAACATTAAAAGTTAAAAAAAGGGAAAAATTCTCCAGCATGACCATCCTGCAAACACCCCTCCAAAGAAACAAGAGAGTGACACATAAATGACATCAGTCAAAACTACAAGCCGCAAAAGACTCAATATTCACCAGAACATCATACAAAGCTATCGAAACAGACGTACAGAAACATCAAACATTTACGACAAGACATAAAAGGAAGAAGACTTTAGCAATTAGCAAATGGTGTGGTTATTCGGATTAACGACAAGACATAAAAGTAAGGAGACTTTAGCTATTAACAAATGGTATGGTTATTCGAATTACGTGCGAAAACCCTCCCAGTTATCCGGATACACAGATGTCTCTATAAACATAACACTTATCAGTGTAAGGTGACATCACAAACGAGATAGTTAAACGCAGCGGCTTCTTGTTATACAGATTCTGTGTACATGGATCTAAGATATTTTATGGCATGCGTATAACAGTCTGCGCTCTGCTAGCTGAAGCGAGCGATAGATCAGTCACCCAAGAAGTCTGACCAACTTTCAGATAGGACAGAAAATCATGACCCAGTCTTCTCTGACAAGATTTAAACAAGGCCCGTCATGGAGTCTCGTCGTCACGGTTGGCCAGTGTGCAACGTTATGAAAGACACTGGTACAAAACTGTAGATTTGTCCAGTACAATCCCTAGTGTTTTTGTGATGACTTTAGGATCATATCCTCGGTAAAGCAGGCGACATTCTTTCTCACTGTAAAATGAGTTAAAGAAGATCCTGATGATAATCTCAGTAGCACTCACAATAGAGCACCATGTTGAGCACCGACAGACCCCTAGCAAGCTAGAGGTGGGATCAGGTGTGTAATGTTACTATAGCTATTGGTGTATCCGGATTCTTGAGACCGTCTCCGGCTCGTTAGTTAGAATCAGATTCGTAGTTCCTACGCAAGAAAATTTCAGCAAATTTTCCAGTTTTCGCAATGTTCCATTGCTTTTTATAAGGTTCCTTACCTCCCTGCACCGTGTGTAAGTTTTTTGTACATTATATTTTGTCATGTAAAAGTGTCAGGCGAAATAAGCCATTTTTACTCATGATTTTTACACTTCTCAATTTGGTCAAGCCTGCCCCCATTGTTTATAATGATTCGAACTCATGCAGGCACAGTATAATGTTAGTAAATATATCATAGTTTCTCATATCACATCATATTTGCTGAGACCATTTATTTTTCACACAGTTTTGATTATTTTCTTACACAAAATATTTGATTCAAGCAATTTGTGCATCTGATTTTACAGAATTTATGTGTTTGAATGCTACTTTGCATTTATTTGTATAAAATCATCTACATTTACAAATACGATAGTAGACATATGTACTATTTCATCCAGGATATGATATATGATAATTTGTTATATTGCATGTATGGTACACATTTCTTGTGTCAAGGTCTATTGTATAGGTCAAGGTCAATTAACAGTTAAGTACGGTATGTACTATATATGCATGACATTATTGAGAATATTTTGTAAGAATTCGTAATTTTGTATTTTTCAGTCTTTTACCTCTTCAACACTGGAGGCATTGCACCATATGATGTTCATGATGTTACATAGAGAGGAAATACAAGATAAAACCATAATAAACTTCTCCCTTGTGTTTTAACTCATCATTACTGTTCAAAGTGCTAAGTGTACAGTGTACGAAGTGGTTAACGTTTCGCACAAGGGCGGAATAGTAAAAGAACACGACCGAGGACTTTGAACCACATCATGACTGATCGAGAACCAGAAGAAACCCAGGTGGCTGAAGGGACCCAGGCGACTGAGGATAGGGACGTTGATCCTCAACGCGTCCGTTCCCTTACGGAAAAGGGACAATCCGCATTTGATGAACAATTTAACAAATTACAGGAGATATTCAAAACAATCTGGAAGGAGATGGAAGATCTCATGGTGAATTTCGATACTGAGCAAACTGACAGAAAGTATTTACACGATGTGGAGAAAAACCTGAACAGTTTGAACAAAAAGTTAATAAGTTCATCGGAAAATATTCAATCATTCTTAGGAAAGGCACGCACACAACAGGCTAGTAGATTGTTGGACATGCATTCAGAAGAATATTGCAGACGTTCAAAATTTGTGTATACTTTTCGTGACTCAGTGAATGCCAAATTGCTCGAAGCGGCAGAGGCCCTTTCCGAGAAATTCGCTGTCAGAGCACACCATTCCGAGAAATTTGAAGTTGGATCGCACCATTCATCGAGAGCATCACAGGGGTCCGAAGCCCAACGTAAACGCGCGAAAGCCGAAGCACAAATGGCTCGACTTAAATATCTGGAGGAACAAGCCGCGATTGAAAAGCGAAAGGCAGATATCGAATTGAATTTATCGAAGGAAAAGGAAAAGGCAGCTGTCCAAATGGCAGAAGTTAAAGCGCTCGAAGCGGAAGAAACATACGAAGATGATATGCACAAATGGAACGCTTTCCTAGAAAGGGAACCGTATAATTCTAGGGAAAGGACTCAGCAGTACGTGGACACCCATGCTAATTTTATGACGCAAACTCAGGGACTACCGGTGAATCATTTGAACCCTACAAATATCAGTGAATTTGCGAATGTCCCATCCCATTTACCGTTTAACTTACCGCCACAGCAGTCTGCAATACAGGACATGAGTAATTTCCTCTTAAAAAAGGACCTGCTTATGCACAGGTTTTCACAATTCGACGACTCCCCGATCAATTACTCATCGTGGAAGGCCGGATTTAAAAGTATCATTAATGAACTAAAGGCTACTCCAGTCGAAGAACGTGACTTACTCACCAAATGGCTTGGTACCGAGTCCAAGAAGTTTGCGATTTCAATTCGTGCAGCAAATGTTTATCAGCCTACACAAGGTGTAGCTCTGATTTGGAACCGATTAGAGGATCGCTTCGGCAAACCAGAGATGGTCGAGGCTTCGCTGAAGGCGAAATTGCGTGACTTCCCCAGAGTAACAGATTCAAATCCTGAAAGACTCTATGATCTCTTGGATCTATTACACGAAATCAATTCGAATATGAGTGACAGTCGTTATTCAGGTCTTCTTAGTTACTACGATACTTCTTCCGGGGTCCTACCGATAGTGAGTAAGCTGACGAATCAGCTACAAGAAAAGTGGGCTAACCGAGCGTCGCAATATAAACGTACTCATAAAGTGCCCTTCCCACCATTCATATTCTTCATTCAGTTCATGCAGGAAATGTGCGAGCTAAAAAATGACCCAGGATTACGTATAAGTCAAAGGAGTTTTAGTAATACTGGAGAAAAGAAAAAGGACGGCGTTAGACTCGTAGTAAGGAAATCCTCGCTTGAAGAGGACGAAACGAAGCAGAAAAATTTTAGTAAGCGGTGTCCAATTCACAAATCGGAACATTCTTTAGAAAAGTGTCGTTTGTTTCTCGGGATGACGTTATCAAACAAGCGTGAGTTCTTAAAGAGTAAAGAACTGTGTTTTCGCTGCTGTAAAGGGAAGCATAGAGCGAAAAACTGCCGATCGAGGGTCAAATGCGAAACATGTAACAGTAATCGCCATATTACCTGCATGCATCCCGAAGGGGAACCCCCTAACAATGACGGTGGGGAGACAACTCCCAAGGAGGAACAATCACAACAGGACGTGGTTACAAAATGTACACAACTTTGCGGAAGTGATACAGGAAGCAGGTCGTGCGGAAAAGTTATCTTAGTGAATGTCTATCCGAAAGGACAACCTAACAAAGCTACTCGCATGTATGCTCTAATAGATGATCAGAGCAATAAAACTCTAGCTACATCTAAATTCTTCGACATCTTCAACCTACAAGGAGATCCTAGGGTATTCACTCTTTCATCATGCAGTGGTAGCGTCACATTTTCTAGCAGGACGGCTGAGGACTTCATAGTGGAGCCCTTATCAGGAGAAGTACAAATACAGATTCCTAGGATCATAGAACTAGATGGTATCCCTAACAACAGACAGGAGATTCCGACTCCAGACGTTGCCTTAGCATATCCGTATATGTCAGACATATCACCTTTCATACCTGAAAAAGACCAATCAGCTGACATACTTCTTCTCATCGGAAGGGACGTTATTCAAGCACATCACGTTTTGGATCAACGAATGGGGCCAGATAACTCACCTTTTGCGCAAAAATTGCATTTAGGCTGGACAATCATCGGCGAAGTTTGTCTCAAAGGTACACATAGGCCAAAGGACATCACAGTGAGAAAAACTCACCTTTTAAGCAATGGCCGTAATACCTTGCTTGAACCTTGCGAGGCCCAGTTTTCAGTAAAGGACGAAACCCTTTTGTATAGTCATGATGTGTTTCATACTACTAGGTCAGACGAGAAACCTGGACTATCATCAGAGGATAGGGAATTTTTGGATATCATGACTAAGGAGCTACACACTGATATTGATGGCAAATGGACTGCTCCTTTGCCATTTCGCCCGAATAGACCAAGGCTACCAAATAACCACGGGCAAGCTCTTCGGAGAGCTATGATCTTAGATGCCTCACTCAAGAAGGATCCGACAAAGAGAGATCATGCCGTTGAGTTTATGCGCAATATCATAGAGAAAGGGCATGCTGAACCAGCCCCACCTTTAAGGCCAGAGGAAGAATGTTGGTATCTTCCAATTTTCGGGATTTATCACCCAATGAAACCGGGAAAAATTCGGATGGTATTTGATTCATCGGCAAAGTTTCAGGACATATCATTGAATTCTGTTCTTCTTACGGGTCCAGACCTAACAAACAGCCTAATCGGCGTATTAATGCGGTTTCGCATGGACAAAATCGCCGTAACAGCAGATATAGAACATATGTTCCATTGCTTTGGTGTTTCCGAAAAACACCGCAATTACCTAAGATTTTTATGGTATACAGACAATGATACTAACAAACCGCTCATGGAGTACCGCATGAAGGTGCATGTTTTTGGTAATACTACATCACCAGCAGTGGCCACATACGGACTTCGTCAAGCCGCACTTACCGCTGAACCTATATATGGTACCGATATGCGTGAATTCGTGGAAAGGAACTTTTATGTTGATGATGCGCTTGTATCTTTACCGTCCGCAAGCAATGCGATAGACCTTATCCAACGTACACAAGGAAGCCCTAATGGCAAACGGAAATCTTCGTTTACATAAGATCGCATCAAATGATCACGAAGTGATGGAAAACTTCCCTGCGAGGGACTTAGCCAAGGAATTGATTGACTTGGATCTCACCAAAGAAAACTTACCTTCCCAAAGGAGTTTGGGTCTTGTTTGGGACCTTCAAGAGGATGCATTTGGATTCAAAGTTAACTTACAAGAGAAGCCATTTACTCGTAGAGGGGTATTATCATGCATTAATAGTCTGTACGACCCTTTAGGCTTCATTTCACCAGTGTCTATCAAGGGTAAACTTCTTCTTAGAGAAATGATACAAACACCGTGCGTAGATTGGGACGATCCGTTACCCGATGAATACCTCAGCAGATGGCTTACCTGGACTCGATCTTTAAGTCTTCTCGAAGCCATGAAGATACCGAGATCGTACTTACCTATAGGATTCTCAGAGCTGAAACAAAAAAGAGTACTTATATTCACGGACGCATCCGAACTTGCTATTGCTTCAGTAGCCTACCTTTACGATGTTAGTGAATCTGGAAACATCAACCTTGGCTTCATAATGGGCAAGGCAAAAGTTGCTCCAAAACCCGCAACCTCGATACCTAGACTTGAGTTATGCGCAGCTGTCCTTGGAGTTGAGATAGCTACAATCATCAGAGACCAGCTAGACATTAGTTACGAAAATTTCAGCTTCTTCACTGACAGTAGAATAGTCTTAGGCTATATTTACAATCGTTCGAGACGATTTCTGATCTATGTTAGTAACCGTGTGCAACGCATTCTTAATTTTGCACCAGCCTCTCATTGGAACTACGTACCATCTGAACATAACCCGGCTGACCATGGAACAAAACACACATATGACAGAGCTCTCTACGACTCTTGGTTGTCAGGCCCTCTCACATGGCTTCGTTCAGAATCAGATCTAGAAAAGGACAGTACGGATACCTTTGACCTCATCGACCCGGAATCCGACAAGGAAGTAAAACAGGAAATTCAGGCAATGAAATCCGAAGCGTCCGATACATTTCTATGGGGACCTGTTTTTGAGAAATTTCCGTCATGGAAGAAACTTGTGTCCTTCATAGCTATGTTGAAGTCCTTCATCCGAAGAAGGAAGGATATATCCGTAGACACAGACCCTTCAACTATTCGTAAGGACGCAGAGAAATTCATTATCAGACAAACTCAAAGGGAGTGCTTCGAAAAGGAAATCAGCGCTTTGCGCACCGATAAACCACTTCCTAAGAACAGCTCTGTTTCTCGTTTGAACCCGTATTTAGACTCTGATGGTCTTCTTTGCGTTGGCGGTCGTTTATCACATGCCGAAATTGATGTCGTGCAAAAGTACCCTCTTCTTATCCCTGGAAGTCATTATATCGCAAAGCTTTTAGTTCTGCATTATCATCGCACTGTGTATCACCAGGGACGTCATTTTACAGAGGGCGCTATACGAAATGCAGGCTTCTGGATAACGAGTGCGAAGCGCCTTGTATCATCGATCATATATAAATGTGTTCATTGCCGCAGGATAAGGGGTAAATTGCTTTCCCAGAAAATGGCGGATCTTCCTCCAGAACGGCTCAAATCTTCGCCCCCCTTCACATATGTTGGCGTAGACTGTTTTGGACCCTGGACCGTAAGTACTCGACGTACACGCGGTTGAAGTGCCGAGTCTAAAAGATGGGCAGTATTGTTTACTTGCATGTGCTCGAGAGCAATGCATATTGAGATTCTTGAGCAAATGACAACAGCGTCATTCATCAACGCTCTTAGAAGATTCTATGCAATACGCGGAAATGTCAAGGAATTCTTTTCGGACCGAGGAACCAATTTTGTTGGATGCTGCAACACACTCGGAATTCCGGCCATTAATGTAGAAGACCCATCAATCAAGGACTTTCTTTCCGACAAAGAAACTGTCTGGAAATTTAATACACCTTTCTCGTCAAACATGGGCGGTGCCTGGGAAAGGCTAATTGGAGTTACTCGCCGTATCTTGGACGCAATGCTATATGAAGTGCGACACACAAAACTTACCCATGAGGTTCTCACAACCTTCTTCGCTGAAGTGACGGCTATAATCAATAACAGACCATTGGTTGCCCTGGATAGTGACGCCGAGTCACCATTTGTGTTAACACCAAACATCTTATTGACACAAAAGACTGAGGATGTTTGCGAGGTTCCGATGAACCTAGATGTTCGCGACTTATACAGCTCCCAATGGAAATTCGTGCAAGTGCTCGCTCAAAGATTCTGGGACCAATGGCACAAGCAATATTTGCAGAGTTTGCAACCGCGCAAAAAGTGGACCGATAAACAGCCTAATATTGAAATCGGTGACATTGTCCTTCTTAAGGATGAAGGCCAACACAGAAACAATTGGCCTATTGGTCGTGTATCACAAATATTTCCAAGTAGAGACAACTTAGTCCGTAAAGTTGAGATTACCACATTTAGGAATGGTACTAAGCGCTCTTACATTCGACCTATAACACAAGTTGTTCTTTTGGTAGGATCTGGTGAATGAGCTCTGTATTCATGTTTGTAGCAGAGTCTGATTTTTCAGTAACTGTACCTTATATGATTTGTCCTTATGAGAACTATATTGTAAACTTACTATTTTTTAACCTTTAGTATTGATCACTCAAAATTTTTGATTGGTGTCAGAAGTGGGAAATTATAAATTTATTCCTCAGATAAGGAATGCTACTTTTGGTATCTTTGTATCACCTTTTCATTGTACATGTAATTTTTTGTTGAATTTTTGAATTTTTGTTTGATTTTGACAAATCAGGCGGGGAGTGTAATGTTACTATAGCTATTGGTGTATCCGGATTCTTGAGACCGTCTCCGGCTCGTTAGTTAGAATCAGATTCGTAGTTCCTACGCAAGAAAATTTCAGCAAATGTTCCAGTTTTCGCAATGTTCCATTGCTTTTTATAAGGTTCCTTACCTCCCTGCACCGTGTGTAAGTTTTTTGTACATTATATTTTGTCATGTAAAAGTGTCGGGCAAAATAAGCCATTTTTACTCATGATTTTTACACTTCTCAATTTGGTCAAGCCTGCCCCCATTGTTTATAATGATTCGAACCCATGCAGGCACAGTATAATGTTAGTAAATATATCATAGTTTCTCATATCACATCATATTTGCTGAGACCATTTATTTTTCACACAGTTTTGATTATTTTCTTACACAAAATATTTGATTCAAGCAATTTGTGCATCTGATTTTCCAGAATTTATGTGTTTGAATGCTACTTTGCATTTATTTGTATAAAATCATCTACATTTACAAATACGATAGTAGACATATGTACTATTTCATCCAGGATATGATATATGATAATTTGTTATATTGCATGTATGGTACACATTTCTTGTGTCAAGGTCTATTGTATAGGTCAAGGTCAATTAACAGTTAAGTACGGTATGTACTATATATGCATGACATTATTGAGAATATTTTGTAAGAATTCGTAATTTTGTATTTTTCAGTCTTTTACCTCTTCAACACTGGAGGCATTGCACCATATGATGTTCATGATGTTACATAGAGAGGAAATACAAGATAAAACCATAATAAACTTCTCCCTTGTGTTTTAACTCATCATTACTGTTCAAAGTGCTAAGTGTACAGTGTACGAAGTGGTTAACGTTTCGCACAAGGGCGGAATAAGGTGCCCGGGAGGAGAAAGCATCCCCTGTTGGTTAGCCGCACCCGCCGTACACGTTAATGCACGAAAATGAACACAGTATATAAAATGCATGCACTGTCTGACGTTATGTCTATATAGAAAGTGCTATGGCGACCATGTCAGGGAAATATATTCAAGACATGTAAAAATTTTGTAAAGTAAACTATTAATATTGGAAAAATCCTTTATATTTACTCGTAGATTATTGGAGGATCCGATGTTAGTACAGTAGTAGATTATAAAAGCAATTTGATAAATAATAAAGGTATTAATTTAAAACTTCTTAAAATTCAATAGCATCATTAAAGACCTGATAAATTTACAGCATGGACCAGAGTCATGCACGTTTCGGGTACTAAACCCTCGTCAGTGATCCTAAGTCTAAACAATGTAATATGGCCAAAACGTATGAAAATTATTATGTCCAAAAATGTTCCAAAAGACGTGGCAGAATGGGTGGGATATGATGCTACAGGACCCACGTTTTAGAAATTTCAAGAAATTTTGTAAGAGAAAATTTCAAATGCGTTGAAGAGACAGACAATCAACCGAAGTTGATCGAACTTGGCTACATGTGCCCTTGGGGACTTTTGGTTCACCAGCAGTGACACCCACCAAGTAGTTCAAATGAAAAACGTCTTCAAATTCAATCGCATCATTTAAGACCGGATAAATTTACAGCATGGACCAGACATGCACGTTTCGAGTACTAAACCCTCGTCAGTGATCCTAAGTCTAAACAATATAATATGGCCAAAACGTATGAAAATTATTATGTCCAAAAATGTACCAAAAGACGTAGCAGAATGGGTGGGATATGATGCTACAGGACCCACGTTTTAGAAATTTAGAAATATACCCTTATATGGAATAAATTAATTTTTTTTACGAATTCTCATTTACCTATTGATTGATTAGTATTATACCTTCGGCCTACTATATTATATAGCAGTCATTCGGCCTCTGTCAACCAATACCTGACCAGGTGTGTATCGTCACGAGAAGACCTCATTAAAAGTCAATAACTGCTTAAATTAATTATAAGGATTTTTTAACATTTGCCTTGCACATGTAATGATACGCGAAGTCAAAGATCTAACACTTTAAAAATCAACGCACGTGCACGTGTTGGTTATTATTACGCCACTGAATCCAGAATAGACCGCTTTCAAGAGTTTACGGTCAACTCACTCTGAGGTACACAATATCTAACTGCGTCTCCACCAATCAGAAATTAAAAAAAAAATTCAGAAAAAAATAGATGTCTCCCCCTCCCTCTTGTTACTTTGACCTAAGGCCAAGATGACATGAAACCTTTGAGTCATGGGCAATACCATACTAAAACATGAAAGTGATTCATTATTCTGCTTCAGGTAAAGCCCAAACATGATTAGCATATAGCATTTCATTATATTAAGCATATTTAGTAAAATTGACTTTGGTCACATGACCTCGGATATAGGTGATCTGAAACCTACATTGTAATTGGATTATGAGCAACAAAAAACTGAATTAGTCATTGGATACACCGTTCAAAATATAAAGCCTAAACATGGTAAGCATAGACAATTTCAGCCTGGACATGATTAGCATATACAATTTCATTACCAAAGTAAGAAGTGACCTGTTGTTTCTCAGGACTAAATGTTTCTTATCACATTGTCCCAAGGTCACATGATTATGTGACCTTGGGACAATGTGATAAGAAACATTTAGTCCCGAGAAACAAAATACTAAAATATGAAAACAATTGTAAGAAGGGTTAAGGGAATATAGCCCAGACAAGATTAATACGTAAAATTTCATTAAAAAGAACTTGACCTTGGGCACATGACCTTAGGTCAAGATGATAAGAAACCCTGAGCAACAGCATACTAAAGTATCAGAGTGATCAAGTGTACGATTACACAGATAGAGCCCAGACTCAATAGCATTTACAATTTCATTAAAAAATGTAATACTTGACCTTGACCTTAGTCATATGATCTTGGATCAAAGTGGTGTAAAACCATTGGGTCATCAGCACCATCATACTTAAATATGAAGTGATCTGATAACGGTTCAAAAGATTAAACCTGGACATAATACACGTAACAAATACAATTTCATTTAAAATAGACTAATTGACCTTGGTCACATGACCTTGAGTCAACATAATGTGAAACCTTTAGGTGATAAGCAACAACCTACTAAAATATGACAGTAATCTGATAAATAGTTAAAAGAGATACAGCCCCGACGGGATAGCATGTACAATTTCATTAAAATGTACTTAGTAACTTTGACCTTGATCAAATGACCATGGGTCAAGGTGAAACCTTTTGGTCATGAGCAAATACATACTAAAACGAGAAAGCAATCCAGTAAGCGGTCCAAGGGATAAAGCCTAGGCAGAAATGTATGTACAATTTCATTAAAAATGTAGTAAGTGACCTTGGCCTTTGTCACATGACCTTGGCTTAAGGTGATGTGAAGCCTTCGGGTCATAAGCAGCAACATGCTAAAATATAAAAGAGATCCGGCAAACAGTTCAGGAGATATAGCCTGGACAGGTATGTATGCATAGTTTCGGGTCATATGAAACAACATACTAAAATATGAAAGTGATCAGGTTAACGGTTCAAGAGTTATACATTGTAACTCAGACAGGAATGCACGTACAATTTCATTAAAAATGCACTAAGTGACCTTGACCTTGGTCACATGACCTTTGGTCAAGGTAATGTGAAACCTTCGGATCATAAGCAACAACATGCTTTAATATAAAAGTGATCCGGTAAACAGTTCAGAAGGTATAGCCCGGACAGGAATGTATGCATAATTTCATTAAAAATGTTTAAAGTAACCTTGACCTTGGTCAAATGACCTTGGGTTAAGGTGATGTGAAACCTTCGGGTCATAAACAACAACATACTAAAATATGAAAGTGATCGGGCAAACGGTTCGAGAGATATAGCCCGGACAGGAATGTATGCATAATTTCATTAAAAATGCACGAAGTGACCTTGACCTTGGTCACATGACCTTGGGTCAAAATGATGTGAAACCTTCGGGTCTTAAGGAACAACACACTAAATATGAAAGTGATCGATGAAACGGTTCAAGAGATATAGCCTGGATAGGAATGTATGTACAATTCCTTTAAAAGTGTACTGCTTGATCATGCCCTTGGTCACATGACCTTTGGTTAAGGTGATGTGAAACCTTTGGGTCATAAGCAACAACATACTTTAATATGAAAGTGATCCGGTAAACGGTTCAAGAGATATAGCCTGGACAGGAATGTATTCATACTTTCATTAAAATACACTAAGTGACCTTGACCTTGCCCACATGACCTTGGGTCAAGGTGACATGAAACCTTTGGGTCTTAAGGAATAACATACTAAAATATGAAAGTGATCGGGCAAACGGTTCAAGAGATATAGCCTGGAAAGGAATGTATGTACAATTTCTTTAAAAATGTACTACTTGATCTTGACCTTGGTCACATGACCTTTGGTTAAGGTGATGTGAAAACTTTGGGTCATAAGCAACAACATACTTTAATATGAAAGTGATCGGGCAAACGGTTCAAGAGATCTAGCCCGGATAGGAATGCATTCATAATTTCATTATTAATGAATTAAGTGACCTTGACCTTGGTCACATGACCTTGGGTCAAGGTGATGTGAAACCTTCGGGTCATAAGCAACAACATACTAAAATATGAAAGTGATCGGGCAGACCGTTCAGGAGATATAGCCCGGACACGATGTGTGACAGACGGACAGACAGACAGATGGACAGACTGACGGACAGACGACGAAGGCAAAACCAATATGTCTCCTCCTCGTTGGGGGAGACTTAATAAGGAGAATCGGCTATTATTCATGATCATTGAATAAACTTAAATATTGTACATTCTCCTCAGTAACGTTACAGAATGAAGTTAAGTTGATAGAGTGATGACCTTTTGAGATTATGATAAAAGGTATCAGTTTTTTTTATCAGAGTTGTCCTTCTTTCCACTGCTTACAATTTCTTTAAAGAGATTACTACAAAAGCCGCGTCATGTAATTTAAAGAGTTTCAATAAATTTGCTTTGTTATATTTCGGTTATTTTTTTTTCTTACTACTGCAGTATTGATTTTTCTGTATGAAGGGCATACAGTTTACATTGTTAAAGAGAAGATGGCAGTTCTTACCTACCTTTTCCCTCATTTATAAGTTAAATCGGAGACGGATGTACGAAATTGGTCTTATTTGTGAATGTTATACGAGTATCTTGTTTCGGTGTGACTGATTTTCTTGTTTGTTGGATCGTTCTGTGCGAGTGTTGTTGTGGGAACCTCTCGTGATAACCACACAGTATTTGCTTCTAACGCGGCAGATGGCCGTCCTTAGTCGGTACCTATTGTTCATTGGCCTTGATGGTTCAAATTTATTTGTAGTCTTTTGCTTTAAGCGTTTTGATGAGTTTCCAATTGGTCTACCTTGTCCCCGAGGGAACATGTAGCCAAGTTCGATGAACTTCGGTTGATCGTCTGTCTCTTAAACGCATTTGAAATTTTCTGTTACAAAATTTGTTGAAATTTCTAAAACGTGGGTCCTGTAGCATCATATCCCACCCATTCTGCTACGTCTTTTGGTACATTTTTGGACATAATAACTTTCATACTTTTTGGCCATTTTACATTGTTTAGACTTAGGATCACTGACGAGGGTTTAGTACCCAAAACATGCATGTCTGGTCCATGCTGTAAATTTATCAGGTCTTAAATGATGCTATTGGATTTGAAGACGTTTAACAATTGTCCCTATTTTATCTCTTATATGAGCTCCCTTGTCCGAGTGTTTTGGTGTGTTGTTGCGGGTGATGCTACCGAGTATTTTTGGAGATCTCCTCTTTTCTAAGTTGTGTAATCTTATCTTTCACTATATCATTGTATGGCTTGAAGATGTATCATTTTGTTAATAAATGCATTAAGGTATTAGGGGTAAAATAACAATATCATCGAAAAGCTAGAAATTATGTTCTTCCATATCTTACATATTTTCAGATATATTTTAATGTTTCGTTCAACTCGCCATGAAAATGTATGGTCACGAACATTGCCGAAGTCGTGCGTCTTCGGCCAACTTCGTGGTATTTAATTGTTCTTTTATCAAAACAACCGAAAGTAGAGTATTATATCCCTAATGCCTTGAAGCGCTTTTGAAATGGAATGTGTTGCATTTTTGTATGTATCAGCGCATAAGCTCTCATGGAATCAAATGCCATGACAGCTGTTCATACCTGCAAACTGAACCTGCGATGATCTTAATTTAAACGTGTCTTTTGCAAAAAGAATTGACGATTAGATTAAACTAAAAGAATAATGTGATAATTTGGGTTTTATGAGTACGAAACACACAGCAAGTGCATTTATCGTATTTGATATGCTAATAATGCCAAAGCTGTGTGTTACATATCCATAGCATAATATGAGTAGATACTTCTCCTGTTAGTATATATCGAAGGAAAAAAAATATCCCTTATAGATCATCTCAAGTAGTATTTTCCTTTTTTACTTCCTCACCTCTGTTCGATGTTTCTTCATAAATATTGACGGGAGGATATGAATGCATAATCCTATATGCGGAAGATTATTTGATGCAGATTTTGTATGACGTTAGGTATGTGTACTTATTTTCTTGTAAGAGAAAAAAACAATGGCATGATTGATATCCCTATCCTGAACGGCGGGTGTGGCTAGCCAAACAGGGGATGCTTACTCCTCCCGGACACCTGGTCCCACCTCTAACTGGCTAGGGATCCATCGATGCTCAGTTTAGTTCTCTATTGTGAGTGTCAATGAGATTTTTTTGTCAGGATATTCTTGTATCTCATCATTGAGAATTTCGATTTGCTTTTCCTTCTATTACATTTAGGAAAGCCGTATACTAGTGTTCTGGTGTATTCACACTTATTCTCATTACGAACCAACGGAACTGAATCGAGCATATTAAACGAGTACTCGGATATAAAATATTTCTGTTTCACGAAATTGTTGAAGTTGTCACAGTAATCTTTATCGTAAATTTGAAAAACAAGACCTCTAGAAAGCTTGTTTCCAGATATGATCGTCTTGCTGTATTTTTCGCCTAAAAATAATTGATGTACACAAATGGTCTCTGATTACCGTTAGTCATGTTAGAATAAGTCTAGGTACCTGAAATTGCCATAAGCAGAATAGGTTATAATGCAGTTGGATATTCATTTGGAGATTTAAAAAAATATATAAAAGAACACCCACAGTTTCGATGCACAGTGAGACTAACAAGTACATTCTTTTATTGCGAAATATATACTAATCATTATACTTAACATCAATTGTTTAAAGACACTTTTGAGTGATATCTGATTGGATCCTAGTATAGGTTATCATAAAATGTTCATGTTCACATGGCAACATTATTGGTTTTTATGCATTGTGTCGGCATTCACCGTATTGTATGACAATTTGAGTAAAATATGGATGACAGATATACATAATTTTTCTGAATGTTTAACGATAGTATTTCTTATCTTTTCGGCTATATGCGCAGCACCTTTTCGAGACTGACATAATCATGAAGTAGTTTATTAAAGCGAGTACAGATGTGTTCTATTTCTATCCTAGATCTTATTCATATGAAAGGCATTTCCATTAATTATGTCAACACTGGATTTGCCATGATCTAACGTCTTTGAAACCGATGAAATGATTTTACCCTATGAAACAAGATACATCTATCATCGAAACATAATACAACATACTTGTGCAGCATTGATGCATACACGGATGAACGTAAACTTGAATTTCCGGAAAGATTAGAATAAATACTGATGATATTGTGTTTAGAAGCATACATAGACATGAATACTAGTGTGTACTACTATTTGTATTCTTATGTAAGGCTGATTGAAATGCGCACAATATTAGGCATTTATGATTGATATTGGTCATTCTTGCCTTTGCAGTCCACTGAGATATATTCACCTAGTTTAAGTAAGATAAAGAAGACTTAGTATTTGGCACTTGATTTGAACATATTTGTAAAATTTCTGTCAACAAATTAAACAATTTTGGAAAAGGGAAGGGAATGTCTCAAATTTACCTCAAATATAAATCGAAAATATTTCAAGTTTATGGCAGAAAACGACAAGGAGCATAAAATGTTACTTTCTTAAGATGGAAAGTCTACAATTGTAGAGGCGGTAGTGCAGTGGTTTGCACGGTGAAGTACAGACCCATAGGTCGTGGATTCGAATCTCATCGTTGCTAATCTTTGTGATACCATCTTACCTTGGACAAATGCTTCATTCTGCATTGCACTCTCCCAACAAAGGAGTAATTGAGTACCTGGCAAATGAGACGAGCTGCCTATGATAAGCACCTAAACGACAGCCCTCTGTATTTTTCCAAAGGAGTTGAGAATTCATTTAATTGAGGATTACTGACAAGGGTACCCGAAACGTGCATGTCTGGTCCATGCTGCTAATTTATCTGTTCTTATATGATGCTATTGAATTTGAAGACGTCTAACATTTGCACAGATCTTGCAATGGAGATCATGTGCAAGTCGCGTGAGGCTGAAGGGATATTTGTCTATAAATCTGTCTTTTCATATTAAAATGCGCGTAAACATATAAAGAGTAAATAGGTCGCCGTGACGTTTTCCTAAACTCATTTGTGTCACACTTATGCGTGTGGAGCTCGTAAAAAAGGTTCCCCGCAAGGGGTTTGACAGTAAGTGTTTTGAATATTTTCCCCTGACATGGTCGCCATAGCACTTTCTATACATACAACCGCAGACATTGCATGTATTTAAATATTGTTTTCATTTTCGTGCGTGAACATCGACGGCGGGCACGGCTAGCCAAACAGGGATGTTACTCCTCCCGGGCACCTGGCCCCATCCCCTAGCAAGGGGTCCGTCGACGCTCAATTTGGTACTCTTTTGAATGCTGTTGAGATAATCGTCAGGATCTTCTTAAACTCATTTAGGATCATGCGGTTTATTTTGCAAAAAGGTACTATTTTAAATTTCTTCTAAACTTCCAAAGATGAGGAAAGGAAAATTGAAAACATTATCAAGAGGGGAGATGTAACCAAAGCCCAGTCCGCCTAGATGATAGTCGAAGCTCAAAAGAATATACAGAGGGTAAACCCGTTCATATAGAATGGTACAGCACAAAATCGATAATTCAAAAATCAGAAACCAAAGACATACAAAATCAGGATTAAACAGGAACCAAAGCAAACATACAAAAACCTCCACTACATGAAAAGAGGCGAACTCCCGATAAGGGAGTGAGACCAGGTGCCCAGGAAGTAATCTCCTGCTTGCATGAAGCACCCACCGCTTCAATTCGTTAGAACTTTCACATCCGGTTACTTCCATTTCGGAAAACATAGAGTACAATCTTTGGTTAGATGGTTCAAATGGTCTATGACAGAATATCATCCACCATTCTCACCGCGTGGGATCGAAACGTATGGTGTTGTGCTTTCTTACATAGTTTTTTTGGTATTTTCTTATTTTCTAAATTAAACTTTACAAAACTGAACAGCGGTTGCAGTAGGGCAACTCCTTATAAATCAATCCATATCGTCCAGGTATATGGAAAGTTCATAGTTTTCGCAACACTTCAATAGTTTGTAGACTACAGAAAATAATTCCTTCTGACGAACTCTCGAAGTGTTTGCAAAAACGACAGACTTTTCAGATATAAACGATATGGACTTACTTATTAGACATTTCTCTACTGCAACGTCTCATTAGTTTTGGCAGTATGACTTAAACGATGAGAAAACATCAAAATTCTCCGTAAAGAATCACAACATCATACGTTTCGATCCCACGCGGTGATTCTGGAGAGTGGGACATCATAGTGTATGACGAGTTCCCCATATCGACCGTAGAATTTCCACTTTCAAGATAGATCTTCTTTACGCGGACAATTGTTTATATGGATGAGGGGCTATAGGTTGATTTTGGCCTCAGCAATCGTAATTAACGTATCCAATGTACAAATAGAGATCTGGCTGACGTCTCGTCCATTTAAAAAGTGTTAAAATTATTTCGGTAATCTTCGGCAGTGTCTCAATAGTTTCCGTGGCTTGAGCGAAGGTCGACATGTTGACCTTTTATGATAGAAACCATTTTTTTGTGTTGTATTAGGTATATTTAGGTAAAATATGAAAATTCTAACTATACAATACACTGATATTTATTTGTACAGCGGATACCTTAAATTTATTTTTACACGAATGAATAATTAGTTTTATGTAAAATTTATCATAACAATTTTCGATAAATGCGACATGGTACTTATAATTTCATATGATATAATCTCAAATTTCCTGCATAGTCTCTATGCCTAAAAGTCACAGCTTTCCTGATCGTACCAATACAACAAGGAAATAATATGTGTTTATGAAAATCATAACATGGATATCATTCATTGGGAACAACGTTTCAGGATGTAGAATAACTGAATAACTGAACATGTCTCATTTGATTTCGAGATTTGAAGACGTTTAACATTTCAGTGAGTACTTTTAGATCCTCTAAATTAAATAAATTTCAAGAAAAAATCCATCAATCGAACAATCTATTGAGCTTTGTTGTAAGTAAAGTGATTGCTGCTCATATAGTATATTTTACAGAATAGAGAAATGACAGGCAACTACGTAGGAATTTCAAATTCTATGCCTATCTTTCATATGACTAGTATGTAATATTAATATGTACAAAAAGCAGAATGATATGACATTATAGTTTTACATTTATATGAAACATGGTACTTATGACCTTGCGAGGGAATAAGTATACTGTACAGTGAAGTTGATAGGACAAGATGAAGAAACGACAAGGATGAAACCTTAATGTAAGGCAAGGACTATACCATTTTAGCAAATTAATACACAACAATAATGACCTGGACAACTTTTACATGTATGTTTAACATCATCTTCGCTTCTTTATGGAGGTATTTGGTATTATGGTAGGCCACCGATCTAACAAACGCTCGTCTTGTGGTCCTCTTCCACTTGGAAATCTTCAATCGACTACTACTTTGAAATCTATGCGAGACCATTCAGTGGGATTTTCCCCAGTAAAATGCATAATCCAGTTAATGCAATACCCAAAACACTTCAATTTCCGATTTTTCATGATATTTCCTCAAAGATACAAAATGAAGGTGAACAAATAGTAAATGTTGGTTGTTGTTTTACATGACGTGACTTCTCTTTTTAACTCATTTGTGTCACATTTATGCCCTTTGTCGTGTGGAGCTCGTAAAAAAGTTCCCCGCGAGGGGTTTGACAGTCTTTCTAATGTTCTCCCTAACAGTGTCGACATAACACTTTCTATATAGACATAACCTAAGAGAGTGCGTGTATTTTAGATATTGATTCATTTTCATGCGTAAACATCGACAGCTGGTGCGGCTAGCCAAACAGGGAGTGCTTACCCCTCCTGGGCACCTCGTCCCACCTCTAGCTTTCTAGGGGTGCGTCGATGATCATTTTTGTGCTCTATTGTGAGTGCTGTTGAGATTATCGTCGGGATTTTCTTAAACTCATTAAAATATACACATCATATATAGTATAATGTTCCTCGGTTTATTTTCTGATATCAGATTGCGCTAACCGTTGTGAAGTTCTCCCGTATGTAGTTTTACTTTGTGACTTTTCTACCGAATTGACGTTGCGGGTGTTGTATGCAAGCAGGAGATGCTCACTCTTCCTGGGCACCTTATCCCACTACTTCGCATGAAGGGAGTTCACTTCACTTCATATGGTAGATTTTTTAAAATTTCTGCTCCTTTGCCTTATTTCTGGTTTCATCCTCGTTTGAATGCCCTTGGTTAGATGATTTTTCAACCGACGATTTTGTACTTCTTAATAGGCATTTGGTTTTGTCCATATTTGTCAATAAGTACTTTAATAGCAAAGCGACAATTTTGAGAAAAGAAGCTTAGTTTCAAGTTTAAATTTGGTTTTATATTCAGCCTGATAATCCCTCCTTTCAAGAATAACTATCGTAGAAAAATATAAGTGTCGGATTTCGTTTCAACTTGGTAAAAAGAGGGAAAATCTTGAAAACTTTAAACGAAAAATGTATTGTTGACAATTTCAAAAGAATACTTCATGACAATGTATCGTGACAAGACCTTTCCTGGCGATCCGATTGTGACATGTCGAAATAAAAATACATATGGTCTTTAAAGTAATAAAAATTAAATATATTCATAAAAGAAGGGAGGGGATATCCAACTAGACCAGGTTGCAGTACCAACAGCAAAACACTCGATGCGAAAACACAGAGAGGACGTGTTCCGTAAGAGACAAACGACATATAAACATAAAACACACTTGGATGAAGTGTTAAACGTCTTTAAATTCAATAGCATCATTTAAAACCTGATAAATTTACAGCATGGTCCAGACATGCACGTTTCGGGTACTAAACCCTCGTCAGTGATCCTCAGTCTAAACAATGTAATATGGCCAAAAAGTATGAAAATTATTATGTCCAAAAATGTACCAAAAAGACGTAGCAGAATGGGTGGGATATGATGCTACAGGAGCCACGTTTTTGAAGTTTCAAGAAATTTTGATACAGAAATTTCAAATGCGTTGAAGAGACAGACGATCAACCAAAGTTGACCGAACTTGGCAAAGATTAGACAAGTGATGTACGATAGTGAAACTCAGATACAACAAACTAAACACGCAAAATTGATACAAATTGAAAGTGAATTTTAACTTCCCCTCATAATATTGAATGTTAATCTCCCTCGTAAGGAAATTAAATGACGTGTTGCAGGAGATGTATGTTGTTTCTGCATTAGAAATTGTTTGATTTTGATATAGTATGTCATATACTAACAGACAGCGTATGTTTAGTAGAAA